>CM060471.1:1452847-2652847 GCA_030544235.1 Lepturacanthus savala
GTAATAACTCCTACCGTCACAGAGTAACGGGCAATAACGTGTAGTTACCTGTCCAGCAGTAGGATCAGTGTCTCCTGACAGCATGTGCATGATGGTGCTCTTCCCTGCTCCGTTAGGGCCCAGCAGTCCAAGAACCTCACCTGAAGAAACAACAGTTGAGTTTTTCCTTAAAACCAAGACTCTAGCTGAAACATGTTTCTGTTTGGAGTGCTCAGTCCAAACATAGAAACATCAGGTAATGACATTACAGGACAAACAGTACCTTTACGAACACAGAAGGAGATGTTCTTCGTGGCCACTTTCCTGGTCTTGTTCAGGAATAAACCTTCCCTCTTGCCCTTGTACTGCTTTCTCAGATTACTCACAACCACTGCTGGTTTCTGAAGGACAGGACACAATCTGTTAGAGTTGAGTCCAGGACTATCCCCGTACAACAGTCCAGAACTAGCACCGTTCATCAGTCCAGGACCAACCCTATACAACAGTCCAGGACTAGCACCGTACAACAGTCCAGGACTATCCCCATACAACAGTCCAGGACCAGCACCGTACATCAGTCCAGGACTATCCCCGTATAACAGTCCAGGACTATCCCGGTACATCAGTCCAGGACTAGCACCGTACAACAGTCCAGGACTATCCCCGTACAACAGTCCAGGACTATCCCCGTACAACAGTCCAGGACTATCCCTGTACATCAGTTCAGGACTAGCACCGTACAACAGTCCAGAACTAGCCCCGTACATCAGTCCAGGACCAGCCCTGTACGTCTAGGGGACCTAAACAATATGAGGGGTGTACTGATACAAATGTAAGCAATGAAAATGCATGTGAATTCAGAACTAGAGTGATAAATTATCACATGGAATAATAAAGTTACAGCTGATAAGATTAAAACAGTAATGATGTAGCCGTGTTACATCATTTTCACATGTTCACAAACACATGCACACACACAGACCTCCTCACAGGACTGGCAGGTGAGGGCCTCCTTCACTCTGGCCTTCTCCATCTGGACATCCTCATCCTCATTCAGTCCTTCTTCTGGGTTCCTCTCCACTTTAGGCTTTGACTTGGATGAGATCCTGTGAAGGTTTTATAAAGGTCAACAATGGCTTACATTTATACTATTCTTATTTCAATTTTTTGACCTGAGTGTTTATTAATGTGCAGTGTGTTTTCAATTATAAATTGTTATTCTCATGATGACATATCTGTTTCATTATATCTGTAGTCATTCTGTTTATACAGCAGAAAACACTGTGTCCACAGGAGGAGCTTTAGTTTCTGATAAATACATTAAAAAACATTTATATCAGTTAACTACATATTTATGACCCATTAATTAACTCTTTTTTATGCTATTTATTAACGCTAAATAGGGGAACTTAAAGTAAAGTGTTACATCATCCATTATAACATGAACCTGTCTCCATTCAGCGCATTGGTTGTATGAAAACAAGCCATAAACCAGTGATTTTTCACCTGCAGAACTGATCGTTTTTCATTGTTCTTCCTCCATAACGGATCTCCAGCCAGCGAAGCAGGAACAGCAGCAGGATGCACTGGAGATAGGGCTGAACACGAACATGCACACACAGGTGCACGCACACACACACACGCACACACACACATAGGCACACATGCACACACGCTACTGGCTCTATATTCTCTGAGTTTCAATCTTTTATATACATGAATTTTGAAGTTAAATAAGATACATACAGCTATGACTGCAATGAGCAGGTTCTTCCACAAGAAGTTCTCCTCAGACTGAGAAGGGAGAAATGTTGCCTGCAGCAAAAAAAATAAATAAATAAATAAATATATATATATATATATATATATATATATATATATATATATATATATATATATATATATATATATATACACACACACACACACAGTGGCTTGCGAAACTATTTGGCTCCCTTGAACTTTGTGACCTTTTGCCACATTTCAGGCTTCAAACATAAAGATATAAAACTGTAATTTCTTGTGAAGAATCAACAACAAGTGGGACACAATCATGAAGTGGAACACACTTTATTGAATATTTTAAACTTTTTTAACAAATAAAAAATGAAAAATTGGCCGTGCAAAATCATTCAGCCCCTTTACTTTCAGTGCAGCAAACTCTGTCCAGAAGTTCAGTGAGGTTCTCTGAATGATTCAATGTTGACCTAAATGACTAACGATGATAAATGGAATCCACCTGTGTGTAATCAAGTCTCTGTATAAATGCACCTGCACTGTGATAGTCTCAGAGGTCTGTTTAAAGCGCAGAGAGCATCATGAAGAACAAGGAACACACCAGGCAGGTCCGAGATACTGTTGTGGAGAAGTTTAAACTTGGATTTGAATACAAAAAGATTTCCCAAGCTTTAAACATCCCAAGGAGCACTGTGCAAGCAATAATATTGAAATGGAAGGAGTATCAGACCACTGCAAATCTCACTGCAATCCCCTTAAACTTTCAGCTCATACAAGGAGAAGACTGATCAGAGATGCAGCCAAGAGGCCCATGATCACTCTGGATGAACTGCAGAGGTCTACAGCTGAGGTGGGAGAATCTGTCCATAGGACAACAATCAGTCGTATACTGCACAAATCTGGCCTTTATGGAAGAGTGGCAAGAAGGAAGCCATTTCTTAAAGATATCCATAAAAAGTGTTGTTTAAAGTTTGCCACAAGCCACCTGGGAGACACACCAAACATGTGGAAGAAGGTGCTCTGGTCAGATGAGACCAAAATCGAACTTTTTGGCAACAATGCAAGACGTTATGTTTGGCGTAAAAGCAGCACAGCTCATCACCAGGGACAGGGAAGATGGTTAAAATTGATGGGAAGATGGATGGAGCCAAATACAGGACCATTCTGGAAGAAAACCTGATGGAGTCTGCAAAAGACCTGAGACTGGGACGGAGATTTGTCTTCCAACAAGACAATGATCCAAAACATAAAGCAAAAGCTACAATGGAACGGTTCACCAAAAATAATACATATCAAGGTGTTAGAATGGCCAAGTCAAAGTCCAGACCTCAATCCAATTGAGAATCTGTGGAAAGAACTGAAAACTGCTTTTCACAAACGCTCTCCATCCAACCTCACTGAGCTCGAGCTGTTTTGCAAGGAGGAATGGGCAAAAATATCAGTTTCTCAATGTGCAAAACTGATAGAGACATACCCCAAGCGACTTGCGGCTGTAATCGCAGCAAAAGGTGGCACTACAAAGTGTTAACTCAATGGGGCTGAATCATTTTGCACGCCCAATTTTTCGTTTTTTATTTGTTAAAAAAGTTTAAAATATCCAATAAAGTGTGTTCCACTTCATGATTGTGTCCCACTTGTTGTTGATTCTTCACAAGAAATTACAGTTTTATATCTTTATGTTTGAAGCCTGAAATGTGGCAAAAGGTCACAAAGTTCAAGGGAGCCAAATAGTTTTGCAAGCCACTGTATATATACATACACACACCTCAATCAATGAATGATTTTAGCTCAACCACAATTATCTGTTCAAATATATTTAAAGGGAAATATAACACATGAAGGCGTTATTGATAAGTAATGGAAGTGAATACCTCTGACTGTAACATTAACTAACATTGGGAAACTGGACTGCAGAACTGCTCAGACTGCTGCCAGACTACCAAAATTACTGACATGGCAGAAAAAATCTGATGTTCAGAGATTGTCAATTGGGAGAAACTACAAAAATGTCTAAATACAGTGTCTATCCATGCGAAAGCAGATTTAGTAGCCAGAGAAGCACTAACCTGTGACCCTGGCTGAGCTCCTACCTTGGTGATGCAGTTGAGGCAGCCCATGAGAGGGTACAGAGGGTTGAAGAAACACAACACGTTGTGCAGGTTTCTGGTCAGATCAGGATTGTCGTTCACAAACGACAGCTGGACCACCGAAGCCGACACCACACACACCTGTAGAGATGGGTACACGTGTCTCTAATAATGAGCAGCTATGTAGAAGTACCTAATGAGATTGTTTTGGTATGACCATGAGAGTACAAAACTGAAGCTGTGTATTGATTGGAGCTGTATATTTACAGTCTTTTAAATAGAACCTCCTGTCTCACCATCATGGAGATGACAGAGAAGAAGTCTCTGTTGCTCTGGACTCGTGCAAAGCCAAAAGAGAAGACATAAGTAAAAAGGATCATTGCTGGACCAAAACCAACAGTACACAGCACCTAGAGACAGGAAGAAAACAGGTCTTACTACAGGTTTACTAGACATAACCGTTTATATCTTTCATATTAGGGGTTTTTTAATGGCTAAATTGGAATTTTGTTCTGTTCTTAAAGTTAATTCAATAATAACATCTATACATCTGGACATCCACTTCTTGGCTTTCATCATGCATTCATAAACATGAAGGAACAGCCATGTCTTTCATATTCTGCATGTCTAGGTCCATTATACTAAACAGAATAAACCAGCGGTACGGACCACAGCAGTGAGGTTGCTGGAGGTGAGCAGGTTCCCAGTGTGGAAGGAGAAGAGGATGCTGGTCATGCAGGACAGGATGAGGTAGTAGAAGGGGATGTCCACTGCTGCCTGGCCACACCAGTAGGCTGATGGAACCAGACCAGAGATACGCAGCGTGGAGCGACAATTGATCTAGAGAGAAAAAGAAAATGAGGTAATGTATATGACATCTATTAATACACCAATAATCACTGCTGACCTGATCAGAAGACAATAATAACAGGAAACCATCCAAGTACTAAAATTTACTATGTGGATCACCATGAGCTCCAGGAAATTAAAACAGTATTTTTTCACTATTTTGTGACATTTACAGACAAAATAATTTAGACACGGTCACACTACATTTCTGATTAATAGAATTTACTCATATTAGACGCCCCAAAAAAACAGTGATGTCACCTTTCCAGAAATTAAAGCAAGAAAAAGATATTTTAAAGATTTTTTTCAGGCAAAATCATATTCCCCATCCATCCACACACAACTGCTGTGTGGTCACTCTCCACATTCCTCTTTCCACAGGTTTTCATGTAAACAGAAGGATATTGTGTAGATGCCCTGGGCTCAACAGCTCTACCAGGATTTATGCAGGATTCCTGAAGGGAATACATTTACAAGACCTTCTGAAAATATTTTAATAAATATTTTATCTCGTCACACTTCAAGCAGTAATCAGGGATACAATATTTACTTCCTAAACCATTGCAATTACATCTATAGAACAACAAAACTTAGATCACCTGCTCAATTATTTTAAAATCATAAAAAAGATCATTATTTTTGGTCCATATTGACATCATGATAATAGCACAATTATTCATTAACTCTCAACTCATTTTTTTAACTTTGTCATTTTAACAGTGGTTCTCCTTTAAATATGATTCAACTAAAAAATAAATGATAAATAAATGAAATAATCTTAAACTTATAATGCTGACCCTAGAACCCCTTAAATTTCCTCAAAACCTCTAAATGTGAACAAATATTGGAAAGACTAAATTAAGCCAAAGGGAAAGTTTATTCAAATATATTTTAGTTAGCTTGAAGTGCTCAGACAGACACCCTGTCTAAGCACTGTCTGAGCACTCAGGTTGTCAGGAGGTGCTTAACCTACATAATGTTAATTCTCACAATCAAATAGCTTTTAGAAGGAAGAAGGCTATTTTGAACAGCGTTTCTATTGTGAAGTTTGCCTTTATGTAATTTCAATGGTGTTTTCATTCCATTAAACTAAATAAGGAATCATCTGCATAACCTTTTAGTGCAAGTTTTCATTCATCCTCATAAACACCCCAAAAAACAGGCTTGTGTTTTATGTGAGCCTGTTATCTCTCTCAAAAAATTGACATCAGCAAAAGGAAATGAACAATAAACAACTGGTTTCCTCAGTTTCCTTTCCCTCTGTTTGCTGATTTTCTCCTGCTTCTTGTCACTCTACAGTTTTCATAATATGTGAAATAATAAAATATCAATATATCCACAAGACCTGTGTCAATGACTACCAAAATCTACATGCTATAGATATTGGATATCAGATATCAGGTCTAGGGATGTCCCGATCCAGCTTTTTGCACTTCCGATCTGATACCGATATTGTGTTTGCCCTTCCGAGTCGATACCGATACTGGTGGCCGATACCGAAATAGTCTATTAACTCAACATCAGTACTCTGCTCTTGAGCAGGTGTAAACCAAGGCTTTAAAAACCAGTGCAAATAATATTTTTAACTATTTAATCAATCTATCAAAAATGCCCTCTACTTCCCAATCTCCTCCACACTTTTTGCTCCATCTCTATCTACACACTGCCTTCAACTGTTTGCCCTGACTGCAGTCTGAGCACTCAGGGTGCGCAAGCTAAAAATGTAATGGTGGTCTGGAGTGTTTTTAATAAAGTTTTTTCAAAGTGGGATTTTCCGACAGAATAAAGATGTCTAAATAAACGTTTTATTTGTCACATTGAATGGATATTCAACATCCTGTTCTACATCTTCTCTCTGTTTAGACATGCTGGTTTAACACTTTTTATTTTTTTTAATTCGTCGTTATTCCTGCAACAGGTGACACACAGTCGAGTCCAGTCACCGGAGTCACGCTCACATTTCACCAGATTTGCGGAGATGCGTTCCGTTAAAAAAGGAGAAGAAGTCAACATCCCATGTTAAATAAAGAAAACAATGTACTAAAGTCACATTAGTTACATTATCCGAGTGCTGGAACAATCCCAGTGTGCTCGTTTCAGTGTAATCTACACTGTTTCGGTGTCTGTGCTGTTTGCCACGGAGCGACAAATCTGAGCGCGTCTCTGGTTGCTATGCAACGCGAGGCGAGCTAAACAAATGTGGGGAGACGCTAATGTTGGTGTGCTGGAAAATGCGGACCAGATTTTAGCGAAACCACAGCAAAAAAAACTGGAATGGATTATCTGAATAGGTGCGCTGGAAAACCCAGACTTTTTTTTTAACGGATCGGATTTTTTTCCCGTGCCGTCGCGCCGATACCGATACGCATATTTTTGCTAATATTGATGGCCGATCCGATGCCGATATTGGATCGGGACAAGCCTAATCAGGTCTACTGAATTTCATTCTAATTGACCTTAAGGTTCCTCTAGCAGAAAATTTTTTTCGAAAATATTTTCCTGTAATGTGTACAGAAAGTACAATTTTCTATAATCTAATTTTTAAATAATTTTCACTAAATCCCTTCACAATGCACTTGAGAATAACAGTTTCATGCATGATTAATTTTAGAATTGTAGTTAGTTACATTTGTGCAGGTTTTGTGCAAGATTTTGGAGGTTTTGGTGTATTGTTGATCCTTGTTAGCCTTTTTGCAGATGCTTGATGGCCCATGCTAAAAAGCATGGCATTTGATGCAGATGTTCTTTAATTGGACAGATTAAGTGAGTGGTTGAATCCCAATCAGCAGGAGAAAGGATTACCTCTCTGTCTCGGGTGTGGTCCATGGCAAAGTAGGCAGGCATTCCAGCTGCCAACATCCCTAGTATGATGGCCTCGATGTAGACCAGAGCAAATGATGTAGCATCTGGGAGTTGCTGAGGGATCATAACAATGGAAACATTTCAGATCTTCAAATGGCATAGAGGAAAAGGCTTAATAGATCTGTGTCTTCCGACTGTTAACTCCATCAAATACTCACATAATCAAATGGTTTGGTCCATGTTCGAATGTGTCCGGAACCATTCAGACCTCTGAGAAGAGCGTTGCTGAGTATATTGACAGCCATAGGTAAGGAGTGGACGGTGGTGCTGTTGAAGGCAATGCTGTAGGTAAAACCCTGTTATAACAGACAGAGAGGACAGCGTCAAATGAAGGGAACTCCACTCCAAACAAAAAGTAAAAAGGAATCAGCAGTCCTCAAACAAAGCAGTTACAACAGTAGGTGGAGGAGGTGACCCCCCATATATCTGATAGCTAGAATTTGAATGGAATCTGTGACCTTGCTGGATCCTGTTACGTTGATGGCGGCGCTGTGTGGAGCTGCAGCCATGTAGTCGCCCTGCTTCATCAATTCCACCTTGATGTCCTGAGACTCCAGGTTGTGGATGAAGTCAGAAATATCAGAGCCTGGTGGAGAAAGTGCATTGTGAGGATTGTTGAATATCATGGTGCCGTGTGTTTTATTTTGAATGTTAAATGTCACCCATCGCTGTTTCTATTACTGGGGATGGCTGCATAGGCACGGGCTATGTTAGGGCTACTCCCTGACTCTCTGAATCATCTTCTCATGCAGTCACTAATGAGTATTCTCCTTGCAGGATTTTCTGTTGTTTTCTGTCCCTCTCACCTATCTATCTATCATGAAGATTGGTAAGATAGCTCTTACCTTCTATGCCCCTTGGTTCTGGAACCAACTTCAGAAGTGACTGATCATGTTTCTTTGGGTGTTTTTAACAGTTTATTATTATTGTATGATATAGTTTTTGTCATACCCTTGTGATTGCTGCCCTCTTGGCCAGGGCTCCCTTGTAAAAGAGATGTAAATCTCAATGGGACCCCTCTAGCTAAATAAAGGATACATAAAAATAATACACTGTAATTGTTGTACAGCACTCACAATCCTATCACAATAATTAAAGGGTGTGTCTGAAGCCATCTGAAGTCTATACAGGGATTAAAGTAAAAAAAAAAATCCTGAGCCTAAACATTTTTTTTATATGGGTGTGTGTGGTTGCAGATCTATGAAGAGTGGAGCTCCACTGTAATGGACATACGTCACCACCTTTTGTGGTTTGTTAATGAGGTAGTTAGTAAAGCTTGAAATAAAACCAGACATCTGTGTTAATTAACATACGACATACGTGTTACTTTGTTTGTGTTTGTCAATTGAGTGATTGGGCTCATTATTTAGGCTTGTTTTATATAAGCTGCTGCTAATGTAGCTAAAGCTACAGCATTTTTCTGAATTCAACACTCATTTAACTATCTACAGTATATCACTGATTCCTTTCAAACTATTTGTGATATCTTCATAATCACCCAGGGTATATATAACAAGACAGTAATTATTTAAAAAAATTATACTATGAGCTAATTGAATGCATTTTTGTAATTAAAACACTTATTTAACATAGGATTCATAATAGGGTGACATGGTGGAGCAGGGGTTAGTGCTATTGCCCTTTCGGTTCAAGGTCTGGGACCTTTCTGTGTGGAGTTTGCATGTTCTCCCTGTGCCCGGGTTTTCTCCAGGTTCTCCAAAACATGCTGAGGTTAATTGGAGAATCGAAATCACTGTAAGTGTGAGTGTGTGAGTGAATGGCGTGTGTGCTACATGGTTATGGCTCCTGGTGACCATCTGGGGTGTATCCTGCCTCCCACCTGTAATGTGCTGGGATTGGCTCCAGCAGACCATGTGACCCTAATGAGGAATAAGCAGGTATAGAAGATAAATGATACATAATTGCGATTATTGATATATACCTTGGATGATAATGAAGATGTCAAAAATATTTGAAAAGAATCAGTATTACACATACTAATAGTGCTTTAATTACAAAATTGCATTAAATCAGCTCATAATTTGATTTTTAAATCAGTAGTCTTGTGATATATACCCTGGGTGATTATGAAGACAGCACAAGTTTGTGGCACAAAACAGAAAGATGCTAATCTCAAAGCTGCACAAAAACAACAGCATTATCATCATTATTAGGCTGTATGGTTCACATTAACATGTCTTTCTTATCACTTGGGTCTGAATGACGGGCACCTCATGTCAGAAAACCCGGCAAGGCCACTGAAACACTTTAATTCCTATTAACAACTAATCAGTATAAATATCATTTTCAGGGTTCCTTCAGGTCTCTTCACGTTAAATTCAAATGTTTATAAACATTTTTTCACTAAAACCTCACCTTTATTAGTACGGTGAAGTTATGTACTGCATAAATTTGAAGACCCAGATATAACTAGTGCTGCAAGCAGCATTAACGGGCCCTCGCCATGCTATGCCACCGCCCTGCCATGCCACCGCCCTGCCATGCCACCGCCCTGCTATGCCACCGACCTGCTATGCCACCGCCCCCGCGCCATTGCCCCCTCTCCGTGCCACTGCCGGAGTAGCGCGTGCATTGTGCTCTCATCACACATGTAAAGTTTGGAGCAGATCGTGCATTGCAACACAGAGTTATTTGACGTTAACGGTGTGACCACCAGGGGGCAGCAGCACAGTAGCCTAACTTGGGGTGGAGCGCAGAGGGACCCATCCTGATCACATGTGTGAAGTTTGAGGCAGATCGGTTTATGTGGGACGGAGTTATGACAAGTTAACTGTGTCCACCAGGGGGCAGCAGACTTCCTGTTTGACATAGACCGTTGGTGCCAGAGACTTTTATGTTTGTCTGGACAAGATACATGTGTGTACCGAATTTCATGTTTCTACGATAAAAGAAACCCTATGGAGGGTCTATTGAATATTTATAGGGGGCGCTATAGAGGTATTTAGCCCCTCCCATGTGGGTCATCCATATCAGATCAAAGATCCTGCCCCCCTTGACCTGTGTTTCCATTTTCATGCCGATAAGCGATCATTAAAGCCATCAAAAAGCCAAACGTATTTTCACGGCGAGTGATCGTCGCCGCCTCGCCACACGGACGCCATAGGGTGTGGCCTCACAGCGTTCATCACAGAGTTTCACCAATGTGTTCCACATGTTTTAGAGGTGGAATGAAGTTTCTAAGTTTAATGATGTGTCTTCAGTACATATTAAAGTAAAAAAAGTCACTTCCTGTTACCACCAGGGGGCGCCACCTATTAAGTGGGTAACCATGATGTCAAAACACTGGGGGCGGAGCCATGGTCACGTCCAGTCAGTTTGAAGCTGATAGAGTAAAGTATGTGGGCGTGACAGCCATTCAAAGTCAGATGGCGAGCTCTGAAGCGATGACCAGAAAAGGCGTGGCCACTACGGCCAGACCGTAAGACTTAGGAAAACGCTTTTTATAACTTGGAATCACACATGCCTTGAGAGCATCCTGGCCGACTTTGAGTTCCATACCTTGTAATCTCTGGGAGAAGATCGCACAGATGCGAGGTGTGGAAATCGCCAAAAATCGACCATTCAATTCAAGATGGCCGACTTCCTGTGGGGATTTCACCATGACGTCATGAGGCTTTTTTGTGCGTCTCGGAATGATTAAGGAGTGTGCCGAATTTCATGACTGTAGGATGTACTAACCCCTATGTGGAGGGGTTTTTGAAAGTTTCCAGGGGGCGCTAGAGAGGCATTTGGCCCCACCCATGTGGATTGCCCCTATCAAATCATAGAGGATCTCACCTTTGACCTGTGTATCCATTTTCATGACGATAAGTGATCGTTAAAGCCACCAAAAAGCCAAACGTATTTTCATGGCGAGGGATCGATCGTCGCCGCCTCGCCACACGGACGCCATAGGGCGTGGCCTTACAGTGTTCATCATATAGCTTCACCAATGTGTTCTACATGTTGTAGAGGTGGAATGAAGTTTCTAAGTTCAACGATGTGTCTTTAGTACATGCAAAAGTAAAAAAAGGTCACTTCCTGTTACCACTAGGGGGCGCCACATATTAAGTGGGTAATCATGATGTCAAAACACTGGGGGCGGAGCCATGGTCACGTCCAGTCAGTTTGAAGCTGATAGAGTAAAGTATGTGGGCGTGACAGCCATTCAAAGTTAGATGGCGAGCTCTGAAGCGATGACCAAAAAAGGCGGGGCCACCACAGCCAGACCGTAAGACTTAGGAAAACGGTTTTGATAACTTTGAATCACACATGCCTTGAGAGCATCCTGGCCGAGTTTGAGGTCGTGACCTTGTAATCTCTAGGACAAGTTCGCACAGATGCGAGGTGTGGAAATGGCCAAAATCGCCCTTTTGGCGAAATTTCAATTCAAGATGGCCGACTTCCTGTTGTGATTTCACCATGGTGTCAAGAGGCTTTTTGGTGTGTCTTGGCATGATGAAGGTGTGTGCCGAATTTCATGACGATTGGTAAAACTAAGCCCAATGCGGAGGGTGTTTTGAAAATTTCCAGGGGGCGCTGTAGAGCCATTTTTGTGTGTCCATGCTGGAGACCTATAGAATACGTAAATTTTCGCGACTCCAGATGTGCACAGCAATTTTGGTGAGTTTTGAGGTATGGGAAAGGCCTCAAAAAGGCAATTCATTTCGGACGAGAATAATAATAATAATAATAATAAACGAAGCAGTTCCAATAGGTCCTTCGCGGACTGCTGCGCAGTCGCCGCTCGGGCCCTAAATATTAAAAACTTTTTTTAAAGGTCTTTTTAAGGTATTATATACAAATTCATAAATTCAATGCTTTTAAGACTTTAAAGGGATGTTTACAAACGACTCAACTGACGCGATTTTTTTGCGCCACAAGTTAAAATTTGTTATTTTTTTTTTCGCGTGATTGCGTCATCGTGTCCCCGCCCTCACGTGAGCGAGCCCGCCTGTTTTGCGTTTTCTCTCATCATCCATGTCTGATCACCACCGTCACTGCGTTGTTCTGCTCTGAAAGTCCGAAGCCCCGCCGTCATTTCTGGGTTCATGAGACCCTCTGGAGTCATTTCTGAGTACATGAGACCCTCTGGAGTCATTTCTGAGTACATGAGACCCTCTGGAGGCGCACAGAGCTCGGCTGGTTTCAACGCCTCCTACCGGAGCTCCGCCTGGAAGACGCGGCTTCCAGCGCTACTTCAGACTCAGTTTGAGGACTTGTAGCTCGGGTTAGCGCCAGGATTTCCAGGAGGAAACCAACTACAGGCTCAATCTCAGCGGCTGAACACCTGTCCCTCTGTCTCCTGTGAGTATCGGTGTTTATTGTGTCAAAATGAATAACGACGCTGCTCCCAGATGAAACGGTTTACGATGCTAACTTGCTAATTGGGTAAAATTAGCGAACAAGCTAAGCTATCGTGAGCACGCGTTTATTTTTTATTTTGCTTCTTTTTCGTCAGCACATGTCTACAACATGATCAAAATGATTCATCTGATGATAAATGTGTTAACACGAAGGGATAATACTGTTATCCTAGTAACTTATTAACTGAAGTTATCAACTAAAAAATATTAAAAATTGTTTGCTTAAGTACTCAAACATCTGCAGCCACATCAATAAAACAATACAACTATCATATATAGTAGTGACATTATATGAGTGAAATCGTATGTGAATTGTTGCCCAGTGTCTTTGTGGTTGTTTTATATTTTGAGTCTTGTATGAATTTGATGTTAATTGGAGGCCTATGTATTTGTTTATTTTACTCAAACATTGTTAAATGACTTATGTAGTCATCATGGTCTGATTTATGTATAATAGGCAGGGTCAAAATAAACTATAAACTGCCACCTTATGTACGGTATTACTGCATGTGCTACAACTCAGCTAAACTAAGTGTTTTCTCTGCTGCAGATACCACTGGTGACTCTACAGGACCATCACCACCAGATTCATGTTGGGGTCTCCACTCTCTCCATGACTGATGCTGACATGTAGTCCTCTACATGATTATATTATATAATATAATCTATATTATATATTCCATAATTGGTGCTGACATGTTGTCTTCTACTTGGGATGGTCTTGTGGAGGAGTTCATGGCTGTTCCACCACAGAGGAGTGGTGGTCTCCTAGCAATACCCTAATGGCCACCCACACACTGTTATTGACATTATAATGCTGTATTTATACAGAAATAAAAATTAACCGGTACCGGTACAATGCCATGGTGGCACAGTTTGTGAAAAAAAAAAAAACGTAAGCATTCGGTTCGCTTGTCACGGTTCATTACCTGTGCGTACCGAATGGTTCTGTTTTTTTTTTTTCATGAGCCACGACACCCATACTCACTATAATATCAATGGTGCCATCTGGTATAATTCTGATATTGTTTTGTAAATGATTAGTAATGTCCCACATAATGATATTTTTAAAAAATGTTTTTATGTTTATAGGCACACAAAATCCTAGCATTTAAAATTGATATAGGGATAAGTTTCTTTTCTAGAACTTAAATTGGGAAAAACACTTAAGTTTCGTTTATGTGAATAACCTTTGCACATCCAGAATCAAAGTTACCATACATATTGTGGATGGAAGAGAGGGAAGAAGAAAAGAATGAAAAGCAGAGGAGGAGGAAGAAGAAAGGTAATAAAACATAGGTAAGAAGGGGCAAGAGAAGAAAAGAGGAGAGGTAAGAAAAAGCAAAAGAGGAAGAGAAAATTGGGAAGGAGAGAAAAAAAGGTGGATGAGTGTTGAAAAGTAAGACTGGTGATACTTGAATTTCTCATTATGGGGACTCAGCCAGTAAACTGACGTCAGGAGAAGCTCAATGCTGATTGGTTGTTACGGCACGTCGTCATGCGGATTCGTCTGAAAAGTTCAAAATTTTCAACTTGACACGAAGGGGCGGATTTTGCATCGTGAAATCGTGTCCATCACGTCGCCCCGCGAAAATTCGCATGTAATCACGTGTTCCCATTGACTTGGCTATCGTATGAAATTTTGTCCCTGCAGGAACCCTGAATTTTACAAAGACAAAGAAAAGTGAACTAATCACATTATTAAAGCTTTTCTTTTAAAATGTGTCTATAAGTGCCTGCAAGAAAACCAGGAGAATGGACAAACTTTGTGCAGAATTGGATGAGGCAAACATGCAGTTGGCCTACCAGAAATGCCTCCAGGACCTGTGTATTAAGATGGATCAAGAGATTTTGATGCAAACAAGCAAATAGTCTCTTTCAATAAACTCAACACGCTGCCGGAACCTCTGAGAGATAATTCCAACAACGCAAAGTTTGTGGTTTAGCTTGAGGATGCACAGAGCACAAACTACATTCAGGAACTCAGATCTGAGAAGCTTCAACTTTTAAATGAGGAGTTGGATAAAATCATGGCCGAACTCCAGAGGGAGAAGGAAACAAATGCCATACTAAACTTTAAACTTCAGGAACTCCAAGTTTCATATGACGAGTTAAAGATGGCACATGAAAAAAGCCAATAGGAATTCATGGCTGAGCTCAGAAGAGACAGGGACACAAATGCTGTACTGAACTCTGAATTTCAGGAAGTCATATGATGCATATGATGCATTAAAGATGGCACAGAAATTGAGCCAACATGAATTCACAGCTGAGCTCCAGAAAGAGGAATACAAATGCTATACAGTGACCCAGAAGCTGCAAGTTGCACATGAGGACCAAGAACTCCAGAAACATGAAACATTAATTAAAGAACTGTCCAGAGAGAGGAAGAAGAGCTGGGACCAAAGCTTGAAAAAGACCCAAGTCTTGAAGGATGCTGAAGTGTCTGAGGACAAAATCCCCAAACACAAGAATTCTAAGTGGAAGGGATTCAGACATGCTCTGGGCTTGAGAAAACCAAAAAGCTGGAAAAAAAGAAGCAAACCCAACCCCAACCAACTCTTTAATCTTAAAAATTAATCTTTAATCATTTTGTCTTTTTTTGTCTCTTTGTTTCTAAGATACTATGTGGTTTGTTGTCTTTCATATTACCTATTCAAAATCTTATTCTTAGATAGTATTCGACGAAATGCGACTTTCCTGTCTTGCAAATAATGGTCACTAGATGTTCATAAGAAGGCTGTTAGTAACGCTAAGAGAGACGCTAACACCTCAGACTAGGACCAGATCAGTTCCTGTCAGAATAGCAACTGTATATGTTGATAGAATTTAGTGGCTACAGTAGCACAAATTGATTGTGACACTTCTGTAGTCACCTCACATGTACATTTCTTTTGTTACCAGGTTTAAGTCCATAATCTTTATGGAAATAGATATTCCATATTTATTATCATTTATAACAGGGATTAAAGCAAAAAGATCCTGAGTCTGAACTTTATTTTTCATATGGGTGTGTGAGGGTGTTAATCTGTGGTGTGCGCACATTTGCAGGCTAAAATTATTGCATGAATGATTACAGATGAAGACAAGACTGATTGTTGTTGTTTGTGGATAGTTCATGATTTACTTAGTTACAGGGATTAAAGCAAAAAAAAGTCTTAACTTTTTTCTTATGTGGGTGCATTGGGAGGTGGTAACTGTGGCTTGGACACATTCACATGGTCAAAATGATGCATGAATTTCTGTCTGGTTGCAGACCTAGACATTTTTGTTAGTTAATAAGTTAGGTAGAATAAAAATCTGTGATATGTGTCACAATTTAAATGAGTGTTGAATTCACAAAATTGCATTAATTTGATTAATGTCTTGTAGGGCTACTTGGTTATATATATATATATATATATATATATATATATATATATATATATATATATATATATATATATATATATATATATATATATATATATATATATATATACACAGTGGGGGAAAACAAGTATTTGAACACCCTGCTATTTTGCTATTTCTCCCACTTAGAAATCATGGAGGGGTCTGAAATTTTCATCGTAGGTGCATGTCCACTGTGAGAGAGATAAACTAAAAAGAAAAATCCAGAAATCACAATGCATGATTTTTTAACAATTTATTTGTGTGATATAGCGGCAAATAAGTATTTGAACACCTGTGTGTCATCTAGAATTCTGACCCTTAAGGACCTGTTAGTCCGCCCATTAGAAGTCCACCTGCACTCCATGTATCATCCTTAATCAGATGCACCTGTTTGAAGTCGTTAGCTGCATAAAGACACCTGTCCACCCCATACAATCAGCAAGACTTTAACTTGTAACATGGCGAAGACCAAAGAGCTGTCCAACGACACAAGAGAGAAAATTGTACACCTCCACAAGGCTGGAAAGGGCTACGGAGCAATTGCCAAGCAGCTTGGTGAAAAAAGGTCCACTGTTGGAGCAATCATTAGAAAATGGAAGAAGCTAAACATGATGGTCAATCTCAATCGGAGTGGAGCCCCATGCAAGATATCACCTCGTGGGGTCTCAATGATTCTAAGAAAGGTGAGGAATCAGCCCGGAACTACACGACAGGAGTTGGTCAATGACCTGAAAAGAACTGGGACCAACGTTTCCAAGGTTACTGTAGGTAATACACTAAGACGTCATTGATTTGAAATCATGCATGGCACGAAAGGTTCCCCTGCTTAAATCAGCACATGTCAAGGCCCGTCTTAAGTTTGCATATGACCATTTGGATGATACAGAGGAGTCATGGGAGAAAGTTTTGTGGTCAGATGAGACCAAAATAGAACTTTTTGGTCATAATTCCACTAAGCGTGTTTGGAGGAAGAAGAATGAAGAGTACAATCCGAAGAACACCATCCCTACTGTGAAGCATGGGGGTGGTGCATCATGCTTTGGGGGTGTTTTTCTGCACATGGGACAGGAGTGCACTGCATTAAAGAGAGGATGACTGGGGCCGTGTATTGTGAGATTTTGGGGAACAACCTCCTTCCCTCAGTCAGAGCATTGAAGATGGGTCGTGGCTGGGTCTTCCAACACGACAACGACCCAAAGCACACAGCCAGGAAAACCAAGGACTGGCTCCGTAAGAAGCATATCAAGGTTCTAGCATGGCCCAGCCAGTCTCCAGACCTGAACCCAATCGAAAATCTTTGGAGGGAGCTCAAACTCTGTGTTTCTCAGCGACAGCCCAGAAACCTGACTGATCTAGAGAAGATCTGTGTGGAGGAGTGGGCCAGGATCCCTCCTGCAGTATGTGCAAACCTGGTGAAAAAATACAGGAAACGTTTGACCTCTGTAATAGCAAACAAAGGCTACTGTACCAAATATTAACATTCATTTTCTCAGGTGTTCAAATACTTATTTGCCGCTATATCACACAAATAAATTGTTAAAAAATCATGCATTGTGATTTCTGGATTTTTCTTTTTAGTTTATCTCTCTCACAGTGGACATGCACCTACGATGAAAATTTCAGACCCCTCCATGATTTCTAAGTGGGAGAAATAGCAAAATAGCAGGGTGTTCAAATACTTGTTTTCCCCACTGTACACACACACACACACACACACACACACACACACACACACACACACACACACACACACACACACACACACACACACACACACACACACACACACACACACACACACACACACACACACACACACACACACACACACCGGCCACTTTATTAGGTCCACCATGCTAGTAACGGGTTGGACCCCCTTTTGCCTTCAGAACTGCCTCAATTCTTCGTGGCATAGATTCAACAAGGTGCTGGAAGCATTCCTCAGAGAGTTTGGTCCATATTGACATGACGGCATCACACAGTTGGTGCAGATTTGTCGGCTGCACATCCATGATGCGAATCTCCCATTCCACCACATCCCAAAGATGCTCTATTGGATTGAGATCTGGTGACTGTGGAGGCCATTTGAGTACAGTGAACTCATTGTCATGTTCAAGAAACCAGTCTGAGATGATTCCAGCTTTATGACATGGCGCATTATCCTGCTGAAAGTAGCCATCAGAATTGTGGTCATAAAGGGATGGACATGGTCAGCAACAATACTCAGGTAGGCTGTGGCGTTGCAACAATACTCAGGTAGGCTGTGGCGTTGCAACAATGCTCAATTGGTACCAAGGGGCCCAAAGAGTGCCAAGAAAATATTCCCCACACCATTACACCACCACCACCAGCCTGAACCGTTGATATAAGGCAGGATGGATCCATGCTTTCATGTTGTTGACGCCAAATTCTGACCCTACCATCCGAATGTCGCAGCAGAATTCGAGACTCATCAGACCAGGCAACGTTTTTCCAATCTTCTATTGTCCAATTTCGATGAGCTTGTGCAAATTGTAGCCTCAGTTTCCTGTTCTTGGCTGAAAGGAGTGGCACCCGGCGTGGTCTTCTGCTGCTGTAGCCCATCTGTCTCAAAGTTGGACGTACTGTGCGTTCAGAGATGCTTTTCTGCCTACCTTGGTTGTAACGGGTGGTTATTTGAGTCACTGTTGCCTTTCTATCAGCTCGAACCAGTCTGGCCATTCTCCTCTGACCTCTGGCATCAACAAGGCATTTCCGCTCACATAACTGCCGCTCACTGGATATTTTTTCTTTTTCGGACCATTCTCTGTAAACCTTAGAGATGGTTGTGCGTGAAAATCCCAGTAGATCAGCAGTTTCTGAAATACTCAGACCAGCCCTTCTGGCACCAACAACCATGCCACGTTCAAAGTCATTCAAATCACCTTTCTTCCCCATACTGATGCTCGGTTTGAACTGCAGGAGATTGTCTTGACCATGTCTACATGCCTAAATGCACTGAGTTGCTGCAATGTGATTGGCTGATTAGAAATTAAGTGTTAACGAGCAGTTGGACAGGTGTACCTAATAAAGTGGCCAGTGAGTGTGTGTGTGTCTAAAAAGCGATTACTTTTACAAAATAAGATTTGCCAGTCTCCAGTGGCGAATCCTTTATTTGTTGGCTGGTGAATGAAGTCACTAACCAGCTATTCTGATAAGTGAAAAAAATCTTTATAGTCCCACAAACTAATACTGAATCACAGACGAACCATTCCAGACACCATGTGCAGATTGGATGTGAAAATTATCACTTTTGATTCATTTTTAAGCCTCTACAATTCACATTAACACATCATTGTTTTCACTTGAGTGACAACACCCCATAATGCTACTTGATCTGTGGGAAACACTGGATGGGGATATTGAATGTTTTACATATAGCCTCTATATATGTATATATCATAAGGGGAGTTCATTTTTTTTTCCACAGTCAAGTGCTGCATGCCAGAAATCCAGCAGAGTGCCAGGATACATTAATCATCATCATTTAATACAAGTTCTAGGTCATGTATTTTCAGGTCAACTTCCATGAAATCGTATCCTTTAGAAAAGCTTTTGTGGACTCACCTGTTGAGTTCTGGACCAGCAGGCTGGTGGCATATCTGCGGGGTGCCTGGTTCCTTTTGAGGAGGTACATAGGAAGGAACTGGCGGCCTGGGGAGTGAATCTGAATGTTTCCTGTTGCCAGAGACAGGAAGAGCACAGCAGCAACAAACACCAGGAACAAGGCCAGACTGCAAGAGAAGGTGAGAAGATGTTCATTTCACTTCTTTACTGTCCAAATAGAAGAAAATAAAAAAAATGAACAATAAAAATACAGCGAGGTGAAAGACATTAAAATGTACCTTCTATACACACACAACACAGACAGTGAGGATATTCGTTCAAAGCAAGTGCCAAGATGTTAGGAATCAAGAGACAATTCATAACAAAGTATTAGATTTCAGAGCACTTACTACCCATGAAACCTGGATCTGTCAGCAGAGACCAGGGTGTCCATTCAGCTGCTGTTTGGAAACAGCATTCAAAGTCTGGATTTGATAGGTTGGATTCAGTTTTAGTATAATTTGTCAGTTATAAATGTCTAACCACAAAGCTGCTGCTGACAATGTTTCTTTAATTGATTCATGTTTCTTACAATTACATTTATTTAAATAACACTAGGGACTTATTTGATGATGGATCATTAAAAAAACACCACCAGGTGTTGGTCATTAAAAACATTTACCTGCACAGAAAACAGAGCCTTTGCTATCCAGTCTTCATATCACCTCATTATTCACATCAAAGCTGATCTCTTATCAGTGTAAGGGCCAGGGTACTGTTGCTCTCTACAATTTCTACAATGTTAAATAGAGAATGAACAAGGTCTGCCTCTTCTTTTCAAATCATTTTAGTTTGCTGAACACTCACGTATAAATGAAGGCCTTCCTCTCCCGACGCATGTTGAGCATGTGTAGCCAGGCCACGGCACTGAACTGCTGTCGCCACAGAGCATGACCCAGCACCACATCTGACTGGCTGTCTGAGAAGGTCAGCAGCCGCTGGTCGGTATCATCCAGAGAGGTGCTGTCACATTCCTCCTCTGGCCGCTCTCGGTTAAACACACTGTAGTCTGCACACAGGAAACAGAAATGCTCAGTAAAACAAATGCAGCCATTCTCAGTAATTACTGTAACACTCACCAGCTTGGTCCACTTCAGACTCTGCCTCCAAACGAAGAAAAACATCCTCCAGTGTTGTCATGGAAACTCCATAATTGATTATTCCCAAATTAGGTTGACAGTCAAGTTCCGAGAACAAGCCTATGAAAGACAAATTATTCATTACTTCTGTCAGAAATTACTTGCAGTAAATATCACACACTATACAAATGGTATGAAGGCTGGAAATCGGGAAACTCTGGAAAAGAGCTTAGTCTGGTCAGTTGTTGGTGTGTAATAAAGCAAACTTCTTTATATAACTTATCCAGAGAGAGGTATCTAACCTGAAAATGTGTCCATGCTCTCAAAGGGCAGAGTGAATGTTAACTCAGCCTCATGTTGCCGAGCCAGCTTTGCTTTGGGAACATGCTTTTCAACCAATGACTTGATCTTTTCAGCTTCACATTCCTCATTGATAGACATTCTGTGAAGAAGGAAAACATCTACAATTAGTTAAATTAAAACCTTTAGGTAAGGCAAGGCAAGGCAAGTTTATTTGTATAGCACATTTTTCAACAACGAGGTAATTCAAAGTGCTTTACATAAAACATTAAAAGCATCAAGATACAATTTAAAACAATTGATTAAAATAAAAATAAAAATTAAGAATTAAAATTTAACATTTTTAAATTAAAACAATACAATTTAAAACAGTTGATTAAAATAAAAAAATAAAAATTAAGAATTAAAATTTATAACTTTGAAATTAAAACAAAGAACAAGTTACAGTACAGTGTAGAGTAATTAAGAATGATATTAGCAGTAGGCAGCATTGAACAGAAAAGTCTTCAACTGTGATTTAAAAGCAGTGAGAGTTGCGGCAGACCTGCAGGTCTCTGGGAGTTTGTTCCAGATCTGTGGGGCATAGAAACTGAACGCTGCTTCTCCATGTTTAGTTCTGACTCTAGGAACAGAGAGCAGACCTGATCCTGATGATCTAAGAGGTCTGGATGGTTCATAAGGGATCAGCAGATCTGCAATATACCTAGGCCCTAGACCATTCAGGGCTTTATAAACCAGTAAGAGTATTTTAAAGTGAATTCTTTGGCAGACAGGAAGCCAGTGCAAGGACCTTAGAACTGGAGTGATATCTCGACTCGAGCGGCAGCATTTTGAATCAGCTGCAGCTGTCTGATTGACTTTTTAGAGAAGCCTGTAAAGACCCTGTTGCAGTAGTCTAGTCTACTGAAAATAAAAGCATGGACAAGCTTTTCCAAATCTTGCTGAGACATAAGGCCTTTAATCCTTGATATATTCTTCAAGTGGTAGTAGGCTGACTTTGTAACGTTTTTTATGTGACTATTGAAATTCAAGTCTGAGTCCATAACTACACCCAGATTTCTAGCTTGGTTTGTAGGCTTTAACATTGCTGATTGAAGATGAGCGCTGACTTTCAATCGTTCTGCCTTGGCTCCAAAAACAATTACCTCAGTTTTATCTTTGTTTAATTGGAGAAAGTTCTGGCACATCCAATCATTAATTTGTTCAATGCATTTACTCAGTGTTTGTATTGGATTATGATCTCCTGGTGATATACTGATGTAAATTTGTGTGTCATCTGCATAATTATGGTAACTTATTTTATTTTCTTTCATAATCTTAGCGAGTGGGAGCATGTAAATGTTGAATAGTAGAGGCCCCAGAATTGAACCTTGGGGGACCCCACAGCTTATGTCTATATGTTCAGATGTGTAGTTGCCTATAGACACAAAGTAGTCTCTGTCTTTTAAGTAGGATTCAACCCATTTTAGTGCTGTGCCAGTAAGTCCCACCCAGTTCTCCAGTCGGTGTAATAATATGTTGTGGTCAACCGTGTCAAATGCGGCACTGAGATCCAGTAATACTAAGACTGAAATTTTGCCATTGTCTGTGTTTATGTGGATGTCATTACAGACCTTAACTAGACCATAGGTAGTTAAGACACAGGTTGTAAAGATGTATGCATTACATCTCCGAAAATAGCAAAACAAACAAAAAAAAAATTTCTTAGAATAAGTATGCCATTACCATTTTTTTGGATTGTAGGATTTGTAGAAAAGTGTTTTTGCATTTATCAAACTATCTACACTGACGGGCCACAAAGGTTGCAGAGAAAAGCAGAATCTACTACTGCTAACTCATCTACTTGCCTGAGATGATATCCAACACCACACTTGGTTTTGAGATACAGGGAAGAGCCAACGCATTTCAACAGTCCTTGAGAGATCACAGCTTTGCGATCTGGAGATAAAACACAACCATATCTGCATTTAAACCCCCTAACATTACATCAAGCACCGATCAATGGAACTTCAGATGCTTTAAAAAAGTCAAGTATGCAAAGTATACTATTATAGAAGACTAAAAAAAAACAGAAAATAATTGGAGAAGAGAAGCTGGAACCAGAGAATTTGGACATTTTCTTCTTCAAACATAATCAAATCTAATCAAAAACTTTTCAACATTCATTTAATCAACAAATTGTTGTAAAGAGAACAGCATAAGTTGAAGGTTGAGGACTTAAGTAAAACTTTGCATTGGACAAACAAACTGCATGTGTAATGAACAAAGGTAATGGAGTATTTTGCAATCATCATGGAAGTCTGGTTAACTCTTGAGTTTTAACAAAGGGATTAAAAGAGAGACTAAAAGCTGAATTTGACTGATTCTTAAATTCCTGACTTCCTTCAGGACTTTGGTTCCTGTGTGTGTGTGTGTAATGTAACAGGAAGTGTTGATACCAGCCAGGATGTCAGCTTCATCCATGTAGTGAGTGCTGAGGACTGTGACCCGGCCAGCTCTGCGATTCTTCAGCAGTGACCACACCTGGTGTCTCGAGCAGGGGTCCATGCCTGCTGTGGGCTCATCCAACAGCAGGATCTAGCAGAACAAACGGGTGAGCCAGGATAGCAACACAGGCCAGTCAAAGTGAGAGTTAATGGGATGGCAGCTCAGAGTACCTTGGGATCTCCGAGTATGGCGATGCCCACAGACAGCTTCCTCTTCTGGCCTCCACTCAGGTTCTTGGCCTGAGCAGTCATAATCTTCTCCAAGTCCAGATCCTTCAGCACTTTAGCAACCTGTTAAGAGAGTCAAATGTCACACTGGCAACTCAAGTATTGGACTGAAATTGAAATGAACACAAAACTTGTAAAATCGAATAAGTCCGTTTCCACTAATGAACATTGACTGACACTGTGTGTGTCTATCACTAATAGAGTTAACTCTGCTGCACATATACACTGAGTACAGCAGCCAGCGGATTCATTTATTACAAATGATTACAATGACTCAATAATAACACTGTATGTTACTCCTAAACCTTTGTGATAAGTGTTTCTCTTATTTACACAGTCCTTGTATAGTGCAGGTAGAGATGAGCTGCTGAGACTGGAGCAGGCACACAAAAACTTCACCTAACTAAGAACTACAATAAAGATGGATCAGTACTCTCTTTTTCTGTAAACTAATTTGATGTTGTGATGGATTTCTATGACTTGTGATTATAATTCCATATTCAGGTTAAATGCAGAGTAAACTGGGGAAACTTTCCACAATCCTGACCCATCCTGATATTTCAGACCAGGAGTGTGAATATACAGTCTGGCCCTGTCCTCAGTGCTGTTAGGGTGGGAATGTGATGATGAGACAGAGCATAGTTAAACAATATTAAGAGCTGAGATTTGTTAGGATCATTAAATTGGATCATTAAATTGTCAAAACTAAAAGTGATGCACAGGCGAACGATTCCAAACTTTTCACTTGAGTCCAAACAGCACCCCAGTACCACATAATGCTACTTGGTCTGTGAGAAACACTGGATGGACGGATATTGAATATTTTTGATATGTCACCTATATATATATATATATATATATATATATATATATATATATATATATATATATATATATATATATATATATATATATATATATATATATATATATATATATATAGACACACACACACAAACACAGTGGTGGTCAGAGGTTTACATACACTTGTAAAGATTATAATGTCATGGCTGTCTTGAGTTTCCAGTTATTTCTACAACTCAGATTTTTCTCTGATATAGTGATTGGAACAGATCCTTCTTTGTCAAAAAAAACATTCATGAAGTTTGATTCTTTTATGACTTTATTATGGGTAAACTGAAATTGTTCATTTATTTCCATAGTCAAGTGCTACACGCTGGAGATCCAGGGTACTTTAATCCCTGCACCCTTGAGTGTAATACTGCAATCATACAATGGTTACTTATGCTAATAACAAACAATTGGCCATGTCCCTCAAATTCATGGTCAAGTGGGATTCATTATTAAACACACCTGGGTGCAGATGATGCTTAAGAATATTTTGCATCTGGACTGCTGCATGAGGCCCATTCTCTCATCATGTCTGTTTCTATAGATCACAACTTTTTCCATTGAAGTGAGATATCTTTCCCCTGATGTGCATGTCAACACATTCACCATTACCCATGTAACCTTCTGATTAACCTGGTTTCATAAGTGCATATAAATGAATGTGAAAGTGACAAAAACCCTTCATAGTAAACACTAATTCTACCAGATGAATTCAGCCAGTCTCCAGCCAGTGTTTGGACCTGCGGTCAATCGTCTTACCTCAGCATCAGTATCAGCTGCTGGGATCCCTTTGATAGCAGCAAATATCTTCAGGTGCTCCTCCACAGTGAGCACATCAAAGATGATGTTGAACTGGGGGCATATTCCCACCAGCTGCTTCATTTCTGACCCATCTGCGATCTCTGCTACAGGGGAGCCGTAGATGGTGGCCGAGCCATCAGTGGGCGGGCAGATGCCACACAGGATGTTCATGAGAGTGGATTTCCCAGCCCCGCTGTGTCCCAGTAGAGCCGTAATCTGGCCTTCGTAAATGTCAAAGGTCAAACCTAGGGGACGGCAGGTAAACAAAGAGGGGTTTTGTCTGAATAACAGCCTGAAATGATAACACATTCAATTAACTTTCAAACAAGAAAAACAGCATATATCCACAACTGAAAATCTGGAACCATCAGCATTTTTTCTTGAAAAAAAAAAGATTAATCAGTTAACAATATAGTTGCCCATACATTTTCTGATGTTCAATTAGGTGATTGACTTGAATTGTCTTATTGTTGCAGCTCTAGAAAAATATTAAACTTACTATCAAACCAAGCTGATATTGTTATCACAGATTGATTGTAGAAGGCTACATTTGGAAACCAGATAGATGACTTCCATGGAGACATGGTGTCCACTCACCAGTCCCAACAGGTAACACAAAGCTGTTTCATGCCCTAGCCTTCAGCTCAGAGTTCATATTTAGGCAGGAGTTAATATATATATTTTTATTTTTCAACAATCTGAAGCTGACAGAGGAAAAAACACTGCTATATGGTTCAAAAGCAAAAACAACAATAAAATGTCATTTTATTATAATCTTCAATAAGTGGATTTAGTGAAGTGCAGCAACAACTAGAGCTCAGTTCATCAAGTGATCCTGACTCACCTCTTAGAGCTTCCACCATATTGTCCTTCTCTTTGTACACTTTCCGAATGTTGTTGATGCTGCCAGACACAGAGGAAAGCAGCATTCAAAAAAAAGTAAAAGCAGAAATGAGAGAAGTGTAAACACAGAAGACGCAGTATCAGCAAGGTGAAGAACAGCCTTCAGGTTTTAGCCTGGTCCCACAAGAAACCCTGGTGTTTGGCAGTGAACTAGGAACAAAACCAGGCTGTTTCTAACAGAACCTGACACTGATGTCTACTGGAAGCGCTCAAAGCCCAAAGATCTCTCCTCAGTCACAGACCTCATTCTCTGAATGCATGTTTAGATATAGATCATTTATGGTCTGCTGAAACGTTATTCAAACTATAGTAATCCATCCAGCAGTGGAAAAAACTGCATTTCCAACAAACAGATGATAGAAACAGAACTCTTAATCTAACTGAGACATTTACCGGATGACCTCCTTTCCTCTGAACTCAGGTGAAACTGGCTCCACAGACTCGTCTCCACTAGCCGTGGCCTTCATGTCTGTGTCATACACCGAGCTCACTTCAACGTAACGCTTCCTGCGTTTGGACCAATAGGACGGCTTCAGGAAGTACAACAAGGACCTCCTCATTCCAAACTCACCTAAGTATTAGACATAATAATAAAGATATTCTGTTACAGCAACCAAAAAATATGAATTTGACAAACTGGAGTCAGAGAATTTAGACATTTTTTTAACTTCTCACTCAAAAATAATCAAAAATACTTACAGATTAATTTCCTGCCAATTGATTAATTGACCACTTGCTGTGTGTGTGTGTGTGTATGTATACCTGGCAGCACCTGGTCCAGGTAGACAGCCAACAGAAGGTAGAGGATGCAGTCTCCAACCAGCATGAGCAGGGGCACATAGAGAGGATGAGGGCCGTTGGCCAGAGAGGAAAACACAGCCCCGTCTCCCTGGGCCTCCAGGTAAACCACCTCACATATGGAGAAACACACACTGCACATCAATCCTACAGCCACAGGTAGAAAACTCCAGTCCTGTATGACTCCTTATAGATCATGCATTGCTTATTATTTCTAAACCTGCAATAATGTATTCATATAACCTTATAAAGCTGATATAGACTTTAAGTGTCTTTATTGTCATTTCAAAAACACAACAGAATGAAATTTTGATAGTCAATTAATCTATTGATTGTTGAAATAATTCAATGATTAGTGGTTTGGTTCACTGTACATCCTTGTTTCCCAAAGCTGAAGATTCAATCTAAAATGTCTTTTTTTGTCCAGACCAACAGTCACAACCCCAAATTCATCAGTTTACTATTATAGAAGAGAAGCTGGAACCAGAGAATTTGGACACTTTCTTCTTGCAACTAACCAATTAATCAACTAATCGTTCTACAGCAAACAGCATAATTTAAAAGTTGAGGACTTAAGTAAAACTTTGCACATATATACATACATGTACAGACATACAACAACATTAGGATTCATCTGGAGTGGGAGCTCTGTTCTTCAAAACATTTAAGTTAACAGCATATCTGCTGCTGGGGAGGTACCAAAAGATTACATTTTTAGAACATCTTACCAAAGGACTGCAGTTAAAAACTGGCCGGCTGGGTGACCCTGGCACATTCACAGAAAGGTTAATTGTAATTTAGGGTGTCTATAAATGAATAAATTAAAAGGAATAACACTATAATTTCTTGAACTTCAAAAACTCTGGAATTGAATTATAATTATCCGTGAGTCCATTATAACATGAGACTCCATCATGTTCATGTACTTATCTGATAGATTGTTAATATGGTGTGTTTGTTGTGTCACCTGTGCGATCCCGATGGAGAAGGCGCTGGGGGAAAGCAGGCAGAGCAGCCAGACCAGCGGCTGTGGGAAGTCCTTCATCAGCACAGTGAACAGGGATAGACAGCCAAACACCACTGTCAGCATGGAGCCCACCGTGCTGGCAAACTTAGGCTTCTTAAATAACGGAGTCAGCATGAAGGAGAAAAAGATCTGGGAAGAACAGAATGAAAGAAGGCAATTGAATTTTAATCACACTTTCCATTTACATGTCAAACGATCTGAAAAAACATTTACTTGAGTTGAAACAATATTTGACATTTTTCAATAGGCAATTAAATGCGATTACGCAAGAGTGCAAATGCACGAGTGTGAGTGTGAGTATATGAATGCTTGAGGACAAGAGTGTGTGTGTGTGTGCAAGTGAAGCGAAAACGAGTCTGTCTGTCTGTGTTAGTCACAAATAAAGTTTAGCAAGATGAGAAATTAAAAAACTTTCATTTATCAGGTCTTTCAAATTGTACATTGTGTGTTAATGTTGGTTTATTATTTAAAAGTCCATTTTTATCATTTTTTTTTTTACAAAAAAATCACGATTCTGTGCAATTTTTTTAAAAGATACTTATAGAGATTTAATCGATTTTTTAAATAAATACAAAACTGATACAAATATAATACAAATACAATAAATACAAATCTGTCTGGAGCCATAAATAGTTAAAAGCCTTCTATAATCCTAATATGAGGGCAGCCCAGGCTTTAAGTACATATTATCTATATTAGCCTACTATCAACATGACTAAGTAGGCTATAAATATATAATGAGCATTCATGATTAAATGTTTATTTTTCCTGCAGCTCATCCTGGTGAGAATGACGTGACTACTCTGCTGTTTGCTGGTTTATCTTTAACTTACACAATCTATTGGGTTTATTATAGAAATACAATAAAGAAATCAGATTTTTGGCTCCTTCATTTTTATTTTGTGGATTAAAAAAATACAATACAATCCTCTTCTCTTTCCATAACAGCCGATATCTGATAACGATCTGATTCTACTGTTGAATGAATGAACTGTTGCAGACACAGGGTGGAAGCACTGTGCCACCTCACGCTGCAACGAGAGAATAGAAATGTTTCTTTCTTTTTTTATTTTTCTGCACAGATAGTAAGCAGGATGAACGTCTTTTCAGCTAAAATCATATTTTAAAGCTACAGCAAACTTTATTTTCCATGTCTACTAAAGTGGTGAAAAATGCTTTTGTTTCTTTTTTTGTACCAGGAGTGAATATTTTGACAATGACTTTTTGGAACATTGCCAACAATTCCGCTGTCCTTATCTAAGTGATCCTCTGTTTACTATGTGCTGTTACTCTCTAACCATAAGAAACGTTTAATAGACAACACAGTGTATTTATTGAAGCGATATAAACAGGAAACAAGGCTATCCACACTTAAAGATGCATAAATCGCTGGCAGGTTCACACAGTAAGATTTATACTCACAGATGATATTCCATAGAAGAAGATGAGGAAAAAGATGACCAAAAAGTCGCTGTTAGGGAACAGAGCGGTGTAAGTGGCGATGATGGACATCAAGATGGACATGGCGGTCACCAGAGCAGCATACAGGAGGCCCCATGATAACCTACAGCATACACAACAAACACATCAACAAAAACTTCTTAATTTAACCTAACATTAACACGTGTGATCCTTCTCTCACCAGAAAGAGGTATCGTAGAGCCCCATCATAGTCATGGTGTCTTTGAGGCGATGCTCCTTCTCCGCTGCCACATTGACGATGAGGAAAGTGACGAAGGGTGTGAAGGCCAAAACCAGGTAGATGGAGATGAGGGCGTGAGGGAACTTCTGCACCTCCACTGATCCGGGCTGACCCATCATCACCGCCTTCAGGTCCATCTCACTCCACACAGAACGCTTCGTCTGCATCTGCACGCAATGACAGACCAGCAGCACTGAATGATCCATCAACCTTTGCTACCATGGTTAATAATCCAACAACCTTTATTAACATCAGCCTTTATTAACATGCTCCAAGTATGCTGAAAGCATGTTAATTAAAGGTTAATAATCCATCAGCCTTTATTAACATGGTTAACGACCCATCAGCGTTTATTAACAGCAGTCAGTCAGTCATTTTCTATACCTGCTTATTCCTCATTAGGGTCGCAGGGGTCTGCTGGAGCCTATCCCAGCGCGTTACGGCGAGAGGCAGGGATACACCCCAGATGGTCGCCAGCCAATCATGGGGCACACACACCATTCACTCACACACTCACACCTATGAGCAATTTAGAGTTGCCAACCTGCGAACCTGCGACCTTCTTGCTGTGAGGCAACAGCGCTGAGAAGTGACCTATAGGTTTACCTATAGACTCAGTGTAGTCGCTGTGTAGGGGCAGCTGGTTGTAAGGGAAGCCCCTGCACCATTGTGTCGCCCTTATTAAGTGTGTTAAAAAAGGTAAATAATCTGTCAACCTTTATTATTTCAGCAGCATCAGACACATTTCCTTAGTGATCATGAAAAACACACTCATCCCTTGCTTTTAAGGGTCAGGTGAAGACTTCACCTCCCTGGCTCTTCTCACCTGGATGATGGCTGCATCGATCAGAGACTGGAGGCGGATGAAGCCTGAGTACCAGTAATTAGCTGCTCTGCAGTTCACTGAGCTGGAGAAGCAGTTGGCTGGAGGAAAACAAGCACAATGAAATTATGACAAACACTTTTTAGCTGGTGAAATCACTTTTACATCCCTCCTAAACTAAATTTCCTTGCCTTGATTACACAATACTCAAAACCACTTAATCCCACGATCCACTGTAGAAAGCAGTCCTCGTATTTGTCTCACATGTCATAATGTTCCAGTTCCTGTCTCATAGTGTGGTGAATGTGCAGGGCACAACTCATCCACCACAGAGTTTGGGAGTTGTTTGATTGTGTATTTGCTAAGTTTGATGAGGGAAACCAAAAAATCCCATTAGCTGTGTAGCAGTAGCTACTACTACTGTGTAGTCGTAGCTGAACAGCTCACAGCTGTGACTATGGAAAGCATGACAATGTGTGAATTTTCAAATCCTCCTTTCAAATCTGTTTCTTTTAATCCAAGATTATGCTACGATACAGTCAGTCATTCATCTTCTATAACTGCTTATTCCTCATTAGGGTCACAGGGGTCTGCTGGAGCCAATCACAGCACATTACAGCGAGAGGCAGGGATACACCCCAGATGGTCACCAGCCTATCGTGGGGCACACACACCATTCACTCACACCTATGAGCAATTTAGAGCCTCCAATTAACCTCAGCATGTTTTTGGACTGTGGGAGGAAGCTGGAAAACCTGGAGAAAACCCACTCAGACACAGGGAGAACATGCAAACTCCATGCAGAAAGGTCCCAGACCCAGGACCAAGGAGATCTTGAACCTACGACCTTCTTGCTGTGACGCAACAGCGCTGAGAAGTGACCTATAGGTTTACCTATAGACTCAGTGTAGTCGCTGGGTAGGGGCAGCTGGTTGTAAGGGAAGCGTAGTCTATACGTTGTGGCCGAGCTGTCCATGAACACAACACCGACGTAGCTGGATGGCTCATATAGGCTGGCATTCTCCAGGTCCTCCTCACTGGCAAACATATCCAGATGATCCTGCATGTCTGGAAAAAAAGGAGGAAAAGTGCCAGAAATAAGAATTGTTCCTGCTTTGGTCTTCTGCATTAGCCTAATGCCAGGGATGCATGGCTGCATAGCATGCATCTCTTCAGTGGAGAAGGCAGGTCATCTTTAGAGGCTGGGTCAGCTACATCAGTGTCACATGCAGCTGGAAGCAGTGATCACTTCCTCAGATGAGGTTACAACAAATATGTTTGTCATCAATGTTTTTTTTCATAACGAAGAAGACAAAACACATTTTTTGTTGGAGAAAAAAGAACAAGATGCAATCTACTTTATTAAATAAAAACTTAATAAAATGCATCTTTCTTTTTTCGTCACAGACAACCAAAAAACTGCCTTTACTGTAAGCGCATCGCTTGTATTTGTCTTCCTGCCAGAGGCATGTGTGTGGGTGTGTGTGTAGCATCAATCAGTGCAATAGGCACTAAACGCTGCAGCGTCTTTTCCTTCATCACCAGAAATTACTTTCTGCTACTGTTTTAACCTGCTGGGTTACACACTTTGTTAAACTTGCATGTAGGGAACATTCAGCTTGGTCTGGTAACTCCAGAGGTGTCACTTCCAAACATGTCAGTGTGCCACACCGAACTAAACTAAGATTCCTAACAATAATTCCTATTGTTACAGATACCTGCCTAGGCTCATTTAGATTACTGTAAATTCCGGACTATGAGCCGCTACTTTTTCTCTACACTTTAAACACTGCGGCTTATACTATGGTGTGGCTTATTCAAAACATCAACCATCACCAAAGGGTTTAGAAAGGCTGGGCTGCTGCGCGATGAAGAAGATGTTGTGCACTCAAATAACATCGAAAGCGAGGAAACTGTAAATAAAAGAAAACTCAAACAAAATGTAGACTGGTTGGGCTAACTCCCATGCACCCTCTAGGACCCTGCTAAGGGTATAGAGCAGGTCTACAGTTCCACGACCAAGACGAAAACCACACTGCTCATCCTGAATCCGAGGTTCGACTATCTTACGGACCCTCCTCTCCGGTACCCCTAAATAGACCTTCCCACCTCCCCTGGGACGTGAGTGAATCTCTCCCGAAAGGTGCGAGTTGAAGCTCTTTCTGACAGGAGATTCAGCCAGACGTTCCAAGCAAACCCTCACAGAACGTTTGGGTCTGCTGGGTCTGACCAGCCTCTTCCCCACCATCAGAGCCATTCACTACCAGATGGTGATCATTTAACAGCTCCGCCCTTCTCTTCACCTGAGTGTCCAAGATATGAGGCTGCAAGTCCAAAGACACGACAAGGAAGTCGATCATCAAACTGCAGCCAGAGTCCTGGTGCCAAGTGCCTATATGGACACCCTTATGCCTGAAAATGGTGTTTGTTATGGACAATCCATGATGAGCACAAAAGTCCAACAACAAGCCACCCCAGGGCAGGGTTAACATTGACCCAATATTCTTATTCTTCATCAGGAGGTTTTGAGCTGCGCTTTGTCTGGTCCCTCACCTAGGACCTGATTGCTATGGGTGACCCTACCAGGGACATGGGACAACATAGCTCCTGGGATCATTGGAACACACAAACCCCTCCACCATTGAAAGGGGGCAGCTCCAAACATAAATATGTTTCCTAAATAAAGTTTTGGAGAAAAAATATGTTTTCTGCATACTCCTACACTTAGTTAATCTACCTATATAAAGTTTTGGAGAAAAAAACAAACTATGTTTTCTGCTGAGATTTTGAGAAGACAAGCAAAAAAACAGACCAGCTTTGAAAACCTAGAGTGGAGCCATGTTACATAGTTGATCAACTATGTTGTCTGTTGGGGTACCATGGTGTGTCTGGGTATCACGGGTGTGTCGCGGTACCACGGGTGACTCGGGGTACCACGGGTGTGTGTACCGAAAGAAAAGACACATACGCATCTCCTGGGCCACCTCCTCCATGATGTGGCTGGTGACATTGGTGATAGGCGTGTAGCCCAGGCCCTTAAAGAAGTGTCCATCTCGCTCCAGCTCCATGGTGCTGATGCCTCCATAGTAAACATGAGGGTTCAGGATTCGGATGAATATCAGCAGAGCCAGCAGCAGCAGAGGGAGGACCAGTTCCTGTAGACCCACAGAAGGAGGAGTAAAACACTTTGCAGTAGCTCACTGTTATTCACACCTCATCAAAGCTTGAGGCCACAGCATGGATCCTCACTTATTTTACTTCCTAATGATACATCTTCAGTACTGTCTGTGTGTGGTCTTTTAAAATAGCTTCAGGACTTCTGTTTAGTGCAGTTCCACAGGTAAACTTGACCAGGAGCTGTAACATTGTAGCTACGCCTCCAGAGATAGCTTTTATCTGTACTCGCAACACATTCACATTATATCATTAGTAAATAATAGGGGTCTGATGAGACACTCAGCTCACGAGACGAGACACAAGATTGGGTTCACGAGATCGAGACGAGATTTTAAGAAAACTAAATTACAAATGATATGAATGGAATGGATTTTATAACTCTGTAAGCGTTAACTTTTAATGAACTTCTTCCTTTTAATGAACTTCTTCCTCTACAAATTGAAACTAAAATAAAATGTTATAAAAGTTAAAATATATAGAAAAAAAATTATACATTTGACCTTTTTTCAAGTGCAAACAATATGTGCAAAACAAAAAGTTCTTCTCTGTCAGCAGGCGCAGTTGTTGATTTGTTGTTGAGTACTGAGCTGTGGTAGTGCTGTAAATGTCTCTGCATTGTGCTCGTATTTGCCGCGCTGTACTGCATTGTTTGCATACAGTGTCTGCATATTGTCCGTATTTTCTCAGAAAATTACAGATTAAAAACTTATGTAAAAATCTTTTCATGTCCTCCAGCATATTAAATACAGTTATTACTTTGATTTCTAGTAATTAGGGGAAAGTGGGTATGGACCACAGTTATGCCCTGAAAATGCAGGAGGTCCAACCGAAAAGAAAAGAGACAGACATTAAAAATGCAACAGTGCAACTTAAAGCCAAATAAAAAATGCATGGGTCAACAATGAAGAAATAGAAAGAGGGAAGTGGTACAAAGCGATCTGGTTTGTTTATTTCCTTTTATATATATTGTTTATGATTGCAGTGAAGCAGCCACAGGTTAATGAACCTCTGCAGTAAACACACACAAGGATTTCTAAGAGTAAACAAAGTGACAGTGTTCTGAACTTGAGACAGAAAATGTGCATATGTGTGTTCAGTCATGATTCACCATCAGCAACACAATCCTTAAAACATTACAAATAAACACTTATTCAGTTGTCAGTGGTACAAGTATTCACCGAGGACAGGTAAAAATGTTGCAATGAATTGAAAGGCACCAAAATAAACCACCCAATCAGATGTTATGAAGTATTCTCCCATCTTTTACCCTTCAAATTGAACATTGTGTTTCTTTAACAAACATCCTAAATATAAGCATGATTAGTTTGGACGACTGTTCTATTCTCAATTCAATAATAGAGTAAGGGGTACTGCTTTTTATATTCAACAAATCTACAACTTTTATTGTTTCTGATGTAACAGCTGACTCAGGTTGTAGTTGTGATTGGCTGCATGATAATTAGAGGAATAGAAGGACTGAATGGTGAGTACCTGTAAACTCTGCTGCTTGGTCCTCCATTTGATGAGCAGGTTCTTGTAGAGGAGACTTCTGGTCTGGTGCCAGACTCCAGCATCTCTCCTGATCACAGGCTGCATACTCCCAGCATGCCTCATCTGGAGGACGTATGAGCGACAAGTCGTCTCCCTGATGCTGGCCTCAGCTGCAGGTCAAAGACATGCCACAGGGAATTAAACACTTCCAACCTAACTGTGCCTTAAAACAAGCAGTCATGACTTATGTGAAGTTGTGATGTCACTACTATACAGTCACCACCAACACCCCCCACAGCCATTTAAAGAGGAGGAGGAGAGGCTTAGAAAGAGGCTGGAGAAAAGAAGTGGAAAACTATACTGAGATGATCTTTGCTACTTCAAATCTTGTTAGGGATGTCATAATTCACAATAAAAACAGGAAAGTGTAGAATATGGAACATTTAAATGGTACAAAAATAATCAGTTAACTACCCAACGACCCAAAAAAGACATATCAATTTTCAGGAATCCAGTAATAGTTAACAACTTAGACATCCAGCTTTTCTACAGTAATGGACTTAAATAAAGTGGAAAGTTGATCCAACCAAGTTTCTCTGGTTAATTAACCCCCCGTCTGTATATCAGCATGGATGAAGCCTGATGTCTGGGTCTTTTCTAGGACTAGAGCTCTAGAGCTAAGCAGAACCCCATGATCTTGACCTAGTTAGTCAGGAGTTCATCCTACAGCAAGATAATCCACATCCTACCTCTGGGCTGTCACATCATCATCTGTCACATGACACATTAAACTAGGACAATTTAGAGAAAAACTAAACAAATCAACGTGTTCTAAAACTTTTGACAGGTAGTTTATATGCATACATATATAGATATTTCTTCATTTTCTATTTGGTTTTTATTTTACTTATCTCTTTTATTCTTTTCCACCATTATTATGTCATCTATTTAAAATCTAGATTAATCCCTGTATTTATTTAATATTATAATCACTGGATCTAACAACAACCTTATTACAGTATTATACCTCTTTATCACACACACACACGTAATCTGCTATTTTGTATGTTGTCTTACAATTTCACTAATAAAAATAAATAAAAAATAATTTCACTAATCATTTAGTCATTTGTTAAGAAAATAATATCTAGTCCAATTCTCAGCTTCTAGCTTCTTACGGTGCAGAAATGTTACATTTAAATACACACCTGATCCATTCGAGTCTTCGTCAAAGGAATTCTGACAATGCTAATGAAGCCTGAGACCACAAACAAGCTCAAAATACTTCTACTCTAAGTCAGGATTTTTCATGGAGCTTTTACTTGTAATTGGGCACTTTTCACGTTGTTATATTGACACGATTATCCAAGTAAAGGATCTGAATATTACTTGCAATTAACCTATAACTAATTTGTTTTCTGTGCACATTACAGCATGCCTAACAAGGTGGGGAACTGATTATTTAAGAGTACTGAAGCCATTCTCACAGGCAGCAGCTTTAGTTTAGCCGCCTGGCAGCATTTACTTCATTTATCGTTTACTTTATGTACCGTCACATTACCACAAACAAAAGCCACCTGTCATTTCAACATTCAGCCACTTATAATACAGCTAGCTGACGGTAGCCTCTGAAATAACCTGCTATGTTGACAAAACTCACTATCAGCACTGTTAGTTTTAGAAAAGCGAAGTCTGACATTAACGTAAAACTAGACAAACATGTAGCCGTTTACAAACAAAGAACCAAAACTGGACGCAAAATGTCTGAAAGTGGCCGTAGGTTGGTGAGAGCTAGCCGCCAGTGTGTTTGAAGCTAGCCCGCTGCAGTAACATACCCATACATCAACTATACACACATGCACCGAGTACAGCAGGAGTTTAATATACTCACGTATGAAATACATTAAGTCATATCTTTCCACACACTGTGAATTGCTGCTTTACACTACAGAGATGACTCGGTGCCAGTGAATAGCAGCTCCTCGTTTTCTACAGCGCTGCTACTTCCTCCTGTCAACTCACAGGAACCTGACGTCGACCAATCACATCCTGTTTCCGTGTTATTGACAACGGTTTGCACCAATCACAGAGTCCCAAATGCTTTTATTGTCAAACTGGAAATATCCATATTTACACACGACATTTTTTGGAATGAATTGATTTGAATTATAATATTCTGCACAGTCAAGTTATAACATTCATCTCAAGTAAGATTCCACGGTTCTATGTGGTTCTATGTGGTGGAGCATTTAAGCAAATTTATTTATGGGCTCAGTAAAATGTGAATACAAAAAACAAGAGTGTATTATAATATATAAATAAGTGAAGTGATATTTGGAAAGTGACATGTGACGTATTATTTGGTCATTGTTAAATGCATGTTAATATTTTTAAGCACACCAGCTATCATTTTGGGGTAAAGTGACTGTTAATGGTTATAGAACATGTCTGTGTTGGTGTGTGCTGTGGTATCCCTGTATTCCATTTAAAAGCGGTGATGGTGGTGGAATCTGTGTGAAGGAAACTTCCTGGATGTCCCTGAATTGGAGGAAGCCATGAAGTGGGGAGGGCACAGGAAGCTGCTGGACCACATGGGTCCTCATCAGCAGATGTGGTCCCAGCACCTTCCTCACCTGCAGTCGGCAGATGTGAGAAAGACACGGGATGGAGTCTGGAGGGGGAGAGAACAGCCGTCATTCAGAGCTGGTTACAGATTAGTAGACACATATCTTCACTCTGTATTATGTCACCTCACCAAAATGTGGACATGGTTCCCAAGTGTTATCAGCCCGTCTTCCACACAGAATTAGTTTCAAAGGTGCAGACAGAGTTGCCCAGTTTACAAACTCCAGCAGATAATTCAAAACTTCACTGTCTGCCTGCTCCAACCTAGAAAGCATTGAGATGACACAAACAAATTCTTCACTATTTATATTTTTAGGGCATTTTTTTTGTTTGGAAAATTTGAATAGAAAGAAAGTAATAGACTTTTTGAATTTGAGGTTGATTTTTTTGTTGGACTGTTCTTTAGATAATGCAGGATTTTGGGAGTTTGTAAAAAGAAATGTTCAAATATTATTTGTTGTTCTTGTTGGGTTCATATGTGTGTATAATACAATTATGTAGTGTGGCCTGATTTGCATCCTTTGTGAGGATTGAGAAAAACATTTAACATACAAAAAAAACTGACTGAAAAACAAAACAAAACCAAACTAAATAAAATCCCCAGGATTACACTGCAAAGTCATATCATTACACTATAGCAGAGTGGTACATCATCGAAGAGTGAAAAGTGAGAGGAGAAACATACATGTGGGGCTGCAGCAGCAAAGAAGGATCCAGTCCAGCCTTCAGCAGCAGAGGAAGCCAGCAGGAAGCAAAATGCAGCTGGTTCAGAGCCACACAGAGCAGCCCTCTGAGTTCCTGCAGCTTTAACGCTGTCCTCCCTTCATGACTTGGTATACTAGAGTCCCTGCTCAAACGCTCCTGTGGAGGGATCCATCTGTGGGCCAGTATTAGTTGCAGCAGGTCTGTTTGGTCAGTGGCCAAGGCATAAATCCAGTCATCCTCGCTCCAACTTGCTCCTGCAGCTATTAGCAGCCTTGCTGATTCACTGGAAGATATTTGAATCATATTTAGGAACAAACATTTCTGTTGTATTTGATGTTGGAGTGTGTAAGCCTTCTTAGGTACCTGCATGGTTTTTCAGATGAATGAGACAAGGCAAAGGAGAGTGGTGATCGGAGGCCCAGAATGTGTGTGGAATCCTGGGCATCCGGGCTATAGTCTTCCTTTAGCAGCAGCTGAACGCTGCTGCTCTGATGGCCGTGGATAGCTACATACAGAGGACTCACCATGCTGTCAGCATGGCCACACGCACGCTCCGTCACAGCTATCAGTCTGCTGAGAATGCTGGGATGACAGAATTACAGAGGTTACTGTAAAACAATCAAGGATACAGGTACTTCTAATGAAATTATGATAATTAATGGATTAGTGGAGAATTATAAATTAATGAACAGAAAAATGGACAATTTATGTAATGGATTAATTTTAAAAGCAAAAATGCAAAACATGTTCTCTTTCTAGATACTCTTATATGATTTTTTTGCAAAACATTTTGCCACTATTGTATCTACAATCTTTCTTTTCCCCCAGCAATGATATTTTACCTCTTCAATTATTCAAATTAAACAATCTGTACAAGTACATCTGAACATGTACAGACACTCCTTTCAACGATTCACAACTCATTGCAACATATAGATGAAGGCTGCAAATTAAGATTATTTTCATTATCGATTAACTGACAATTGATCACTATTTATTTACAATTTCTAAGTTTGTTTCCACACTGTCCTTGTTTGATCTGACCAGTTTGTTTCCTCAGACCATTACTTTGTTTGGCTGGTGTAAACTCATAGTGAGGACCAAAGCCATAGCCAGTGATCTATGGTGTGGTTCATATGCTGCGTGAACGCTCACCGGACCAAACACAAACCACAGGTTTATATTGCATGACGTAATATATGCAGTATGTCACAGAAGCCACAAATACGTACATTCATGTTAACAAATTGATTCCCTTTGTGCACAGAGAGAGGTATAAAGGCAACGGAAGGCCTCAGGAATTTAGATAATTTCATCAAGAATCCACAAGAAGGCCTCGTTCAACCTCAACGCCTTATATACGCCAATGGGTGCAGAGAAGAATGCCTGTGTTAACACCAGAGGTCGAAGCTCTTCTGGTGCCTAAACCAAGCATCATAGAGAAATTAGGCCCTGAGGTGACTTCAGATCCAGTAAAAAAAACTGAACTGCAGTGAACCTGATGTCTGCATTAAACCTGAAGGAAGAGAGAAACCAAGACTAAGAGTAATCATTGAAACCCCCAAGGAACCAGAACCCTAGGATTTTAGAAGTAGGCCCTTTTTGGGCTGCATGGGGACACTGCGACTCTTTGAACAACAAAGCCATTCCACCAAAGAAGTCAGGAGATTCTTGATGTGATGTGATGAGGAACAGGCTAATGGTCTTTGGCCATTAATGTCCAATCCAGATCCAGAAGCTGGTTATGAGCTGGAGCTCATATACCAAACGTCATTCCAAAAACTCAGAACTCAAACTTTTCTTCAACCATCTGCAAAGACTATGCTAACCCTGCCAAAAGCTGTCTAGAGTCAGGGAATTTAGAGATCGGTTAGGGAAGGAAATATTGTTTTATTAACTGATTGATTGTTGATTTTATAACCTTTTTTACTTAACTTGTTTTTGCTGTAAGCTTATGCATGTGAATAAAGCAGTCCATCTGCATTTAAAATAAAACACTACTAGTTTTATTGTTTGGATATTTGAGTGTCTTTTAAAGGTTGTAAGCATCTCCTCATTGAAAACCTCAGGAGGGAGGCAGTTAGCAGGCTGGGTGAATTCTTCCACCCCAGCCAAAAGTGAATAAATCAGAATCTTGTCCATGTGTCTTCAAGCAGGCTGATTTCAAACTTCTTTAAGGCATGGCTGGCCTGGTGACCCTGTACTGGATTTCCAGGGTAACAAGTAATATCAGCACGTATAAGCAGCAACACCAACAACCCACATCACCCTTCCTCTGGTGCTGTTTCTTTCTCATCAGTTCAGTAAGAGTGAAACATTCTCTGCCTCACTGCCTCATGGTGGTCATATTCATGGCTTGAAGAAACATCTTCCCAGCAGCTACTTGACATGCTGCTCCATGTTTACCGAATTCAGCAGGTGTGCCAGGTGGTTACATGTCGCTATTTACACATTGATGACTAATTGTCAGAGTAGCAGCCTTAACATTTGCTTTTCCAGCGTCCCACTACTTCAACACTTTTTCCATTTTTAGAATAGTGCCAATTTACTTCTTTTGAAACATTGCACTCTTCTGACATGAATAGACCTAATATTAATATGATAGCCTATTTACTATCATAACATGGCTGGGCTGCTGTAAAGCATTGATCAGAGAATACTTGGACCACATAGGATATCAGACACTGGGGAGACATCTTAACTGATAACCATGGGAAAGTACTACCTAGTGTAATGTAGTGATCTTCAGTGTGGAGTTGGCCCTCATTGATCAAACAAACATGGACACACGCAGGATGAAGTGCAGGAATTATCTTCTAACACTCGTGTGTGATTTATGAAGCTCATAATGCTCAAATATCAGTGTAAGAACCAGTATTGGTAAATGAACAAGCATAATTTAAATGTCACAAATATATTCAGTTTATCTACCTAGCTACGGATCTGCTGCATTCAGCACCATGGGCAGCAGCCTGAATTTACACAGGTAGCCTGATGCAGGGGATAATGACTATCACTACTCTCAGTAGTCCAGTCAGGAGTTAAAAGCAGCTGTCTCAAACGTTGACTGTTGATGCTCAGACGGTTAGTGCAGTTGGTGCAAGTTTGGTGTGATTCAGAAATTACAATTGAAAGTGGGAAGGAAACAAGTGATAAATGCAACTTGCAGCTCAACAAGCAAGCTGAGTCTGCTTGGTTAGTTGTCAAAGTGACTTAGAGGTCACAAGATGTCTGCCATCAGCTTCAATATATTATATATATTCAATTTACTGTCATATATATTAAAGAAAAACAGAAAATCTGAACATTTGAGAAGCTGGAAACAGCAAAGTCTGGGCATCTTTGCTTTAAAATTATTAGATATGATGATTAATTGATTAGTTGATCAGCAGAAAATTAATCTGGATCTCTGGAATCATTGTCTTGTGAGTGTGAATATTTCCTGATTTCTTCATCTTTGATTGTCTTTGGGTTGTGGATTGTTGGTTGGGGCAGAAGAACATTTTTCTTTCACCATCTTCTGACATTTCATAGACCAACTTATTTGATTAACAAAATAATCAAGAAATTATTAGTTGCAGCCATGATTTTTTTATGGCCGATAATTAAAATAAAATAGTTGCAGATTCATTTTATGTAAATTGTTTAACCACATCATTGCATCTTTTTAAAGGGTCACATCCTTCAATAATACATATGGAAGACAAAGTTAGGAGCTGGTACCCAATATGGCCAAACTCAGCAGCAGCATGAATAGGAAGCTGGGGCCAGTCCTGGCTGCAGGCCAGGTTAGGATCTGCTCCGTGATCCAACAGGAAATCCACACATGCCTGGTGTCCCTCTTGAGCTGCGATCAGCAGCGGTGTGGCCAGGTCAGCAGCCTGGCTGTTCACGTTGGCACCTGGAGGGAAGACAGCAAGTCAAACCAAAGACAACCATCAGTCAGACCATGTTCAGGACTGATCTGGGCTGCTTTATTGATCATTGGCTGTTCCACTATGAAGTTCTCCCTGAGAGCGTTATCCTAGACTCTAGACTGACTGGAGTTCTGTGAAAATATCCTTTGGGAATATGTTCTCTGTAACACAGGCCTGTTTTGACTATGTAATACTTATGTGTGTTCACTTCCTTCCATCATCACATGTCACAGACCTGACCCTGTTTATCTCTGTTTGATTTTCATTTCATAATAAAATGAAAAGACAATGTTGAGTTGTTGCAGATTAATATATTCATCCTCTCAGATAGGGAGAGGTTCCATTTCTTTCTTTCAGAGTGAGTCACGGCCTCCTAACCCAGCAGCTGTCTGACAAACAAACAGGGAAGTGAACCACTCCTCCCAGTCTGTGAACCCTCCGTCCACATCTGTCTTCAACTTATTTGATAGCTGCATAAATTACAGTGAGAAACGGATGACAGATGTGTTGTTTGTCTGTTTCTCTGCTCTGTGCACGACCACAATTACAGCAAAACTAGTCAAGACTGAAATGTTCTATTTTTGCCCCTCTGATTGTTCTGTTTGAATGAAGTTAACTGCAAGTTATGTTATGGTAAATGCAAAAATGCTCGAGCTGCTAACAGAAATAATGTTACGTGCTAATTTTAAAAAATAGTGGGTAAGTGAGATCTGATAACAGGTGGAGACCCCTTCTAATGCCAGCTGTGAACACACAGGATGCATGTTAATACAAGCTGTGCAAAGGAATGAGACTAAAAATAGCACATACAACAGCAGCAGTAGAAAAACAGCTGTTTACCAGCATTGACAAGGATCTCCAGGCTCCGCTGGCGTCCGTACTGGGCAGCCAGAAACAGAGGAGAGATCCTGTGGTCATCAAGAGCCTCCAGGTTACATACATTCACCAGAATGAGCACAATGTTACTGTGACCCTTAGGGAGAAAAAGAATAGCTTTGTTACCGATAATCATACACCTTACTCGTGTGTGTGTGTGTGTGTGTGTGTGTTACCACCTTATAAACAGCTTGGTGAAGGCAGGTCCAGCAGGAGGCAGTGTGTGTTCTGTTTACCTCTGCTCCTTTACTGACCAGCAGCTCTACTATGTCCTTGTGGCCATTGTCTACAGCTGTTGGAAAACAGTTGGCAGCTGATCAGTATGACAGACAGGATAAATGAAGAAGATATTTGGTAACCTGCCAGTGTTGTACCTGCATAGAGAGGACATGAAAGGTCGTTGGTGAGCTGGTTGATGTTGGCGTGTGCTCTGAGGAGGAGGCGGACCACGGCCAGGTGTCCCCTCTGAGCTGCCAGGTAACAGGCAGACTCCCCTTCATGAGTCAGAGAGTTGATATAGGCTCGGCAGCTGGAGGAGGATCCTGCTGTTCACAGCCACAAAAGTCAAATAACCACATAAGTTATGTCTAGAGAAAAAAGAAAACTTGATCAACTTCTACTGCTGAAATGATCAACTGATGAGTCCAACATTCATCAGGAAAAAATGACAATTTCTAATTCCATATTCACAAATGTAATAATTTAATTTGTTTAATACAAAACATCTGGTTACAGTCGAGAATTAGCTGATTTTTTATTTTTTTTAAACAAACATATTTGGGTTTTGGACAGTTGGTCGAACAAGAAATCTCAAGAAGTTAACATTTCCTGTGGGAGAGGACAACTTTTGTCCTTTCATTTTAAAGACTGAAATAGTCATCAATGAAGAAACAACCATTTATTGCAGCCAGTCCACAAAGATATCAACTTGCACTTAATATTATGATATCAACATAACAAATAATCAACACATTAGATTAAGTTGTTACACCCTAATAAAAAAAGATAGATTTTGAATTGGTCTGATTTTATATGATAGTTTTTTTTCTCTTGATTTTTCTCCCATGCCAAGTCTAAACTTCATTTCACTGTTTTGCTTAATTTACAATGCACTCTGGTGTGTGGCAATATACAAGCAGCATTCAGTTTTGATTCCAGTTTATCTGTAACAAACTCCTGCAAATCTGCTGTAGCTTCCAGTTCTTTTAAATTGAGACTGTAAAGAAAATGACTTATACTGATGAGTCCAACATTGTGATTTAACATATTTATATTTAAAATTATCAGTCAGTCATTTTCTATACCCACTTATCCTCACTAGGGTCACATGGTCTGCTGGAGCCAATCTCAGTGTACTTCAGGTGAGAGGCAGGATACACCCCAGACAGGTAGCAGTCTATCATGGAGCACACACACCATTCACTCACACCTACAGTGATTAAAAGTCTCCAATTAACCTCAGCATGTGTTTGGACTGTGGGAGGAAGCTGGAGAACCTGGAGAGAACCCACCAGACACAGAGAGAACATGAAACCCCACACAGAAAGGTCCCAGATTAAGGATTTGAACCTGTGACCTTCTGATGTGAGGCAACAGCACTAACCCTGCTCCACCATGACACCCAGCAGTATATGTGTGAAAAGAGATGTGTGAAAAGAGGTTGATCTCCAACAGACAAATTCTGTTTGCAAGGAGACATGAAAACAAGTTGAGAACTCAATCATCAGTTCAACATCCTCCATCCAAGAAAGGTCCCAGACCAAGGTCTTGAACCTGTGACCGTCATGCTGTGAGGCAACATATGCCCAAATAGCCCAAAAAACTAATTTATTATTAAAAAATTATGATTTACAAATGTATTTTCAATTGTATAGAGTAAATGAACAGAGCTACAACCCTGAGTTTTATGAAACCCTTTCTTACCGACAGCAGACAAGATTTCCTGCACACAGCCCTGACTGCCTGCGTGTGCTGCTTCATGCAGGGCATTCCAGCCTCGGTTGTCTCGACTCTCTGCACTGAAGCCTCTCCTCATCAGCCTCCTCACCCGCTTCCTGCAGCCTGAACGAGCTGCAGCAGCAACACTGGAGACTGTGTCCCCATAGCACTCTGTGAAATCCATTTGCCTTGAAAAACAACAAGTTAGAGCCATTAATTATACATTTATTAGTCTACTAAGTAGTAGAGATGTGTCATGTACTGTTTTTACTATAAATACCACATTGAAACTAAAAGGCAATCATTTCCATTCATAGTTTTCAGAAGACACTGAACACAGAGCACTGTGAATACAACTCACCAGCAGTTTTACTGTGTAGACACTTTCTATATTAAAATTAGCAATAAACGTGTGGCTAACTTTAGTTATAACATTCACTGAGAGGGATAATTGCCTCAACATTACACAGTCACAGTCAGAATATAGAGGACAGGGAAAGTGGAAGTGGTGGCCTTATGTTTTATGTGCCTTAAAATAAATTAGAACTTCTGCAGTATCACACACAGATGGCTCACAAGACATGATGGTTCCAGTATGGTGTGCAACCACACAGCCTGAAATGTTACACAGTTGTCATTACTGTTAAATAGACAAAAGACATCTTTCACGGCAGCCATACTGACATGAAACAACAGGTAAACACAGGTGTTACCAATGGCAGAGCCAATATGCACATTAGGCATTTTTCATAGCAGCCATACCGACATGAAATAGTAAAGACAGCTGTTATTAATCATACTAATTACGCTTCCGTTACATTTAGTGTAGCAGAGCCTTATGCTGTGTTCCATTGCACTCGGAAGTTCCGCTCTCCGAATCGGCAAAGGGACTCTAATGCAGGTAGAGTTGACACCTGTACGGCTGTCTGCTGCGTTAAACAGCGACAGTTCTAACGTACAGCAGAGGGCGTTTCTTTTTCTCTCTCCCTCCAGTAGATAATGATAATGTCCAGCAGTTCTCTGATATCCCAAACACATCCACACAAACACCACCTTACTGTGGCTGCCCGTGTTTTCTGACTTTACACAATGGACCACATTTACCTCGGAAGTCGGATTTTCGGAATCTAATCTTTCCGAGTTCCGACTGGAATAGAACGCAGCACAAGCCCAGTAGAGTAGCAACTCCCGGTGTTTCGGTTTAACGAGTGACCGTGTCAATTGGTGACTTTCAGACGGATGTGCCAGTTGCTCGATTTCCGAAAAAAAGATGACGACGTTAATGCTCATTGTTGTTGGCGATGACATTGAATTTTCAAAATCTCATCTATCACAGTTAAGACAAAAACAACCAGAACGCATGTATATTAGGTTTAACGATCAATTTAAGACAACGTAAGACTTTACGATGACATACATGTTATGAACAGCTGTCACTAGTTAGCACGGTCACTCATTAAACCGAAACACCGGAGTCTGTTTGGTCTGAATGGAACAACATTGATTAGTATTATTGGTAACACCCGTGTTATTTCCCTACTATTTCATGTGAATATGACTGCCGTGAATAATGTCTAGAGTGTCGTCTTGTTATTTCCAACCACATTGCGCCAAAAGTCACTAGTTAACACGGTCACTAGTTAAACCAAAACACCAGCACATCTCTACAAGTCTACGTTGGAGTCAATGTGGGACGACACTAAAAAAGGCAATGAACGCGATTCACTAGCGACGTAGCTAGTGTAACGGAATGTAACACTATGATGATAAGAGGTGGCACATGTGTGTCGAACAGTGTTTATTTACCCGATGGTGTTCAGGAAGCCTCTCAGTGGGCGCTGTTTAATGACGTCACGCCGCAGCACCCGGACCCAGGTCGCGTGGTGCTGTCGTATTCATGGCCGCCGTGGTTCGACGCCGGGAGAACGAGTGTGAAATTCACGGTTTTACAGTCATCTAGCCGCGGATCAAGTTCAGACGTCGTGATTTTAATACGCCCGAAGAAATGCGAAGGCAGAAATTCAGGATCCCGAGGAGAAGGAGCTAATTAAGGGTTCCAGCTGAAGGGATTTTACGGTAAATGTGAAAAAGCAGCGTTATGATACTGAGCTGTGTTGTATGTCTGCATTTAAAGTAGTGCTGTTGTTGCCATATACTTGTTACTGTTAAATTAAATATAGGCAGCACTACATAGATGTGGCAGCTTTAGTAACTCCTCAATGACCGTTGAACATGAAGGATAATGTAACAAGATTACATACAATATTATAAATATTAATAAATATTGTATATCAGAACATTCTTTTCTCTTCTTTTCTCTCCTGTCAATCATCTCACGACCCTTCAGATTTGTCTGGTGCCTCATTCCAGAGGCCTGACACCTAGGTTGGGAACCACTGGTCTAGACTAGCTAGCTGTATATAAAGTAGTTAAAAGCAGTAAACACTGTTACTTCATATTAATAATATAATGATGTCATATTAAATAATTTATCAGTCAGAGGTACTATAAACCACTACTGTACTGCAATACTTGAACCACATCAAGCTCATAATACATATGTACTTCGACTGTACTAGGATTTTAATGCATCTGAGTACTAACTAAAGAAAAAATAAGTCTCTCTACACAATGGAAGTGTAGTGCTTGTTGACATTGTCAAGGCTTAAGTTTCATTTGTTAATTAAAATGTCTATTGCCTGTAGACATTGTTGCTTTATGATTTCTTTTTTTCCCTGACATGTCTCCTAACTAGCTGCTTCTGCTTACATTGTCTCTACCTTTGTCTCATACATCGTCCCCTAGTATTTAAATCTATTATTCATCGTTATTCAGCCCCTCTTCTTCTGTCAGGATCTCTCTTCTCACTTGTTCCTCTTCATGTTTGTCTCCTTAAATGGTTTCCTACCTTGTGTACTAGCTTGTAGGTTCCAGTCCCTGTGGCAGCGGCAGCAGCAGCAGCATGGTGGACATTTCTGTGAAGGCTTGGGTCTGTCATGCTCCGGGACGTCACCTGGCTGATGTCCTACTTCCTGTAAACATCAGTGATGAAGAGCAGCTCAGTCAGTCAGAGGAAGACATGACACCTCGGTACAAAGCTTTTGGCAGGAATACATTTTCTCTTCTAATAATATGATCTCTCTGTGTTTTGACAGCTTTTTAAAGACAAAGATGAATGACACCTTTAACACTAATCTTTGTAGTTGCTGTATTTGTATTTCCTATATGTTTAGGATGTTACCTGCTGTAAAACAGCAAATCTTCTGTTTTAGGTTGATTTTCCTTAAATAAACTGAAAGTGAATGTCTCTGTGTCAGAGGTGAGCCAGTACTGCTGCAGCAGACGGAGGAAGGTTCTCCTTGTGTTCTGATGCTCAGCTGCAGCTCTGACTCCCCCACAGCCATCGGCCGCCTGCTGGTCACCAGCCAGGCTCGAACCATGGAGGTGTACAGCCACACTGGAGAATACTGTGGTACAGTACGGGGGGAGAGGGACAGCAGCTACCAGCCAGACAGGTATTTACACACACACACACACACACACTGTTCTTATCACTTGGGCTGCATGTTATGTTATTTGAAGCTTTTAGTTCAGCTGGTTGTGTAAAGTTTAGGATCTGTGGTTTTTCATCACAATATATCAGAGCAGAAGTAAACAAGTGGTTTTCCTAAGATATTTCTATATATAAGAATAGTAAAATGTGGAAGACTAGGAAAGTTAGTGATGTAATTATTGCTTTTGTAGGCACGAAGCTTCAATTGGTTTCACTAAAATAAACCAATTTTAGTGAAATTGCATGTCTGGACATGCTACAGTCCAGACATGCTACTGGACTGTCCAGTTGGGATGAGTGAAGTGAGGCGTGTCCTGTCATGCAGCACATGTATGACATATGTGCCCATATGTGTGTGTGGGGGGTGTTGAGCTGAGATTGACTGAATGCAGCATGCCTTTGCCGTGTGCGTGGCTGTCTGCTCTGTGCATATTAGCAAGAACAACAGAATCATGAGGCAGATTTACTTTGCAGCACTAGGTTTTCATTCTTTCATTCTTTTTCAATGTGTAGGGACCCCTGCCAATAAGCTAACCTGCACATTTTGTGTCTAATTATCGGTATTGATCAATATATACAAACATTTATCAATAGTTTTTTTGCTGAATACTGTAAAAATGGATATGTAAAAAAGTGTATAGAGGGTGTCGTATAGTCTAAAATTCATAACAAGTTTGTTATATAGAGTGCTGATTATTATTTCTCCTGATAAAGTGGATAAATATTGCTACAGTGACTCTTGTGTTTTCTGTCCACAGTGCAGACAGCGGGCCTTTCTACAGGAAACAGCTGATCCTTGAGAACCCATCCTCAGCCTGTGAAGTGAAGGTGAGCTGCATCAGGTTTAGATCAGTCTTCATTTAAAGCTTTTGAACTCTAATATTTATAGCGATGTGTATAATTTCCCTGGCCTGTTGATGGACTGGTTTATCCCCCAGTGATTATTCCTAATCTAGTCCCCTCCTGCCTGTCTCCCAGCTGCTATCCCTGTCTGGTAGGAGCAGGGTGTTGCTGGCTGGGATCCTGGTGGGTCTTCAGCGGCTGCAGCCCTGCCCGGCTCCTGGCCCCGGCATCAACATGCAGCAGGTGCAGAGTCTGGTGGACCAGATGGGGACCAACCTTTCACCTGGAGCCCAGAACCTCCTGGACATGGTGCACTTCCAGCAGAAGGTGGGGGTGAAGCTATATAACAATGATTAAAGGACCGTATTTTAAACAAGCTAGAAAAGTCTAAAAAACACAGTGCACAGTTTTACAACAAAATAAGGCAGCTTTTACATTTCAAGCACATTTCTTTTTTTCTGAAGTGTATTTTTATTTATAACACAGAAAAGAAGGGAAAAGGCAGAAAAAAAACTTTAGAAAAAGTTTAATTTAATTTCTGTTAATGTTTACACTTTCAAAATTAAAGTCCAAAAAAATAAGTCTAATGTCCATTTCTGGTATTTGTGGTTTCCACTATAGTTGTCTGGTTTACTGCAGAAACACAATGACTGGTTGTGTATGTTGAGGAGCTGCTGCATTAAAATGAGTTATATTCCCAAAGAAATTAGGATTTTTTTAAAGTGGCTCAGTATTTAAATAACCTTTATCAGATTTTATGCTTTATTCAGATACTTTCCCAAATTCATTGAGTATCTAAAACATAGAAATGAAGCCAAACGGGTAGCTGCCCAGGAAATGTCATATATTGGTGTGTTTCTCCATTTTTTCAGAAGCAGCTCAGCTCTCTGGACGGCCTCCTGCCTCTCCTGATGGGTGCTGGAGCTTTCTCTGCTCTGGCTCAAGGAGCCAGCATCTCCCCACCAGCTGACAGGAACCAGCCTGCAGACCCCACGCTATCAGTATGAGCTAATGTGATCTGCACACAAATGTCTAAGAAAGCCTCCAGCAGTTATGCAGACTCCTACACTGTTAATTACAACTACAACTATTTTAAAAATTGATGAATCAATCTGAGTCATTGTTTAAGAAGAAAATGTCCAAATTCTCTGGTTCCAGCTTCTCTTCTCTGGTTATTTCCTGGTTTCTTTATTCTTCTATAATAGTAAACTGATGATCTTTGGGTTGTGGACTGTAGCTCTGGACAATAAAAGACATTTTAGATTGAATCTTCAGCTTTTGGGAAACCCTGATCCACATTTTACACCATTTTATGAAGCAAAAAAAAGATTAATTGTTTCAATAATCAATAGACTATCAAATAGTGATTAAGTTCAGCCCTACTTTCCACACACATTTATATCAGAGTGGTGTTTGTGTGTCAGCAGTGCCTGTCTAGCTCTGTGAGGCCTGACGTACCATCACCTGTAAACGGCTCTACCTCAGCTCCTCCTCCTCAGGACCTGTCGCTGTCTGCTTCCCACACCAGCAACACTGGTAAGAATCATTTCACTAAAACAAGCTACTGATTCAGGAAATATTACTTTACAAGGCAGAAACTTTTTCCTTTGGTGAAAAGTCCCAATATTGAGAAGAAATGTCTTTAACAATATGTAATAATAGAAAAGAAGAAGATAAATCTTTAGTAGTTTTCATTTAAGTTCTTTTTTTTTGCGGCTGGCTAAAATTTTAAAACAGATTCGATCTGGATCATAAGTATAAACTAAAGGAGAATTGGTGGCAGTAGATAGGCAGATCAGATTGTTAATGTGAATAGTTTGAATCGGACCTCTACTCTCTGCACTGTTTGCAGGCAGCGACACCGGAGGCTCGGCCAGCTGTGGCCAACTGGCTGCAATGATGTCACACCTCCTTAAAGGGCCGGAGCCCAGCCAGGCGTTGAGCCCTGGGCCGGAGCTTCTGCCCATGCTGCAGAGAGTCTGTGGTCAGGTGACCCAGCTGAGGCTGGAGGATGCTGCAGCAGCAGCAGACGCTGAGAAGACCCTCAGGAACGGAACGTGGTGAGTGGAGAATGTTATCAGGAAGTCAACTACTAGTCGGGAAGGGTTCTCTCATCCATGCAATTCAGTTCATTCTTCTGGTTTAATCAGGGGTTTTATTGTTGTTGTTGTTTTTGCTTTTTTTTATATAAAGCTTTATTTAATTCATCAATTTCCAATATCCATTCATTAATTTTCCAATTGAACAACAATAACATCTCATATTAACATAAATAAATACAGATACTATTTATATAAATAAAAAAGAAATGTATAATAATAAGGGTCCATGTATAAAGATATGTACATATTATTAGACATATCATATTTCTTCCAGTATACTATAGTATATAAACTAAAGCATATGCATATTTTTAATTTTCAAGCTTTGGAGAATTTAGCTCCATGGATATAAAACTTGGCAATCAAAATAATTAGATTAGTTAGGTGTTAAATTTCTGGTCCTTTATTTTTATAATAATGCATCCTTGGCTTCCAATTCAATTTTCCCCCAAAAAATTGACATTTAAAAAAGATGCTTTCTTCTTCAGTGTTACAAAATACACATTGGAATATTTTTAATAAATCTTGATATGTATAATGGTGTAAAAATGGATAAAGGTTATGTATAATTTCATATAAAATTTCTTTAATTTTGTTTGTCTAAGTAGTCATATAGTCATTTCAGAAAATAAGAAGTCCATACTCATTTTCCTTATGTTTATTGTTTCATAATATCTCTATCACTGATGAAAAGGGTGCAGTCAACTTTCCATGTCTCCTGTCTTATAAACTGTCCTTTTAACAGCTGGAGGATGGCTCTTATTGCATTTAATAATTCTTATTAGTAATATGAATGATTTTGGCTCTGAGAAATTCTCCATAACATTTTTGGTGACACAATGCGTTTATTCAACCTGAGCATAGCTTATAGCAAATGTTGTGTTGCTGCTGCTCCTCGTCAGATTCTTGGAGCCCAAAGTGTTCCCAGATAAGAGAACATTTCTGATGCTTTTTCTCCATCAAACGCCCTTCTTCCCACTGCTGTTGCAATCATGCTCATGCTCTCTCTTTCAGAAACTGTGTAATGAAAAATGTAAAAAAAAAAATAGTTTCAACTCTATTATATCTGGAGCCTGGAGATTGTTTGATACACAAATCAAAATCACCATCAAAATTCAATTAATTGCACAGCCTTACTATTAACTCATTATTTCCAGATAATAGTTTTATGGGGAAAAATGGTTTACCTAGTAATTTATTCTAATTTACATTTGATGACATCATATATTAAGAAGTCTGAGAGTAAACTAATTTGATAAAGGCTCAGCAATGAAGTCTGCATTTAAGAAAATAGTGTGGTCAAGCTGATCAGGACCAGCATGTTGCTTTAGTCTATATGTTTCCAGAACTTTCTGGATACATCAACCTGCAGAAATAAAATGCTTATTAAAACCATTTAATATATCAGACTTAATACCAGAGTTGTCATGCTTGAGCCTTAGTTGATAAAGGAGGAGGGTGGTTCAGTGGAAGAAACCTAGCCAAAGACCACCTGATCCCTTACCAAAGCCTGTTTGGATTATTTAGGTTTTTACTGGTTTCTGAGAGGTAGTTCTTTGCCTTTGCTCTTTTTATGGACTGAATACAGATATTTCTAAATCTGAGGCAATCAGTAACAGATTTACTTTCTCTTGCTTTGGTCCATTTCTGCATTATTTCTTTCTCAAAGTAGACTAATTAGCTCAGGAAAAAAAACTGGGACTTCTGTGAATTTAACTTGCACTTTGTAGAAAGGAGCATGATTGTTTACAATATTGAAGATCCCAGCAGAAAAGAATTCTCAGGCCAGTTGCACTTCACCAATAAGATTAAGTCTGTTTCAATCCAAATTATTAATTTCATGTAAAAAGCTTGCTCACAAAAGGTCTCTTTTAATAAGCAGTCCGGGCTTTAGGGGCTGAGCAATGACAATGGTCACTAAGATCATTTGTAGAAATGCCTATATCAGAGTATTATGTGGAATGTTGGTTGAAATCCAGCAATGATGACCTCTCGGGACAGTTAACATGGTGACGTGTTGCTGCCTCAACAAGTTGTGTAAGATTGAAAGAGTCCTACACCAGTTTGAGGGTTTTGTGATGCTGAAGTCAACCAGTCACAGTTTAGGTCTCCACTAGTAGCAGCTCATTGAGTCTAATGTAGAGCACTAATTAGCTAAAGAAGTTAGGGCTTCAGCACCAGCAGAGAGTGGCTTGTAGTATCCAAGAATATTAATCATTGACTGAGCAAGATCACATTTAAAAACTAGACAATTCCTGCGGAAATTGGGAGAGTTGGGTCTGGGGTCTGGGGCTGTCAGGGGTCCTTACTGCAGTTTAATACAACAGTCATGATACCATGGATGGGATGCTGGGGTCTTCTTTATTAATAGTACAAAGTTTGGTTGGTGTGGGGACTTTAGATCAAAAGTTATTGATGAAAAACTATTGACCCATCAGCTGACACAGACCAACTGCTGCAGTAACTGTTAACTCAATCAGTCGGTGCATGGGAATCAATTGCACTGAAATGGCGACTTTGTCGCCATGGTAACTGCCTTGTTGCTAAGGATGGTGCGGGGTGTTAGTTTTATCAATCTCAAAAAGTTTGGTGAGCCTACGAACTTTAGATCCAATGTTATTAAGGGAAACCCATGAGCCAATCAGGTTTGAGGAGGCGGGGCCCCAATACTATGGAATCAGTTTGATTGGTCTTCAACATGATCTCCACCAAGTTATATGGTTGTAGGAGCTTTAGATCCAAAGTTATTAATGAAAACCATTCAGCCAATCAGCTTTCAGCTGAGTTTCTGAGCAGCTGGGCCGTTACCATAGTGGCTAACTGCTCTGCTACATTTGAATACATGACTAACCAACTAAATCTGGGCAGGCAGAAAGGCTACCTCTAGTTGGAACACACCCCCAACAAATGGTTATAATTCAAAAATCATAAAAGATGGAGACAAAATAATCATATTTTCTGAGAGCTGCCGTCCCCCTGGTCGTACTGATGTTTTTTTATTTCTGTGACTTGAAAAATGTGAGCACATGAGCAGTTTAAATAGTAGCCAGATTTAGAAAATTGAGGATTTTCAAATTCAAATTTAGTATGGGACTGAATGGGAGCAAAATAGGGACCAAGCTGCGCTTTGCGGCTCATAGTGACAAAACTACAGAACTCTCAGCTTGGTTAGCGGTATTTTAGCGATCAGGACGGTCGTGCCTATGTTTTGATATAAAAATTATTGATGTGTAGTGAGCATAGCAGTTACTCCCACAATTTATGAATTTATTTTTCAGGGCCATTTTCTCTCCCTCTACACTCTAAAGGGGTGTTCACACCGGACTCAATTGACGCAATTTTTTTCGCACGATGGACGTGATTTTGTCGCGCGACAAATTAAATTTTGTCGCGTGATAATTTAAATTTTGTCGCGCTGTTTTGCGAAAATTCACCAGATTGCGTCATCGCGTCCCCGTCTGTTATGTTTTCTCTCATTGTCCGTGTGTGTGTGTGATCTCCACTGTCACTGCATTGTACAGCTCTGAAAGTCCGAAGCTCCGCCGTCATTTCTGGGTACATGATTCCGTCTGGAGGTGCACAGAGCTCGGCTGGTTTCTACCGGAGCTCCGCCTGGACGACGCGGCTCCGTTGTCCGTTGAAGTCCGTTGAAAAGTAAAAGACTGGCGGTAAGTGAATTTCTCGTTGTTATGGAGACGTGGAGCGAATCTCGACACTGATTGGTTGTCGCGCTACGTCATCCTGTGAATTCGCCAGAAAAGTTCAATATTTTCAACTTGCGAAGTGCAATTTTTCGCCACTTCGCGTCCATCGCGTCGCGAAATCGCGTCCATCACGTCGCGAAAAATCGCGTCTTCCCATTGACTTAACAAGTAATCTCGTCGCGCTGCCGCGCGAATTTTTGTCCGGTGTGAACACCCCTTAACAGTGACATCATACACTCTAGCCTCTCAAGGCTCTCCCATCCGGAATGAATGGGGCCAAATTCCTGGCGATTCCTGGCCGAGCCGGTCAATATATATTGTTCTCAAAACCCTAGGAGGAGAAGCGAGCCAAACTTTTTACGGAAGAATATATAAAAACATAGCTGTAGGATTCTAAGAGGTGCAGGTGCAGGTGTGCATTCCAGCAGTCAGTTTAATACCAGAGACGGAGTTTTCTGCCTTCTGTGGCTTTCATTTCTGTCAACTTCATGGCTGCGAACGAGGTGAGCTATTAATCTTTTACTACTTCATTAAAGGCTGAGTAGACAGAATATCTAGAAAAGCAGTGATGGTTGAGTCCAGCGTTATCCTCTCCTTCTCTCTGACCTGAGCTCCTCTCACCAGACAAGCATAGAATAGAATATCTAATCTAATATCTGATCTAATGTTAGCTGACAACATAATATAAATAATAATATAATCTTATTTGTAATTCATCATAATCAACTGGGGATTTAAAGTCTTACAAAAATATTTTCAGAGATATAAAGCATTTATTTGAAGTAGAGTATTGGCAGTTTCCTGATCCCATAGTCATTGCCTCACGAGTTGGGCTGCAAATAATGACGGTTCTGATAGTTGATTAATTTATTGATTACCAGAATTATTAATCAATTAATCATGCCTTAATTTCCCTTTGGGATCAATGAAGTATCCATCTATTTTTCTATTAGTAGTTTGGTTCATAAAATAGTGTAAAATGTAAATCATTGTTTCACAAAAGCTGAAGATTCAACCTAAAATGTCTTTTTTTGTCCAGACCAACAGTCCACAACCCAAAGATCATCAGGTTACTATTATAGAAGAATAAAGAAACCAGGAAATAATCAGAGAAGAGAAGCTGGAACCAGGGAATTGTGGCATTTTCATCTTAAAATGACTCAAATTTATTATCAAATTAGTTTATTTTAAAAGTTAATAAACTAATTGTTTAATTGTTGCAGTGACTTAAGACACCAGAAAATAATCAGACCTGAGAAGCTAAAACCAGAGATCTCGGACAATTTTCTTCTTAAAAATGACCCTAATCGATTTATCAAAATAGTCTGTTGGCAACAAGTTGATTTGTCGATCAATCACTGCAGCTGTAATTTGACAGGTGTATTGTTTAAGGATCAGGCCAGTGAGCTTAATGTGATCTCCTGACAAAGGAAGTCAGATCCTTGTCCTTTGCACTTTTTCATTAGCTTTTCTTCTAAACAGAATATTTGGCTTATATTTTTCGTAATTAAATAGAAAGTACTGTCATAGAAGTAGTGATTATCGTTGATCATTCTGTTCCAGTGTTGCTGCCACAACATTGTCACATGATCCCTTTGTTGAGGAGCAGAGTGTGTGGGTGAAACAGAGACGCGTTTATTTAATAGGACAATAGCTTTGGTTGTCTTGGTATTGCCAGACATATTTTTGCTGAAAGTCACATGATGCCCAAACACTTCCTACAGCTTCATGGTACAATATTCACCCAGCTGCAGCCTGCACAGTAGTACCTATCCTGTTGGTGAGTGGTTGACAGACAGAAGGATCTTTGTGTTTGTTAGAGTCAGGAAGGAGGCTGACGTTGGAGACAATTGAGTTCATTTATCAACATCTGTGTGAAACATCAAAAATGCTAAAACCTCCTCCAAAACTGATCAAATAAAGGAAAATATTTTCTCCAAACACCTCTGCAGTCATTTCATATCAGCTGACTTGATTTACAGCTGATTCGTTTCACTCTACAGTTGAGAAATATCTTGGCGAACCGGTGCCAAACTGCTGCTTTGATAACTGAGGCTCTTTGTGAGAGCAGGGCTTGCACGTGTGTGTTTAGAGGGGACATCAGCTGAGTGTGGCTCCACATCGAGGAGAGGACGGCAGCTCAGCGGTACGTCTCAACACTTTACACTGACCACAGACTGCAACATTTAACTCTGAAAACACAGTAAAACCAGATATTTAGACATATTAGTACACAAATGCAAAACACGTTGTATAAAGACTGAGAACTTGTAGTATTGAATTGTGGAGTTTGGAGTGTTTTTTCTGCTTTTCAGCTGTTCTGTGTTGTGCAGTGTTAGGGTGGGGCTGAATAGCTTCACACAGAAAGCCTCTGTTCTGAAACACATTATTTATAGTAGTTTGCACCATGCTGAAATGGCAGCAGATAGTGGAGCAGATTACTGAAATGTCTGTTTTTGAATATTAGAAATCCAATCTTGCATATAGAAAATCCAAATTATTGAATATGACCACATGACCAATAGAGCTGGGTGGTTTGATCAGCACCACGTTCTGCTGTGTTCCAACAATTTGGTGCTACACACTCACTGGTATTGGGGTATATAAAAAGTAAATATCGTACTCGTCTTCTTCTGCTTTATCTGGGTAGCGGGGGCAGCAGCTTCAGCAGGGAAATCCAGACTTCCCTCTTCCCGGCCGCTTTGTCCAGCTCTTCCAGGGGGACCCCAAGGCTTTCCCAGGCCAGCCGAGAGAAATAGTCTCTCCAGTGTGCCCTGGGTCTTCCCCGGGGCTGCCTACTGGAGGGAGGTGCCCAGAACACCTCACCAGGGAGGCGTCTGGGAGGCATCCTCACTAGATGCCACCTCAACTGGCTCCTCTTGATGCGGAGGAGCAGCAGTTTTACTATGAGGTCCTCGCGGATGACTGAGCTTCTCTCCCTTTCTCTAAGGGAGAGCCCAGCCACCCTATGAAGGAAACTCATTTTGGCCGCTTGTATTCGCAAACTTGTCCTTTTGGTCACTACCCAAAGCTTGTGACTATAGGTGAGGATAGGAACGTTGATTGACTGGTAAATTGAGAGCTTTGCCTTTCGGCTCAGCTCCTTCTTCACCATGATGGCCCGCATCACTGCAGATGCTGCACCAATCTCCCAGTCAATCTACCGCTCCATCCTTCCCTCACTTGTGAACAAGACCCCAAGATATTTGAACTCATCCACTTGAGGTAGGCTCTCATCCCCAACCCAGAGTCGGGAATCAAGAATCATGGCCTCAGAATTTGGAGGTGTTGATCTTCATCCCAGCTGCTTGACACTCTGCTGCGAATCGTTCCAGCGAGAGCTGAAGATTGCGGTCCAATGAAGTGAGTCCGTTGTCGCCCTGGCTGTGGCTAGAAATTCTGTCCATACAGATTATGAACGGAATCTGTGACAAAGGGCTGAACTGACGGAGTTCATCCCCCACTGGAAACAAGTCCGACTTATTACTGGCAATACGGACTGAGCTCTGGCACCAAACGTATAGGGACCAGATAGCTCATATCAGTGGCACCGGAACCCCATACTCCCGGAGTACCCCCCACAGGACTCCCCAAGGGACATGGTCGAAGAACACACATAGACTGGTTAGGCAAACTCCCATGCACCCTCTAGGACCCTGCTAAGGGTATAGAGCTGGTTCACAGTTCCACAACCAGGACAAAAACTACACTGCTCCTCCTGAATCCAAGGTTCAAATATTTTACGGACCCTCCTCTCCAGTACCCCTGAATTGACCTTCCCGCCTCCCCCGGGACGTGAGTAAAGTTCTCCAGGAGTTGTGAGTTGAAGCTCTTTCTGACAGAAGATTCAGCCAGACGTTCCCAGCAAACCATGTTTGGGTCTGCTGGGTTTGAGCGGCCTCTTCCCCACCCATTGGAGCCAATTCACTACCAGATGGTGATCAGTTGACAGATCCGCCCTTCTCTTGTCCAAGACATGAGGCCACAAGACCGACGACACAACAACGAAGTCGATCATCGAACTGCAGCCAAGGGCTTCCTGGTGTGCACATGTGGACACCCTCATGCTTGAACAAGGTGTTTGTTATGGACAATGCATGACGAACACAGAAGTCGAAACAACGAAACACGACTGGGTTCAGATCAGGTGGGCCATTCCTCCCAATCACGCCCCTCCAGGTCACACTGTCATTGCCTGCGCGAGCATTGAAGTCCCCCAGGAGAATGAGGGCATCACCAGAAGGGGCGCCCTCCAGCACCCTCTCCAAGGACTCCAAGAAGGGTGTGTACTGTGAACTGTCATTCGGTGCCCTGTGGATTTTGCTGGTTTTAACATGGTGGCCAAATCACAAACTTTCTAAACGTTTAACCAGCATGTTTTTAAGGAGAAAAATAGGCAGCACAGGATTAGATCAGCACTGCAAAGTTTTAAGTGAGTGATTATAAACATGAAATGCATGAATGAGACGGTTTGGCCTTCAGCAAACACACTTCCACTTTTCACAGGAAGCGATATAGATTTTTTCTTCATGATTTTAAAACCTACTTTTGTATACCTAGTGATTTTTTAATTATTCAAATTTGTCTGGATGGTTTTCTGTGGTGGGACAAACTCAGAATAGTTGTAATATTGCTTTACCACAGAGGTGATTTCTTTAAGACTGCAAGGGAAGCTGAACTTCCCCTGTCAAAAAATAAATGGCCATATTTGTGCAACTGTGTTAACATTTCATTGACTGTAACTCTGTTAGAACATGTTCATCTTGAAGACGAGTTCTTTCAGAATCAGCTACTTATCACAAATGAATAAATTACATGTCCGTACATTCCCATACCGCTTCCTGGTCAATGCATTTCCTCATAGACGCTGAGAGTCTCTGGGACTGCATGGGGCCTATTTTTCATCACCTTGAAACTCAGTGGCCATTGGATAAATGCTGAGAATGTGAGCCGCCCTGATGCTGAGCATCTCTGGGAGTGAATGGAGTGTGGGCTGGGCTTGATGCTGAGAGTCCGCATGGTGATTGGAGGAAAATCAGAATGTAGTGGTGATGCATGGTGATTGGAGGAAAAGCAGAATGTAGTGGTGATGCATGCTGATTGGAGGACAAGCAGAATGTAGTGGTGATGCATGCTGATTGGAGAAAAAGCAGAATGTAGTTTTGACTGACAGGTTTCACGTCACCTCAGCAGAATGTTTCAGTCCCATCGTGGATTTTGCATGTGAAGTAGAATGACAAACAGACTATTTGTTGGCCTTTCCAGAGAGAAATACTTCATTCTTACACTGTAAATAAATCACACTCACCATATTTCATTGTTTCTTCTTTAAATAAAAACATACCGTTTTCTAAAAAGGGAAGAAGGGCAGAGTTTTCATGTAAATAAACTGACATGTTTTTGTGATGTACAGCAAATATGAGCTTCCCCTGTTTGAAAGATCACAACTCGCCACTGCTTTACACAGACTATGAAGAGTTCATTTTGATTCTAGAAAATAGGAGAAAAAGTAACTTGAAACTGAAACTTATACAAACTGAAACTTAATAAATAATCATAGTAAATAAATAATAAAACTTTTTTTAAAAGAAGTTAACTTGAGTGTCTTATTTTAAAAGTGTTGGTGGTGATTGCAGTGCATTCTGGAGTATTGAGACTGTTGCATAGTGTTTCTACAATAGAATTTTCCCTGTATGAATCCTGAACTTTAATGCTGAGGGGTCTGACACCAAAACCTGAGGCTTGACTAAATCCTGACAGTTGCTTACTAACAAAATAGAACCAGACATGAAGGCACATGGCCAACTGCTGTAATTTCTAACTGGGGATTTCCATCTTTTACATTTCTTACTGTAGTTGCCAGCACAGCAGGACGACTCGAGAAAACCATGGAAGGTGGCTTTGACGATGCTTCAAGTTTTTTGAGGGTAAAAATTAATGCCAAAAATTAAATCCAAAGGGTGAGACACAGAAAACGGAGGAGATATTTCGTAAAAGTATCTTTGATTTTGTATTTTTCCACTGGACAGTTCAGATGAAACCAACCGAAAGTCAGCCGTCTAAAAGTTTCCTACAGAAGGAAATGTGCTTGAGTCAGATGGATGCAGCGGGATTTTGAGGTTTGGAGAAGATGAAGGTCAGCACTTCCTCTGTGTGGGTGGTTTTAGTTTTAATGTCTGTGTTTATATTTGTGGTTTTGTCTCTGATGTGGCTTCATGTGCAAGAATCGGTACACTAGTCCTAAATGTCCCTTTCTGTTCACATTTAATTCCTAATACAAATTAATATAGTTACAATTAGGATTAACATTCATCATCAGCCAATGGTCCTGGACAAGGATCGACCAGGAGTTATAAAACTGGTTGTTTGATTGTAATGTTGATTTTACTTGGTTTAACGTGTTTTTGTTTTGTGTTTTTCATCAGCCACATTTATGCGCAATGTTAGCCTGCTGCTGTGCACTAAAGAGGAAGAAGCAGTAACAACAGGATAAGTTTGGGTTTTTTGGGGGGGTCCAAGAGACATGCATACATGCTTTATAGCTGTAAAGGTAAAACTATTTCCCCCCAATTCCCCTGAGAAAGCCAGCTGTGGTAAAAGGCAAAAACAGTCACTCTTCTTCATGTGACAAAAGAAATGTGAGTTTTTTCTAACCCTTTTTTTCTATGTACATTTTGGGATTTCTGGCATTTTTATATTTGAATGTAATATTAAGACAATTTTATTTTTTATGTGACTAAGTTCTCCCAATGGCTGTTTGCTTGGTATGTGAATACTGATGATGCTGGTCGCCATCGTCATCATTCTCTGAATGTGTGTGAATGTGTGATTTTGACTTGTAGTATAAATCACTTTGAGTGGTTGAATGGCGCTGTACAAATACCTTTACTATAGGGAGGAGGATCCTGGAAAACAGTTCAAGTAGGCAGCATTTAGGGAAAAAACAATTCAAAAGGCCAACTCCTTTGCCAAAGAGACATGTTCTGGTTGCATGATGAATCCGCTGAAAGATGAGCTGCAGAACCTACAGCTCAAAGAAATTACCGCACCAGCAGAATGGTGCAGATTTGATCAGTGGGATCAAATCTGTCCACAGCCAAAGCGTTTACAGTGTGTGACATAAAAAGTGGTTTCTGGCGTGTCAAGCTAGAAGATGAGTCCATCTACCGAACAACATTTGCCACTCCATTCAGATGTTACAAATGGCTGAGGATGCCAATGTGGATAAGTCCGGCCCCTAAGATCTTTCAACGAGAGCTTATACAAGAATTGGAGGGTCTTGGAGAAGCAAGAGACAGCTGAAAAAGATCATGATAAAAAACATATTTTTTTCTGGACTGATTCAGATACAAGCACATAAAATTGAATGCAGAACATTTTAAACTGAGGAAAAAGGAGGCCATGTACATGGGACATATGGTGTCAGCATACGGACTGAAAATAGACCCTTAAACCAGCAGATTTGAAAGAGGTCCAGAGGCTACATGAAGTTAACTAAGTTACCTGGCCAAGTTTTGCCCACATCTCTTGGACCAGTGTCAGGTGTTGAGAGACACCTGTCACTGGTCAAAGCCCAAAGACACTGGACCTGAGACTCACTGTGAGTGGCACTAGACAACACAACATGATGAAGCAGTCCTCAAACTGAAGGAGACTATCGCTGGCGCTCTAGTGCTGAAATATTACAAGCCAAATGAGGAACTGACTGTACAGTGTGTACTGTAATTGGACACAGGTTTGGGTGCAACGCTCATACAGACGGGTAAGCCTGTCTGTTCGCCAGCAGATCACTCACAAAGACTGAGCAAGGCTATGCCCAGAAATTCCACCAGTACATACATGGAACGTGATTGTGCAAAGTGATCCATTAGAAGCCATAGTGAAAAAGCCACTATTGAGTGTACCCAAAAGGCTTCAGAGGATGCTGACATGCATTCAGAATTATGATCTGGACATAGTGCATGTACCAGTAAAAGACCGGCTGCTAGTAGACAAGTCAAGCTGAAATAGAGGATATAGACCCCTACCTCTCTCCTGGGAAAGACTCATGGCAATCCAATCTGCAGCAAGAGGATAGTACACTGCAGACTCATAAAAACAATGAACCAAGAATTGGCAAGAGACAAAAGACAGACACCATGTGAAATCTGGCCATACTTCTCATTCCAGGAGGAGCTGAGCTCTGGGTTTAAAGGTGAACATCCTGTCATTCTTGATGCACTGAGGAGGAAGATCACACACCACTTGCAATCCTCACATCTGGATATTGAAGGATGCTTACAAGAGCTAGCGAGTGCATCTTCTGGCATGACTGATCAGATCAAAATGTATGAAGCCAAGTGTGTACATCTGTAGGTCAGTGGACAATAAACAACAAGAAAACAACTCACATGAAATACCAAATAGACACTGGGCAAAGGTGGGAACAGATTTCTTCTCATTTAACAACAAGAAATACTTTATCACTGTAGACTACGCTTCCAGTTTCCAGGAATGAGAATATCTGCCAGACAAAAGGTCCACTACAGAGATAGAGAAATTGAAAGCCGACTCTGCTTACCAAGGATTCCCTGATATTATCATTTCAAACAGACCACAATACTCATCACAAGAGTTCCAGCGATTCAGTCAGCAGTGGGAATTCCACCACAGGACTTCATCACCAAGCTACCCACAGAGCAACCGCAAAGCAGACTTGGCCATCATGACAGCAAAGAGGCTCCTGTTTAAGGCAAAAGCTGCTGGACAGGACCTGTATATGGCACTTCTAGATCGCCACAACACACAATCACAGGGCCTAGACACCAGCCCAGAGACTTCTCAGCCACAGCACTACAATGCTGCTCCCACAAAATCAAATCTTCTCCAACCTGACAGTGAACAGGCACAGCGGGGACTGAAGAACAACCAACAGGAGACCTAGACACACTGCAGGCAGGTGACTGGTGAGAATACAGCCATTCACCTCAGCCTGCGTGCTGAAGCAGGTTGATTCCAGGTCCTACAACATCCAGGTACACTCAAAAGCTGTTGTCAGGAGAAACCACACCTCAGGCATGCTCAAGGACTTCCTCCCAGTGAACCTATGGACACAAAGACTGAAAGCCTTATCTGGCCCATAAGGGCTTTAGTAGAAATGCAACCACTGGGGCTGGTGACAGTGACACACCTGTAATCTCCAGAGGAGGTCGCACCATGGTGAAGCCACTTCGCTTCAAGGACTTCGTGACTTATAAATAACTGTGTGCCACTAATGGATTTTTTGTGGAAAATGAGAACAATGGGTAAATCAAATAATCTTTGTATATGGACAGAAATGTTCTAATAGGACCAAGGTTTTTCAAGGTTTTCAGAAATGTTCATTTACTCTGTTAATGCTCAAATGGTTGTGCCCATTTTTCAAGAATATCCACTTTGCCAATTATTTGAAACTGCATGGTTATACAAAGGAATACTAGTCAATCATAACTCTATTGCTTACACTATGATTATTATTTATTTTATTAGTTTAGAGGCATAAATCAAATATGGTTTATAAGTACTGAAGGAAAATTCTCAAAAGAGAATGGATGTAAGAATATGAGCTATTGTTTTCATACATGTTCCCTAGGTACTAGTGTCTATGTTTTACAGTGTTGTACAAGACAGATCAACGTGTTGAACAGGTTGAGCTGCAATGTTATTGATCTGTCAGCTGAAGGTAGAAATAAACTATGATCCTGTTGGATATAAATAATAAATTCTGTCATTATTGAATAGAGAGAGAAGCAGTCTCTAATTATTTAGTCTTATTTTAAGAAAACTCTCTGCTCTATTGCTCTATTGAACAAACTGAAATGCGTAAAATTATTAGCCAATCAAATATGATATTTCAAGATAATTCTACACTATATTGGACTAATTGTATGAAAAACAATATATTTTCACTTGCTAAAATTTAATTAACTTCAATATGGAATAACTGGGATATCGTAGTGTTAAAATTGCACTTTTTTTCTTGTCATCTCTCCTGCTTTGTAAATTGAAAGTTAATAAATAGTGTAAATATAATGTATTTCTCTACATAAAAAGGAGGAGAGAAATTTGTAGGTGTGATTTGTATGTATATTTTTACTGGTCAGCCCACTGGAAATCAAACTACAAACAAACTAGTTTGATACCACCGCTCAAAAAGCACTCTGGCAAATAAGAATTTGACCAACTCTTGACTGTTTGTCCGTCCTCCTTTTCCTCCACTGTGCAGGGACTTGGACACAGCCATGGAACGCCGTCTGGAGGAGATGGAGAAGAGGCTGAAGGAGCATGTGGACCGGCGTCTGGATGCCCTGGAGCAGAAACTGGAGAAGGCCCTGCTGAGTGCCCTGCCACTGGTCGCCCTCAACCAAGGAGGGATGGGCGGCTCAGTGGGCGGGTCAGCACCCGCCAGGCCGGCAGAGCAGGCCGCCACAACACCAGCCGTGCACTAAATCAGAATAACATGTAACCCCAAGGCTTGTCCTGGTCCTGGTCCTGGCCCCTGGTCCTCATTAAACTGGACCTCAAGGTCAGGGGCAGAGGAGGAGCAGGAACACAGACACTAACACAGCCAAAGAGGAAATAACATCATGATCTTCTACAGTATAAATCTGTGTTAAATTAGAAGTGTCTTAAACTATTTAGCAACAAGGACACTCTCCCATCTGTTGAAGTTGGGCCTCTGTAACAGCTTCTGTTTGTGTTTTATCTCTGGGAAAACAGCAGGTGAATGTGATGATGTTTGAGTCCTCAACACAACATCACATGGACGAACCCTTCTCATAAAAAAAACAAACAAGACACTGACAGAAACCAGAGACCACAAATCAGATTTAATATTGGTTACACAAAAAGATGAAACATCTTCTGGCTGCAGTGCATTCTGGGAAACATCAGAGGTACCCAGAAACATTACAAAAAGGCCAGATGAGCCCACACTGAGAAACATAAAGAACTTTTAAATTATTGATGTGATGTGATCCTATCCTGCTTTTTGGCAGCTTTTAATGTAATAATTAAATGCAACTCCAGAAGAAAACTCATGTATGCCACATTAGAGAGAGAAAGTGTGACACTTCCCAGGTCTCAGTTCCTGACGACCCTGCAGTCATCACAGAGATCTTTACCAACAGTTATATGCTATATACTGTAACTTCACTCATGTGTTGTGAAGTGTTTTGGTTAATCAGGCCTCAACTGTCTGGCTAAAATCTCCTGTTACAGGCAATGCAAGGTGTGAGTGATTTAAAATGTGTTTTAATGACACTGTAATGTTAAAATAATGTACAAGTCTATAACATGAAGCTTATTTGCCAATGTACAACTGTTAAAATGACTGTTTTGACCTGTAATGTTGATTGTTTTAATGACGTTAATCACAAATTAAAATATATTTATACAGATATACAAGAAAGGTTCTTGAAATCTATAAGCTGCTGTATTTCTGTTGTTAAAATGTTATGTTTCAACCAATACTGTATGTTTTTGACACTTTTCTAGCTTGTTAAAAATATACTAAAATTTTTGGGGCGCTGGAATTAAAATGAGCTTAAAGAAGCTATGAAAGATACATGAAAGCATGGATGTGCACAGCTATATGGCCCTGGTTGTCAGGTTGGCAGGGTAGGGGGGCACGCATAACAGAAAAACAAAGTGTTGCACCGAAATCTCATGGGAAATCTCATGCTGCTCTGCACAGTCGTTCCGATCTAAAAGACATGGGGTTCTTTCCAATATCCTAACTCCCATCCTCGACCTTGTGGCCTCGCGCTTCCCTGATGCCGCACCTCTGTGGAGAAAACAAAGTTTCCTCGTTGTCAGCTTAGCTAATCAATTTTTGGGGGACTTTTCTCCATGTAACATGCCAATTGCAAATGAGAAAATTACCTTTCAATTGCACTTTTGCAAGATATTGAATTAAACTTCTGTTGTCAATAGCGTCACCACGAGGCCACAAGCACAAGGAAGATGGGAGTTAGGATAATAGAAAGATAGTCTATCTCACTTGTGATATGGTCTGGTGGTAACCAAGCACCCGATCGGCACTTACCTGCATAGCAACTCGAGACGAGACGACCGAGGTTTCTAAAGATACCGCAGCAGAAGAGTGACTGCCCTAACGAGTCTGAAAAGGTGAGCTTGAGATGTACACAGTAAAACAAATGATCACTATCAACTTCTCTAAAATACAATGTCCAGTTTGTGACGTTTAGTGAGCCTACAGCCAGCTACTGTGCCACGTTTAGTTTAGGTAGCCTAGCAAAGAAAATCCAACAGCCCGCTAGGCTGTAGTCAACTGTTGACTGCAGCTGTTTTGTGGTAAAACCACAAAAGTTAGCCTACATGCATATCTGCTGATACATAGCCTAAAGATTTAGTTTTAGCCAGCAAGATGAATGATGGAAATAAGCATCATGTGAATTATTTCACTCAATATGATAAATAGCCATCTAACCTTAACTATTTTGCGTCATGTATGTTGTGCTAAAAAAAAAAAAGACAATTCGAAATGCCCACAGAAAAGAGACGCATTCAGGAGAGAGAGAGACAACTAAAGGAGGCATGTTTTTCTGTTGCTGAAATATGGGGTAATTTCATGTTGAACAAGGCAGATGTGGGAGAATCAGAAGCTCAGTCAGTGAACAAATTAAAAAGTTGAAGGACAGATGAATGGACCATGTGAGACTGCAAAGAATCAAAAACACCAGAAGTAACACAAGCCAACTTGTCAACCATCAGAAAGAGTTGCCGTGGGTTTGGTATCTGGTCGGCTCTGGAGCTGCAGCCAAAACATGAGTCAGAAAATAGTTTTAGGTGCTGACAGCGCTGATTTAAGGATATTTAATACAAGCAAAAATGACAGTTGGGAGGAAAATTCTGCTCACGAAGTTCCCGAAAAGCAAAATCAACTTGGCCAAAATATTTTCCCTTCCAGTAACGCTGAGTCATGACTGGGTCAGAAACGAACCGTCAGGTCACTGAAAGTCCTCTGGTGTTTCTGAACCTGCTGTATCAGTGGCCTATTTACCCAAAATACAGACAGAAGCTGAGAAGACAATCCATGCTGCCGAGGCACAGAACAGATAACTGCCTTGACAGATGTGAACTGAGTCATCAGAAATGAGATGGCTCACAGGTTACATAAGAAAGACACCGAACGATATAATGATGTGCACATACTCAGTTTGGCACATGGGGGACAGACACTGATTCAGCAGATGAGAGTTCTGGGAGAAAATAAGCTGTGATAACACCCTGCTGGTCAACACTCTGCATTACAGCAGCTATTTAGTGATGAAGCTGCTCATCATTCACTTGACCTGTAAATACAACTCTTTTAAGTGTGTGCCTTTTGCTTGTGTGTATTTGCTTGGTGATTAATGTGATAGTCAATCGACTAATCGTTGCAACTCTACATATTTGAGAAAATGGTACTTCTACTTCTACCACTGTTGGTTAAATGCTAAAAAAATAAGCAACTGTTTTATCTTAGAATTGGTCATGTCTCAACATTAATACCCAACAGAGCAATACATTTATCTAATGACTAGCTTACATCATCTGACCTCCTGAATGAACCTGCACTCAGCACGCATCACTCATTTTACTGTTCTAACTGTGTCAAGTGTTACATAACTCTATCACTGCCCTGGGCCTACACACACACACACACACACACACACACATACATGAGCCAGCAGATTGTGTCAGGCTGTTGTTTTGCATGTGTTGCTGTGTAACTACATGGCACAGAGCAGCAAACAGGATGTTGAACAGAGAACTGGTGATTGAGTTCTCAACTTGTTTTCATGTCTCCTTGCAAACAGAATTTGTCTGTTGGAGATCAACCTCTTTTCACACATCTCTTTTCACACACATACTGCTGGGCGTCATGGTGGAGCAGGGTTAGTGCTGTTGCCTCACATCAGAAGGTCACAGGTTCAAATCCTTAATCTGGGACCTTTCTGTGTGGGGTATCATGTTCTCTCTGTGTCTGGTGGGTTTTCTCCAGGTTCTCCAGCTTCCTCCCACAGTCCAAACACATGCTGAGGTTAATTGGAGACTCTAAATTATCTATAGGTGTAAGTGTGTGAGTGAACGGTGTGTGTCCTCTATGATAGACTGCTACCTGTCTGGGGTGTATTCCTTCCTCTCACCTGAAGTAGGCTGGGATTGGTTTCAACAGACTATGTGACCCTAGTGAGGTTTTTGGTGCATCAATATCTACATAGGTGTACAGAGGTCCATTTCCAGCAACTATCACACCAGTGTTCTAATGGTACAATGTGCTCGCTCATTGCATCAAAAGGCTAATGTAATAAAATTTTCCATTCATTTTACAACTCATGGTGGTAAATGAAAGTGTGACTTTTCATGGAAAACACTACATTGTCTGGGTGACCCCAAACATTTAAACAGTCAGGGGTAGATGTGCCTCTGCTCTATTCTGTTCTGGTGGTGACTGAAAGCTGATCTAGGTCCTCACTCTATCTCACCCTTCATGTCTAATTTACCATTAATCCTTATAATTCTATTGTCTTTCAACTTCCACAGCTACCCACACTGACGTTAGCATTCTGGGCAACCTTCTTCTTTATTGATTTTAAATTGTCAAATTCACAGTTTTGTCTTCTTGGTGCTTCCAGCTCTCCAGCCTTCCTCCTTGAGTCCAGTTCTGTCTTTAAACAGCAGGTGATTATCTAACCAGCATCATCACCTGCTCTCCACCTGATCTCCACATCTCTTCTTCCTGCAGCTGAGCACCAACCACACCTCTTCCACAGCTGCATTCTCTAATGTTCTGTTATCTATTATCTATGGGATGTCTGTCCATTCTGAAGAGAGCTGCCTCCTTGGTTTCTTTATTTGAAGCTTGGCTGTGATTTGTGATTGTGGGCTATACAAATAAAATTAATTTGACAAAACAGTTGAATGTAGATCATTTTAATGAAAAGATGTGGCCTCCATTTCAGCCAAAAACTGAGAGAACTGAGAGAAATTTTGTCCTGTGTCTATGTGTGAATCTAGATCTCGGTCCACCAGTTATGGTGCTGGAGCTTGTACATTTTTCTGGGTATGGCTGTTTCATAATGTATCATCATGTAACATTAGCTGAACTAAAACCACAATTTAGTGAAAATACCAAGTGCTGATGTCTCTTTAACGGCTGGAGTTAAATGTGGTTTTCAGAATTGGACCAATTTGATACCGCTGCTACTGGTATCTGTTTGGTTTGTTTGTCATCAATTAAACACAAATCCACTTGATGCAAACTAAACAGAGCTGAAGAATATTTAATTCACAAACTTTACTCTTTTCTCTTCTATCTTCTCTTTGCTGCAGTTTTTCCCATATTCTAGCAGCAGTTGTGTTTTGTTCTTTTTCACTCTATGTTACAGTACAAGTTCAAACATCAAACTGTCAGTTATTATATTAGCACATTCAATAAAGACAATATATTTTTTAATAATTTTATTCCTTTTTTTGAAAAATTGTCATCATCAAACTCATAAAGACAAAAATATAATAAAAAATATTCAATTAAGAACATTACCAATGAAGCTTAACAGCTTTGTAGAGCAGATGGCGTTAGTAGAATAAAAACATCTCCGGTGGTCGTAGCAAACAGGGATTTAGAAGAAAAACTAGAACTAAAACAAAAGTGTGAGGACAGCATTGCAGCTTCAGTTCCCAGAGTATCAGAGCTGGACTTTGATGATGTGTGTGTGTGTGAAATCACAGAAGTTGTAGTAGTAGTAATAATTACACATTCTTAAATGGTGCCACCCCACACACACATGCACACACACACACACCAACTATTGCTTACTTGGTTTTTCAAATGTGTTCATGATTGGTTGAAAAACTCTTGAGCCAGCTGGGGATTGGTTTGACTGGTCATGCTGTTAAGAGTTGATAGTTTGGGACTCAGCTGAGAGGTCAAGGGTCAATCTCCTCTGGGACGATGGTGAGAATGACGTCCTCGTTGCCTCGCCTCACCACGGTTCGCAGCGTCTCGTCCCGCTTGATGGCGGCGCTGACATCGCTGGCTGAGGTAACACGTTCGCCGTTGATGCTAATGATGACATCACTCTCCTTCAGGCCAGCTCTGTCACAAAGAAGCAAGAACAAACCCAACAAAGACGTGACACATTGATGGAACATAAAAAAGGTGTTTTTGCTAACACCAAACTGTAAAAGACCATCCACTCCCATCCACTCATTCTGTAATGTGAAAACATGGCTGAATACATGCCATTTAAAGGTGGCTCCTGTTGTGACATTACAACAATAATGTGACATTACAACAGTAACAGTAATAGGTAAACGAGGTAATAGTAATTGACCCTGGATCCATGGACCCACACATGACCAAACATGATAGAGTGTATGTGTTTCAGTAGGAAGAGAGGGGGGAAAATGCTTTAAAACATGCACATTTTTATAAAAAACAAAAACAAAACATGAAATTTTCAAATATGAATCAGGGAAGATGGCAAAATAGGGCCCCTTTTAAGTATAATTTTTATAAAGTGACCATTTTATATATATAGTGTTTATATAGTTTGGTAGTTGTTTTGTCTTTCAAGGAGCTTTTTTTTTTTTTTTTTTTTTTTTTTACAAATGTTCACTCACCAACTTTGACCATGTCCACCATTCTAAATGTATAAAACTAAAGGTAAATCACAAAAAGCATATGACAGCTACTTTAAATCTAGAGGATGCACTTCCAGAACTGATGGAAATGATGCCAAAGAGAAATGTGAATCAGCAGTTTGTTCTCCCTGCCAGAGGGAGTTGGACAGTCTGGGTGGGAAACATTCATGGTTCTGCCTCCACTGCCAGCGTTTAGCCTGGTTCCAAAAACAAAACAGCAGCTTCAAAAGGAAAAAAAAAGACTTTTCCCTATGCCATAGTCTTCACACGCGAGAGTTAAAAATTGTATAAATTTCCTTTCGGGAAGATGGGATCATCATCCTGACTCCTGTCTGTGTTCCACACAAGCTCACCAGACAACAAAAACAAACTCTACCTGCTGTTTTCTCAGGTGAGATGCTGAGGTTTGCTTTCAACAAACGTTTCATGTGGACGGATCAAAAACTTTTCAGAGACAAAATATATTCTGTGGGAGTGAGTCTGCATGCATTTTTAAAAATTGACAACAGAGAAAGCTACTTACGACTGAGCTGGAGTCCGGCTAATGACCTCGATGACATACGCCCCTGATGTGACATCTGGGAAGTCCGACTGCCTCTCCTTCAGCTCCTTAGCCAGACTAAGGTGGGAAAAGATGAAAAACACAGCCTGCATTTAATTAAACACAAGATGATGCATTGTGACTCATTTTGAATTCCTTCGATTCTGGTTAAAACTGCATATTTCAATCATTTGCAATGCTGTGACTTCAGCACAGAACAGACTTTGATGCATCAGATACCCTGTTGACTTGTTTATTCAGTGGTCAGGTGGGTCACATTCTTCTAGGCACTGGCTCACATGCTCAACATGCACACAGGAAGCTCATTTTCTACACAAACTACAGATCACAACCAACCAAAAGATATTTATAACTTGAAACTTAAAATAGGTCATTAATTAGATTACTTAATAACCTCCAAAAGGTGTATTTATTAAGTTTAATTAATTAACACCAAATGCTCACATTTAGTTTCAAATCTGTTGTGTGTGGTAATGTTGTTCAAATAAGGACTGGAAAAAGATTTCTTGCTGGAATATTTAGGGAAAATTAGATGCGAGAAAGCATCACATTGCTGAAATTTGCTGTCAGTCAAAGAAAAGCAAGAATATCGGATCATAGAATTTTGATTGACAGGTCCTACAAGCATTTGGTAAGAACTGACTGAATTACAGAGTGGATCTTAGAGGAATTTTATTGGCCTGATATAACTTATTATTACCCTAGACAACTCTAGATAAGGACAACCCAGGACAACACAGGACAAGCCAGGACAACCCCTGTGGAGCTCTCTGTTTACACCCTGCAGTCTGGATAGTCACTGTTTGACTTCAAAGAATTGACATAGACATTAATGAGCTAAAACCCACTAGAATGAATAAAGTTTACGAGCTTTCATAAAATAAAGCTTGTTTTGGGGTTTTGTGGAGCGGCAGCTCTGGGGCGGTGGGCATAGACTGAGCTGACTGACATTCCTGCTCAAAGTCATCATCTGGCAGCCAAATCTAACGCTGAGGTCATATTTTCAATACGATCACCGCCCTTGTTATTTAAAAGGATTTAAAAGACATCAGGGACATTTATCAAACCGCCTGCTCTCACGGCAAAAGTTCTCCAATTTTTGTTATCTCACAGCAAAACTAATATCTATGCCATTTAGTTATCATATAATCAGTGTTTTATTACAGTAAATTAACTGGAAAGCTCACCAACACCATAACAGACACAGTATTTACTACAACTTTAATGTTATTACAGTTTCTATTGTGAATGCTAAATTTGACACCTGAAATCTTTAGAAATAGGAACTTACGTTGGAGTGAGACTCATCATTCTGACTCCGATGTATTTCTTCTTCATGTGTGTTTTACCTGGAAAATAAAAACATGCTGTTGGTGTAGTTGACTTTGAAAACCCACAAAGGGTTGTAAAACACTGTAGAGCTAAAAACAAAATAATTAATTAGTTCGTCATGGGAAAATGTATTTTTCAAGTAAAACAAAACAAAAAAAAGCTGGTTCCTCAAATATGAAGATTTGATGGTTTCTGTTTTCGTATATAATGGTACATTTTCAAAACTTTCTGACATTTTACATACAAACTTGATGAATCTGGAAAATATTGGTATAATCAATAATAGGATAATTCTTAATTTCACTCAAACTGATAACACATGGACATCTTCCGATTGAAACAAATAAAGAAATGGTACATTCTGATTTTCTTTAGTTAACTGGCTAACTTAAATGTTTTGGATGTGAGTAACTAATTTGGTTAAATTTGTGCATCAGCCATGTTAAAAAATACATTTCTGTGCCTTGATAGTCAGCATATGCAATGTGTCTCATGACCCAAACTTCCCTGGTTTGACTTGACTTGGGGCCTGTTGTTGACAGCATATATCCTCGCTCCTTGTTTACTGTCTGCCTCTTCTCTCAATGTGTCCTTCATTATTTTTACCTGCTTCATACTCAAACAAACCTCACAAAAAGCTTGTTTCATCACCCTGACACACACACAGCTACACGATCATCCCACTGACTGTTAACAATTGTGGGATTCCTCAGGGTTTTGTTCTTGGTCTGTTATATTTGTAGATGTTATGTTAATATGTATTTATCTATAAACCAGTAGAGTTCTACTCTGTTAACACTCAAGTCCTGCCGCTTGTCATTCTCTTCAAAAACAACACAAATGCCAAAAAACATTAAGCGACAAACCAACAGAAAATAAAGTGTGAAATGGCTGCAAACCTTTGGCCTGTCGGTCATGTGACTCTGCCAGGAACTGTCTGATCTTGTCTGAGGGGATGGCGAAGGAGATTCCTGCTGTGACTTTCAGGGTGTTGATGCCAATCACCTCCCCGTCCTACACACATTAACAGAAAATAACACCTATTTTATCACATCCTGTCACATGACAAGCTTTTTACACTATTAAGCTGTTTATATAAAGTTATATGGATATCTGGTCTCAGTAATAAGAAGCTCTGTTTCTGTTTCAGAGAGTGAGAACTGGTGTAGCAGTTAAATTAGAAACTAATTTTCTCAAAACATTAAAAAGACAGTAGAATATTTGAATAAGCATTGTTAGAACTTCAGAGACAAAGTATTTTATAAATCTTTGAGTCCTTATGCTATAAGATATAAGAAATCCTGCAAGTTGTAGGTATTGTAATTATAGTTTCCAAATTATTTTATTACAATTCATTTTGTAGTTGTAATAAATTCCAATTTAGAAGAATAGAAAGAAACGTATGTTTTATGTGTAGTATGTATTAGTACTTGTTAGTAATGTTAAATGGACAAGTAAAATAAATAAGATTAAAGATTAAACTGAAGCGTGTGTGTGGGTGTGTGTCTTTTCAATAAAGCACGGGAAAGATGTTGAACCACAAACACTGGACTTGTTGTGGGTCTGTTCAGTGCCGGGGAACCCACGGGGGCAGCGAGACTGCCACATTTGGCGCCCAATACGAACCATGAAGACCATGTCCGAGCCGCAGCAGACCCAACCAGTTACGGCACTGGCCCAAATCTTGACGGAGGTCGCCACGATGAGCCGGGACCAGGCAGCGGCCAGCAGACAACAGCTCTCGGCGCTTCAGCTGCAGGTCGAGGGGCAGACGCAGCTGCTGCAGGCGATGCTGACTCAGTCGGGGGCAGCGGTACCGGGTCCCCCGCTCTCCGGCGTGACTCTGCAGCGGATGACCGAGAGGGACGACGCCCAATCCTTTCTCGAAATGTTCGAGGCGACGGCATCGGCGTGCGGGTGGCCGGAGGCAGAGTGGGCCGTGCGCCTGCTGCCACTGCTGGCGGGGGACGCGCAGACAGCGGCGCTCGGCCTGCCTGCCTCCTCTCGGGGACAATACCGGGCCGTGAAGAGGGCTGTCCTCGACCGACTGGGGTATTCGGAGGCGGACCACCGGCGGAGGTTTCGAGGGGCCAAGCTGGGGCCCACCGACCGCCCCTTCGTCCACGCCCAGCAGCTGAGGGACGCCACCTACAGATAGCTGCAGCCGGGGGAGACCGCAGGCGAGGGACAGCTGATGGACAAAATAATCCTGGAGCAGTTCGTGGAGGGGCTGTCGGCGGGCACCCTGGAATGGGTGCGCTGCCACTGCCCCGCCAACCTGGCGACGGCCATCGCCCTCGCGGAGGACCATCTGGCCGTCCCTCTCCCACAGGGTCCAGCCGCTACGGGCGCTGCTCCTAGCCCACAGAGGGTCCCTCAGGCGGCAGGGCAGGAGTGCTGGAGGTGCGGGCAGCCTGGACATTTCCGCCGCGAGTGTCCGCTAATGGACGTTGGGCAGGTGATCCGGGTTGTCGGCCCCCCGGCACCCTCCCCCGGTCCTGGAGAGACGTACAGCGTTCCGGTAAGGATTCAGGGGGGTACACATCAGGCAATGGTGGACTCGGGCTGCATGCAGTCTATAGTTCACCAGAACCTGATTCGACCTGGGGCACTGTTAGAGGCAGGATGGGTGGATATCAGGTGTGTGCATGGGGATATTCACAGATATCCTGTGGTGCCGGTGGAAATTCGCTACAAGGGTAAAAAGCATAGTGTGAAGGCTGCGGTTAGTTCCCGCCTGGCGCATCCTCTGATCTTGGGCACGGATTGGCCGGGGTTTGATAAACTAGTGGGGCAATGTGTGGGGGTGCGCTCGCGACCGACAGGGACAGGGGATATGTGCGCTGTGCTCAGCGGTGACGCGAGGTTGTCCGACACTGCAGACGGGGAGGGGGAGCCGGCGGTGCCTCCACCGGAGGCTCCGCAGGTTCCCGTGTTTGACTCCATGGAAGATTTTCCACTCGAGCAGTCTCTTGACAATACTCTGCGTTTTGCCTTTGACCAAGTGATACGAATTGATGGTCACATGGTGCGCCCTGACGCAGCGCTATCATATCCACATTTTTCTTTGCGCAGGGACAGATTATACAGAGTGAGTCGTGACACTCAGACAGGCGACATAATAACCCAGTTGTTGGTCCCGAAAAGCCATCAGGAAATAGTTTTCCAGGCGGCTCATTACAACCCGATGGCTGGACACCTGGGATATGATAAAACACTGAACCGGATAATGGCCCGATTCTATTGGCCAGGCAATCGGGCAGACGCGCGCCGCTGGTGTGCGTCTTGTCCCGAATGCCAGTTAGTTAACCCACCAGCCGTCCCGAGAGCGCCATTGCGCCCATTACCACTGGTTGAGGTCCCATTTGAACATGTTGGGATGGACCTCATCGGGCCATTTCACCGGAGCGCACGTGGATATCGCTTTGTGTTAGTCCTGGTGGATTACGCGACGCGATATCCCGAGGCAGTGCCGCTGCGCACCATCTCTGCAAAGAGCGTGGCGCAGGCGCTGTTTCAAGTTATCTCCCGAGTCGAGATCCCGAAAGAGATCCTGACTGACCAGGGCACCCAATTTATGTCACGAACACTGAGAGAACTGTACGGGTTATTGGGCATGAAGTCTATCCGAACCAGCATCTACCACCCTCAAACGGACGGCCTCGTGGAGCGCCTGAATAAGACTCTGAAGTCCATGATCCGTAAGTTTGTGCACGATGATAATCATAATTGGGATAAATGGCTACATCCTCTGTTGTTTGCAGTGCGCGAGGTACCCCAGGCCTCAACGGGATTTTCTCCCTTTGAGCTGCCCTTCGGCAGGAAACCACGGGGGGTTCTGGACCTGGTTAAAGAAAGCTGGGAGGACGGTCCAAGCCCAAGTAAGAACGAAGTTCAGTACGTCCTGGACCTGAGAGCAAAACTCCACACACTAGGGCAGTTATCACGTGAGAATTTGCTCCGGGCCCAGGAACGTCAGTAGCGGCTGTACAACAGAGGATCAAGGTTAAGACAATTTTCACGGGAGATAAAGTGCTTGTATTGCTCCCATCTTCCAACTCCAAATTACTCGCCAAGTGGCAAGGACCCTTTGTGGTCACACAGCAAGTGGGTGACGTTGATTATGAGCTTGTGCGATCTGACAGGGGAGGGGCAACACAGATTTATCACCTCAACCTCCTTAAAGCTTGGAGAGAGGCGGAGCCTGTTTCCCTGGTGACGACAATTAGAGAGTGATCCGTTTGTGAGGACCATCTCTCACCGTCCCAGGGAGCAGACATTGCCAGGTTGCAGCAGCGCTACGCTGATGTGTTTTCCCCCCTACCAGGACGCACAAGCCTTATTCAACACCGTATCGAAACTCACCCGGGCATGACGGTGCGTTCGCGGCCCTATTGGCTACCTGAACACAAGAGAAAAGTGGTTCAGGCTGAATTGAAAGCTATGTTGGAGATGGGTGTAATAGAAGAGTCCCATGGAGCCTGGTGTAGCCCCATCGTTCTTCGGGTGCGGGGCGTCGACTGCCCAGTGCTTTACATCAGCCGCAAGCTGTCGGAGAGGGAGGCCAGGTACAGCACGGTGGGGAAGGAGTGCCTGGCCATCCGGTGGGCGGTCGATGCTCTGCGGTACTACCTGCTGGGGCGGCCATTCACCCTCTGCTCGGACCACGCTCCCCTTCAGTGGCTCCACCGCATGAAGGATGCCAACGCCCGGATCACACGGTGGTATCTAGCTTTACAGCCATTTAAGTTCACAGTGATGGCCGTGGCCGACTTCCTTTCCCGCTCCCATGGGGAGGCGGGGGGGGGGGGGAGTAGGTTAGGCCGGACGGCTCCCCGGCCTAAGTCGGGCGGTGGAGGTATGTGGAGGGGGGCGTGGTGCATCAGCTGTGGGAGAGAGGTGTGGGGAGGGCTCAGGGGAGCGGCGCCAGGTGAGAGTGATTGGGCAGTTGAGTACAGGTGTGCTAATTACTCTCACAGTCTCTTTTAAAACACAGTAGCAGGCTGGACCCGAAGGGAGGAAAACGACGGACACACCAGAGACCCAGCAGACGGCAGCATACCGGGCCTGTGATCGGCTGCAGTGGGTCCGCGTGCGGTGTGTGTGTGGGTGTGTGTCTTTTCAATAAAGCACGGGAAACGTTGAATAACAAAGACTGGACTTGTTGTGGGTCTGTTCGGTGCCGGGGAACCCACGGGGGCAGCGAGACTGCCACAGTGTGTAATATATATATATATATATATATATATATATATATATATATATATAGAGAGAGAGAGAGAGAGAGAGAGAGAGAGAGAAAGATAAAATATATATAAAAGAATATGAGGATCACTTCCCCTCCTGCAGCTTTTCCATTACTTACCAGATTGACTAGTGGTCCTCCAGAGTTGCCGTACTGCAAGAAAACAAACACAGAATTTTTGGCCCCTCTGTTGACATCAAAATCAATCTGATATCAAAGTCAATCCATCTTCATCAGATCACATATTAAAACCTCGCCTTCATTTTCCATTCTCAACTCAAGTTTGATAGATGGGGAAATTCCTCTCATTCAAAAATTTGGAAACTGTCATCCATGCATTCATCTCCACCCACCTGGAATAGTGCAAATCACTGTAGACCGGAATCAATCAATCATCCCTCACTCACCTACAAAGAGTACAGAACGCTGCAGCCAGACTCCTAACAGGAACCCAGAAAAGAGATCACATCACCCCTATCCTAGCCTCTCCACTCCAAATCCAGAATCCATTTCAAACTACTTTTCTTCACTTATAAATCCCTAAATAGACTGGCCCCCACTTACCTCACTGAACCTTTAACCCCCTACATCAATGTCAGATCCCTCAGGTTAGCCAACCAGGGCAGCATGACTCAGTAATTTAAACACAGTTGAAAGTGACTGTGCTTTCTTAGTGGTACCCCCCACACTGAATAGCATCCATCCATCCATCATCTGACTCCCCTTCTGTCACCACACTCAAATCCCAGTTCTAAACACACCATATCTGTTTTTAGCCCCCTTTTGATATTATTGTTTTAAATATTTGCTGTCTCCTTTATATGTTTTATTTTATTGCGAAGCACTTTGGTCAATTGCAATTTGGTTTTAAATGTCAGTCACTCAGTCATTCTCTATACCTGCTTATTCCTCACTAGGGTCACATGGTCTGCTAGAGCCAATCGCAGCACATTACAGGTGAGAGGCAGGATACACACCAGACAGGTAGCAGTCTATCATGGAGCACACACACCAATCACTCACACACTCACGCCTACAGTGATTTAGAGTCTCCAGTTAACCTCAGTATGTTTTTGGACTGTGGGAGGAAGCTGGAGAACCTGGAGAAAACCACCAGACACAGAGAGAACATGAAACTCCACACAGAAAGATCCCAGACCAAGGACTGGAATCTGTGACACTTCTTGCTATGAGACAACAGCGCTACCCACTGCTCCGTCGTGTCACCCTGTTTTTAAATGTGCTCTATAAATAAATTTGACAGATTGATTGATTTGATAAACTGCTCACTAATTAAGGAACAGTGGAATCAACACTGAATCACCAAAACTGCATCAAATATCCATTAATCATCAAACATCATGGTTCAACATAACCATGCAAACTAATTCCTTCCTTTCTTCACTCACGTTGATGATGGCGTCGGTCTGGATGTAGTCCATGTCAGAGTTCCGGAGGCCCAGCTCCTTGCCTCCCCTCTGGGTGGTGCTGACAATGCCGGTGGTGACGGTGTTCTGCAGGGAGAATGGGCTGCCGATGGCAACCACGAACTCCCCGGGCCGCAGGTCAGCTGAACGTCCGAGCAGCAGCACCGGCAGCTTCAGCTGCTCCACCAAACATAGCAAGGAGAAGAAGAAAAAGAGAGAAGGCACTTTATGATACCTACCAACACTACATCCAAAGGTTTGGGGGTTTGAAAGGTGAATGGACTGTATTATCTTGTTTTACTACACATTTAATATTCAGAGTTTTAATTGTTCCCTGTTCTTTGTTAGTTGTTAGCTGTCAAGCTGTTTTTACTCTGAGTAGAAATGAAGAACATTGTCAGTTATAAAAACAAACAGGGACTGGGGTGTGTGCAACAAAAATACAATTAAAGTTCAACGCACAAAAAAGGGCTTGCAAAACCAAATCAATTTTCAGCTATGGTCTGTTCAGTGTGCCATTGCAACTACATGTCATACTTTGCCCTCTATCATCTAATTGTTTATTTTGCTGCACAAAATTGCACTGGCCTGCTTAATTTGTAGAATGAAGCAATTAAATAAGGAAAAAAAGAAAAAAAAAACGTTTACAAAGATGAAATAAAGAATCATTCAATTACCTTAAATATAAATAGACATGCATTAATATATACTGTGTCCATTCATTTTATTAACTGAAAAAAGCTGAATGCTCTGATAATAATCAAATTGGGACACTTGTATCTGTGTGTACTGTATACTGTGTATACTGTGTTTCGATACAAATATGGTGCCTTTTCTAGTCTTTCTTTGCCCACTCAATGTGCTTTACATAACGTGTACTGCAGCTTATCTTCTGATTGATGGACAACTGCTTTATGTCTGAGCCACAGCTGCACAAGGTCAATTACCTTGTTAAAAAGTCTCACAATATCTTCCTGAATTCATTGCTATTTACAAAATATCCAGACTCTATGAATGTAAATGTTAGTTGTGTGTCACAGAATGTGCTACTAAGTGCTCATCAGTTTCATCTGAACTAACTGCAATAAAAGATGTAACACTCAGCTATGTTACAGTTGGCAGGAAACACACACACACACACACACACACACACACACACACACACACACACACACACACACTGAAACACACACAGATAAACAGCAGTTTACTCCCTCTAAGCCTCAGGGACAGACGTGGATTTCCTGTGAAGAGATGAGTCAATTGCTGTCTGCACAAAGCCTCACTTCATTCACAACCCAGTTACCAAAGTCTAAACTCTGTATCAGCATCGAGGACGGCTGCTTTCAGCCCTGCAGTCTTGTTTCCACCACATCTGACATGTCCGTTAGGTTCACTGCTCTGTGTTAGTTGGACTTAAAACATTCCAGGATTCTGTTTAGCGTCATGTTTTTGTTTTGTAGGATTAGTCCAATCTCCTGCTCAGTTCATCAGAGTCTGTCCTTTTCCAAAAATCATACTCACACCAGTTCATTTTGTACAAGCATTTTCCAAATAAAAGCCTTACATATACCATAAAATACCATCTTTAATAATGTTGAATTTTAGAAAGTCACATCTACATTCACCTACTAAAACTTCTTTCATTTTACAGAGGAGATTATGGAATGCAACTACACCGAACAGCTATTGAAAAAATGTAATAGGTATCAAAAATAAGAATAAAGATACACATGATATGATAAGAGTGGTTAAAAACGTTAAAAACAAGCTGGCAAAGCAAACATTTATACTCGCTTGTCATTACAGCATGAGTATGGTGTGATTTTGTGGTTGCTAAAATGGGAAGAGAAGTGCAGAACAAGTCCAGCTGGAAATATTTTGTTTTGTTTGTGTGGTTGCAGGTTGTGGGTCTGCCTGCATCTTTGAACTGAGCTTCTAAAGATTTACTTTCCATCCCTGCCATAGTAGAGTATAACTTGAATGTGAGCAGCCCAATAAAATATATTTATGAGAAACAATCAGTTAAAAAAAAAAAAAAAAATATATATATATATATATATATATATATATATATATATATATATATATATATATATATATATAGTCAGTATATAGTCATTTTCTATACCTGCTTATTCCTCATTAGGGTCGCAGGGGTCTGCTGGAGCCTATCCCAGTGCGTTACTGCGAGAGGCAGGGATACACCCCAGATGGTTGCCAGCCAATCGTGCCTTTTCTGGTTGTTTTCATATATTTTTGAGATGGATAAATACAGTTAACAGATTTAAGATATGATATCATGAATGCTGGGTCTTGTTGGTTTTCTGAGAATCTACTGCACTTGCAGGTAAATTGTCTACCATGTAGCAAATATAATAAAAACCTGGATTAATCTAGTTAGTCACATTGGACTGCTGTTATTTGGAACACTACTGTATATCACACAACTGTGATATAAGATGATTCTTGGAGATGATGGAGATGAGGGGTGGAGATGAGTGTTAGAGATGATGGAGATGAGTGTTGGAGGTGATGTATGGAGATTAGTGTTGGAGACGAGTGTTGGAGATGATGGAGATGAGTGTTGGAGATGATGGAGATGAGTGTTGGAGATGACTGAGATGAGTGTTGGAGATGACTGAGATGAGTGTTCGAGATAATGAAGATGAGTTTTGGAGATGATGTATGGAGATTAGTGTTGGAAATGATGGAGATGAGTGTTGGAGGTGAGTGTTAGAGATGATGGAGATGAGTGCTGGAGATGATGGAGATGAGTATAGGGGTGAGATGTTAGAGATAATAATAAGATATATGGAGATAATTACTTTTTGGAAAACATTAGCAATAACTTTTTTGTGTCACTATCTATAATATCATTTCATTACATGCCTCATGCTCTAGCTGAAACATCTGGTGCTTACAGTTCATAGTGGTATAACCTGTCATCATACTGATTAAGTAGCTCTACCAGGCTTATGTTAGCTTACCTTCTATTTTGGAGGAGTACTTGTTTGATAGGTGGATGCATTGTATACTGGTTGAAAACAGACATTTGTCACTTTTTTACGAATACAAATCTAGATAAATAAATGAACAAACCCAGAGATGTTATCTAAAATGTTTTTTTTTCCAAGTGGACTTATGATGATTCAAGCTTACATTTTGCAGGCAAACAAAAAACAATTAAATCCACCCGAATTTAATGAGTGGGCCGAAACTGGCAGAAAAACTGATTAGCTGCAGCCGCGTCCAGCGCTTTCAATATGTTTATTATCTTCAGGCAGTTTAGATCCAGGCGTTCAAACACTGCTACGTTTGCTGACTGGCAGCTTGTGCTAGCTGGCTGTGAATTGACTTATGCATGTCGTCCTTCTAATGTGACACAGAGCAGAAAATACTGAAACATAAAGCAGCAGCGATGTTAGGCTCCAACTTTCATCAACACTGAGCTTACAAGCGTCTGCTTGTCTGTCAGCCTGTGTGTGTGTGTGTGCGTGTGTGTGCGTGCGCATCTTGTTTCCCTGCTGATGACAGACACATGTGTTGCCCATTTTCTAGGTTAAGTAACAGAACTGAAAGACTTTGACCCACTTTTAGAAGTTCCAGAGAGAGGTAGAAACATACAGTATTTATCCATGCAGGAAGAGAGGAAAGGGGGTCAGGAGGAGAGTAAAAAGGAATGAAGTAAAGAAAGAAAGGCATTAGTGACAGATGTGTTTTACACTTTAGGGCATCTGTGGAGTGATGAAGACATTTCCAGACCAAATCTCTCTTTGTCTTCCCCTTTGTTTCTTTTGCAACTGACATACAGGTCTGAAACCACAGGTATGCTCAGCACACCTGCACACGTTCAACACCCTGGCATGTGGAGCTTATGCATAATTTAATGTGCGTGTGTGTATGTGTGCGCGTGTGTCCTGACTCCTGTTTGAGTCATGGCTTATAGCCAAGGTAAATAACATGTGAAGGCTAAAACAGAAGCCGAGCTGATGGTGTATTTACCTGCATTTAAGAGTAGAGTTTACAGTGTCTCATGTGATTATTATGTGAATACATCCACTCACATCCAAACTGACCAAATGTGTTTAAAACACAGCATATCTGCTTAAATAGTACTAAATACTGCTTGACCTCAGATCAAAGGACGCCTGAATTCATACATTTTGTATTAATTTAATGGAATATTTCTTTGTTCGTAAGCTCCCTGAGACATAAAATAATCATAGTTACACATAATATAATATAATATAATATAATATAATATAATATAATATATACCCATAATATTGGGTTTTGAGCCAGACACTGATATCAATCTTAACCCTTTTTAAATCTAAAATATTTGTAGTTCTGTAGAGATTCTGAATACATTCATGTTTGACTTCAGAAAGTATTCTAACAAATTATGTGTATCCCCAAATTTGAAAACTAAACTAAATAAAACTTGATTAGCAGTGGAGTATTGTAGGGTCGGGAGGGTCTGCTGGAAATGCAGACCCCAGAAAGTAGTAAGCAAAGCAAAAAACATTTTTAATTGCATAACACTTATTCCACCCAACCACACACACACGCACACACACACACACACACACACACACACACACACACACACACACAAAGTAATTCCCTCTAAATAACCATCCAGTATGTATAGACATAAACAACGGCAGCCATGTTCTAAATGGATTCAGAGTTTTACTCCATTAGATAAACATAAAGCTCGTCTATTGGCCCGTTCTGAACTCCAACCAGAACTCCAACCTTCTGGAGCCAGCAGAACACACCCACCAAGAAAATCAAGAAAATGACCATGTTTCCAGGTTTACAGAACTTTGTCAGGTGTGAGATTACAACACAGAGGGGCCAGGTCCAGTAGTAATTTAAACACTGCAACACTGCAACACAGAAATCAGCCCAAGAAGTATAACAGTGGTTTGTTCAACCCAGTTTTCTTCTCTCCTTCTCATTATCTCTCTCACAGCTACTTCCACCTTCCTCCTGTCTGCTGTTTTTTTAATGTATAATAGTTTTAAAAAGCTGCTAAGCAGTAATATTTTATACTATATAAGAGTGATGGTGTTTGTGAGCTCCATCTATGCAGAAACCTCAGCACAATGGAGGTCATCATTTGGAGGTCATCAATGGAGGTCATTTGCAGCATTTGAATTATAATACTTTTCAAGAATAAAATGTATGTGCCTGGTGTAATTTGTAGATTATTTAATATAATTTAATTCAATCAAGTAACAGTGAATGGACATGAGATACTGCACTGTGCAATCATTCATTCATTTTCTACCCGCTTACTCCTCATTAAGATCATAGGGGTTTGTTAGAGCCAATCCCAGTGCATTACGGGCAAGAGGCAGGGACACACACCATTCACTGAAACACTCACACCTATGGGCAATTCAGAGTCTCCAATTAACCTCAGCATGTGTTTGGACTGTGGGAGGAAGCTGGAGAACCTGGAGAAAACCCACCAGACACAGGGAGAACATGAAACTCCACACAGAAAGGTCCCAGACCAAGAACCTGGACCTTCTTTCTGTGAGGCAACATCACTAACCACTGCCCACCGTGTCACCCACTGTGCATTCACACATGTTCAATACCAAATGGTGGCATCTACTAGTTGTTAGTTTAATTAAAATTTTCTAGATTTTAAAGGGGCTATGTGTAACTTCCAGGAATTCCTTCTCAATAGTGACACCCTTGTGGTGGCTTGTATGTTGCTGATCATGAGTGTGCATGAGTAGCAACACTTTTGGACTAATTTACCGTCATAGGTAGGGGTGTGACGAGATCTCGTGTGACGAGATCTCACGAGATGTGATTTGATGAGATTACTCGTCGCGTTAAAATTCTGTCTCGCGAGATTTATCCAGCAAGCAGCCAGAATGACGGAAAACACAGGTATTACTATTGACGACGCCCCCGCCGCTTTTAAATCGTTTGTTTGGCAGCATTTTGGGTTCCCGGCAGAAATGATAAATGGTAAGAGAGTGACTGATAAGACACGGACAACATGCAGACACTGTATGCAAACAATGCGAGCACAATGCAGAGACATTTACAGCACTACCACAGCTCAGTACTCAAATCAACAACTGTGCCTGCTGACAGAGAAGAACTTTTTGTTTTGCACATATTGTTTGCACTTGAAAAAATGACAAATATATAATTTTTTTTCGATATATTTTAACTTCTATAACATTTTATTCTAGTTTCAATTTGTAGAGAAAGAAGTTCATTAAAAGGAAGAAGTTCATTAAAAGTTAACGCTTACAGAGTTATAAAATCCATGTGCTACTCAGTTAAATAAAAGTCTGTTGTCCAGGCATTCATATAATTTGTAATTTAGTTTTCTTAAAATCTCGTCTCGATCTCGTGAACCCAATCTCGGGTCTCGTCTCGTGAGCTGAGTGTCTCGTCACACCCCTAGTCATAGGTAAAGAGGTGTAAGCTATGTTCTGCTACCACTCTGGTACTTGTTTTTGCTGTATGTAGAGCTTGTGTATTAGCCATGTGTGTGGGCAACTCATTGTGTTTCGTTATATTTCTACATGTGGTGGTCTCATTAGCTGGAGATCTAATATCTGCATGGCATTTCAGATAACGTCATGTTTGTTGTAATCACATAAAAGTCATTCCACAGGCTAAGTCAGCCTAGAAAGTTGGGGAGGGTCAGCTTTTTTCATTATATAAGTCATTAGGGTCTCAATCTCTAAATTTATGGACAATTGTAATGGTCAGATAAGTGATGATGTGGCTGGAAGATCATCATCTCATGATAGGATAGAACTCAGTGGGAAAAGTTAAAGAGCAGAGCACCACAGTGGTGCCCTTGAGAAAGTCTTTTAACCCAAATTCTCTAGCTGTTCAGTGGAGGCAGAGTTAACTCTCCCTCTCACTATCTTCCACCCACAGCTGAATCATAGCTTTCAACTGCCTTGTTACACAAATAGAAGGACCTCTGCAAATGAGACAGGATAAAAACTGTGAACCTTTGAGTAGGTCTAGTGTCTCTATGATCTTCTACCAGATATGAATTAATTTCCTTCAAATCGGTATTTCAGTCCCTTGTTTGTGTTGTTTTTCTAATGAAGACTGTTTCAATAATGTGTTCATGCTCATGAGATAACAATTAGGTGACTCTGATCATTAATCAATCAATCACTGACAGATATAGGGTTTTATACAGCTACTGTCCTTCTTACTGGCTCCCAGCAAGTAAAAATTCAGGGTTTTAATCTGCTCTGAACACTTGTTTGCAAAGTTACCTAAATTTTCTCTTTTTGATGTCATCAGATTGTTTGTGCATACCCAAGAAGAACCATCTGTTCTGTAGTCTTTGTTGCTAAGGTCATTGCTAAGGCGGTTTTCATGTGTTGTTTGCATGGAATAGGACATGTGGGGCAGCATGTGGGGCAGCTCCACATGTGTTGATAGATTTGAGGATTAGAGGAGAAAAATGAGTGAATGGCCACTCAGACCACAACCTGGTCATCCTCCACCCCACCTACACCCCCATGGTGAAGGGGAAACCCCCCACCAAGAAGGTGATGAGACTGTGGTCTGAGGATTGCAATGAGGCCCTGAGAGACTGAATGTACTGGCAGGAACTCTGGAAGCCTAACGGTGAGATCTCCACTGTATCACGGATTACATTAACTTCTGTGTGGAGAATACTGTCCCATCCAAGAAGGTACGGTGCTTCTCCAACAACAAACCATGGGTGACCCCAAAACTGAAGGCCCTGCTGAATGAGAAGTCCCCATATCTGGGGACAAGGAGGAGCTGAAGAGAGTACAAAAGGATCTTAAATACAAGATCCGGGGTCGCAAGGACAGCTTTAGGAAGAAGATAGAAGAACAGGGACATGAAATAAATATCTGGCCACTTTAAGGACAAAGGGAGAGCCATAGTCTCTGCTGAGGTGGGCCAATGATTTGAATCTGTTCTTCAACAGATCAAGATCAAAAAGTCAAAGATCAGGAAGGCAGCAGGTCCAGAGGGAATTAGCTCCAGACTGCTCAGAGATTGTGCAGACCAGCTCTGTCAGGTGGTCCTGCATATCTACAACCTGAGGCTGAGTCTGGAGAGGGTTCTTGAACTGTGGAACACTTCCTGCATGGTTCCAGTGCCAAAGATTGCACACCCCAGGGAACCCAACCACTACCGACCTGTGGCCCTGACTTCTCATCTGATGAAGACCTCGGAGAGGCTCATCCTGCCTACCGGCCTGGCATCGGGGTGGATGACGCTGTCATCTACCTGTTAAACAGATCCCTGTCTCATCTGAGCCCGTGGGGGGCACTGTGAGGGTCATGTTTTTGACTTCTCCAGTGCTGTCAACACCACCCAGCTTCCACTGTTGAGAGGGAAGCTGGAAGCAGACGGAGTGGCAGCTAACAGCCTGGACGATAGAGTACCTCACCAACAGACCGCAGTAGGTGAGAGTCTGTGACTGTGTGTCTGATGCGGTTGTCTGCAGCACAGGGGTGCCACAAGGGACGGCCCTCTCACCTTTTCTGTTCAGTCTCTACACCTCACACTTCTCCTACAACTCAGACTACTGCCACATTCAGACATTCTCGGATGATACGTCCATTATCGGATATGTGTCAGATGAGAACAACCATGAATACAGACCGGTCATCAATGACTTTGTAAACTGGTGTGTGATCAATGCTCTACAGATCAACGCCAGCAAAACGAAGGAGATGGTCATAGACTTCAGGAAGAAGTCCTTTGGAGTCTGCAGGATTCTGTTAAAAACTTTTTATGACTCTGATGCACTTACAGGGACAGGAAAAGGATCCACAAACTGGTACGGAGGTCTAGTGCTGTGCTAGGATGTCCCCTCAAATCTGTGGTGGTGGTGGGTGAGAGGAGGATGTTAGTGAAGATGACATCCATCATAGACACCCCCCTCCACCCTCTACATGAGACCGTGGGTGTGCTGAGCAGCCTGAGACCGAAACACCCTCATTGCAGGAAGGAGTGATTTCACAGATCCTTCATACCTACAGCAGTTAGACTCCAATCCTTTATACATACAGCAGTTAGACTCTTCAACGCATCATGATGTTGAGAGTCACTCAGACCTTACCCCTACTATGCACAATCTACCACTGCATTCACTTTATTAAAACATGCAGTAATATTTATGATAGTGATTACTTATTTAAATCCCTCCACCTCAACTACAATTCATGATGCATACTATGTGTGCTTATACTGGTACATTTGTATTAGCTTTATATAATGTGTACATAATGTGTATAATGTGTATTTTATTTCTTTTTCTGCCTCTAGATATTTTCTATATCTTTTATAAAACTGTTATCTTCTATGTGATTGCTTCTCTGTATCTGAGCTGTGGTAACGCATAAACCTCCCTGATGTGGGATCAATAAAGTTTCTAATCTAATCTAATCTAAATTATAGTTTGTTAACGTAACATCAGGAGACGGTTGAAGCTTTCTGAAGCTGACCAATCAGAGCAGAGTGGAGTTGAGAGGCTGCAAAGTACTTTATGAAGCACTAGTTGGATTATGTATCCGACATAATCCGACTAGTGCTTGTGTGGGTGCAATGTGTGTGTGTGTGTATGTACGTGTGGGAGGGTCGAAGGCTGTAAGTCATTTGAGCACAGGTCTCTGTTTTTATGTGCACACAAATGCACGAGAGCAGATTTCTGCAGGAGACTGTCTCCTAAAAAAATTCTGGTTACCCTCCCTTGCTCTGCCTGAACACGCCGAGGAAACCGTGATCATCTCTGTCTAACCACAAATGTCAACTCCATCCTACAGCCTTTGCAGGCTTGTGTGTGTCAGTGGGTTTATATAATACGTAGCTGTCTGTGACTGTTCTCCATCGTCAGAGCAAACACCTTCTTTAAAAATTTTTAAATCTGAGAGACACCAGAGTTTTATTTAACTCTACATTGCTGACAAGAAAAACAACAACCACAACAGCTGTTGTTTGTTAGAAGAAAATGTACAAACCTTCACTGAGTATCTGTCATATCTGTAAATCATCATGAGTTACTTGTTATTTTCCAGCTTTAAAACAGGGGGAGTGATCATTCAGTGTAATGACATCTCAAACTCTTGAAAGCAGGTTTAAATACACTTCAGATGGGATGATACATTTAAGCTCTTTATTCTGGTGACATTGCTCTTTATGTGTCTGACCTTGTGCAGGATGTCTGCATATAAATGAGACACACACCAGCCTTCTTATGCTACAAGTGTTTTTCCATTACACCAATTTTGTGGAAAACCTCACTGAAAATCTGGACTAAAATGAACCCACTCATCCAGTCAGTCTTTTCCTTGGCCAAAACAAAAGTGCAAAAGTGAGAAACTTCTAACTTTTTTTTCCCAACTTGTCTTCTGACCTGCTTTGCAGATATGAGTCATGAGTTTTTTTGAGCTTCAAAGGTCCCAGGGTTGAGCTAAAGATTAAAACCAGGCTTTTGTTGTTAATGGAATGTTCACAAAAAGAGATAAATAATTCAATCTGGCAGTTTGTTTTGGGAAAATAAAACGGAGGAAGGTGAGGAAGAGAAGCAGAAAGAGTGTCTGTCAGACATGAAAAGAAGAAACAGGTGCAAATAAATAACTATGAAAGGATAAAAACACAAAGACAAAGTTTCACTGTAATTGATTTAAGTTCCCTACTACTCAAAAGGCGGTATGGTATGATGTGGTATGATATGGTGTGGTATGGTATGATGTGGTATAATATGGTGTGGTATGGTATGATGTGGTACGATATGTTGTGGTATGGTATGATGTGGTACAATATGGAACAGTGTGGTTCAGTATGGTGTGGTCTGGGACCGTGTAGTCCGGTACGGTATGGTACGGAACTGTGGTATGGTGTGGTATAGTATGGTGTGGTATGAAACGGTGTGGTATGGAACACTGTGTTATGGAACAGTGTGGTACGGTATGGTGTGGTACGGTACAGTGTGGTATGATACGGTGTGGTATGGAACGGTGTGGTATGGAACAGTGTGGTACAGTATGGTGTGGTACGGTACAGTGTGGTATGATACGGTGTGGTATGGAACGCTGTGGTATGGAACAGTGTGGTACGGTATGGTGTGGTACGGTACAGAACAGTGTGGTATGGTACAGTGTGGTATGGAACGGTGTGGTATCGTAAGGTGTGGTACGGTACACTGTGGTATGGAATTCTGTGGTACGATACGGTGTGGTATGGTACGCTGTGGTGTGGTACGCTGTGGTATGGAATTCTGTGGTACGATACGGTGTGGTATGGTACGCTGTGGTACGCTGTGGTATGGTACGCTGTGGTATGGAATTCTGTGGTACGATACAGTGTGGTATGGTACGCTGTGATATGGTACGCTGTGGTATGGAATTCTGTGGTATGATACGGTGTGGTATGGAACGCTGTGGTATGATACGCTGTGGTATGGAATTCTGTGGTATGATACAGTGTGGTATGGAACGCTGTGGTATGGAACAGTGTGGTACGGTATGGTGTGGTACGGTACAGAACAGTGTGGTATGGTACGGTGTGGTATGGAACGGTGTGGTATGAAACAGTGTGGTATCGTAAGGTGTGGTAAGGTAAGGTGTGGTACGGTACACTGTGGTATGGAATTCTGTGGTACGATACGGTGTGGTATGGTACACTGTAGTATGGTACGCTGTGGTATGGAATTCTGTGGTACGATACGGTGTGGTATGGTACGCTGTGGTATGGTATGCTGTAGTATGGTACGCTGTGGTATGGAATTCTGTGGTACGATACGGTGTGGTATGGTACGCTGTGGTATGGTATGCTGTAGTATGGTACGCTGTGGTATGGAATTCTGTGGTACGATACGGTGTGGTATGGTACGCTGTGGTATGGTACGCTGTAGTGATGGGTCCTGCAACACCGATGCGTCGGCGCATGCGTCGAGCTCATAGAGCGAAACCCCGTGTCGGTGCGTGTATCGCTTTAACAAAGTCACATGACCGATACCGAAACTGTTTCGACCTATATTATAAGGCAGCGAATCTGTCATGGGACGTATCATGGGACGTATCTGCCAACTGAATCTCGTAATAGTGCATCAAGAATTATGGAGCCTCAATCGAAAAGAAAGGTTTCCGCCGTGTGGGACCACTTTGATGTTGTATCAGCAAATAATAATAAATAATTTGTTTTCCTTGTTTCATCCTGTTCCTCTCAGAGTTTCCACTTGATCTAACCTATCTGAATTCAAATTCATTTCAAAGTGACTCTTCGTTCACTATTGATATTTTTTCGCATTTGTTCGACAGCGCTGTCTTATTTAAACAAATCTACCTCCTCAATGCTGAGGCATTATAGGGCCAGGCATGAAAATGAAGTGACAGATACACCCAGGATAAACTCAGGTATACAGCCATTCTACAGCTTAGTCACAGTTGCTTTATTGATAATTAATTAATTAATTTATTAAATAATTAATTTATTCTTTACCTCAATTTTTTAGGAATTAGGGGGCAATTGATTGTTTATCCAGTGGGTGGCGCTGTGTGATCATTGTAAGAAGGTTTACTGAAGAAGAGTTTCCGCGCATGCGCGAGATGTCCCGGGTCTCCCCGGGACTGGAAGGAATGTGTTGTTTTTGTCTATCGGTTTTTGCGGTGTTAGTGTGAAAATAACATGTGAAATGATATAGCGGTAATAATGTGTTAATAATTTCACACATAAGTCGCTCCAGAGTATAAGTCGCATCCCCGGACTAACTATGAAAAAAACGCGACTTACAGTCCGGAAAATACGGTATCTATTATATAGTAGGGAAATATAGAGGGAAATGTTGCAAGGACACAGGATCCATTGAGATACTGGGAGAACCAGAAACCAATTTATCCAAACCTCCGCCAGTTGGCATTAAAGTTCATCTGTACTCCAGCCTCATCTGTGCCGTGCGAGTGGGTGTTTTCGACTGCCGGAGAAGTGATTTCAAAGAAGCGCAACAGACTGCAAACTGTAAAACATTGGAAAAACTTGTTTTTTTGAATAAAAACAAAACGATACGGTGTGGTATGGTACGCTGTGGTATGGTACGCTGTGGTATGGAATTCTGTGGTACGATACGGTGTGGTATGGTACGCTGTAGTATGGTACGCTGTGGTATGGAATTCTGTGGTACGATACGGTGTGGTATGGTACGCTGTAGTATGGTACGCTGTGGTATGGAATTCTGTGGTACGATACGGTGTGGTATGGTATGCTGTGGTATGGTACGCTGTGGTATGGTACGCTGTGGTATGGTACGCTGTGGTATGGAATTCTGTGGTATGGAACGCTGTGGTATGAAACAGTGGTATGAAATGGTGTGGTATCGTAAGGTGTTGTACGGTAAGGTGTGGTACGGTACACTGTGGTATGGAATTCTGTGGTACGATACGGTGTGGTATGGTACGCTGTGGTATGGTACGCTGTGGTATGGAATTCTGTGGTACGATACGGTGTGGTATGGTACGCTGTAGTATGGTACGCTGTGGTATGGAATTCTGTGGTACGATACGGTGTGGTATGGTACGCTGTGGTATGGTACGCTGTGGTATGGTACGCTGTGGTATGGTACGCTGTGGTATGGAATTCTGTGGTATGGAACGCTGTGGTATGAAACAGTGGTATGAAATGGTGTGGTATCGTAAGGTGTTGTACGGTAAGGTGTGGTACGGTACACTGTGGTATGGAATTCTGTGGTACGATACGGTGTGGTATGGTACGCTGTGGGATGATACGGTGTGGTATGGTACGCTGTGGTATGGTACGCTGTGGTATGGTACGCTGTGGTATGGAATTCTGTGGTATGGAACGGTGTGTACACTTATTTTAGCATTTCCTTTTCCATGATATTGTACCTTTTTCCCTAAATGTAGCTGGTGTGGCTTCTATTCGGGTGCGCTTTATAGTCCAGAAATTACGGTATTTTATATAAATCTTAAAACATGTCTGGAGAGGAGACATCATTTGTATATAAATATTTACTGGAGTAAGTTGACTTTTTACTTTTACTCCTTACATTTTCACACATTTTTTTAAATTACATTTGAAAATTATCCTTGTAAGTCCTATTTCATTCTGGCTTGTTTTCATGAAAATTGTTGAGCCAAAAAGTGATTTTCTGCCAGAAAGTGTATTATTTGACCTGTTCTGTGCCCTAAATTATAACCAATCTGGCATTTTTCCCTGGTAAAATGACTTTAATACAACACATAAAACATTATTCTTTTTCTAAAAAAAGATGACAGCTCATATATGGGGAATTAAAGGTTGTCTTTGCCTAAAAATCACTTGTTCTCATTCTTGAGTGTTATATCTAATATATTTGACCTCACTCACTCACTATTACTTGTTCAAATGCCTTTAAAGGGACAATACAACACATAAACAGCAATATCTGCCAAAATGTGATTAAAATTCATATTTTGAGTGACAGGCAACTGAATTGTTTTTATTACTTTTACTTTTATAGTAAGTAGTTTTGAAACCAGTACACTTTTACTTGAGTAAAAAGGTTAAGTTAATATTACTACTTCTAACTTTAAAAGGCTTTGAAAACCCAACTATTGCTTTGTTTCTGCTTTGATTCCCCATTACTTTTAATTGAGATGCAGCGTTTCCTCAAGTTAAAATTAAATCAGTTTGATCAGTTTTTCATGTTTTCATAAAATCCAACATTCAGGAAGGAATGTGCATCACTCCCATAAGTGCGTCAACACCTGAGTGTTTCACCACAAATTCAAACTACAGAAAGAGAACATGAGGAGGAAATGATCATCTATAATCCAATAAATCCAAAGGCCGAAGGTGCCCTGCAGCTTAAAATAAATAATAATATTAATATAATTTTAAGATCTTTAGAGGAAAATCTGAAGGGAAGATAAAATAAAATATGATTTCATTCATTCATACAGGCATCTCTCTCTCACAAACTTCTTACCGGTGTATCGATCTTGATCAGCGCGATGTCGGCCTTCTCGTCCACATCTTTGATCTTGGCATCAAATGTGGCGCCACTCTTCAGCTCCACCTGGATGAAGAGGATGAAGACGAGAAAATATTACACTGTTCTGTTCTGAAATCTTTTGGAAATGGATGTAGAAATCGTAATGAATTGGTAGATAGAGAATTAAAAATATACCTTTACTCTATGCTTATTGGCCACCACGTGAGCGTTAGTGACAATAAGTCCATCCTCTGAAACAACAAACCCAGAGCCGCTGGCCACGGCTACTTCCCGCTTGGAAAATATCATCCTGAACAGAGAACAGAACAGACAGGAAGATGTTTGTGATCTCAAAAGACAACATAAACACACCAATGACTGTTATCCACTGCTTTCTTTCTACACTGTTTTTGTCCCAGCGGTGAGGTTGTCTTGTCTGGGTTTTTCATCATGTGCATTTCCTGTTTTATTTTGAAAATCTAACTCTCCTCTCGTTTCAGGTCACTTGTCCTTCCTCATGTGTCACCTGTCTGATCGTCTGCACTGATTCCTGATTGTGTCCACCTGTTCCCAATTTCCCTCCATTTGTATTTATTGTCTGTGTCTCCCCTTGTCTTGTGCTGAAGTGTCTATGTTCGTCCGTGTCAGTGCACCCAAGTCAGCTCTTGAGTTACAGTCTTTGCTCCTTACCTGTTTAAAGTGTTTTTGTTATACGTTTCATAGACTTTGTTCAGATTTAGAGAAGATTGTTTCATAGACTTCGGTGTCCTGTGGGATTGTTTTTGGTTTCATTTCTTATTTTTTGGAGGTTATTCATCCTTCGAGATTGTTTTTGTTTCTAGTCTTAGATAGTATACCTAGATTAGTGATAGATCGTGTTTTCCTCCTCCTGGAGTGAGTTTGTTTTGGTTGATGTTTCTAGTCTTTCCTCCCACTTTTGGCAAAGCGTTTTTCTTGTTTTTCTTAGTTTTTCACTGATAGTGAGAGTGTAGTTAGAACCCTTAGTTAGATTGAGTGTTTAGTTTATAGACAAGTGTTTTTTTTGTTGTTGTACGTTTCATATCGCCTTGTCACTGCAGTCTGGGAAAAATAAAACCTGTACCGCTGATTTCTGCATCTGAGTCCTCCTTTTGTTCTGACAGTTTCACACTAAACTCCAGGTTTAACTTGAACTGTAGGTGTGTTAAGAGGTGCCAAGTAATAAATTCAAAGATTGGAAACTTGGACAAAAAGGAGACAAGAGATTGAAAAGTGGCTATATTTTATTTAAAAATTCTTAGTGGTTTACTGTTATAGAACTATTGGCATATACCACATTTAATGTGGTGCAAATTGTAACCAAATTTCTAGGAAATCAGAAAAAATAAATTTAAAAGGCCCATTCTGTCAAAAGCGGGTTTTTAAGTATTTAGTATTTGTCCATTTTTTGTGAGAAACTCACAAAAATGGACAAATACTGTCCCATGTTTTAAAACACTTAATCTAGAACACAAATGTAATGAAATCGGATTGAAAGAACTTTAAATAAAAGGGATTTTGGTGCCATCAAACCAGTGAAGAAGAATGTCTGCTAACAAATGATGTCATTAAAAAAAAAAATAAACAGTCAAACGCTATGTTGAAAATATAATGGAAATATAACAATTTGTGCTTGTTTCATGTATTAATTTGAGACACATTACAGTCTGTCAGGTTTCCATAGAGATAAAACTTGAGTTTCATTTTATTGATAGAAAGGTATTTCTTTTTCTTTTTTTTAGATATGTATTACGTTTATTTAATTTCTCTATTTCCTAATGTGTTTTTTATTGCAAATATTAAATTAAGCAATAGCATAGCAATAGCATAACATAAAATAAGCAAATGAAAATTCTATACCATAAGGAGATTTAAATACATAGCACTGGTATGATTATCATTTCATAATGCAAACAAGTGACCACTAAGAATCATCAAGTTCCAATAACAACATGGATATACATTAGGGTTTCTGGCTTGCCAGGAGGAGTTTTGTGTGCATGTGTGTGTGCACATATGTCGTTGGATCAGATGTTTGTTTGTTTTTTTCATACTTGCGGTACAGTTCAATATGAACGACAGCAGGTGCAATCTTCTCCACCACATCAGCGATGAAGTTGTACTTGTAACGAAGGCTATTAGGGTTCTCCTGACCTGGAGGAGAGGAAACACACCATCGGTGAAGTGCATCACACACACCCACTCTCATCCTGTCTGAGCATTTCATTCATACACACAGTATTTAGGAATGGTAAGAAAAGGGCTGTCACTCATCTGTTTGACACCAACTGAATTTGAAGATAGTTTGTGTGAATGTGGCTAACTTGAGAGAGCATGGTGAAAGCCTGTCGTCGTTGGGTGTCATTCTGTGTCTGAGTTTCTTCTGAAGCATGGTGTGATGGAACCCAAACTGTAGCAGCAGTGTTAAATAGAATCCAGATGTGTATATGAAGTATATGTTCAGAGAGCAGCTGGAGGCTGTTGGCTGACGCTTATAAAACAAGGGAAATGACTCAAGAGCATTAAAGATACGAACGATAGCCAGAGACGGATATGAGCGATGTTCTTGACAAAGATCCTGTGTGATTGTTGCTGTCCTCTTACATAACCTATAACTCACTGGTTTCATATTCCAGCTGTGCTGCAATCTGTCAGATGTTTATTTTCTGGTAATCGGCCTCTCCCTCTCTGACCTGCTGGGGCTGCTAAGTTACTTTTTCTATTGCTGTCAAAAAACATAGCAGCATGATGTAAAAGTATTAAACTGATAATGGGATACTTTTTTATCACAATGCATTTTTCACTTTGACTCCAGATCATTTATGGGAATTTTTTACTATATATTTAAATAAATAATCATTTTAAATTTAAATTTAAATGAACTTCTATTATAAGGTCAAGTAACACATACCTCAAAGCTCAAAGTTATCTTTACTGTCCCTATTGAAAAATTGATTTGCCAGGATATTCAATACACATAAAACATACATAGAGCAATCAACAACCATTAAGAACAACAGTGCATAGTGAGCAGAGTCATTTTAAGAGAAGTTTAAGTCAACGATCAGCTCAAACGCAACAGTGTGAAAGCAATGGACTATATAGGTCAGCAACTACAGCTGACCATTATTGTAATAGCAGCAGGAACAGCAGTCCTGATAGGAGGCATCTTAACTTCCGACCTGAGGGTAAAAGGTCAAACTCTGTCTGAAGGGGCTGATCTAACCAAGCTTGAATGGGTGTGGCCTTTATTGTCACCTGCCTTTTATACAGGTCTATAAGACAGGCTGTATCCTCCTCCTACACATCTTACTGGACACAGTAAGGCTACCAAGCCTATTTTATTGGCTACAGTCAAGTTCCCATACCACAAAATGATGCAAAATATTAAAACAGATTCAATCAAATTTCTATAAAATAAAGTCATCATTTCTGTGGACACATTGAAAGAGCAAATTTTTCTCTAAATAAAGATGTTGTTGAACTTTTTTTTTTTATTGTGACAGCGACACAGGTTCAATATCAGTACCTTTAATATTGGATGCACATGCATTTTACTCCCAATTTTTGAAACTGTTAGTCCCAGTGTGTTAAAACTGTCCTTAAACTTGAACCTTGAAACTTTCTTCTGCTTTGATTGCCAGAACGTCATTGAGAATGTTTTTAATGTAAACTTAACTGGCAGCAAGCATTTCTATGAACTCTCCACCCTGAAAGAACATGGTCAGTGTAACATATCAGTGAGGTGTTCTGCAGCTTTGATGTTTCAGACTGTTTAAAATAATAAGGCCCAAGCCCAAGTGAAATAACCAGTTGTTAATGTTTATGTCAAGTTAAATCATTTTATGTTGTCAGATTAGGCTGAAGTCATCAAATTCTTCAGTCATGTGCCACTGATGGCCTTTTTTATTTCTGAGGAGTGCCTGGGCTTTCTGACTGGGCAGCTGTTTGTTGTGAATGTTCACTTCAGACTTGGCTGCAGCAGACTGCCCGTGTGTGTGTAGGTGTGTGTGTTTAGCTGGCTTGGTGTTTGGCTGAAGAGCCAGAAGTGAAGATTAGTGGTGTGGCAGCTGCTGCAGCTTTGAAGTGTGCTGAACAGAACTAGTCAGACAGAAGTAGAATCATCCTGATCTGAAAACCACTGCAGGTGTAACAGCAGCATGAATGGAGGTATGAAAATAATAACAATTAGTGATGATAATGATAATAATAAATATAATATAATATATATATAATACAATAAATAATCATTCAGTTGGTAGTGTCCTTGATAGTATATCTACATTTCGTAGGTGTATGTAAAGCTGCAACTAACAACTATTTTGATATTTGATTAATGTATTGATCATTGAAATAATTATTTGATTAGTTGTTTGGTTCATAAAATAGTGTAAAATCTCAATCAATATTTCCAAAAGCTGTATATTCAACCTAAAATGTCTTTTTTTGGGCCCACATCCAAAGATCATCAGTCTATTATTATAGAAGACTAAAGAAACCAGAAAATAACCAGAGAAGAGAAGCTGGAACCAGAGAATTTGATTCTTAAAAATGACATGTATCCATTATTCAATAGTTGTCAACTAATCAATTAATTGACTAATCACTGCAGCTCTAGGTGAAACCATGTCCTGTATGTGTTATGTCACCCGTTGGTTTTAAGCCCAGAGTTCCAGCTTATGGTTGGTGCCAACTTTCCTGTTTGGAGCCAAGGACCTTTCACACAACATGTGCTGCAACTAATGACTATTTTGATAGACTATTAAAGTGAATTAAATTCAGTCAAAATTATGAAAATCTATATACTTCTGTGACGGGCGACACAGTGGAGCAGGGGTTAGCACTTTTGCCTCACAGCAAGAAGGTCGCAGGTTCGAGACGTCCTGGGTCTGGGACCTTTTTGAGTTTGCATGTTCTCCCTGTGTCTGCGTGGGTTTTCAGCAGGTTCTCCAGCTTCCTCCCACAGTCCAAAAACATGCTGAGGTTAATTGGAGACTCTAAATTGCCCGTAGGTGTGAGTGTGTGCGTGAATGGTGTGTGTGCCCCATGATTGGCTGGTGACCATCTGGGGTGTATCCCTGCCTCTCGCCGTAACACGCTGGGATAGGCTCCAGCAGACCATGTGACCCTAATGAGGAATAAGCAGGTATAGAAAATGACTGACTGACTGTCTATATATTTCTGTGTGCTTTTAAATTTATTAATGGCTCATTTTGATCATGAATCTGCAGCTCTCAGAAAAGAATGGCTGGGGATGACAGAAATTAATCTAAAAATGGATTGTATGGAACATATTTGTGATTTTGTAGTTGTATCATATCTGCCTTTTGTTCAGTTCCACACTGACAACTTGGCTTACAGATATATTTTGTTTGGTGCTTTGTGTGAAATCGCATAATGAGCTGGACAAGACTAAATTCCAACAAAGTCCTGAAAGGATTGAGTCACAGTGCAACCTGTGTTTTGTTGACACAGTATCCAAGCCTGTCAATCTGACAGGTCTGAACAGGAAGCAGAAAAGAAAACAATATGTGTATATATAAAAAGAAGAAAAAACATGACTCCTTCATTACTTCAAATCTGGGTTAACTGTCTGACCTAGATCTGGTTTAGGAAGTTACACAATGGGCCAATCAGCTCCAACAGATGAATCATCACAAAAGACTGTGTCTGTATGTGTGTGTGTGTGTGTGTGTGTGTGTGTGTGTGTGTGTGTGTGTGTGTGTGTGTGTGTGTGTGTGTGTGTGTGTGCGTGCGTGTGTGCGTGCTTGCATATGTGTATGTGCTGGTTGACCAAATCAAAGAGGGGATGAGATGAGGGTATGAGATGAGAGGAAGTGAAGGAAAAGTCAAGTAGGACAATATGAGGAGGGAAAGAGGAGAAAGAAATGTAAAGTAACAGAAGTGTGCCGATGGAAAGAATAGACAGAAAGAGAAAGGAGGAGAAGAAATGAAAAGATGAAAGGCACTAAGAGCAGAGGAAGGATGGAGACAGGGATTTATGATAAGAAGAGGAAACCAAATGGGAGGAGGAGAGGAAGTGGTGGGGAGTAAGAAGGAGAAGAACGTGGGAAAGAAGAGGAGGTAGAGAGAGAGGGAACAAGAAAATCACTAAAAATGGGAAGCGATGAGGTATGAAAATAACTAAAGATAAGCACAGAGGAGAGATTGCTCAATTTGTTTTATCTTTACATTCTTAGAGTGATGAAGAGATTATATTTGTTTGCGAGGAATAAATAACAGAGAGAGAAAAGATAAGAAGAAGACGACGAGAAGATTGATGGACCTAAAAAGAGGAAAAGAGAAGAAGAAGAAGAAACACTTCGTGTTAAACTCGACTAAGTCTCTGAAATAAACTGCACTCAGCAAATTGATGTGTTCACAGCTGCAGCTCCACAGGTTGTGTGTGTGTGTGTGTGTGTGTGTGTGTGTGTGTGTGTGTGTGTGTGTGTGTGTGTGTGTGTGTGTGTGTGTGTGTGTTGCTTTCATTACTCTCTCACTCTCATAGAGGAATACTGTTTGTTTTTGCAGGACAGGGCAGGCACTCAGGACATCCTGGACTAATTTCAACACATTATGACCTCTTTAAGATAATATACCGAGTTTGTGTGTGTGTATGTGTGTGTGTCTGTGTATGAGATGCCAGAGAAATGGAGACAGAGACAGACTATCAGGAAGGTTAGAGATGTTATAATATTAAAACTGTTGTGTTTATTTTTTATAAAACTGTACATGATTTATGGTCAAACAGCACATATTACGACCTGTAGCATCGATGCATTCTGCCTTCTTTTTCATAATAGGGCTCATTTAAAATAGCACACATAGCCTACATTTTCATTCAGCTGAATCTGTTATTATTTTAATTGTAACTATTACATTTTTTATCATTGAAAAAAAACTTCTATAGTGGGTTTGGAGGATATTTGAGCATCACCAGGTTACATCTGTCAGAATCTAGGAGAGGGGACAATGGGGGCTAATGTGCTGCACAGATGAAAATGCAGTTTTCAGTTGAGCCTAGCGGATATGTTTTTTATAGTCACATAACCATATGGGATGGGATGGAGTGGAATCATCCTCACATGTGGCCCATGAGGGTCTGCCACTGCTAAATCAAATCCAGAACACAGGAAGGAATAAGGGATTATAAAGATGCGATTAGGTGAATGCATGCAGGAAAATTGAAATGACGGCAGGGTGACAACTGAGTATGACTATTCTACAATAATCACTCATGTGATAGTCATATGTTATGTGGTGTTCATTCAAAGTTAGGCCTTGTCTCAAGTTGTCGAGTTTATTAGAAATGACTGAAGAAGTTCAAAGGTGCTACATGAGTCTCTCTATGATCAGTACAGAGAATAAAAGGTGAGCCGGCATTTTTATACACCTAGAAATTTATAAATTTATACACCTAGTTTATACATTGTTATCAACAATCAAGGCACTAACCAGGATACATCTTTGTCTTATACATAATTTATATTTAGATTTTGAAGCATTTTGTGCCTAAATAGTTAATCTTGACTTGTTGCCAGCACCTTTTTGGTCCAGTCATGTTATTTGTGAATAGATTGATATGTATATTTATGCATATGGTTGTAGGTTATAGTTCATGTGCTTGTATTGTAGACACATGTAATTGGTAAATTACCTCAGGAACATTAATTTCCATTCCATTCCATTTAACGATTTTCCTCTTTGTTTAATTGCAGTGTCCATATTTCCATTCTTAGTTGTGAGTTACTTTCTTATAAGCTTCCATGAAAAGCTGCTGCATGGGTTTTCTCCATTACTGCATCAGTAAATCTGTGATCCACCTTGTGGTTTATTTAAAAAAGCTATAATTGTGCACTTATCCAAATTACTTGCACATAGCTTGTCATAGCAGCACCTCCTTATCCTGGATTGGCAATCGTGCAAACCTGGCTAATTCAGCGATCATGGATAACTGAATTCTGCTGTGTAGCAGCCATTAGGTAGTGTACAGTGGGGTATTAGAGCTTTTTCTCTGAAACTAGACTGCAAAACACCGCTATGAGAGCCCTGAGAGTGAACCAAAACAGTTAAGTTGCAACCAGGCAGATAAACAACAAGCTGCCAGAAACTAACTATACAGAAAAACTCTGTAAAGCCAAAGGGGGATGCAGAGTCACTCATATTTCTCTTTATCTTCATATTATTATAGCTGCTTTAAATAGAACTGTCATTGTCAATAAACAATTTAGTCAGTATGTTTCCATGACACAAAATCGAATTATTGTGTAAATTTGACTATGGTCAGATTTTTTAAATGCATGTATACGCTTTAGTCGGACTGAAGCTGGACAATGCATGATCCTTCAAAACAGTAGAAACGGGACAAAATGTTGCAGAGAAGCTGCCAGAACTGGAGTGAAGAGAAGAAAAAAAAAGCCCTAGTACCAATTCAATGTGTTTTCACAGTGTGACCAGCAAGTCTGATGAATTTAAAAGAGATATAGAGACAACAGTAAACCCAGATCCTATTCTCAGCGATGTAGCCTGGTTGGGAACTGTAGTTGAGAATTTATTAAGCTTATTAAGTTTATATTCAGTTTTTTACAAGATGAGAGAAAAGTCAAGAGATACCTGTGTATATATTTATGATCGTATTAACATCCTGAAACAGCAGATTATGATGACATAGGGGTGGAGCCCCTTAGTTATTGGATTTTACAATCGATCGTTTAGTTGTTGTGGCTCCAGCAGACCCCGCGACCCTAAATAGGAATAAGCAGGTATAGAAAATGACTGACTGACTGTTTACTAAAGACCAACAGTCCACAACCCAAAGATCATCAGTTTACTATTATAGAAGACTAAAGAAACCAGAAAATAATCAGAGAAGCTGATAGCCAGGATTCTTACATTCTCTTCTGAAACAATAATTAAAATGATTTATTGATTATCAAAATAGTTTCAGATTAACATAATAGTGGGCCACTCATTATTTAAGTGATAATTGTTGAGGCTCTAGGTGCAACCACACAATGTAGATGTGATGTCACCTGTTGGTTTGTTTTGGAGTGCAGGACCTTTCAACATGGCTGCAACTAATAACTATTTTGATTGTCGATCAATCTGTCAATTATTGAAATGATTAATTGATTAGTTGTTTGGTTCATGAAATGGTGTAAAATGTCGATCACTGTTGATGTTAAACATCCAGTCCATAACCCAAAGACCATCATTTTACTATTACAGAAGACTAAAGAAACCAGAAAATAATCAGAGAAGAGAAGCTGGAACCAGAGAATTTGGAGATTTTCATCTTAAAAGTGACTCAATTGATAAATCAGTTTCAATATGACAAATTATTATTAATGTAATAGAACTAATTGATTAATCAACTTATCATTGCAGCTATAGGTACATGGGCCTTTTATCTGTGACAAAATTACATGAGGAGTTGCTGCTGTAATGTACAGCAAACCATTAAGCATTAGGGTTTACATGCTGAGATGTTGTAACATGAGAGAGAAATGGATTGGCGAGATCAGGTGATAACATGGAAATACATCTGACCAGGCTTCAACTTATCTGTTTTTGTCATGATCTATAATAATATCAGGATACAGCATAGGCCATGACATATGCTTCAGCTGAAAAAACATTCCTGGTCTGGACTGATCACAAAAAGCTGGACTACATTAAGACAACAAGCACCTTAACTCCAGACAAGCAAGGTGGGTACTTTTCTTTTCTTGGTTCAACTTCACCCTTTCCTACCATCCACGATCTAAACATGTGAATGTGCCAGATGCCTTGTCAGGGAGGGGGAACTCTCTGAACCTGACAATATCCTGCCAAGCCAGTGTCATTGCTACTCCATGGATTTCTATAGAGCAAGAGGTGCTGGAGGCCCTCCATCAACACCCATCTCCAGGTAATAGGTTTGTTCCTGTGCTGACCGCTCCCAGGTTCTTCAATGGACTCATGCATCCAGACTTGCCTGCCACAAAGGGATCCAGCGGACTTTGGTTATTCTTTGACAGAGGTTTTGGTGGCCCTATATGCAGAAGGATGTGTTTGAGTATGCTGCTGCCTTTCCCAACTATGCCCAGAGGAAGCCGTCTAACCATCCTCCAGCCGACCATCTGCATTCACTGCCAATTTTCTTGTTGGCCTTGGCCTCACATAGCCCTGGATTTTATTACTAGTCTCCTGTACTCTGACGGTAACACAGTTGTTCTTATAGTTGTGGATAATAGTCTGTCCATCCATTGCCCAAACTGCCCACAGCTAAAGAAACAGCTCAACTCCTGGTACAACATGTTTTCAGGATACTTGGCCTGCCTACCTCTTTGGTCTCTGGCAGGGGCCCTAAATTTACCTCTCATTTTTGGAAAGCCTTCTGCATTCTCATAGGTGCTACGGTGGACCTGTCATTGGGCTTTCATCCTTTGACCAATGGTCAGACTGAGAGTGCCAATCAGCACTTTGGGACCACCCTCCACTGCATGGTCACCCAGAATCTGTCCTCCTGGGGTCTTGTCCTTCCCTGTCTCCTCTACAGGGCTGTCATCATTTCATTTGGCTGCAGCCATTGTTCTCCTCAAAAGAGGAGGAGACACTTGTGCCTTCTGCCCAGGCTTATGTCTGTACATGCCACCTGGCAACAAGCTTATACCTAACTTCAGTAGGTCATCCTCCAGGCTCCTTGATGGTAAAGAAGTCCATACTGTCAGGAAACTTTTCAAGTCTCAGCACCGAGGGAGGAGCATCCAGTATTTAGTGTAATGGGGCCCTGAGGAGAGGTCTTGGGTTCCTGCCAGGGACATCCATGACCCCACCCACATCAGGGAGTTTCACTGCCTGCACCCTGATCAGCCCAGTAGGATGCCTGGGGATCTGTACTTCTACTGCTCTTCTACTGAATGAGAAAACAATTTAAACAATTCAATTGTATGGCTCTTCCAGATTTTCCAAATGTTATCAAACTAAATGGACGAAATGCTGATAGTGAAACCAGTCATTTCACGGGGGTAGATCATGATAGATGGAGAGTTCATCCAATCTTCTGCTGAATATGTTTCTAAAGTCAGTTAGTCATTTTCTATACCTGTTTAATCCTCTTTAGGGTCACAGGGGTCTGCTGGAGCCAATCCCAGCGCATTGCAGGCAACAGGCAGGGATACACCCCAGATGGTTGCCAGCCTATCATGGGGCACATACACATTTCACTCATACACATTTAGAGTTTCCAATTAAACTCAACATATTTTTGGACTCTGGGGGGAAGCTGGAGAACCTGGAGAAAACCCACAGACACAGAAAGAACATGAAACTCCACACAGAAAGATTCCAGACCAAGGACTTGAACCTGAACCTTCTTGCTGTGAGACAGTGCTAACCACTGCCCCACTGTGTTGCCCATTTTCTAAAGTGCTGCCTCTTTTTCCAAGACTTCCCATAGTAATGGCAGGTCAGAAATGTTGAAAATGGAGATTTGGTTACTTGGCTGCAGTTGTCAGGACCACAAATCAGATCCATGAATGGATGAACAATTTAAGGCAGTATTAGTCGGATGGATAGACAAAGGAGGACGAGGAGGAAACACAGCCTTTTTTGGGTGTTTTTTTGCTGCATGTCCTTTTTAACAAGCTAGAAAGGTGTCAAAAACATAAAGTACTTGATTGAAACATACTATTTTAACAAGATTTCAAAATTGCCTTATTTCGAAGTTATTTTAATTTATTAAATTTTATTATATAACATTATATATATAACACAGACAAGAAGGTAAAAAAGGCAGAGCCAAACATTGAAAAATTCAATATTTGTTACTGTTTTACATTTTGCATGTATATAAATGTGGAAATTGAGATAAAATGTACAAAACATTAGTGAAATACATCTTGCCTGGGCGGTCTGGCCTGGTCTTAGCACCCTCAAAACCTCTGATTCTAGAATCGCCCCTGGGTTATTCAAGTTCAGATCCAAAACACACACACATACACACACCATCATACTTCAGGCTGTTTGGGAGGATTCCACAAGTCTCGCTCACTCTTCACTTTTGTATATTTCTCTCTCTCTCTCTCTCTCTCTCTCTCTCTCTCTCTCTCTCTCTCTCTCTCCCTCTCTCTCCCTCTCTCACCTTTCCCGCAGGATCCCCTCTGGATGAAAATCACTGGCGGCTGCTGCAGCTTCATCGCACGGTTGCTGACGCGCTTCAGCTCGCAGATGTTCCGGTAGGAGACGCCGTCGCTGCCGCACACGGGCTCGGAGCTGGTGCACACGCACGTTCCGGTCTTGCCCCGCCGCCGGACGGTGGCGGACACCTCCACGCCGTCGGTCACTACGCACTCCATCCCCTCGCTGCATTCCAGGTCCCCGGTGCCGCCGCACTGCTCGCCTTCGCCGGACGCGCATACCGGGCAACAGTCGCAGCGGTCCAGCACGTCGCCGGCCAGGCAGTCGGCGGGGATTTGCGCACACTGGGACTTGTCGCACTTCTCCGGGCAGCCGATGGCAAAGCGTTTGGTTATCCGTGCCTCGACGAGGAGACAGGAGAAGGCGAGCAGTGCCATTACGCACAGTGCGAACTGGAGACGCATCATGGACTAGTGCAAAAAAAGAAAAAAGAGAAAAAGAAAATCCCAAAAAGAAAACTGGGAGCTGGACTTTCAGTTGATATCACAATACTAAGCTCTAGTTCTTAGCACTCTGAGTTGAAAAAGCGGCACCGCTACAGAGAAATAAATGCGGAGGATGTCTCAGGCTGCCCTGGTTTACACAAGCTGCAGGATAAACGCACGAGGCGATTGGTTGATGTGTGTGACGTCGGAGAGGAGGAGGAGACGATGGTGAAGAAGGTGCGCGCATGTGATTAAAACTGTCTCTGGTAAATAGACGGAAAAAATAAATAACAAAGTACTTAAGTTAACAACGGTCTTGAGGCACTTGTACTTTAATTGAATATTGCCGTTTAGTTCTACTCTACACTTCCACTTAATAATACTAATAATTATACGTACGTTTTGCATAGCACTTTACAAAAACAATTACATAATGAGAAAACACATATAGGGTAGGGGATTCAAAGGAAAACATTGGGAAGACAGCAGGAGACAGCAATGGAGATAGGGTAGAAAATGTCAGGTGTTGTATATGATTTTGAAGAGACGGGTTTTTAGATGTGCTTTGAAAGAAGGCAGGGAGTCAAAGTTCGGGATGGCTGGGGGGAGAGAGTTCCAGAGGGTGGGGGGGCAATGGGGAAGGCCCTGTCCCCTAGGGTGTGGTGCTTGGACTTGGTGATGGGGGTGAGGAGGTTGGTATTAGAGGAGTGCAGTCGGCGGGTGGAGGAGTGGCGATGGAGATCTGTGATGTACAGTGATACCAGGTTGTTTAGGGCCTTGTAGGTGATGAGGAGGATTTTGAAGTTGATACGTTGAATTATGGGAAGCCAGTGAAGTTGACAGAGGATGGGGGTGATGTGTTCTCTAGAGGGGAAGCAAGTAAATAAGTAAGTCGGGCACTTTCCTGCACTACCTTTATTTGACAGCTTTAGTTACTTTTCAGATGCATATTTTACATGATATATTTTACTGTTTAACTACTTTGTAGTTCATATGTAGTTTGTATAAATGCTCATGTACATTTCATATGTAGTTAATATACATGTTCATATCTGTGTCATATGTTAATATATAGTTCATAACTATGGTCAAATGTAGCTAATATGTAGTCATATATATAGTTCATATGTAGTTCATATTTGTGTTCATATGTAAATCATATCTCTGTTCATATGTATTTACAACTGACCAGATCTGTAAAATGAAGTGAGGCAAGCTCTATACTTATTAACATGTATGAACTTATCATGCTGTAAATTATTTGTTTGCAGAGCTAGTTAAAAAAAAATCTTAATACTAAAGATTTTAATAAAAATATGTTAAAATATTATGAACAGAAACATAACCAAGTATTTTAAAAACATGTTTAAAGCTTCAAAAAACAATAAATACAAAATACTAAATAAAATAACTATCAAGAACAGCAGTTTTTAGTGATTTTAGTGAATTTCAATATTAGAAAACTAGTCTGAAGAGTAGGAAGCTGCTGCAGCTGCTCTGCCTCTTCTTCATCTGTACATTGCTGCAGCCATCCTCTTTTGGTCTAAAAAATACAAGCGCTAATTAAAGAAAAGCTAAATATTTCTATTTAGTCAATGAAATTATTACATATTTGACCACTTTTTTTTTTGTTGTTGTTTTTACATTTGACGGGAAGCTGAGCCTTCCTTGCTGTCTAGACCAATCACCACTGGTGTGTGTAGGCTTTAAAGTTACTTGTGTGTGTTCAAGGTATCATGCTAAAGAGAGGTTAGTATCATGCAGGGTTGGGACAATAACATCAGAACTAACCTCCTCACAGTGAACAAATTTAAACCCAGTGAAACTGGAGCATAAATCTGAACACATTATCAAAGTTCAACAGTCTTCCCATGTTTATTAATGTTCTGTTCTGCCCAAGTCATATTTCCAGTCCATGGGAAGAAAGGAGAAGAGTTGCTTTTTTTGGTTCTGCTTCCTTGAGTGGTTAAAGGAAGTCGTTTCGAGCTCTGGTGTGACAGAGCAGAGTGGTTATTCACACCATGTTGCTCCTTGCCGCTTCGTTGATTGGAAGAACTGGGTCTGAGTTTCTTGGAATCAGAGGTGCTCACCAGACATACTTGAGTCTTTGTCCAATTGCAGGTCCTTGAGATACTGGAGGTGCATTGGCTTCTTCTGAGAGACTCCTTGAGAGCAGAGAAGCTGTTCTAGGCTTCTGGACTGCAGCTTCTTCTGCTGTGAGGAGCAGAAGAACAAAGCTGTGCTCTGCTGATGAGCCACTGAGAGGAGTCAGGAGAACACTCCAAGAGTAGACCAAGCAGACCAAAGCAGAGAACTCTAGAGAAGAAGTCTTCAGAGAAGAGTGAAGAGAATGATAGTAGAGACTGAGCAAGTTGTTACTAAACTAGGAAGGTTACTGTGATCATTTCACAGATTGTTATGTGGAATCATGTTTTTATGTAATAATTGTATAGAATTTGGATTAAAACAGCTCTTTGTTATAGGTTTTTCACTATAATAGCGATCTTTTTAAATCATAATCATGTGTTTAGATAACTTCATTTAGATAATTTTAAAGGTAACCTGCATGTTTCTTCAACAAGAGAAACATGAGTGCTTTGCCTGACTTATCACTGGAAAAATCTAATGGGTGAAATGCAGGATGTTGATTCTGTGTCTCAAGTTCAATTTCATTCATTATTTGTCATAAATGGGCATTTTATGCTGCAGCAGGCATAAAAACAACTAAAGATTTACAAAACACTAAACAAATATTTTATTGTGATTCACCTGGTGGAGATAGGCTTAATCAGCATGGTGTGAACTCCTTTGGCAAGGACATGAATGCATCAGATGTCAGATGCATCAGATGACAGGCTCATGAATATTAATTAGGCAGACCAAAAATGACCTGTGCTTTCTGGAGTTCCCGTACTTGAGAGAACAATGTATTATGTTGAATTGTTCTACTTTAAATTGCAAATATATCATGTTAGGGGTATCAAAACTTTAAAATAAAATTAGAAAAGTGCAGATATGAGAGCTTTTAAGTTGTGCACTTGGAGGTTTAACTAACAATCAGCTTCCCCTGTCATGTTCAGCCTCTGCTGGGCTCATTTCCTTCCCATCCAGTTTGACTAACCATCGATCTGCTGCTGCTGTTTTTCTCCAGTGGCTGTCACAGTTTTGAGAGTTATTGATGCAGGAGGAAGCCTGGGAACACACCCAGACTCCAATTCCTGAAGGGTGTGTATGTGTATGTTTGCGTGGGTCAAGAATAAGAGGAGTGGAGACATAAATCTTAATGAGGCTGCGAGTGAAAGGACCTGCAAATGTAATAAACCGTGTCAGGGCTGGTGCAGCCAGAGTGTACTGGACCCAAAAGCAGACATAGTAGTAGATAGGTGGTTTTATGAGTTGTAATAGCAATAAGGAATACAGCAAAAATTATAGCAATGATAAAAAGGAGAAAACTAAAAAGCAAATAGTTTGGGCACATTCATAGGTCAGGCAGAAATCCAAGGTCAAAAACAGGCAGAGGTCAAACACAGGAGAGGAGAGAGATCAGGCAGAGTTACAAAAGGGGCTGATAGAGACTCACAAAAGGCATAGGTAGAAGCACAAGAGCAGGCAAAGTTCTTCAAAAAACAAAGCATGGGCTCAGTCTAAAAAGGCTTGCAATGAAAATAGTAGGATATGTGATAAGGTGTGAACAAACACAGTCTTTACGTAATAGGGTGTAATTCGATGGAAAGTGGTGCCAATCCAGAGGCACCTTAAATACTGTCTGATGAAGTGTGGCTGGTGCAGGCCTCTGTGATGTCTGTGGAGCAGGGAGTGAACAGGGAAACCTGGTATGAATCAGCTGGCTCCTCAATCATTGGCCATGATGACAAGGAAGGGTGTGTGCCAGGCTCACAAAGCGAGTGATTTTAATGAACAGAGATTGTTTGTATGATTTGTACAAACAATTTGATTTGTTGATTGATTTGTTTGTATATGAATTTGTGTTTACTGTACATGCATCTGGAGTTCTGAATATGACATTTTGACTTGTGTTTTTATGTTGTATCAAACAAATATCAGAAATTTCAGGTTGTCCCAGTGAAAAAACCATCTCTTTCACCTCATGTCTTAACTATTAACTATGAAAAGGGGAAAGTATCCATCCATTTTCTAGACCTGCTTATTCCTCACTAGGAATAAATGGGTATAGAGTACAGGTCACATTGTCTGCTGGAGCCAATCACAGTGTACTTCAGGTGAGAGGCAGGGATGTTTTTGGACTGTGGTAGGAAGCTGGAGAAGGGGAAAACTATATTAAATTTAATTTACAGAAATTACCAGAATGAAACATTCTCCTAAAACTCTTGGCTATAACAAATCTGTCTATTGAAGAGGTTTCTTCATGTAAATATAAAGGTTTTTCAAGGAAGAATATTTTTTATATATAATATTTTCTATTATTGAGACATTACCTATAAGTACAATACCTGTAAATGCACAGAGGGTGACAAATATTCTTTGGTATCTCTTTCCTCAATTACATACTTTTGAGACATTCTTGTCGAGCTCCGCACACACAGATCCACAAACAAATAGCTTGTGATTCACAAATGTCCACCCTCCATTAGGGGGCAGTGTTAGCTTGGCTACGGCAGCTGAAATGACAACAAATGAAGAAGAAGAGATTGCTACTAAATTATTTATTCAGTAGCAATCTGTTTTCTATACCTATAGAGGCAGGGACACCCCAGATGGTCACCAGCCTATCATGGAGCACACACACCATTAGAATTTACAATTAACCTCAGCATGTGTTTGGACTGTGGGAGGAAGCTGGAGAAAATCTACACAGACACAGGGAGAATGAGCATGAGACTCCACACAGAAAGGTCCCAAAGGTCTTGAACCTGCAACCTTCTTGCTGTGAGGCAACAGCGCTAACCCCTGTGCCACTGTGTCACCACTTGCCACTGAATTAGCCTACAGATAGCCTATCTTGAGATTTAATTTTAAAGCCCTGGTCCGACAAACCGCAATAACCGAAGAAGGGTTGGTGTTCCCCATCTTTCTGACTTTGCTTTGCAGTTTGATTGGCAGCTCTGTCTGTATCTCCGATCCCAACATTACGGCATCAGACCAGAAATGATTTATCTGTTATCGGAGTTGTTTCTTTTTCACATTCGTTCACATTTACTAACAGTTATTAAAAAAAACAAACACCCTGGTGGGGTTTGTGTTTTCCACAAACTTTACCTGCCTTTCCAGGGTTGAGCTCTGGAGCTGACGACAGGAGTTGCAAAATTTGGGCTCAGACAACGCTGTCCTGGCATGCACAATCCCCAGGCAGACAGGACATGCTTTGTGGAAGTCCTTTTCTTGCAGGGAGAAGCCACACCCCTGAGGACAGGGGCGAATGGAAGACTTCCCCTTTGCTCACTTCGGGTCCGCGCTCATATCAAGACACAGAGCAAGCAGCAGAAATTAGTGCTCTGCAGGTAGCAGCAGCTAACACCAACAGGGGCAGTTGAGCTAATTTCAAGTAGGCAATAGCCACAACAAGACCAAGCTAACTAGCAGCACCTACTTCCATTGATCCTTGTAAGGGTTGGTGGTGCTCCACTGGTCATTTAAGGTATTTAAGGGATCTTGAATCAGCTTCAGGAATACTTGAGAATAGTTCCATACTTGAAGATAATTTGGTGTCCCTCCAAGGAATACTGGATAGCTTGAAGGGGATCTTTTTATTGGCTTCAAGGTTTTTTTGGAATTATTTCAAAATGTCTTTCAAAGGTTATACAGTGGTCCTTTAGAGATACACTGATCTTTGATTGGATCTTGTGGTCACTAAAGTAGATCCAGGGTCTTTGAAGGAGTTCACTGAAGAACTTCAGGGGACTATAAAAGGGCACAATTATTGAAAAAGTTCTATGGATCTTCTATGAAGTTGAAATTGTAGCGAAAAAAGATCAGCAGCAGCAAATTACTGTTCGGAGTTATCACCACCTACTGCTTTGGCATCTGCATGACATTGTTTGAGGCAGATTTTGTGGCTTAATGTGGTCGGAGATATTTTTTATCACACTGGTGGTGTGGACAAGAATTTTTTTTACCTGGGGACAATAAAGTTTGATTTAAAAAAACCTGCATTCGTGTGTACTAGGCCTGAGGCTAGAGAGTCTTTAAACTCAGACTCAGGTGGCCTCAATCAGGCTAATCAGCCTATGCCAAACAGACCTAAGGGAGGAGATTATTCAAACATTGCTGCTTTTCCTGTACTACCCAGAAAGTTCATTTGAGGGTGCTGTAACTCAGAGGTACACTACCGTTCACTACCATCACTTAGAAACGTCCTCGTGGTGTGTCAATGTGGTAAATGACTATTCTACCTGCAAATGTCTGAATATTAGTGCAATATCTACATAGGTGTATAGACGCCCACTTTACAAATGTAGTCCATTTAGATTTAATATCTACAGGTACAACCAGGCCTGTTGGAAAGGATGATTATGAAAGAGCCCTGGTACAAACTAACAAGTAACTGACCTCCAGGTACAAATGCAATGAAAGACACAGAATGTTTTATTATGGTCATTAGTATTGTAAACAACAAGAAAAAGACAACATCATGAGAAATACCATAAGCAACTAGAAATGCAACAGTGCAATGATCAACAAAGTGCAAGAATTTCAAAAAGGCTAAAGTGTTAAGGTGCTTTAAAGAAAAGCTAAATTTCACTTTTAAGGTATATATGTTACGGCCGCCACTGGCAGCCGTTTAAATGTTGTGTTTCACAGGCAAAACCGGCTGTGCGATCTCCTGTCGGGGATTGGACACAGGTGTGACAGAGGACCCGCCCTCTGAGAGATGTCCGCTGGCGATTGGTGGATGTGGCTGCAGTTCAACCCAATCGGAGGCTACCAGCAATCCCAGATCTAGCACAAATAGAGAGTGTGTAGTATTGTTCGGGTCGGCTTTGTGTTTGGTGTGTTGAGAAAGCTTGCCTAGTATTTGTATGAGGTTGGAGTTGGAAAGCTTGGGACTGGGGCAGGGATTAGGTTTTATTTTAGTACTGATTACATTCGCTGAGATCATTTTTGTTAGATTCACTAGACTTAGGAGTGCTGTTTTTAATGTGTTTTTGTTATTGAAACGTAGGTTAGATAGTGAGGTTTTTGTTTCTGGTTTTGTTCATTGCGAGGTAGCATAAATTAATTCTGTTAGAGTCTCTTTCTGTTCTATTTATTTGTTCTTTTAAACAGCACTCGTATGCCCTTTTTGTTCCCCTTCCCTTACCTCCTTTTGTTGAATTAAGAAAATAAACGAACAAACCCTAAATAGGTGTCAATTTTCCTTTTGTTTCCTATTCTTTTTCTATGTTGTGGCTCTTTTAACGAGTCGGGTCGTAACATATAATAATCAATTTTCACAGGCGCAGGCCTTGCCAAGAGTAGATGTGGCAAAGGTTTTTAAAACATGACTTAGCTATGTCATATTGTGATAAATGGAAACCATGGAAACAAATAAGCCATGATTCTCTTCACAGCCTGGATGTTTGATTTATTGTCACATCATAGTATACAATTATATAACAGCAAAGAATGTTTATTGGAGAAGGTTTGGCTGCAGTTTTGTTTGTTTGAATTCATAACAATTGATTTCATTGAAAGCCAGCACAGAGAAGGTTCATTCTTGACCTTTGAAACAGTATTCGACAGATCATACAGAGGAACTTCAAGGCCCATTTAGTTACTATTCCAAAGCTTTCCTAGCAGAAGGAAAAGTCTTCTTTTTAATTTTGGTTTCAAAGCCCCTTTTTAATCTTGAAAACACAATTATTTATTGTGATTCCATCTTTATTGTGAGTCATAAATGAGTTGTTCCTATTTATGATGTGAAGACCACCAAACATTGCTGCTGTAGGTGTTACAGCCATTACTCTGCTGCTCTCCCAGTAATTTTCCACTCTCCTTTCCTCTGCTCGACTCTCCATGCCGGCCACTCCCACCTCATCAAGCCAACTCTGTTCACCTGTGCACTCAGGTGATCAGGCCTGTATTTAAACGTCTCATTCCCAGATTGTTCTTAGCCCTCATGCAAGACCTTCCAGCACTTTCTTTCGGACTGATCTCCCATTGCCGACCCTGCCTGCCTTGGATTAACCTGCCTTGTTGTTCTCCTGGTAAACCAGTCTGCCTGTTGACTCCGACCCTGATATTTGCCTCTGCCCTTTCTGGAGTTTGTCTGCTAGCATGGTGTCCTGTTGCTACTCTGCTGGACGATGTCTCCTGCTGGAACTTGTGTGAGAAGAGAGACTTCTCAAGAGACAATCCTGTGGTTTGGGTTGCTGCATTTGGGTCCTCCACACCCATTACAGTAAAATCTGGCCAGTCATGGACCCAGCACACCCCAGCTCACCGCAGAACCGCTTCGAGAGGATTGAGGCCGTCCTCCAGTGGCATGAGGCTCAAATGACTTCGGCCGCCACCGAAGCCAGACAGTTAGCAGCTAACCAGGAACATGCGTTAGCTGTGTTAGCTGTATTGGTTCAGCAGGTAACTGCTGCATTAACTCAAGCAGCTACTCCAGGGCCTCCTCCAGTTCAGCCACCTCAGGCCGCAGCCATGTCTGTCCCAGGTCCGGTCCGTGACATCCCGATAGGAACTCCTGAATGCTACGCTGGGGATCCCGAGACCTGTAATCCATTCCTGACAAACTGTTCCATTTTGTTTGCCCTCCAGCCACACACATTTTCCTCAGAAGAAGCCTAGGTGGCCTTCACCATTAACCATCTGGCAGGGAGAGCTTGCCTTTGGGGGACTGCTGAGTGGGACAGACACACTCGTGCCTGCAGTTCCTTTCCTTTGATGAGGAGCTCCAGAAGGTGTTTGGCAGGAGGGATTCAGGGACTGACTGCCCGAGCCCTCATGAACATGCACCAGGGCAACCAGACAGTGGCGGTCTATTCCATTGATTTCCATGTTCTGTCTCATTAGAGTGACTGGAACACTGCAGCTCTCCATGACGCTTTCCTACACCAGGCTTGCGGACTATATTAAGGATGTATTAGTCTCACACGAAATCCCTTTCTCACTGGATGGAGTAATTGAGCTGGCTACTAGGATAGACCTACGCATCCAGGCTCGGAGACGGGAGAGACGACAGAGAACATCAAGACCCCCACAACCAGTCTGACTGCAAGCTTCACCACTGCTACAGGCCCACAGCAGGTAGAGCTGGAACCAATGCAACCGGTAGATGGGGAGTTAGTGGTGAGCAACTCTTCTTTTCTGACCTCCCAGGGTCAACAACCCCTGTTCCAAACCAAGCTCCTCCTGCCTGGAGATTCTCACACCCTGGCCATTTTCTTTGACCCCGGGGCAGATGTAAACATAATGGATGAATTAATTACTCACCAGTTGGGGATAGAGTGTGTCTGGTCGCCTGGTCCTGTTTCCGCCAGTGCCCTTGACGGTCATCTTCTAGGGAAAATGACCCATCAGACCACCCCTGTCCATGTCCTATTATCTGGCAATCACCATGAGACCATCCAGTTTTAAATCCTGCAGTCACCACGCGTCCCACTCATCCTGGGCTTTCCATGGCTTCGTCGTCATAATCCTCACATTGATTGGACAACAGGAGTCATCCTAGGGTGGAGCTCATCATGCCACCAGATCTGTCTGTAGCGATTCGGCAGTACAATGCTCCCTCACTTAGCCTCTCAGTGACTTTGCTTGTTGTTTGGAGTCACTACAGCTGCTTTTCCCAGACTGCCCAAAGAGTGTATTTTTCAATCAAATTCTACTCAAGTTGAGTCAGGCAGCAATAATGTTTGATTTATGCATGTGCGTGTGCACATAGGTGAGAGTATGAAAGTGAGAGCAACAAAATGAGAGTTGGCATATGTTATTTTGTAGCTGTATGGACCTGTACCAAGTGTGTTTGTATACCTCTGGGTGTTTGGATACATGTGTGTTTGTCATCCAGATGACTCAGACGTCCTCCCTTCCATCCAAATTGTTTACTTCTCATGTCGGTATTGTTAGGCAACATCATGCTTGTGGCTTCAGATATAGGCTATGAGTGAGTGATCACAGCGACATCAGATCTTTGATCCTCATATTGGCCAAAATCCAGACAAAAAATACAGGATCAGATACTTCCAGACAGGCCCAATTAGGACAAAGTCTACAATCTGAAACAGAAGAACAAAAGAAAACACTTTCCTGTTCTAGTATTTTATTGTAAATTTAATGGCTAATTCAAGCCATGATTATTAAGAAAGATAACACGTTTTAGTCTATCTCACTTCTTCAGGAGCAAGATAGACATATACAATATTGATACATTTTAATTACAAGCAAAAATCTTATAATTAGGAGATCTGTATGTGTATATACAGTACATATAAACAATCTCACAGGCCTTTGTGAGATTATACAACATGATTACAGAGTAGCTGCAATTAAACCTCTCTTCAAAAACCCTGAGCTTGACTCAGTCATATCTAACCTTCCCTTTCTCTCTGAAATCCTGGGAAAAGCTGTCACCAAACAGCTGTGTGACTTCCTACACAACAATGGTTTATATGATGATTTCCAGTCAGGATTTAGAATACATCATAGCACAGAGACGGTACTGGTGGAGGTTTCTAATAATATTCTAAATGTGTCAGATAAAGGCTTTATCTCCAATCTTGTTCTGTTAGACCTTAGTGCTACATTTGACACCATCAACCATCAGATCCTACTTACAGAGATTAGGTTTAAGTCCTATTGGATCATTTCCAATTTGTTCATGTTACCAATGGTTCTTCTATCCAATCAAGTACCAAGTACAAAAGACAGAGTTATGCAAGGTTCGGTGCTCAGACCAGTACTTTTCATCCTTTATCTGTGTCCTTTGGGTAAAATCATGAGGAAACACTATAATTTCCACTGTTATGTGGATGATACACAACTGTAAAACTTCCCTTTTTGTAAAAGCTCATAGTTAGGACTGGTCCTGTCTGGACTAGAACATTGTTCTGCTGCTATAGGTTTAGACTGCTGGGACCTCATGAGACACTCTGAGCTTCTCTCTTTCTTCCCTCTATAACAGTAATGACCCACTGATGAACCATTTTTAAATCTGTTTTCTGTGTTTTCTCATTCTCAGACCATGCTGCAGTGCAGACACTGAAGGAGCTGAGGGTCCGAGGGTCTGATCCTGTCCTGGTGAAACCTGCAAGCTGCAACGGATCCTGTCCCCTCATCCTCCACATACACCATGAATCTATATATGAATCTATTTCTGTTATTCTAATTGATGTCATACTCATCTCTTTTCTTGTTCTAATATATTGTTTACATCCTGTTCACATCATCTATTGCATCCTGTCTATTCTGGAAGATGGATCCTCCTGTTTCTCTTCCTGAGGTTTAGAATTTCCCAGTTAAAGGTTTTTTTAGGAATTTTTTTACATGTCTGATGTGAGGGTGTAAAGACAGGGGATGTTGTGTTGCTGTTGTATAAATTGTAAGGCCCATTGAGGCAACTCTGTTATTTGTAATTTTGGGCTATACAAATAAATCAGACTTGATTTAAATATTATCACAATGCAAGAAATGCATAGAGGAAAAACCATGTGGAACTGTTTGGTAACATCTATCAAAATAAAGCATGCAATAAACTGTGATGGTGATAAATGATAATTCAAAAAGCCTCAACTTCTCTCTAGAAATACTAAGTTAATCATTTTTAACAAGTCATAATGAGCCTCATAGGTTTACTACTAGTCAATTTGGAATTTATTGCCTTTAAGAAGATTTAAAGTAGCTTTTATAGCTGTTTTGCTAAATTTAATGTTGCATGGTGGTTGGATTACACTAGATGATTCACATAACAATGCCATGAAATGAAAACAAAAAAAGAATTACATCACAATGACTATTAAATGAAAAGCTGCAATTTCAACATATTCAATCATCCTGTATGACAATCAGTCAAAACTGCCATAAGTTATAAGTATGTTTGTTTGTACAGATTTCTAACTTTATTGTGGTTAGGTGACCAGATCAGATCAGATGTCACAATATGGCCACCGTTGAGAGATGTCAGCTCGTTGCCTGATCCACACCCTTGCTTATAATACCTAACATTCCAACTCCTTAAAGGCAACTCCTTATTTGAAAATTCATACAGAAAAGATGTCACCAACCTCATAAGCTACAACTCTGGGCTTCAAACCAGCTCCAATGCAAACCAACAGGTTGACATGACAACCTTGCTAAATTCAAGTTTATACGCATCATGATTCAAACAGACTACTTGCTGACAAGACCTATTGCTGCAAATGAAAGCAAATCCAGCAGCTTTTTTGGACTGGATATACAGAAGAGCAATCCCCTAGCTGGACTCCTTGTTCTTGTGATATTCCTACAAGCAGGATCAAGGTTTTTTCTTAAATCCTCAGCTGGCAGCACTTGTTGGATTCTGTCTCTTTCCATGAAGGAACACATGATCCTCTCCTCTCTAGCCTATTTAAAATATAAACTCAGAGCCAGCTCCCATTTCTCTTGCTAAGTGCTGAGCAATGATGGCTTCATCAGATTGACAAAGGGCATTCAAGTCTAGCACTGATAAAGGTATAAATTACAGCGTGGGGATGCCAGGTTGTGTAAGAGGAAGAAGTTGCATTCTTGAGTTTCACACTGAGATCAGGATGACCTGCCTGCAAGACAGATCCAGAAAAAAATACACGCTGCCAGGACAATGCTGTTTAGTTTAGCGTCATTCACAGATAATACAAATCATCATTTCATTTTCCTTGACTGAGACAGAATGCTTTTGTTTGAGCTTCATCACAAATCTTGGTCTGCCTCCTGCTTTCCTTGCACATCCCTGTTTGCATTTGAACATGTTGGAAATGGGCTTTATTTTTTCAAAATGTGAATGTCACATCCTACTGCACAATTTTAAACGTTTAACCAATTCAATGAGATTACCTGATTAAACAAAGAAATGCTACCCCAAAGCAGAAAGTTTGGAAGCCATGGATTGCTGCCAAGGGAATGTGTCCTGGGGTAAAATTCCAAAGTTCAGAAAAAAAAGTTCCTGGAAAAGATGATGAAATAACCAGACATAACATGTTAATTAGTGAACCATGAGATGCCTCTGATTGCTAATAATACTAACAATATCACTAACATAGCAGTATAATGTATATACTGTATATGACCAAGAGAGCTATCAGCGTGAATATCATTGGTAATAAAGCTAACAGCAGATAGCACCTGAGTGTACAGTGTTGGGAATTTATCTCACAACAGGCAGAAACAGGGAGAAAGGAACATTCCTGCCCAGTGAAATGATGATGAGCTAATATCTGTCTATCAAAGTATAATGGTGGTGCTGTGATTAAAGCTCCTAGAGGCCGGGTAGTAGTTACACCCTTCAATATACTGTAAGTCCTGTTGATTCTGCCGGAGACAGCAGGATATCAGAAAGCAGTGAATTCTGAAAATATAAAACATCAAAATAATAAACCTTGGGAATGTCTGTAGTGTTAGTTGTTCCTGACATCCTTCATTTCTTTTGTAGATTGCTAACTGTAGCTCACCAAATGAAAGTCACAATTTTCATTTAGAAGATTGACAAAAGTGGGTGGGACATTGAGGTCAGGGAGCCCATGCTGGGAGTCTCTACAGGTAGAGGAGTTATTGACGCAACCAACGTACTATTGAAAAGAAATAACGAAAGGGTTAGGGTTTCAGATTTTTTTTTCATGCTTGAGACTTTTTTTTTTTTTACCTTATCTAGCATGATGAAATCTATGAAAGTGGATGATATGTTTAACAACCTTAGGAATGAAAGCTAAGGTCATTTATGGGCATGCATTAATGATCCGATGTCATTAGGAGGAAGGACACATACATTCACCTCATGTTGTAGAAGTTTGACCATGTGTAACAGGTTTATTCATTTCCACTTGCCATTGTGTGAAGTAGTAATGAAATATTGCGCTGGCCCTTTAAGAGCGCAGGGAGTGATGGGAACAGAGCGCTAGCCTCGTTCAGTTTGTTTTGGAAATGTAAGAGGTAGGTCCTGACGTTAGCAATCTGAAGATAAAATTATGTTTTTGTTGTTCTGTTTATGTATTTGTTCCTTTCAAGATAGACATACCTAGATTTAGACATGAACTTACGTGATCAAAACAGTGTGTTTGGGTGCATTTGTTCAGTGATTATAGTGGTCTGGCTTATGCAGAGTGTAAATGAATGCTAACATTTGTGCCTTTATACTGCTGTTTTTTTTAGCCAATGCCACTTGACGTTTGCAGGCCGTCCTCAGCAGTGAATTTGTGTCTTATTTCTTCAGAATAAAAGAATTGGTGAACAACAAAACGCATCGTCTGTTACACATGTTTAACATCAGACATTACAACCAGATATAAACAACAGAAAATCTGCAAAAGCAGAACCTGTTCTCTTTAACAATGACTGATAACAAATAATTTGACTGCAAATTCAGAAGTACTAAATACAGTGACTGCAATTCCAGTGATTTAAATGATTGACATTAAAGCAGAAAGCTGACTTCATTTGTCTCATCCTAAATTCACATCTGTTCACGTTGTGCTTTGTTGTTTGTTGTGTGTGTTGTTTACAATATCAGAACAAGTCGACATGTACTATCCATTACTTGGAAATGAAGAAATGAAAGAAATCTGAAATGACTGATGTGTCCAAGAATAAAAAGGAAAGCTGTGAAGCTTATAAAGAGTATAGCTCATCCTGCTGCCTAATGAAAGACAACAGATGGTGTGTGTCCTGTGGAAGTGTACAGTCAGCTAATTGCTAAACAGGCTCATGTAAACGAAGAAACTACATCAAATCCTCCAACTTTCTCTGACAAGCTCTTTTCCAAAAACCTCATCTTTAGGAGGAAGAACCCTTTTGAGTGTTTTTTTTTGTTGTTTTTTTGTTTAAATAGAAACAGCTAAAACTATGGCTGATTGCTCCAGAAGGAGCCATGAATGTGTTACGTTGTAGTTTTGGATCAAGCTAGTCTTTGGCTGAGCAGAGAGGCTGACCTGAAGTGAGCCTTGGTTACATTAACATTTAGACAGATTTGGCCTTAAAACCATCAAATTGGCAGTCATCTCACAAAACAGAATGAAATTGTTCCAGTGGAATGAAAGAGCTGTTGGCATCTAAAATGAATGAAAAACTTTGCTTTCTCAGAATTTGTTGATAGGGCTCTCACACAGTGAAAACACTGGGGTATTTTGCAGTAGAATGTCAATCAGACAACATGATTTCTGCTTTTTCATAATGTGTTTAACTGCAAATATTCTATAGACACCACTGATAGGTTGAAACATTGTGTTTATTGGCAACATTTATTTCGACAATTTTCAGGACATTTCTGTGTTTTGTGATTTTGATTTTTGTCTTGATTTTAATTATTTTTAGTAAAGGAGAAATGTGCTCATCAAAGCTTTAAGAAAGAATGTAATATACTGATATTTAGTTTGATATAAATATATTTCCTGTTGGTTAAGGAATATTGCCAAGAGTCTAATTTATTGAAAACTAACATTAATACAGAATTAGCACTCACCAAACAAAGAAAATTAATCCCCCCCCTCCCCTTTCTGTGGAATTTTCTAAAAATTAATTGCTTACATACTGACAATTTACACAGAACATTCTGAGGAAATTACTATAAAATTGAAGGACCTGTTAAAGTGTTATTCTGAATTTTCCAAATCTTGTATACAGCGGTGGACTGACCATCGGGCAGCAGGATGATTCCTGGTAGTCTGATGGTCATTCTGGCCTGACTTGAATAGAAAGTTACTGGAGGCCCAGACAGGCCAATCAAATCCACTTATCTGGTTATGTAACCACGGCGACCTGTCAGCTACATTCAACAACCAATCAGCTGCTTTGTCTGATTGCCTGTTACTAGTCAGAGAAACAGAGGAACAGAAGAAAAAGAAAAGTGGAGCAGAAAGAGAGGGACAGAAAACACAAAACTCTGTTACTCACTAAATAACTTATCCAATAGGATGAATCTTATCCTATTCATTAGATAACCATACCATCATTAGTGATTAGTTAATGAATAGGAACAATATGATGTGTTATTATGAAACTGTTAAAAGAATGCAAAGTGCTCCATTCAGCCCAGAGGTGGACTTGGTCAATAATTCAGGCTGGGAATTTGTTGTCATTCTAGGCCACTCTTCTTATGCAGACTAACATATACAGTATATCTATATAAATTAGGGGTGGGACTAGATTAAAAAATCTAATTAATTACATGTTTTGTAATTATTAATTATAACTAATTGAACATAATCACATATTTGCCCCAAAAGCATTTTCTGTAAATGAATTTTAGTCGCTATCTGTAGCACATTATCGTCAACCACTCATAGTGGTCCACAGTCCTGGGAAATCCATCAGCGTTTCTAATGTTGACTTACTATAAAAACCAACTAAAAAAAAAGAAAAGAAGATAAAGTACTAAATAAACACAGTGTTTCAAATAACTACTGGACCCTGGGTAGACTCCGGGTGCAGGTTTATATTTTGACAAATAACCACAGGTTCCAAATAAAGTCAGAGTCTAATTTATTTCAACAAATTAAGGAAGAAATTGTGACCACTGATGCTGCATTCAGACTAAAAGCTGTGCTTGTGCAACGTGGCATGGTTTAGGTCTGTTTTTGTTTAGAATAGCTACATTTTCTACATTTTTCTTCAGTGCCTCAAAGAACACCCTCAGAAAGTCACTCTCCAGCAGCTTTCATTGTTGTAGCAGCAGCGGTCGGCAACCCAAAGCTTTCAAAGAGTCAGATTGGACCAAAAGAACAAAATAATTAATTTAATTATTAATGATTATTTCTCTGTTTTATTTTGAAATAGCTTTCTGGAATTTGAATCTATTAATATCAATCTACTTCTCATCTGTTTGTAGGATCTATATTTATCTTTCACAAGCATCATCTCAGAAAATCATGTAAAAGTATTTGAGTAACAATAAGTGTCCATTCAACATTAGTTATCAGATTTTGGCTGGTCTAAAGTCATTTAGACGGCAAATTTATTTAGAAAAAAGGAGCAACATTAAAATGTTTTATTTCATTGGCTTTCTGTTGCTTTACATACGCCATTGTGTATGATTGATATGATTGGATAAGATACTTATTCTCATTATACGCATTTGATAGACATCTGTATCGTCCACTAAACAATACTGGACATTCATAAACCATACCTCCAAAATGAACTAGTGGTTCTCAGACCGAATCTCAGTCTAAATTGAGATGAGGTCTCGTGTTAACCGGGCTATCTTTACACTGCTACTCAGCATCATTTAAATATACAACTTTTTTTAATAAGTTACTTTTTTAAAAACTTTTTTATTATTTTTCAATAACACACAGAACACATACCACACAAGTTACAGATAGAAATGCAGGCAAACCTTGATGCAATCACATACATAAAAAAAATAAAAATAAACACACTATATATATATATATATATATATATATATATATATATATATATATATATATATATACACACAAAATGTAATAAAAATACATAAAATATAAATAAATAATATTAAAGGGATAGTTGTGTATTTTTCACATGAATCTGTATATCATCCCTATCATCAGTGTCATACTCTCACACTGACTTACCCCCGACAGTGTCCTGTGAGCCCAGTTCTGGTCAAAACTAAAGTAGGCTGGCAGGTTTTCAGGGACACTAAAATAAAACGTCTTTCCTCATACAGAATGTGTTCAAAAGAGTGATTTATATGTCTCATATATATCATTTATATGCATCACAAAACCAATATCCATGAAAAAGTCCCAGCTCGTAATCACTTGGCCCTACTTTTTCTCCCTTCGTATTTCTGCACGCTGTCGCAAGATGACGACAATACGGCAATACGTCGATAAAATCCGTGAGGAGATTCAGGCTCATCTCTGTTGCTACAGCCTGGGTAGTCACAAGTGGCCCCATTATATGTTATGAATTTGAACACACATAGAACTTTTGAATTTGAACACACATAGAACTTTTTATATGTATAACATATGTTATTATTGTTAATTTTATTTATTTATTTTTTTCAAAATAAAAAACAGAAACTCTTGGGGGGGGGCTCTTGCCCCCTATTGGCCAGCCGCCACTACTGGCAACATGGGCTGGGTCCCCTCAGTGCCCTCAGGAAGCCACACCAGCCTTACGTTCTTTCTCCAAGCAAGATTTTCTAGGTTTTCCATCTTGGACTCCAAATACTCGATGCGTTTAGTGGCGTCTCCATTTTCACACTCTGTAGGCTGTCTTCGGTGTCTCCTATGCATCACTCGGCCTCCGCAAGCTGCTTAGCATTAGCATTGATATGTTGGAGATGGACAGATATGCATGCTTTATTTTTTTGGCAGTGTAGACCTTTTTTACTTGAAAAAGAAAAAATCTCACCCAATTTCACCGCTTGTTCTTCAATTTGCATATACTCCAGCCATTCCATCTTAAAAGAACTGCATTTCTTATGTACTTTGGCTTGGTGAGTAGGGATGGGAATTGATAAAGATTTTTACAATTCCAATTCCACTATTGATACAGCTTAATGATACAATTCTTTATCGATTCTCTTATTGATTCTACTTTTGGAAAAAAGGAGTTTGATTTGGATAAAGTTTGTTTACTTGGAAGTCACAACCTTACAAACTCCAGTGAGGTCAAAAGACCCCAAAGCCTAGATACCGTGTTAACCATAGCAATATGTAACTGTAAAAATACACAAGAATGTGGAACATTCTACTAACACATTTTTCCTAATAGAAATAAAAAAATCTCCTTTTTTAAAGGATATATGAGCTGACTACGCACTCAAATACAACTATAAAGATAAATACTGTCAAATACAATGGAACAGTGCATAGTGCAATTCTTTAGCAGAGAAATAAGCATGTGTTCTTTTTCAGGAAGGATACGTAACCATAGAGGTGATAGCTTGGCTTCTGCAGCTGCTGCTGGGTTGAGATGTATCACTCCGAAGCGTCAAAAACACAACACTCCATTAACGTTATTCCATGTTTGGGCATATTTGTCGTGTTCCCTCCCGACGCCTTGTTGCCATCTTTTTTTCATAAAGTGAAGCCAAACATTTGGAGCTTTTTGAATCTGGTGGGCGCCATTGATGTTTACGACATGCTAAACCCGCGTAATGTCATCACGTAATTAGTTGTGCTTGCTGGAATCGAGTGCGCGTAACTTGCGTAAGTTAGGTGACGGCTGATTGGAATCGACAAGAGAAACGTTAGATAAAGAGCCAAACGATTCCATGGAATTGAAACACACGGAACCGGTTCTCTACCGGTTCTCGATTCCCATCCCTATTGATGAGTGGATGTGTCACTGCCTGTTTGTATTAGCATCTCTTAACTCCGCCGCACTGTTGTTTACTGACCTGCTAACCTAACCTGCTAGCTAACCTGCTAGCTAACCTGCATGGCGCATATAGGCAGGGCACAGATGCAAGCACTCAATGCCATGATTGGCTACCTAGTGTAAGTGAACCGTATTGTATCATTGGCTGGACACCTGTCACTCACTGAGTGAGAAACAAAAAAACAAATGCGGGCAGTGCGTGATTGCACATGCGCGCAGCTTAGAGGGAACATTGGTTGGAGGTCTGCAAAACTCTTTTGCACAGCATCGACAGAGCTGCCATGCATCTCTCCATGTTGTTGAGTTTTGTCCCGAAGCCGTGAAGGATATTTATCTTAGCAGTGCTCCTCAACTGGCCTGGCTTCGGGACCCACCATCACCCCTAAAGGACAAGCCGTGACCCAAATTGAGGAAAATGTTCAACTTCTCAAATTTATTTAATGAAAAGATGGTGCAGTTTGAACCTGAGACAGTATTCCAACACAGTGCAATGCAAAACGCAATGCTAAAGAGAGAAATATTAACAATTAGATTAAACAAAAATTAAACAAAAAGTGCTATTCAAAAAGATTCAAGTATACAAAGTTAACTTTTCTTCTGATTACAAATATTTATCAGTAGGTAAATACTGAAAAACATGAAAATTAAGCAGCACTCATTTCAACCTTTGGTGTAACACTGACAGACCTGAGTTTGGAGGAATTAATGGGAGAACTGGGGATATGTTTTGCTCCTGACAAGAGTAGTAAAGTCTAGAGTTATAGTAGACAAGGCAACTCTGAGGTCAATGTCCAGACTATTTCTGTATTTAGTCTTCACATTGCTGCACCAGAACTGGGAGAGGCTTACCTCTGTGAATGCCTTTCTCAGTGTGCGGTCACATGACAGCTCCACCAGCTGAATCTCTTCGTTGATTGGCAACGTGACGCTTTCTACGTTGATTCCAAAGGGGTCACATATCCAGTCATCATCCCTCTGTGTCTTTGGAAAGTAGTCATTAAACCGCTACAGAAGTTTATTCAGATGTGTCGTGATTGCTTTCTCCATTAAATTTTTTCCTGTTGAGTTGCTGTCCCTCATGACAGGCATTGTGGAACATGTCATAGTCTCTTTCTATGCAGTGAAATGGTGGGTGTCTATTAACATTATAAAGCTTTATCGCCACCTACTATTGTTAAGGATTGTGAATAGATGGCATAAAAAAACCCACTTCAAAAAAATGAAAGTACAGGATTTTGTTCTTAACATTTTTTTCCCCAGGCAAAAGCCCACGACCCACTGAGAACGAGTTGAGAATCACTGATCTTAGTGTTAATCACAATGACAGTAGTGCAGAGTAGTGATGCACCGATCCAGGTTTTTTCCGATCCAATCCGAGCTGAACATATCGTATCAGATCAGTGTCTGATATCCGACACCGATCCGATACTACTGTTGAATGAATGAACTGTTGCGTGGGCATGAGGCAGAATCACCGCACAGCACCCCCTTTAGCACGGATGGTAAGGTGGATGAGTCTTTTCAGCTAAAATAATATGTAAAGCTCCAGAAAACTTTATTTTCCATGTCTACTAAAAAGGTGAAATATGCTTTTGCTTTATACTCTTTAATAATCGTTAACAATAAGAAAAGTTTGATAGAGAAATGGAGTGTATTAAAGCAATATAAACGGGAAACAGGGCGATGCACTTAAAGATGTGCTTAGTCCACGTCGACATGAACTACAAGGGCTGTGATTGGTCAGTTCAGGCGAGGTGGTCTACAAGTCTCCTCTGCAAACGGCTTCTCTATCACTTCCACTTCAACATTTGCCACAAAAGCATTTTCTCTTTGATATAAATGGGCTCTTAACATATTGTAGCCGGCTGCGACTTGATACCCACCCAGTCAGTTTTCTGATGCAGGTTTTGTCATATGTTGAAGTACTGCGTGTAGTAAGCATTACCAATTTTAACACAAATGTAGGCGCTTTGTTATAGTATCATATTTTGTGAAGAAATTATTACTTACTGATAGTTTGATATAATTTGCCCCAAAATAATAATGTAGCTTCATTTGAGTCTTTGTTTGACCCATAGGATCCATGATGTACACATTTTTGTTCGACTTGTGCAGATACTAAAAAGTAGTGATGGGTAGATGAGGCGTCATGAAGCGTTTTGACACATTGCCAAACTGTATTGATACTATGTCGATACTGTTTCGCTGAATACTGACACCTACTGGACCTTAAAAATCCCTACAGGCAACCTAGTTGACACTCAACTGACACTGATTTGATGAGTTAGTATATACAATAATATAATTCAAGTAATTGTATTATTTCATATCTTCATTAACATTTAAAATATCTGATCATTTTGATAGTCAAATAATGTGAACATGTATCATAATGTCAAAATTTGAGTGAACATGTTGTGAATGAGGATGCTTGTGGACTGGGATTTTTTTTTTTTTTTTACAAGTTTTTATTCAAAAAAACAAGTTTTTCCAATGTTTTACAGTTTAGTCTGTTGCGCTTCTTTGAAATCACTTCTCCGGCAGTCGAAAACACCCGCTCGCACGGCACAGATGAGGCTGGAGTACAGAGGAACTCTAATGCCAACTGGCAGAGGTTTGGATAAATTGGTTTCTGGTTCTCCCAGTATCTCAATGGATCCTGGGTCCTTGCAACATTTCCCTCTATATTTCCCTACTATATAATAGATTCCGTATTTTCCGGACTGTAAGGCGTTTTTTTCATAGTTAGTCCGGGGATGCGACTTATACTCTGGAGCGACTTATGTGTGAAATTATTAACACATTATTACCGCTATATCGGTGCACATGTTATTTTCACACTAACCGCAAAAACCGATAGACAAAAACAACACATTCCTTCCAGTCCCGGGGAGACCCGGGACATCTCGCGCATGCGCGGAAACTCTTCTTCAGTAAACCTTCTTACAATGATCACACAGCGCCACCCACTGGATAAACAATCAATTGCCCCCTAATTCCTAAAATATCGAGGTAATGAATAAATTAATTATTTAATAAATAAATGAATTAATTATCAATAAAGCAACTGTGAGTAAGTTGTAGAATGGCTGTATACCTGAGTTTATCCTGGGTGTATCTGTCACTTCATTTTCATGCCTGGCCCTATAATGCCTCAGCATTGAGGAGGTAGATTTGTTTAAATAAGACAGCGCTGTCGAACAAATGTGACATTTAACCTGCAGAAAAAATATCAATAGTGAACGAAGAGTCACTTTGAAATGAATTTGAATTCAGATAGGTTAGATCAAGTGGAAACTCTGAGAGGAACAGGATGAAACAAGGAAAACAATTTATTTATTATTATTTGCCGATACGACATCAAAGTGGTCCCACACGGTGGAAACCTTTCTTTTCGATTGAGGCTCCATAATTCTTGATGCGCTATTACGAGATTCAGTTGGCAGATACGTCCCATGACAGATTCGCTGCCTTATAAACAGTTTGGCGCATCAGCGTCAGGTCAAAACAGTTTCGGTATCGGTCACGTGACTTTGTTAAAGCGATACGCGCACCAACACGGGGTTTCGCTCTATTAGTGCGACGCATGCGCCGACGCATCGGTGTTGCCGGACCCATCACTACTGCCCAGTATCTCCAGTGTTCTGTTGTGAACCAGTTTTTCATCCGTTAATGACCTTTTGAAATATAAGTTTAAAAAGTCACTTCAGTCAAAGAGAATTAATCAAATATCATGTGCAACATTTACACGGGAATAATACATGGGATAAAGTAATGTCAATTTTTTTCTCTAAAAAGTCCATATTGGAATAACAGAAATCAAGTGTCTTTATCTGGTCTCCTTACTTCTGCCCATCTTTGGTTGTGTGTAATTTAAAATGAAGTTAGTATGAAATCGGTTTATCCTAATTTAATTTAATTTGTACCTAGATCAGTCCTAGAAAAATTGTGAAAATGAATACCTGTCCAGTGTCTTCCATCTTATGATGTGAACCATGTGTTAATATCTGAGGACCCTTTAAAATAAAATTCAAGAAATCAAGTTAATTATTTACAAGAAAAATATTTTAGACAAAAAATTTAGACAATGTACAGTTCATCCAGAAAGAATTCACAGCTCTGCACTTTTCCCACATTTTGTTATGTTACAGCCTTATTCCAAAATGGATTCAATTCATTTTTTACCTCAAAATTCTACACACAACACCCCATAATGACAATGTGAAAAACATTTTTTGAGATTTTTGCAAATGTATTAAAAAACATTTTTGCAAATGTATTAAAAAACTAAGCAACCACATGTACATAAGTATTCACAGCCTTTGCTCAAGATATTTTGTTCTTTTAGGAGCTTCATGCACATTACATTTTCCCATTGTTCTTCAGCATGCTCCAGAAGCTCCTTTTTGTCTTTCAATGGCCTGTCTAACAGTTTTTGATTGAGGCCATACTGCAGGACATGTTCTTTGTAGCGGCCACGCAAAGAGGTATGCAGCTTTTGGATGAAACAGCCGGGCCTGAGGGACCATTCCTTGTTTAGAATCTGGTTCTTGGTTATAGAAAACCAGTTCTCAACATGGCAGATAGTCATCCTTGTTTTGGTGTCTGATATACCAACGTAGCTTGGATCTGCATCTCTTGCTTATCTGCATACATCCCCCAACATAAAGTCTGACCAAAGTGGGGAAATCCCCAAGTAATCCTGCATTAACACCTTGATGATAACGGGAGAGTAGTAAGGATTCTCCTCACAATTTTCATTCAAATCTGGCACATTGGTCAGGTCACTTTCCAGGACTCCTGCGAAAAAAAATCCTAAAGGGTGAATTGGCGAGAACAGTCTTGGCTCTTGGTTGTGTTTCAAGTTTGTTTTGCTGTTGATGCAGCCTTTGATGATCTCCAAGCTCTCTTCACCTTCTTTTGTAGAGAAGCAAAAATACTACATGTTTTGACAAGGCTCGGATGAGGTTACCTGCAAGTAATTCTAGTGATGGGGTTTTCTGATAGAAGGTGTTACTCACACCACCAATGATTGGCATTGCAATTTCCCCTCTCTTCCTGTTGCTGGCTGGCCTTGTCTCTTCACATAAACTTTACCACATCGACCCACATGAAATGTAATGTGTTTTGCATTCTTCAAGGGTTTTTTTGCAATTTGGTGTCGCATGTTGAAACCATGCACACTGCTTTTATTTTGATAGATGGTGATGACGTCTTCCGGCTGTTAGGTATTCTACAATGCTGATATTTGAAAGCAATACAACAAGGGCTGTGCTTTTGAAAGTGACTGTATAGGACATGTGTCTATGAATTCTTCAGCTTTGATGATCCATGACTGGGCTTGATCTTGATCCATTTGTCTATTTTAATGTGTACTGTGAATGTTTTTGGTCCAGATTGTATTGGTCTGTACTGGTCTTTTTTGTAATGTTATTTCAATGTAATCTTCCTTTTTAAAGCACTTTCTAACTTTGCTGTGTTTACGTCCACCTGTGCAACAATCTCTCTGTAGGACAGCACTTTCTTCAATCTCCATTTCATCCGAGTCTCTATCACTTGGAACTGTTGCTGTTACTGTTTCAGTTGCGGTTGCTCCTGCAATGTTTGTACTTGATGATTGATGATCAACGACATTATCTTCTTCACTGAGGTAGATGTTTCATGCATTAACAGTCTCAGAATTCCTCTCTTCATCCAAATTTGGAGTGTCTGTCTCTGTATGCACTGAAGATGCATTGATTTTTTTCACCTTGCACAGTAGCATGTGTCATCAGTTGTTTGGTTGTACCAACTTGCATGATAACTTGATGTCAGTTGTTTGATTGACATCCTAAGTCCTTGTCAGTCTTGCAGCCAAACAACATACAGCCATGTCTTTAAACTTTCTTGGTTAACCGAAAACAAACAAATGCAGAGCTCTGGCCATATTTCAGAGTTCCAAGATGTTTCCCTTTTATTGATTTGCAAATCCAACAATTCCCTAACTAAACGCTGTTCTCCACCAGCCTTTATCCACAGAATCTCCTTTATCCACAGAATCTCCTTGGATATTGTAACGCCTTTTCTTGTACGTCCCATGATGACAGTGCAGGACCTTCAAATATAAACGTAAGTAAAACAATGTCATTCAAGGACACTCAATATTGATAAAATAAAATTAGACTTTAAAGACACAATATTTAACACAAAGAGGTTTACACATCCTACCCTCAGCTGTATCATTTTTATCCTCGGTGGTGATAAAATGTTTCCCTCCCACCCAAGCATTTTCACCAGTTACAGAGTAGCTACAGCAAATTAGGAAACAACTTAAACCAATTAAACAAACTTAAAACAAATGCTGCTCTTATCTACCATGAGTGAGTCAGGTGTCGCTGAAATACAATACTCTAATTATTACTTTCTTGATGTTTTATCACAAAGCTTATATTGACCAAAACAAAATAATAAAAATAATTTAATCTAGTGGTAGATATATCCCAAATATAATTGTATATAATTGTTCTATACTTATTTTTTTTTTTTTTTTAGGAATCTAGTAACACATCTTGTAACAAACTGAAAGGTGCATGGATATTTTCAATCACAAGGTGGCAGTATCAAGCACAGCAAAATGCATTTTGTAATAATTGTTCTTACATTGCATCCGGAAAGTATTCACAGCGCTTCAGTTTTTCCACATTTTGATATGTTCCAGCCTTATTCCAAAATGGCTTCAATTCATTTTTTTCCTCAAAATTCTACACACAACAACCCATAATGACAATGTGAAAAAAGTTTTGAGATTTTTGTAAATGTATTAAAAATAAAAAAAACTAAGAAACCACATGTACATAAGTATTCACAGCCTTTGTTGATGCACCTTTGGCAGCAATTACAGCCTCAAGTCTTTTTGAATATGATGGCACAAGCTTGCCACACCTATCTTTGGACAGTTTTGTCCATTCCTCTTTCTGGCTTCCGTCTGGCCACTCTACCGTACAGGCCTGAATGGTGGATTGCTGCAGAGATGGTTGTCCTTCTGGAAGGTTCTCCTCTCTCCACAGAGGAATGCTGGAGCTTTGACAGAGTGACCATCGGGTTATTAGTCACCTCCCTGACTAAGGCCCTTCTCCCCCGATCACTCAGTTTAGATCGCCGGCCAGCTCTAGGAAGAGTCCTTGTGGGTCTGAACTTCTTCCACCTTCAAAAGCAGCAGAAATTTTTCTGAAATGTTTCCCCAGATTTGTGCCTCGAGACAATCCTGTCTCTGAGGTCTACAGACAATTCCTTTGACTTCATGCTTGATTTGTGCTCTGACATTACTGTCAACTGTGGGACCTTATATAGACAGGTGTGTGCCTTTCCAAATCATGTCCAATCAACTGAATTTACCACAGGTGGACTCCAATAAAGCTGTAGAAACAGCTCAAGGATGATCAGTGGAAACGGGATGAACCTGAGCTCAATTTTGAACCTCATGGCAAAGGCTGTGAATACTTCCACTGTGATCCAAATTATTATGCAAAACGTATTTTCTCCGATTTTCCAAAATCATGTATATGAATGGTAGTCATCATGATTTTCCAGTCACCAACCATTAGAGTACAATTCAAATGTTTTTGAATGAACCTCTCAACGATAATAGTACACAAAAAACAACACAACTGCACCCAAAATGCATGTTCCAAATTATTACGCACAATTGAGTTTCCACACATTGCCAAAAAGAACAAAAAATGGTTATATGTGAAATTATAACCATTAGCAGGTCATGCCTGACTGAAATCAAGCACTATTTAAATCAAGTTTCAATCAATCAATGACTAAAGGTATTTCTGTAGATAAATTCATCACAGAACTGAAACAGAAAAGTAAGGATTGTAAGTTTGGAATAAGTGAAAATGACATGCTTAGAGACAAGTTGGTGTTTAGCATCCCACCTTAAGGAAAGGTGTGTGAAAGACTGTTGTGTGAAAATGACTTGACATTGAATAGAGCCTTAGAATTGTGCAGGGCTACGGAATTGGCCAAGACACATATACAGGCGATGCAAGGGACTGCGGCTCCCAGTCATGATAGCTAAGTAGCCATACACTTCTAGAAGGGCATGGGGCTGAATCTGATCTAGTGACAAAAGCGGGAAGAAAAGGGCACCGGGGGACTGTCGTAGGTATTGGACAAGCCATGATCCACATCAGTGCCCAGCCTACAGAGCAGTTAGAAACAGTTGTGGGAAAGCCAATCACTTCGCAAAGGTTTGTTGTGCAAGCAGCACTGGCACCATCTTCAGCATTCTTGACAAAAAGGACGGATACTGGCAGATCAACCTGGATGAACCATCATTGAAGCTGTGTACATTCAACACACCATGGGGTTGATATCGTTTCCTGCGGCTCCCATTTGGCTTCAAGTCAGTGAGTGAGGTATTCCATCAGAAGAACTACAAGACTTTTGGAGACATCCCGGTTGTACAAGTGATCGTGGATGACATAATCATCACTGCATCATGAGAACAAGAGCACAACGACATCCTGAACAAAGTCATGGCGAGAGCAAGAGAGGCCAATGTGAGGTTCAACAGCAATAAGATACAGTACAAAGTCAACATCGTGAGGTACATAGGTCACATCATCACCCCAGAGGGACAGAGACCTGACAACGGCAAGATAAAAGCAATGCAGTGTACTTGCTATGATGAAATACTTGGCACAGTACATACCCCACGAAGCTACACTCACAGCACCTCTGAGACAGCTGCTGCAGAAAGATGCTGTGTGGCAGTGAAGCACACATCACAGTGCTGTGTTGGAGAGCTTGCAAGCTGCCCTCACAAAAGCACCTGTGCTGAAGTTTTAAGATCACAGACTCACACTGACGATACAAGCAGACTTGGGAGACTGGGAGCACGTCTTCTTCAAGCAGGCTGCCCTCTATACACTTCCAGAGCACTCACTGAAACTGAGCAAAGGTATGCACAGACAGAAAAAGAGTTACTCGCGATAGTCTTTGCAACCAAGAAATTCCATGACAGTGGCAGTGCAGTCAGATCACAAGCCGCCGAAGATCATTATGAAGAAGCAGCTATGCCAAGCACCAGCAGTGAATGCTGCTACAACTGCAAAGGTATGATCTTAACATCTCCTACACACCAGGAAAGCACATGTACATTGCAGACATGCACACACACGCGCCTAAAGGACCTGCAATCCCGCCATCAGCATCAGCTTCAACTGCCATACCAAGCCACTTCCAGAGCTGGTTCAAGGTTCCACACATGCTGTAGTTATACACAAGAGAGCTGAGCCATGGTCTTACACCGTACCGACACTGGCAGGATAGATCTTCAGAAGGAATAGGCGTCACCTGCGGAAGATCCACCAGAGTCTGTTCAGAGACACAGACCCTGATGAACATTCAGAGGACACACCACCCCAACGGTGATATCAAAAGACTAACATTTCAGTCTTACATGCTTGTCCTGAAAAAAACATGTATTACACTGAATGTTTCTACCAGAGATGTATAAAGTACTTGAGTAAAGTAGTGGAGTAGAAGTACCAGTACCATCTAATCAAAATTACTTGAGTAAAAGTTAAAAGTAACCTTTAAGCGACTTACTTAAGTGGAAGTACAAAAGTATTCAAAAAGTTTTGTACTTAAGTATAGCAAGTAGAAGTATTGAAAACTATGCTACTTGAATACTTAAAGTAAAAGTACAAGTAAAAGTACTGTATATATCAATGAAGGCAGTCAAAAGTTTGAAACCAATTTGGTTATTATTAAAACAGAGCTCTTTGTAAAACAAGTATCTGAATTTTATGAACAGTAAACATATACAAGTACAGCATGTTTAACGCTTTAAAAAATAAAGCATCCCTCTTTGTGCTTCACGTATGATGCATTAAACTAAAAACCAAAGTGAGTAGTGCACAAAAACAATGGTAAATAAAAGCCAAGAACTCTTCCTAGCTTCATCACTGACCTCCCTTATTAGCCTCTTACATTGGTTTGCCTAAAGCAGCCAGTTAGGCAGTAAGAAATTTTTGGTTACCCTCAGAAGTATTTGAGTCTCTACATTGGCATCATGCAGTCTTGCTCTTCTTGGGCTAAAGACTAATCCTGCGATACTGAAAAGCCACTCACAAGCTGCTGATGCTGGAAGGGGTGTGTTTAACCTAACACACATCTTACACACAGCTGGAAGCGACTTGAGCAACCCCAAGTTATCTACTGAACAGGACAAGTCAGCTTCTAGCTGTTTGGCACCATCTTGTGCCTTTGAACTCTTCATGCTGGAAAAAAGTCCCCCTCATCAGATGATTTTAAAAGAGCAGTCCACCATATTTCAGGAAATGGCTTATCTTTAGTTAATACATAGTGTTTTTCTCCATGTGTTTGCAAGTTTGCCAAGTTTGACAGTATACTATATCACAGTATATACTATATATACTGTGCTGCCTATCTTCCCATGTATATTAACTAAGTAATAAATTAATATTTACTAGTATGACCAAAGCTAAAAATGTTTTTTCTGAAATTCAAAATGGCAGAAAATCCACCTTTTCATGTTTGAAAAGTGCAATTTTCCCAGTCCTTATGAATACTTAGAAAAGGATGGTGGAGGTAAGTAGTCCTGAAAAAAATTATCATTTGTGAATGGGCAGCATGAATTCTGGAAATAAACTAATAAAATATTACACAGTGCACCTTTAACTACTGAACACACTGATGATGAAAATGATGAAAATTCATGTTTAATACTCAGACACATTTACCACACATTACCACACATTTAAGATGAGTCAGAAAGAAGCCACTATTTGATCTTAAATGACAGCCTTTCTATAGACAGGCTCAGAAAGGGCCAGTGAATCAACAATACTCATGTTAGTGAGCACTAGGTTTATTACAAAACATTGCGATTTAAAAAGTATTCAGTCTCTTACCGATTTTTATTGTCTCATCTTCCTGTGTCCAATTGGTTCAGAACTTCGGAAGCAGGATAGCAGCAGCCACCAGCTCCAGTTCTTCCATCATGGCCAAACTGTTCATCAATTCCGAGCTGGAGAGTGTCGACAAGGGGCTTGCTGTATGTTAGCGGTAGTTTCACCTTGCCCAGCTTCATCTTCAGGAGCTTGATGGTTGGGAGAAGCCATCCCATCTGCACATTGGTTTCAGCCTGTAAGATGTTTGTTGCTTGGGCTAATGGAGTCATACAACAGCAAACTCTGACAGGAATGCAAGTTCAGCTGGATTGAACCTATGATGGAGACAAGAAAATGTAATTACCACATGAAGGACAAAAAACCTCATGACTATGATTAGCATCATAATCATCTAGTAGAATGGTGTAAAAATAAAATTTTTGAATAAGTAGGAAATTGTCTGTACCAGAATTGATAGAGAACATTTTTAATATTTTTAACTTTAACTAACGCACCGTACTAAAAGGCACAGTCTCAGTTACGTGTGCCATTACTGTATTTAACACACACATAAGGCGCACCTGATGATAGGGCGCGGGTTTTATATACATATCCTCTACTACGTACGTCCACCTTACAACAACACACACACAAGCAGAAAAGTGTGCGTATATAAAAATAGATCGGGAGCAAAACTGAGTTTGGTTGTGCTTTATTTAAGTATTAGTTACAACAATACTAAGCACCAAGACGGACCTCCTTGGAAATGTTCGATTTTCATTTCCTCCACTAGCGAATACTTTAGCCGAATAGTGATCGTCGAAACGCTCTTCCCACTCGTTCTTTGCTCGATGATCCACTGCTTGAGTCTTTCCTCCAACTCTGGCCACCTCGCTTTATTTCCGCGGAAACTCAGCTGCCTCTTCTTCACCTGTCGCAGCTCGTTTTCCAGCTTCCTCCACTTACAAACCATCAACTCGTTAATTTTAAAATTTTCTCGATTCCTATGTTCCTCCGCGTAGCGGATCACCTTCAGTTTAAACTGAGCTTCATAAGAGTGTCTCTTTGCCATTTTCAGGGTTGTTAAAACAGCAATGTTCTGCATAAAGCACATACCTGTTCTTTTATACACAATCCACGCCCACACATCCCCCTTAACGTTTTCATGTTCTCTACTGCGTCCGCCTCATGGTTCTCTAATACGTCCGTCTTACAATAACACATAGGGCGCACTGCACGATAGGGCGCATCGCTCATTTTGAAGAAAATCTAAGACGTTTATATGCGCCTTATGGTCGTGAAAATACGGTACATGGGAACGCTTAAATCTGTGCAAATGCTTCTCATGGCCATCTGCCCTTCTCTTTCATTATCTTCAGTAGCCTTTCCACAGGGTTACAACCGGTCGCACAAGTTGGAGGGAGCAAGCATCTTTCACACATTCAGCTGCCACTGAGGATCTTGACCACTTATTCCAAAGTCCATTGCACTTGGCAAATGTAGAGTAGTACAACTTCTTGTAAGCATCATTAGACACGGCCTTGCTGTAGTGGCAATTAGGTTAAAAATGTAGCATGCACAATGCTGGTGCTTTGGGAGTTGCATCATGCATCAGAACGTGTTTATTCAGCTCTAACATACCAACATTTTCAATAAAAAAAAATTAAAATCTCATGAACCTGAATGCAGCATCTATGGAGCTTTAGGCGCTAATGGCCAAACCGCATAGATGCATTTCCAGGTCAAAATGGGTTAATATAACTTAAATGACATTTTTACCACCTTGGTTTTACAAAATCGTGTGATCAATCTCTCTCTTGTGTGCGTGCAAGCGTTGCCTGCGCAATTGGATTGAAGCGATCCATATCTGATGCACGAGTTAGTCTTGCCTGCATGCTCTCACTCATATTGTAAAAAAACAAAAAACAAAACACTCCCTCACATTGTATAAAATCTGGGATATTTTATCTGACTCGCGGGCATCAGGGAGCCACTATCAATATCAGGGAGACTCCCAGAATTTCCGGGATGGTTGCGGCAGCTGTGGCTTCCTGCGATCTGACGCCTTGAGAAGCATCAGCTCCACTCGCAGTTCCTTTACCAAACTCAGGATAAAGGCGCGTCTCGGGTCGTTAGTTAGTTAGTTTTAGCATTTAGCTAACTAGTTTCTCGTGTCTCTAACGTGTCTCTGTCTCTACCTGTCTACTCTACCTGTCGCTGTCTCTCTCTGTCTATCTCTCTAACTCCCACTATATAATCTGTCTGTCTCTGTCTGTCCTTGTCTGTCTCTCTGTGTCTCTCCTACTTTCCAAAATGCCCCCCGGATGATAAATAAAATAAATAAAAAGAAATTGAAGAATTGAAGACGCGGGAAAACGAAGCCCGGGAATTTGATAAAACGTATCATTTTTAAGTAGTTGTCTCCGGGTTTCAGGAGATAATAATGCTCATAAAGCTTCTGTATTTTACATTGGGATCTTCTAGGCCTTAGAAAGTGTAAAAAAGAAAACACACTTTTGAGGAAAAGTCACGGAAGGCAAAGCCTGTAGGTTTTATTTAAACAGAGATATTTGCATTATAAAACTCACAACGGAGTGTTAAAATCAATCTATACGCGTCAATCAATGTATATGATTAGGCTACCCAGCATGATAAGAGTCAACACAGCAGTAGCCAAACCCCACGAAAAATGCCATCAATTTAACACGCCTTTCCAGAACATTCAGCGTAGCACTGCTAGCAACAAGGCTCTAACGTTAGCCGTTAATGTGTCAACATAGCTAAGCTTCTACATAAGCTTACCTTGATATGTTTCTTCAGGTTTGAAGGTGAATTTTTGAAGGCCAATATTTCTGTGTACTTGGGGAGACAGAGGAGACAATGCTGCAATGTGAGGGGGTGGGTGTTGATCGTGGGACTTCTTCCTCTTCCATCATTGTCTGACAGCCAGTGCATGCCAGTCCAATGCAACTGTGCGAAAGGGTGCGCGCTAGTATCCACTGTGTTTTTCCCCACCACTTGATCGCCCAATGATAGCAAACCTGTTCCTATTCCAAGTGGTGACACTGCCATCTAGCCCTCTGGCATACAAACATTTTTATAGGCCAAGTAACGAGTAACGAAAGCAGCACATGAAAAATATATTGGAGTTAAAGTATTAAATGAATAAGAAAAATGTAGTGTAGTAAAAGTGCAAGTATGAGAACAAAATATTACTCCAAAAAAGTACAGATACTGCATTTTAGTACTTAAGTACAATACTTTGTTACTTCTACTTCGTTACTATACAACTCTGGTTTCTACACATGTATTACAATAATTACAGTGAATGATTTAATGATATCGTATTATTTTTGCATATTTTGATGTTTATGCTTACAGGATGCATTCAAATGTTTAACTGCCTAGTAAGGTCCACTGTAGGCAGATGAATGTCTGAAATGAGTTACAATTGTCCACAGTATGAAATGTTTGTCTGTGTATGTTCGATGACTGATGTTCGGTAAAGCCAGGGAGATGTTAGTTCTGTGTCCTGTTTTATTTTATTAACAAGTGTTTACTCAGTGAATAATCTAGCCACCCTCCACTCTGGTGTAAGTACAACTAAAGAACATAACACCACTTTTACACCTTTTGTAATTCAGCCAGATTTAGTGCTGTTTTGACTTGCAATTTGTAATAAAACACAAAATCCTCTGGTTAAAAATTAAACCTAAAACCATTCATTCAAAATATAAATAAATGACTAAAACCTTTGAATCAAAATTCAAATAAAATCAATAAAGCACCAGTGGTGTCAAAAGTACACACATTTGTTACTTAAGTAAAAGTACTGCAGTTTAAAAACACTGGTAAAAGTTGAAGTATCAACTTGACGTCTTTACTCAAGTAAAAGCGAAAAAGTATGTGCTCATGAACCTGCTTAAAGTATAAAAGTATAAAGTAACATTTAAAAAAATACATAAAATAAATTAGTTGGTGCCAATATATAGATTGGAGGCTTAATTTGAAACTGATTATGCACGTGGCCCAAGACACAGCATCATCATAAACCCATTACTATCAAAGACAAAGCAACTCGAGGAGCATGTTCTTTCTCAAACTGAACTGGAATTCAACATCCAAACCGAGGTAGCATTCAAGAGGTAGGTATTCAGGCCTGCAAAACCATAGACATATATACGTAGACGTCTCATTTGGCGCTCAGCTGTACGTCATCGGCACCGCCATATTGGATGTGGCAAGAGTCGGAGTAGAGAGAGGAGAGAAGCAAAGATGCCTCATTCCTGTGCTGCATGGAATTGCACCAATCGTTGTACACCCCAAACCAAATCTGAGGGAATAACCTTTCACAGGTAAGACTTAACAATTACCTTTGATAATACTTTGCTCGTAGACTGTATTATTTGGCCATTTTAACATAATTTTGAGAGCATTTGCCGATGATGTGGAAAACGCTCTCTAGCCTATTCCCGCGCATTTAGCTATTCATTCATTATTTCCATTCATTTATTTGGATTTATTCTGCTCGTGGCTGTATATATATTTCCATCAAAAATATATACAGTTAAGTATTTAACAGCTCAGTTTACACACCCATAGTAGGAGAGAAACAGGAGGAAGAAACGTTTCTGTTACCTGTTATTCAGAACATTAATAATGAATTACAGTGGGCAAACTCGCCTTCAAACGAAGAAGTTGCCATTTTTATTTTATTATTTTTCCCCAAAAATGTATTACGATTATTGTTAATTGCTGGGCTAACTTTTGTAATACGATTTAGATTCCCCAAAGATATTAACAGGAGGAAACAGTGGGAAGTAGCTCTCCGGATGGATGGGTTCAAGATAAGCTCATCCTCCATGCTCTGCAGTGAGCACTTCAACCCTGAGGACTTTGATAGAACAGGGCAGACTGTCAGGATGAGAGAGGGAGTGATCCCTTCTGTCTTCAGTTTCCCTGCTCACCTCCAAAGGGTATTTACATCACTCTAGGCAGTAACGACTGACTAAGTGTGAAGAGATATAATAAACTGTGGAAAAAATTGAAATGTTCTTCACTTCAGCCTGTTGCTACTAGAACAACTGAGTCGGCAAAGAAGGCTCAATAGAGTATCTCAGTGGATGGTTCCCAGCATGTTGAGGATGAACCATTGCCTGGACCCAGTGTTGTATCAGCTAGATATGCCTCCAACAGTTGGGAATATCAGGATCCTGGTGGTGGTGGTGTTCAAACCTCTTGTAATCCCTGCCACTCTTTTCAGACATACTTAGAAACACATATGCACACACACGAAACATGTCAGTGGGATTTCTTTAAAAAGGTACAGTGCACATTAGTGAATATTTACATGTAAACATGCCGGATTAGGCTAGTTTCCATCTGTAGTCCCAGGTTGATGTAACAGTGAAATTATAAATAATAGAGTAAAAAAACAAAGGACAAGACTATGACTGTAGATACAACAGTACTACTTCATATTTCTACTTGGGTAAAATAAAATACATATTTTTAGCAATATGTGTATATATGCAATACATGTCCAACATTGCCATGTCCAACATGGCAATGTTAGACATGTTGGAAAAAAAAAAGAAGAGGAAGATCCAGCATGATATGAATGCGTGTGCCTCATGTTGGATGCAATGGCGATTAAGAAGCATATCCAGTATAATCCTCAAACCCCAAAAATGTCTGGATATGTTGATATGGGCAATGGTGTAAATGAGACTGACATTGCCACAGAGGGTCTTGTTTTTATGGTGGTTGGGCTCCAAGGTCATTGGAAGGCTCCAGTGGCGTACTTCCTGACTGACTCCCTGTCCCCAGACACACAGGAGGTGCTACTTGTGCATGCGTTGGAGGAACTGCATGAGCGCGGCATTAGAGTAGTCTGTGTCACAATGGATGGGCATGCCTCCAATGTAAGCATGTGCAACAGACTTGGATGCCAGCTCAAGGGAAACCCTGTTGAGCCCCTGAAAACCTTTTTTCAACATCGAGTGACTGGTGAGACAGTCTTCGTAATAATGGATGCCTGTCACATGCTAAAGTTAGCACGGAATATGCTACAAGCATATAGTCCGATTACAGGCATGACCGATGAGATCAACTCTAAGTATGTTTGTCATCTGAATGATGTGCAGACAAAAGATGGATTGCACATGGCCAACAAGGTAAACAGGGCTTAAAGTTGTCAGTAGCTTTAAATTAATAGAATAATTATTTCAATACATTGTATACAGTTCCTGGACAACCTTTCAGGCACACAAATCTTTTCTTGCTTTAAACCCCAAAGGTAACCGACAAGCACGTGAATTTTGATTCACAGAAGATGAAGGTGTCACTGGCGGCACAGACCTTGAGTCGATCGGTGTCAGTAGCGCTTCATATTCTGAGGGACCTTGGGTATTGGGTATTCAGCCTGGTGACTGATGCTGTACCTGCATCATTCGATTCAGGTTACCACTTGCTTGAGCTAAAAAACAAGTGGGGACTGATGATTCCATCTGAGGGCACAGTAAGGGTGGTCAGATCAGCTGAGCGATTTATTCGCCAATCACTGTCTGGGCAAGCTGCCATTTATCACTCAGTTTGTACGGGCAGACATTGGTTTTGAAGATGTGTTTGGTCTGGGCGGTCACATTCAGGAAACACAGTCTGGAATCGACAACCATCACTTTTTGCTCATGTCATTGGTTGTTTCTGTGTTCCACAAGTTAAGGCTGTACCATATTAACAAACTGCACACATTACAGTTACAGAGTGGCAACACAAGAAAAAAATGTGCAAAACCATTCTTTTTAAAGGTTTTTAGTGCCATTTCTGCACAAAAATGTTTATAGTGTACATAATGTGTGTGTGAATTATTTTTATTAGAATTATTCTTTGTTCTTTGAGGCTTGATTGTACTCTGTTAACCTGTTTCATATTAAATTACATTTACTTGATTAACCCTGCTGCAATTCTTATGGAAAATGTTGCCATCTTGAACATTCTCTTGTGGATAACCCTGGCTGTGTTGATGCAAATGCCATGAAATTGGGCAAAATTTAAACACGTTTTAATTAACTTTTAGTTTTTAGGGTCTTCAGCACCGCGGGTCGTGTAGTCAATCCAACGCTGATGTAGCGCAGCAGCGGCCAAATCCGCTCCATGTGGCGTCTATGTATATATGTCTATGTGCAAAACTGCCAGAGATAGAGAGACACTAGGAGTACATGGCGGTGATGATGGTAACATTTCTATAGGGGGTCTATTTGGAAAGGCAACAGGCATTGGATATTTATACCTTTTGGTTCTTGAAAGAAAAAACAATGCTGATTTTTTGTTTCCTTCTTTGGCTCAATAGATAAATCATCACTTACTCTCTGAGTTAATCATTCAGCCATTTGAATCAGGTTCCTGCGGCAGGCACAGGCAAAAGAACCTGCTCCTCTAGGACCACACATGGGTTGAGATGATGCGTTATTGGAAGTCGGAACTCTGAGCTACACACAACATAACATCAGAACTGAGCGCTTCCCAGCTTAAAAACTGGGATATCATTGAATACAGAATAAAAGAGAAAGGATATTAATGGACTGAAAGGAAAACCCCAACATTTGTACTTGTATAGATGCTAGATTTCAGTGCTTCTCTGACTTCAAACTTCCGATTCACAAGTACAACTGAATGCACCTCGTTGCAGAAACACTGCAACGATCACTTTCTCCTTTATTTAACCTGTTTGTTGACTTACGTAGGGACAGTGTGGGAGAGGGGGACAGATCGGTGTCACTGTAAATGTGTCCCCTGTGCTATCTGCATCCATGGACACATACAAGTTTTTTTTATGTTTGTATAATATTTATTTTTGAAGGCGCATTTTTAACCCACAGATAGACCCACGCTCTGGTTCTTCCGGCCGGCATCCGACACAGCACAACAGTTTTTACCCGTTTTATAAAAGTTAACGGTTCACCAAGTTAAAGCAAGAGTAACGAGACCGTTGGTGTTAAAAATGTAAGCAATAGAAAGTACAGATACTTGTGTGAAAATGTAATGAGCAGAAGTTAGAAGTAGGCAGAAAAAAATAGTAATGGAGTAAAGTATAGATACCTAAAAAGTGTACTTAAGTACAGTAACAAAGTATTTGTACTTCGTTACTTGACACCTCTGAAAACCAGTGAATTAAAGTTAAAATAAAAATGCTAAAACCACAGATTCAAAATTAACATAAAAAACACTTAAACCAGTGATTCAAAATAAAACAATAAAAATTAAAACACTAAAACCAGTGATTAAAATAGAAATTAAAACACTAAAACCAGTGATTCAACATTTTAAAAAAAGTTTTAAAAAAGTAAAAAAAAAAAAGTTCACTTTAAAGAGCCGGCTCTTTGAACCGACTTGTTCGCAACCTACACATCGCTATTATAGTTGATGCAGCCACCTCTACAACAAATGCTCCTCGTCTCACCTACATCCCTCTGAGAAAGAAAAATATTCTGCATCTCCACATGCATACTAGTGTAACATCTCTCAAAACCCACAAGATGTTAGCAATTTCAGGAAACGTTCATGCTAACACCGGCTACTGTGGCCGTAGCTAACTCATAAACAACAAACTAAATAAGTAAAGTTCTGTGGCGTTTCAGAGGAGAACCACAGCTCTTACTACAAGCCTGTCACAGCAGTGAGGTTGTCTTCTCTGGGTTTTTGTCTTGAGTGCATTCCCTGTTTTAATTTGAAATGCTAACTCTCCTCTCATTTCAGGTCACTTACCCTTCCTCTGGTTCTCCCCGCACCTGTGTCTGTTTAGTCTAATCACCTGCATGCTTTTATAGTCTGTGTCTGCCCTTGTCTTGTGTCTAATTGTCTTCGTTCGTCCTCGTCCAAAAAAAGCCTGCCCTGAATTCACAGCCCTCATCTGAGCCTCGTCTTTGTGACATTTTTTGTTTTGTAAGTTTCATAGTTTCTAGAGTTAGTTGAGTGTTTTATAGGTTTTCTTGTCCTACGGGATCGTTTTCTGTTCATGTTTATTATTTCTGGTAGATTTTCATCTTTCGGGATTGTTTTTTGTTTCTAGATAAGGAAGATTTATGTTTATGTGTTTACTTTCTCCTTGGTGACTGATATTTTGGTTGGTTAAATGTTATTAGATATTCCTTCCCAGTTTGGTGAAGTGCTTTTTGTTCTAATTTAGTTTTTGATGATTGATAGACTCAGAGTAGTAAGGAGCCTTAGTTAGTCACAGTGCAAAGATTGAGTGTCGTGTTTAGTTGTAATTGCAGATGCAGCTCTGTGAATAAACTTCACAAACCTGATCAGTCATTCTGTACTTGAGTCTTGTGTTTGTTCTGGGTGTGACAAAGGCATGTTCACAGACCCTCTCTCTCTGCTCCACTTTTCCTTTTCTTCTGTCCCTCTGTTTCTCTCAACTAGTGACAGGCCATCAGACAGTGTAGCTGACAGGTCGCCGTGGTTACGTAACCAGATAAGTGGATTTGATTGGCCCGTCTGGGTGTCTGATAAGTCTGACTGTTCAAGTCAGACCAGAATGAGCATCAGACTATCAGGAAACGTCCTGGTGCTCCCTATGGCCAGTCTGCCATTGATTCAGCCCATCACATTTTGTGTTCTATATCCACAAATGTTTATAGTAGGTTTTTAGATCATTGATTGTGCACAATGTTTGACATTTAAAGCTCACAAATACTTTGGAAGAATAGTAGTTTCGATTTCTATGTAATTATAATGTGACACAATTACCACGAAAGTTGAGGCTCTTACAGCGCCAGAGTTTCTCTCCCCACAAAGCAATTATATGGAACAATGAGTAAATAACCAGAAAGAATAAACCACTATATTTGCAGCATTGCATTGACAGGAATATAAATTTTCTTGCAGAACTTACACAATTGAGGAAGCTCAAACTCTCAGTAATTTCTCAGCTGAAATCTTGCTTGTCACTTATAAAGATTATCAAATTGTGATAAATGCTATTAAGATAATAAAATGTCACTCTGAGAAGGAAGAAGTCTCAAGAGCACTAATACGTACATAAGGACGTATTTCTACAGCAAAAGGAAAAAAATATATATTTTGACATTTATTGGGAAACAGTACAGCTTCTCCCATATACGTTTTTGTCCCAAATAAACTGAAATAAGAATAGAACAAACAATTCTGCATAATATATATGCCACCAACAAATTTGGCTCAAGATTTATGGAAATCAATTACAAAAGTGTTTATAAAGTGAAATTAAATGAAATATGGAGGCCAGTACACCAGGAGTCAGGACAAAAAAAAGCCAAAGTTATAGGTTATTATGAAAACAAATGTGTCAGTTTATTAATGTTGACAGGAAGGATTCTCTTCCAGAAAGACAAGTGCTTGCAGTCATAAAACAATCATTAAATGTAGTGTTGGAGGAAATAAAAGAAAGAGAAGTTCAGCAGTAATTCTGTTCATTGTGATCCATTGTCTTCACAGTTAAACGCTAGAATGCAACACAAGAAACTGTAGAAACTGAGCAGAAATGCACTACACTACATGCACTGAGCCCTGTGAGACAGCTCAGATAAATATTTTAATCACACTCGGCCCGGATGATGATCGTCTTGCACAACTCCCCGAGGTGTGGAATGTGACTGCTGTGGGACCTCTGCTCCAGAAATCATGACCTAATGACCAATAACTGCCTCAGAAGAGTTCATTTGGAGAGTCTCCACCCAATGAGACAACACCCTGAAGCATGAAAGACGTCCAACTGTAAATCAGGACAAACTGGCTGAAATGAGGGAAATATGTGAGGTTTGATTCAGAGCATATGGAAACAGGGACACCTAGTGGACACATCTAACGTTACTGGGGGATCCACAGGATTTACCCAGGATAAATTAACAAGATCAAAGTATAGCACATTGTCAAAGATGAAACAACAACTTTTGTTGCATACAGAAAACCAGAAAAGCATTTACTGGCATTTATTTCATTTTTTTGAGCAAAAAATGAAATAAATGCAATAGCTGCTGGCTGACAGAATCACAACAGTAAGTATAAAAATCAACTTGCCAAGAGATGTCAGGCGGTATGACCTTTTGTCAATAAAATTCAAATAAGAAAATGTAGTTCGTCATGACTGCTGACTCACTGCTTTAAGTTTTTTTACTGGGGTGGTGTTGCTGGTGTTTTTCACCATCTGAAGGTAATGTAGCGTAGTTTATCTAAATTGTATCTGTAACGTAAAAGTATAAGTCTGCTTTACCACAGTTAAAGCTGTGTGTTTAGCTGCAAAATAAGTAAATTACAAATAATTCAGTGCAGACAGTGTAGGCCTAATGGTAAGAACAGGAAGTAAACTAAAGGTTCTTATTCAACGTTCAAGAAGAATTGTAATAAATTTAAAATAAATATAGTCATGGGGTCTTATTTATTAAAGGTTTGTTCTAGAACTGATGTAAGATTGTTTTGCAAAAAGAAAAAAAAAAGGCTTGCCCTATATGAGAGTTATCATTGTGTATTTTGAGTTGGATTGTTCCCTCTCACATAACCAACTTTACCTAGATTCGCTAATCATGTTAAATATTTTGAAAGTGATGTCAAAATAAGAATTATACAATAATTGAAAAATAAATATCCAATCCCAGCATGTTGTTGTGCCGTGGATCAGTGTGGGGATGGAGAGGAGGACATTCTTGTCTTGAAAATTGCTCGGAGTGAGGATTTATGATTGCCAGACTGAAGCTACAGGATGCATACATTCAGGGCACAAAATCAGCAGCAGCAAAACTTGTAGAATAATGTAAGGGGATAGGTTTGTAGGTTAGAGAGTGTTAATGCTGGTGGATAGGTGCTTTGCAGGTATCAAAAAACAGATACTCTTTGGACCTTATTACATCATGAGACCAAAAAAGGAAGCAAGGTTACAAAAAAAAAAAGTTGGCATGCAAATGAGCAGGTAACAAATCCATGATAAACAAACAGGAGCATTGGTAGCATAAGAATGTTAGGGGACCTATAACATGTAAAGCATTTGTGCATATGTATTTAATTTGTTCATATTGTTGTGCCTCTGGGATATGAAATAAAATATTTTGATTTTATTTAGCCTCACATGTGGCACCAGAACATTTTGTGCCACAGGACATCATATAAATGTTGTGACTTGCACTAATTGTTCAAAAGAAATTGACTATCGAGAGAATCAATAATTATTTGAAATTATTTATCATTCATTAAAAATAGAGCTTAACAATAAAGTTCTAGAGTTCAGGCACCACCTCTCAGTTGAGAAGAAAAACATATTCGATTCTCTGATTCAGCCTCATAAATTTATTAAACTATCTGATTAACTTAGTATTAGAAACCAGGATCATCGCATTAATAGCTATTAATGGTTGAAGGATTCAGAGTTCTAAAGTAGAGGTTGGCATAATTCATTATTGTCCAACATTAAAGAGGCAGCATGAATTTCTCAAAAGCATTTATTCACAAAATACATAAGTAAAAACACACAATAACAATCTGAATGGTCCTATATACATGTGAATGTGCGTGGGTATATGCTGTGTGTGTGTGGAGATACTACAAAGATGGCTGCCATGGTGGCTGTTCTTTGTAGTTCAGTCCGTGTGGCTCCTTGTCTATGGAGACAAAGGCAAAATGGCCGACACTGGCAACGGATGTTTTTTTTTTTTTTTTTTTTTTTTTTTTATTGCAGTAAAACAAACATCATTACGTTGACACATGACAGGAAGGAATATATGTACATTACAGGTACATTACTTCAAGTTGAAGAAAATAATAATTAAAAAAAGTAAATAAATGAAATAAAACGCATACAATTAAAAAAAAAAGACAAACAAGAGGAATATATGTTAAAGAACATTTAGAAGACTTGTGTTTTTTTATTATGTACAAACTTAAGAGATTTGAAAAGAGAGGATATTTCTAAAATAAAGATACCAAAGAGAGGCTGACTTTTCTGCCATTTATGTTTGTGAATGAAAAACTTTGCTTGCAAAATATAAAAATTAACTAAAAGTTCTAGTGAAGAGTTTGTAGAGTTTTCATAATAAAAGATGATATCTTTAAGATTAAAGACATAATGGTCTTGTTGTGCAAAGAGATAAAGGCTAAGGTCTGATAGGAACTGTTTAACCATATTACAATCAAAAAATAAATGTACAAGTGTTTCGTCTTCTTTATCACAAAAGGAGCAATTCAAGCTTATGTCAATATACTTGGAAATATTAGTATTTGTAGGGTAAATCTTATGAAGAATCTTAAAATGGGTTTCTGTTACTTTATTAGTGATACAATATTTGTTTGGCAGCAACCAAGTTTTTTTCCAGTTAATATCTGGAACTAAAGAATTCCAAAAGAATTTCCCTCTAGGAGTTATTCTGTATTTCTGTTGAATAGATTGACGTACATGTTTATTGTCACATTGTACATTAATGCCATTTAGTACAATTTCTGAAGAAGGAGAAGGATTGTTGCTAGGTAAATTATATGACAAGTGACTTTTCATAAAAAAAAATCAATCCCCGAGGAATTGCTTTAATTACAGTATTAAATTGACGATAAGGTATAGGGAATAAGTGTCGTGCTAAAAATTGCTCATATGTTAACAGAGTGCCAGAGTTATCAAAGAAAGAATTGACATTACAAATGCCATGTTCAAACCATTGAGAAAAAAATAAAGATTTGTCTCTTACAGTAATGTCTGAATTGTTCCAAATAATGGTTTTATGGGGAGAGAAGTTGTGAACAAAGATCATCCTCCAGGCAAGTAGGCACTGTCTATGAAAATTAGAAAGTTGAACAGGCAGTTTAGATGGGACAAAGTTGCATGTAAGAATAAAGGAAAGACCGCCTAATTTATTGAATATGTGATTAGGGATAAAAAACCACAGAGAGTTGGGTTGTAAAAGGCACCTTCAGATCCAACCAATTCTAAAGGAGTCGATTGTTTTGGAGAAGTCTAAAAGATCAAGACCTCCTTTTGCTTTACAATCAGTCAGCACCTCTTTTTTCAACATGTGAGGTTTATTTTTCCATATGAAGTCCATAAATGTTTTGTTGATCTGCTTTATTGTTTTATCTTTTAGAAAAAGAGAAAGAGAGGGATAAACAAAGTGGGATAGACCATCAGCTTTAGAAAGTAAAATTCTTCCATAAATACTTAAGTCTCGTTGTAACCATGAATTAAATATGTTTTTGGTTTTTATTAGTTTTCCTGCAAAGTTTAGTTCCTCTCTATTTTTGACATTTTTAGTTATTTGTATTCCTAAATATTTGACTGTTTGTTTAACTGGGATATTATTTATTATGGTATCATTGCAATCATGTAGGGGTAATATTTCACATTTTGATAGATTCAGTTTGAGGCCTGATGCATTAGAGAATTGCTTTACAAGAGAAAGTGCATGAGGGAGTTGATTTTTATCTTGTAAAAATAAAATAGTGTCATCTGCCAGCTGTGATAATTTAATTTCCCTATTGAAAATGGATAGGCCTTTTAATTCAGGGTCATTAATCATACACAAAGCAAGAAGTTCTGTCACTAATAGAAATAAAAAAGGAGAAAGAGGACACCCTTGCCTTATTCCACGCTCAACATTAAATCTTTGGGTAGTGTTTTGGTTAACTATTACTGAACTATTTATGTCAGTATAAAGTGTATTGATTATATTAATGTAGGGTTGACCAAATCCAAATAATTTGAGAGATTGAAATATAAATTGATGTTCAATGGAATCAAACGCTTTGTAAAAGTCCAGTAGTAGCATGAGAGCATCAGAGTGTACCTCATCTGAGTAATCTAGTAAATCAAGAACCAGTCTTATGTTATTTGTAATATGGCGATTTTTAATAAAACCTGATTGTGTCTCAGAGATAATATCATCAAGGCCAGTCTTAAACCTTTTAATCTTTTGGCAAAGATTAAAGCTAAGATTTTATAGTCAATTGTTAACAGTGATATTGGGCACCAGTTTTCAACAGAATGTACATCTTTCCCTGGTTTAGGGATTAGAGAAATCACACCTTGCTTCATAGTTGAAGTCATATGTCTCTGATTAATGCATTCTTGAAACATACAAAACAGGGTGTTTTCAATATGTTCCCAGAAATGAACATAGAATTCTACAGAAAGCCCATCTATACCTGGTGCTTTGCCATTCTTCATTGAGAAGAGAGCTTTCTTCATCTCTGTTTTAGTTATGTCAGAGTCACAAGGAAGTGCATATGAACTGTCTATGGTAGAGACATAATTCTCTACTTTTTTGATGAGTATTTCTGCTGCACAACTGTCAAATTTGGATGTGTATAGTTCTTTATAGAAATTATAGACATGCTTTGAGATTAGAGTTGCATCATTGCTAATATTACCTTCAATATTGAGAGAGTTTAACATTTTCCTCTGGCCATTCCTTTTCTCCAAGGCAAAAAAATAGTTGGAGTTTTTTTTCCCTTCTTCCAGCCATTTGGCTCTAGATCGCACAAAGGCGCCTCTTGCTAAATTTAAATAGAGATCATCCAATTGTAGACTGATTTTTTTTTTATTCTAATTTCTCTTCTTCAGTATTAATATTTTTGGTTAACCTGTTTAACTGTTGCATCAGTTCAGCATCTAATTGACTCCTCCCCGCCTTGATAGCTTTACATCTTTTAGTAGCAATAAGTCTAGCTTTGTATTTGAAGAATTCCCATTTTTGTTTGTACCCTTCATTACCATCAGTAAATATTTCTTTTACCAGTTCCTTGATACTATCATTGAATTCCTCATCATTTAGTAAGGAATTGTTGAATTTCCAGTATCCCCTTATAGCTGGTTTATTATGTTGTTGACCCAGTTTGAGAGTTATGAGTTTGTGGTCTGTTAAAGGTGCAGGAGAGTGTGTTACATCTATAAGTAAAGATAAAGCAGATTGTGAGATTAAAAAAAGATCAATTCTTGATTTTAGCGTCAAGGAATTGTTAAACCAGGTGAAATCAATTAAGTCTGGGTTAAAGAAACGCCACACATCCGACAAAGACAGATCTGAGGTTAGATTTAAGATTAAGTTATTAGATATTGAGTTTTGATTTAACCTTGGTGGAAACCTATCAACTGTAGCATCCATACATTCATTAAAATCCCCTCCCAAAATGATTGTTGATTCTTTATATTTATCACTGAGTTGTTTAGTTTTACTGGATATTTCAGAAAAGAGTAATTTATTGAGTTGACTGCAGTTATACCCATAAATATTACCTATAATAACAGTAGTGTCATCTTGTTTGGTAACTAGTAAGATCCATCTCCCTTCTACAGAATGCATCACTTCCAAAACATCTCCTTTGAATTTGTGAATAAGTATAGCCACACCTGCAGAGTGATTACTACCATGAAAATAGTAAATATTATTTCCCCATTGCATTTTCCAAAATTTACCATCTTCTTCAATTGAATGTGACTCCTGGATTAATATAAAATCTGCCTCACTTCTCTTACAAAATAAAAATAATGCTTTTCTTTTCACACTTTCTCTTATTCCTCTAACATTTAAGGATATACAACACAGAGAATCAAACATGAACACAAAAACTTAACTTGACACTGATTGCAAAACTTGCAAAAACTCACCTACAAAAGGGAGGTGGATAACAATTTAAACTGATGCAAAAAGGCATCAACAGTTATGAAGCTTATTAAAGGTTTCTTCATAGGCCTATTATCTCACTAAATGTATTTTTTACATTTATTCTTGTTTGACGAAAGATGACTGAAAAAAATATTATTAAAGATTAATACTGTATAGTTAAGATTGGGAATGACACATCACTTAGAGGACCATAATAATCTGCCAGGTTTGATTTAAAATAAAAGTTGTTGGCAACTTCTCTAATTACCAAAAGGGGAGAAAGAATAATAGGAATATGGGCAAGTTCAAAATGTTGAGTTATGAGGGTTCTCACCTCTACTGCTATACTCGTGAGCCATTATTCAGTTCAAATAACTTCTGAATAGTAGTGTCTCTTTCCATCGATAAGAGCGAAGGAGTCTTTGAAAAACGCCTTTTTCCCCCTTTTTCTAGCCTGCTCGACTAGAGGCCACAGCTTCTCTCGCGCCGCTCTATCCTCCGGTGGAATGGGCTCGGTGATTGACAGTTTGTTATGTGTGAGAAACTTGCATTTCTTTGATCCTTGCCAAATTGCGTCCCTTACTCTTTTGAGTGAGAAACGGATGATGATCGAGCGGCACTTCTCATCCGATGGTGGTGGCCCGAGGCGGTGTATCACGTCCACTCCAGCGTCAAGAATGTCAGCAGAGACATTAGTCGCCACTTGTTGTAGCACCTCGAGGACTCTTCTTCTTATATCCTCACCCTCCTGTTCTTTTAGACCATGGATTTTCAAGAATGATTTCCAGTGGTAGCGTTCTGATTCAATCAAGGTTTTTTTCAAGGAAATATTAGCTTCTTGAAGAATTTGTAATTCAGTACGCAGACATGAGAGCTCTCTTTTGTTTTCACCTACGTCGGCAATGAGCTGCTTCACTGTCGTGCACAAGTTGTCTAACTCTCTTGAGGTGGCCTGAGTTGTCTTTTCAATCGCTGACACCTGAAATGTAGCATCATGTTTGAGGGAAAGCTTGCTAATCGCAGCTAATATGTCCTCGTTCACGGTGCCCTGTGATTCTTCTTGTTTTGTTTTTTTGGGCAAAGGTTTCACAGGTGTTTCAGGCAAGGTTGAATTGAAGGGTTTGAATCAAACCAAACCATGTCTTGTCCTCTAACCTTAGCTGAGTTAGCTTCACAGACTGCTGTTCCTGTCGCCATCATCAGTGTTTTCTTAAGTTTTCTTTTCGCCTTTTTCCTCATAAAGTCCACAGTATGACTATAGTCTCTCTTAATTACAACTTAGTCCAACTGTTATGCATCAAAATGAAATTAAATGTCGTTGTTATTACCACTTCCCTTGACGAGCTCAAACGAACACGCCTTCCTCCACAGACGCCATCTTGGCCCCCACTGGCAACGGATGTCTGAGCAGGCTTAATGCCACTTTGAGTGTGTTTCAAGGTGTCATGTTAAGAGAGGTTGGTATTAGCACCATGCAGGTTGGGACACTAGCATCAGACTAAACCTTCTTACAAACATAAAACACAGTGAACTGTAGCCTAAAATTAACAAAGTTCAACAGTCTTGCTTAACAATGTTTGTTAATGTTCTGTTCTGCCCAAGTCATGTTACCAGTCCATAGAAAGGAAGGAGAAGTGTTGCTCTCTGGTTCTGCTTCCTTGAGGTGGCTGAAGATGTTGCAGCTCTGGTGTGGTGCAGTACATCCGTCATGCAGGCCATGTTGCTCTTTGATCATTGCTGATCCTTGGAAGAACCAAGCCTGAGTAGCTGGTGCTCACTGGACATCGTTGAGAGTCCTTGGTCACTTGCAGGTCCTTGAGAAGCTGTAAGCTGCTGAATTATACCTTGAGAGCAGAGAAGTTGTTGAAGGCTTCTGGCCAGCAGCTTTTTAGTATTTAGTCAGTCAGTCATTTTCTATACCTGCTTATTCCTCATTAGGATCGCAGGGGTCTGCTGGAGCCTTTCCCAGCGTGTTACGGCGAGAGGCAGGGATACACCCCAGATGGTCACCAGCCAATCGTGGGGCACACACACCATTCACTCACACACTCACACCTCCAGGTAATTTAGAGTTGCCAATTAACCTCAGCATGTTTTTGGACTGTGGGAGGAAGCTGGAGTACCCGGTGAAAACCCACGCAAACATGGGGAGAACATGCAAACTCCACACAGAAAGGTCCCAGACCCAGGACCAAGGAGTTCTTGATTTTTTTGTATTTATTTATTTTTAATTATTTATTTATTTTGGGCATGTCTACTCACCAGTTCACATCACACATCATTATAGTCTCAATACACATGAAGGACATGGCTGAAAGGGAAACAGGAGAAGCTGAACCTTATTGAGCCCTGCCCCCATTTTACACAGTATTTTTCATTTTCTTGTCATATGTTCATTTTACTAGTTACATTTCTTTTTTTTTAATTTAGGCAGGCAGTTAATAGATCCCTTGTATATCTGCACAGTGTCCATTTCCATCCTTCATAAGTGAGCAAGCATCACTGGCGGTTATTCTGGTATGTTTAAGTCCTTGATGTTGTGATCCAATCAACAGAGTTCAGTTTTGATGCCATGAACAAATTGGAACAAATGGTCTGATAGGAGGGGATTCTGAGGAAAGACAAATAAGTGTTCAACTATGATGCCGTACATCAGAACAAAATCAAGGGTGTGGTTAAAGCAACAATACATTTAGCATTTCTAAATGTTTCTATCCTGTTTAATGTTCTATCCACATTATCTATTTCAACACGTTTGGTATAATTTTTATGAATGTAACTGAGAAAGAACAAAAATGCAAGGCAAAGAGATCATTTTGATGTGTTATATATTAGAGTAGTACATGATAAGTAGTAGTAGTAGTAGTAGTAATTGTTATATAAAACATTGTATTAATCATGTGTCATATACCTCACACATGTACAGAGCACATATTGCATGTGATCATGCTAGTTGTACTGGTTAAATTCAAAGTATGCTACATTAAACTTTATTAGTTTAGTTAGAAAAAGAAGGGTGTAAAACTACGGAGAAGCAACCCTAAAAAAGAGGGTGCATAAAGAGGCAGGCAGAAGACTGGCAGAGACATGTCTGGACATGTCTACATTCCTGAGTGAAAATGTAAATAGTTTAGGCCTAGCAACAGTGACATAAAGATTTCTCATGGTATAATTGGCTAATGTATATGGGGTAACCAGTAGGAGTGATCTAAAGTATGGGGTGGATAAAGGCGTGACTTATGGGGACAGAAATGTATAAATATCAATGTATAGGCTTACTAAACTTTGGATTGTTCTTCCGAGAGCGTTCTCCTCTGTTGCAAGCAATAAAGAACAGTTTGATATTCTTTGTTTTGTTTTATTTTATTTCCATTTTTTTTTGGTCACCAAAGAAAAGTTTTTCTTGATAGAGATTGAACTTCAGCAGGAATTTCTTTAAACTTTGATACAGGAATTCAACATAACACCTGTCCATCCTGGAAGAGAGATCCTCCTCTGTTACTCTTCCTGAGGATTCTTCCTCTTTTTCTCCCTGTTAAAGGGTATTTTATAGACTTTTTCCTTGTACAATGTAAAGGTCTAATGACAGGGGATGTTATGTTGCTGTTGTACAAACTGTACAATTTAGGTTGTTGTAGGTTGTTGTGGTCGAGTGGTGAAGGCGGTGGACTAGATCTCCATTGGTGTCTCCCCCCACATGTTCAAATCCTGCTGACAATGTGACAATGACAAAAGCAATAGGTCTCATTGTGCCACACAAGATGCATCTATACCAAATTAGAAAAGCACTTTGACAGTGCTGATTTCCACCAAGCATATGGCCAAGGTATGCAGGAACCAGATATCACCACCAGGTGGCCCCAAACAATGGCGTGTATTTGAAGGTCTGTTTACATTTAGACATTTACATTACCAAGACTGAATCATCTGTTCAAGGCTCAATTTCCAACATTCGCTGAAAGGTTTGACGAAAATCCAGGCCAAACTTTTTGAGTTATCTTGCAAACAGACAGACAGAGTGGCAGATAGACAGACAGACCAAAGTGAAACCATAACCTCCTTGGTGGAGGTAATAATCATTAGTACTATCAATTGCAGCTGTCTGTGATAACAGCTATAAAAAAGCTTGTTGAATTTAGTGTTCTACTGGAAGTCTGTTGCTATAAGTTGCTATAATATGGCTCTTCTGTCATGAAAAGTTGTAGTGAATAAAGTGAAAATGTAATGGCATTTATATACATATTGTCAGGGCTGATGTCAGCAGCTGACTCATGCTTTGTTGCATGAAATGTTACTTCAGGTAATAGACATACAATCATAGTCAGAGTGTAGTCTGACAATGTAGGTTTTACCAGGTAATGTAACAGTGTTGTGCAGTGAACAGGTAACACAACAACACAACAGGTAACACAATTATTGAAACATTTGTACCTGATCTAGATATAAAATTTGGTAACGGTAAATTTACTATTAAAAAAAATATGAAAATGGTTACATTCATGAAATTCCACACATTTAAAATGCTCTAGAAATAGAAATTACAGTTATGGATATGTTAAGTTTTTAGGAACACAAGTTTTTTTCTTCAATGCAATGCGATTAAAAGAAAAAAAACCCTCACTTTTACCATTAACCCCTCCTGCAGCAGACAATGAAGCTGCCAGAGATTCGCCGCACTGGAAGTCCTGGAAAGTGAAACCTGCATGACAACTCTGACTGCCTCTGAAATGACTAAGTTACTTTTTAGCTTTTAGCTTTTTAAATGTATGATTTTTATAATGGCTGCCAGGATCAGACTGGGAGGCTTTTTCAGGCCAGAAGTCATGTAACTAGGCCTCCCAGGCCTTGGCCCCAGACATGTTTACACCCACACCTACATCTACATCATCCCATCTGTGGAGGTGTTGCTCCACCAAATATTTTGGTAAGTCAAACTCAAGAGGTAGCCAGGGACATGTACAACACAAATGCAGTATTTTTTTCAGAAAACATGTTGATTTCAAAATGAAGTTTTATACAGATACAGAATTGAATCCAGATAGATAATTGATTTTACTTCAATATCATTTTCATTATTCTGTGTTGATCATTAAAGCTTTGTGGTGAAATATCAAGAAAGTAATTACAGAGTAACTTCAATCAAAATATGTGGCCCTAGTTGTCTGGGCAACTGCTGTTTTGCCCTCCTCAGCTGATGTTGCCCTTCTGAGGAAAAATATAAAGGATTTCAGATTTCAACATTCAATTTTCAGAAATTTCCTCAAATAAATTTGTCCGGCTGAGTCAATCATTCAGATTCATCAGACACTGTATGAGAAAGGTAAAAGGCAGGGGTGGGTGGGGTAGGGGGGCACGCATAACTTAAAAAAACAAAGTGCTGCACCGACCAGCTAATATGGGAAATCTCATGCTGCTCTGCACAGTCGCTCCGATCTAAAAGACATGGGGTTCTTTCCAATATCCTAACTCCCATCCTCGACCTTGTGGCCTCGCGCTTCCCTGATGCCGCACCTCTGTGGAGAAAACAATAAAGTTTCCTCGTTGTCAGCTTAGCTAATCTTTTGGGGGACTTTTCTCCATTTAACATGCCAATTGCAAATGAGAAAATTACCTTTAAATTGCACTTTTGCAAAATATTGAATTAAACTTCTGTTGTCAATAGCGTCATCACGAGGCCACAAGCACAAGGAAGATGGGAGTTAGGATAATTAGAAAGATAGTCTATCTCACTTGTGGTGCAACCGACCGGAACTTACCTGCATAGCAACTCGAGACGAGACGACCGAGGTTTCTAAAGATACCGCAGCAGAAGAGTGACTGCCCTAACGAGTCTGAAAAGGTGAGCTTGAGATGTACACAGTAAAACAAATGATCACTATCAACTTCTCTAAAATACAATGTCCAGTTTGTGACGTTTAGTGAGCCTACAGCCAGCTACTGTGCCACGTTTAGTTTAGGTAGCCTAGCAAAGAAAATCCAACAGCCCGCTAGGCTGTAGTCAACTGTTGACTGCAGCTGTTTTGTGGTAAAACCACAAAAGTTAGCCTACATGCATATCTGCTGATACATAGCCTAAAGATTTAGTTTTAGCCAGCAAGATGAATGATGGAAATAAGCATCATGTGAATTATTTCACTCAATATGATAAATAGCCATTGAATCTTAACTATTTTGGGTCATGTATGTTGTGTTAAAAACAACTAAATGAGGCATGTATTTTTGTTGTTGTTGCTGTTTGTGTTTTTTTTTTTTTTATCCACATAAATGTCAATTTTAAGCATTTTGGTATTTGGCCACATCATCCTCCAGCACCTTTATTTTCTTCTCTCTCTCTCTCCCTCCCAGCACCACCTTTTCTCTTCTTTCTACCTGGATATCTAGGCAAAGTCTCATCTCTCCTCTCCCTGTCTGGTCGCCACACACACACACACACACACACCACACACACACACACACACACACACACACACACACACACACACACACACACACACACACACATACATGCTGTCTGTGTGCTTGATACTGGGTGTTGGGGTGGACTGTTGGGGTGGGTGTTAATTGAACGAAACCAATCGTCTTGCCCTCCTCACTTACTGGGCTGAGTGGCCTCTCATTGGCCTGGACAAGTTGTACTTCAATTCCTCTTCAAGCAGAGAGGTTATTGGAGTAGTAATCTCACAGGGTTTAGAGAGTCAGTCTGTGGGAAAAACAAACATCAGGTAAAACCATCAAGATTTAGTGAAGAATCATCATTAGTGGAATGAATGTCAAATGTTTTACTTCTTTCTGCATGGTTGGATCTATCAACCTCAGGCAACATTACATGTTACACGGCTTTGGGGCTATTTACCCTGTTGTTGTAAGCAGACAAGTTCTGGTCACTATCCCCACATGGAAATGAGAGTGACTCATCCTCCACCTGGTTTTAACTCATTGACCACCAACAGTGCCACATAATCTCATATTCCTTTGAAAATTAAAATTTCAGGTCCACAAAGGGCAAGAACAGAACTTTGGTCCCAGGTTGTGTTTGTGCCCTTGCTGTTCTCAGTTACGATCTGTGCAGCTACTAACTAACTGGAGCACAGGGGTTTAAAAATATGTAGCAGCATATGAAGAGTCAACAAACCCTCCACCTCTAGATTATGGGGCCAGGACTCCTCTAAAGTACCACTCTGCTATCAGAGCCACAACCCCTGGCTTAGGAGGCCAATGTCTTCTCCATTAGGCCACTGAGGCTGTATGATTGGGTGGATGATCATTTCTGTTGACCAGGGATCCAGAGTGTGACCTGTGGATTCGCATACACATAGTGTTTGTGTCATATGAGGAAGTTTCATGCTTTAATAACATCAACATATCAACTTTACTCTGAGACTCAGTCCAACCAGTGAGACTGCATACTTTATAGTAAAGAGATGAAGGTCTCTCTCTCTCTCTCTCTCTCTCTCTCACACACACACACACACACATACACACACACACACACACACACACACACACACACACACACACACACACACACACACACACACACACACACACACATACTCTCTCTCTCTCTCTCTCCGTCTGCTTCATGCTTCACATTCTCTAGTTTTTGTGTCTGTGAAGAGTCCAGAAGTCAGATTTGTCTGACCTGTAGAAGAGGTGGGACAGATAGGAGGAGCCTGTAGAGTAGGTGGGACATGTAGGAGGAGTCCAAGCGTCCTCCTACCTGTCTCACCTCCTCTACAGCTGAAAACAGCACATCTGAGTAAAACAGGTTTCCCTCCATCCCTGGATGTTTGTCTTCAGCAGATCCGGCAGTTAGAGTAAGTTTGTTTCTCTAATCCTTCAACTTTCTCTTCAGGAACTGATGATAACTGACACTTTTAGCTTTCTTTCAGCTGCATTCAGTGTAAGTCAGTGAATGTTTTCTCTGCCAGACAGACACATCCTACATATTGATTCTAATAAATGTGACGACAGGAGGCAGAAAAACTCTGATTGTTTAAACATATCATGTGATCTGTGGTCATTAAAGTGACAGATGCACATTATCTTTTCAGAGCTTCATCAATGAAGAGTAATCCTCCACATTTAATGCAGATTTTACATATATTATAACTGTGCTGATCAATAATCAATAATGGCTGATCATCAGCATGTTAAACTGTGATTGATCAGTTATGATGTCAAAGAAAAAACAGCTAGAATGCCATGTCATGATATTACAGATAAAGATGTTTTACAGTGGATTCATTGATTAGACTGATGTTTGTCATGTCACACGCACACACACACACAGTGCAGTGCCTGTGTCACATCATGAGGAAGTTTTATGCTTCAATAACTTCAACATATCAACTTTACTCTGAGACTGAGTCCAACCAGCCAGACTGCATACTTTACACACACACACACACACACACACACACACACACACACACACACACACACACACACACACACACACACACACACACACACACACACACACACCTTGTGTGGGAAAAGACCAAATGTTATACTGAACAATACATCACTGTTGTTGCATCTCCATTAATTTGCTGCAGTTTGTAACATGACGTCCTTTCTACAGGACACTGATCAGTTTCAGTCCTTCTGCTCCTCAGTGAGTGTGAATCTTCCTCCAGCATCATATCAGCTTCATGACTCCATCTAGTGATGATAGAAGCAGCATCAGCTGATGCAGCTTTTCTCTGCTGCAGAAATAACAACTGATAGTTGGGACCTGACAGGAGACATGATGGAAACATGGTGGGAGCATGGTGTTTCCTCTTCAGGTGAAGCTACAAAGTAAGCGTGACTGATGTGATTTGACAGCATGAGTCAGTGTGAGGACACAAAACCCACGGATCACTCTGATCAAGAGTAAGTTGTTCTCAGTAATAATATCAGGACAATAAGACCTACAATGTAAAACAGGATAAATATTTTTCAGTTAAATTATTTGAAAATAGGAAAAAAATATTTAAGATAGGAAAATCATTGCTAGTAAATCAAATAGAATAAAGAACAACAGTTGTACATGATTGTATGTATGTGAAAACCGATTAAAACTGACTGTTTTTTTTAAATGCTTTAAAGAAGAATTTGATTGAATATGTAAACTTTAATAGAATAAGTTGTGTGTTTTCCTACCAGGATCCATTCTTTCTCCTCTGCTGAAAACTTGGGGCTTCATGGGACCCTCGTCCATGATGCCTCCAAGATGCCAGTCTCTGCTGGACTGGAACCTGAACCTGGACCTAGACCCAGCTGTGTATCCTTGAAGAGTGACCGATCAATGTCTCGGTTCATTAACTTAAAAGAGCAACGTCCTGCTGCAAAGAGGTGAGCTGTAACAAAAGGTTAAATGCAAGTAAGTTTTAAATGTTTTTATCGAAATTTTTATTAAACACTCACAACATAAATACAAACAACAATCTGTTTAACAAACATTTATATTCTTATATCTGAAGAGGTGAATAACCATGATAGAAAATGTAAGGAATGGACATCAAGGCAAGTTTATTTGTACAGCTCAAAATCACAGATATCAGATATGCCTCAATGGGTCTCATGAGGTTCCTGATAGTCTAAACATATGCAGCACAACTAGGTTAGAGGCCAGCAAGGGCTAGTCCTACGGGGACGTCTGCCCCCTGGACTAAGACAGAAAGGTGGTTCCACAGGAGAGGAGCCTAATAGTTGAAGGCTCTGCCTCCCATTCTACTTCTAGAGACTCTGGAACCTCTTAAGTTGTATTCTGGGAGCGCTGTGTTCTACATGGATGATAAGGAACTATGAACTATGAAATGGAGACTGACCACTAAGAGCTTTGTAGGTTAGGAGATTTTGATAAAGAGTGTAAAGGCATTCACAGTCAGCGCTTTTATATGCTTTTTATGACTGCTGATACTCCACCACAGAAAATGTTTATACATAACTGTTAAAGTACTACATTTATAGGTTACAGTGATATAAAACTTCATATTGCTAGGTCTTTGGTTCAGATAAATAGACGCACATGTTACAATCATTCTTACTTTTCCCTCATTTCACCCACACACAGCCAAGTGTACAGTCAGATCGGGGGGGGTTAATAATAATTATTAACACCTGCAACACACCCACTGGCACACATCTGCACTGGGATTGGTGAGAGCTGTTGGGACTAGACCAAAGAGACTCTGAGGTGAAAGCTACAAAGAGATGGAGCCGTTGATTCTCAGTGGGAGCAGCAGGACTAGAGAAGTTTCACCATTATAGGGATCCTCTGATTTTCTTCTCACATCCAAATATCATTGATGGAGCTTCAGCTGCTGTTTGTCATCTGTTTGCTCATTCTTCATGGTTCCTCCACAGAGTGGACTGGCAGACCTCACACGTTCCCAGTGGTCCGTCTGCCCAGCAGCATCAAACACAGCTTGACTCCATATTTAAGGTCTGTACATGTCCAACAACTACTTTACATCTATTGTATCATATGTGTTGTATGTTTACATACTGACAGTTTGGACTTTACTTTGTTTGATCATTCATATGATATGACCACTGAAAAAAATGTAATTCATCAAGCCTTCAACAGGCACTTTGTTAATGATGGCTACCTATTTGGATAATTTGATGTGGGGCCCCTACTTAAGGAGGAGTCCATGTACAGGCTATGCAAACTGTAGGTAATGACTCCCAGTTTCATCTCAAACCCTTAGCTGAAATCTTTGTCTGAAGCAAGCCATTGATGTCAGTAAACCAACTGGACAGGATGGATTAGACCCCTCTTCCCTTTCTCTCTTAAAATTAGTTGCACCATTGATTTCAGAATAAATTGAAGCTGCAAGTAGCATCGAAGGCCCCTCGCTCCCTGGCACATGTCGGGGCGAGCGATACACTACAGAAACATTTGAAACAAGACACTCTAGTGCCTATGGGTCAGATTAGAACCTTGATTGAAGAGGTCATCATATATATACCAATATATAATTGTTTTTAACATATTACCTTTGTTTGCTTTTGAAATGCTTTTAATTGCACTCATTTCCTACATTTCTGTATTGCACTGACATTTGTGAATATGTCAACTCAACAATGCTATAAATGAGTTAACTGCTCAGTGTATTTATCGAGTATAAGATCGAATGAATGAATGTAGTATTTTCTTCCAGCTGCTAGAGGAGAACATCATCACCTTCATGAAGAATGAGCTGAAGATCTTCCAGAAGGTTGTGAGTTCAGATTATGCAGAATGTTTAGAGAGTCCAAGGGAGGATGAGGAGGTGTTGGATGGTGAAGAGGAGGAGCAGAGGAGGAGGAGCAGAGAGGCATTTCTGAAGATCACACTACAATTCCTGAGGATTATGAAGCAGGAGAAGCTGGCTGCCTGTTTGTTGACCAGTAAGAGGATTTCTATAAAGATTCAAAATGATGGATCAAAGAGATGTTTACTGATGTCTCCAGAGATAGAGGAACTCATGTTCATATGAGCATCTTTGAGGGAAACAAATGACCTTTATAGTTATTCATTGATCTTATTTCTTGTGTGTTCATTTAGGAACTGCAGCTGGCAGGTGTCAACGTAAAGTCAAGTCTAACCTGCAGCAGAAGGTCCAGTGTGTGTTTGAGGGGATCACTAAACCAGGAAACCCAACCTTTCTGAAAGACATGTTCACAGAGCTTCTTGTCACAGAAGGAGGGACAACAGAGGTCCATGATGAACATGAGGTCACACAGATTGAAACAGCATCTAGGAAACCAGACAGACCAGCCATCAAGCAAGAACACATTTTGAAAGGCCCACCAGGAAGAGATGAACCAATCAGAACAGTGATGACAAAGGGAGTGGCTGGCATTGGGAAAACAGTCTTAACACAGAAGTTCACTCTGGACTGGGCTGAAGACAAATCCAACCAGGACATACACTTCACATTTCCATTCACTTTTAGAGAGCTGAATGTGCTGAAAGAGAAAAAGTACAGCTTGGTGCAACTTGTTCATCACTTCTTTACTGAAACCAAGGAAGCGGGAATCTGCAGGTTTGAAGACTTTAAGGTTGTGTTCATCTTTGATGGTCTGGACGAGTGTCGACTTCCTCTGGACTTCACCAACAACCAGATCCTGACTGATGTCACAGAATCCACCACAGTGGATGTGCTGCTGACAAACCTCATCAGGGGGAACCTGCTTCCCTCTGCTTGCGTTTGGATAACCACACGACCTGCAGCAGCCAACCAGATCCCTGCTGAGTGTGTCAGCATGGTGACAGAGGTCAGAGGGTTCACTGACCCACAGAAGGAGGACTACTTCAGGAAGAGGTTCAGAGATGAGGAGCAGGCCAGAACCATTATCACCCATATCAAGACCTCACAAAGTCTCCACATCATGTGCCACATCCCAATCTTCTGCTGGATTGCTGCTACAGTTCTGGAGGAGATGTTGAAAAGCAGAGAGAGAGGAGAGCTGCCCAAGACCCTGACTGAGATGTACATCCACTTCCTGGTGATTCAAACCAAACTAAAAAACATCAAGTATGATAGAGGAGCTGAGGCAGATTCACCCTGGAGTCCAGACAGCAGGAAGATGATTGAGTCTCTGGGAAAACTGGCCTTTGAGCAGCTGCAGAAAGGAAACCTGATCTTCTATGAATCAGACCTGACAGAGTGTGGCATCGATATCAGAGCAGCCTCAGTGTATTCAGGAGTGTTTACACAGGTCTTTAAAGAGGAGAGAGGACTGTACCAGGACAAGGTGTTCTGCTTCATCCATCTGAGTGTTCAGGAGTTTCTCGCTGCTCTTCATGTCCATCTGACATTCATCAACTCTGGAGTCAATCTGCTGGCAGAAGAAAAACCAACAACCCCAAAGTCTGAAACACATCTCCACCAGAGAGCTGTGGATGAGGCTTTGAAGAGTCCAAATGGACACCTGGACTTGTTCCTGCGCTTCCTCCTGGGTCTTTCACAGCAGACCAATCAGAGTCTCCTACAAGGTCTGCTGACACAGACAGGAAGAAGATCACAGACTAATCAAGAAATAGTTGAGTACATCAAGAAGAGGATCAATGAAAATCTGTCAGCAGAAAGAAGCATCAATTTGTTCCACTGTCTCAATGAACTCAATGATCATTCACTAGTGGAGCAGATCCACCAGTACCTGAATTCAGGAATTCTCTCCACAGACAAACTGTCTCCTGCTCAGTGGTCAACTGTGGTCTTCATCTTACTGTCATCAGAAAAGTATCAGAACATGTTTGACCTGAGGAAATACTCTGCTTCAGAAGAGGCTCTTCTGAGGCTCCTGCCAGTGGTCAAAGCCTCCAACAAAGCTCTGTAAGTGTTTAGAATTTTTTGCTGTTTCATTTATTGTGATCCTATTGATTCTGACTGAAATGACTATTACTGCTTATTGTTACCTCTCTAGGCTGAGTGACAGTAACCTCTCAGAGAGAAGCTGTGCAGCTCTGTCTTCAGTTCTGAGCTCACAGTACACTACTTTGAGAGAGCTGGACCTGAGTAATAATGACTTGCAAGATTCAGGAGTGAAGCTTCTGTTGGCCGGAGTCAAAAATACATGCTGTACACTGGAAGGTCTCAGGTCAGATGAAGGGTTACAGACTATAAACTATAAAGCTCCACTATTTTTTCACAAGAAAGAGAATGTTTTTATTTTCCAGTTTATCTTTTGTTGAATTAGAGTCTTTTACATTATAACACATATATGAACTCTGGCTGGGATAGAGAAACTAATCTTTGCTTAATAAATCATGTGATTTTTTTATATCTTTACATTTTGTCTTTACGTTTGGATCACAAAGATTTAAAGTTGTGAGAGGAGTTTCAAATATATATATATATATATATATATATATATATATATATATATATCACATCCAAGTCCATGTTCAACATTCTAACCCTCACCCAAAATATCGTTTATCTTCTTGTTCATTATTCTCTCCAGAATGACCCACTGTAACTTCTCAGAGAGAGGATGTGCAGCTCTGTCTTCTGTTCTAAGCCTACAGTCCTCTAACCTGAGAGAGCTGGACCTAAGTAACAACAATTTAAAGGATACAGGACTGAGAATTCTGTCTATTGGACTGAATAGTTCACACTGTTCATTGAAGACTCTCAGGTCAGGATTTAAATCTGAATGATATTAGTAGTAAACAGTGAAACAACATTAAACCTGTATAGGATTGTCTCAGCTGATATAAGTTGTCACAGGGGGTTCCCCCTCAAGCAGTTTCAGGGTAAACAGCAGACTAGTCTCTATGACTGATACATGGAATCGGTGTGGTGTCACATCGTATGGTTTGAAATACTATTTTGTGTGTTTGCAGACTGTCAGGATGTCTGATCACAGAGGAAGGTTGTGCTTATCTGGCCTCAGCTCTGAGCTCCAACCCCTCCCATCTGAAAGAGCTGGACTTAAGCTACAATCATCCAGGAGACGCAAAAGAGAAACTCAAGTCAAGATTGAAGGATCCACACTGCACACTGGATACTCTCAGGTATGGAGAGAAAAATTTGGAAATCTCAAATTAATTAGATTCAATTAGGGTTTTAGAGGAATTAACTGGTATCAATACCAGATTCAATTTGCCACTGGATTCAATTTAGATAAAAGTCTAGGACAGCCCAAACCCACACTTGACAAGAATAATAAACAGTAGACTAGAGTGATGTAACGTGATGTTGGTGAAAGAGAAGCAGCTGCTCTGACCCCCCTCCTCCTTTCAGCCTGCAGCCTGCTGGAGTCCGATGGTTGACACCAGGTCTGAGGAAGTGTAAGTGTGTTTTTCATTTGATTTATGAACTTCAAACTGTGACATCACTCATTCACATCCTGCTGAGGATGAAGATGATGATGCATCAATAACTGCAGCTGTGTTGTGTCTCCTTGTTTCCATCAGATTCCTGTGAACTCACTCTGGATCCAAACACAGCGAACAGAAAACTCAAACTGTCTGACAACAACAGGACGGTGACACATGTGGAGGAGGATCAGTCGTATCCTGATCATCCAGATAGATTTGATAACTGTCCTCAGCTTCTGTGTAGCAATGATCTGACTGGTCGCTGTTACTGGGAGGTTGAGTGTAGAGGAGAGGTTTATATATCAGTGAGTTACAGAGGAATCAGGAGGAGAGGAGACATCTGCTGGTTTGGATTGAATGATCAGTCCTGGAGGCTGAGGTGCACTGATTATGGTTACTCTGCCTTGCACAATAACAGAGAAACTTACATCTGCTCCTCCTCTGTCTCTAACAGAGTAGCAGTGTATGTGGACTATCCTGCTGGTTCTCTGTCCTTCTACAGAGTTTCCTCTGACTCACTGATTCACCTCCACACCTTCAACACCACATTCACTCAGCCTCTGTATCCTGGGTTTGGAGTCTGGGTTGGTTCCTCAATGTCCTTGTGTTCTCAGTAGGTCCTGTCACAGAAACGTTCTCATTTTATTTAAACAGAACATGGTTTCCACATGATCCACAGTTTGATTCTCAGTTACATACAATAATTCTTCAATTTCAGTGGAGATAGCATGACTGTTTCTTTCATGATGGATTCTAGAACTCCCAGCTTGGTGATCACATTTTATTTTACAACATTGGCTAAGAGCATTCCATTCTGCCTCTTCAAACATTTGTGCCATGTAAAAGCAAACAATGAAAGTGATTTACCACAATTTCACCCTACAAAGATCATCAGTTTCGATAGTTCAAAGACCCAAAAGACAGTGACACTGAGCAGACGTACCAGAACATCAGATAATGATTAGTCCCTTTTTTGGGCCATTGAAGCCATGACATCAGCATTCCTGAACCACAGGAAACACAGTAAGGTGAATGTTAACATGCAAATGATATTTTGTTTTAGGTTTAATTTTCTGTTCCAAATCAGATCCTTTTTGCTTACTTTGAAATCGCCTAATTGCGATGAGGGAGCAGCAGAAACATTCTGGGCCCATAACCCAGAGGTCGAGGCATGGAATCTATCCTCTGCTATCTTTGTTTTATTTTTGTTGCACCACTGCAGTACGACATTTGGTCCCTAATTACTACCTCCGCCAAGGAGATTATGTTTTTGCTGCCATTTTTCTCTCCATTCGTTAGCAAGATAACTCAAAATGTTCAGCCTGGATTTCTACATTGTGGTAATTGGACCTTCAGACAGGAGCCATCATTTGGGGCCCGGCTTTCTAGACTGAACTTTCTAGACACTGAAACTCTTCCACTGACACACTGGCTGCTGTTCAGTTGTTTCTTTCTGTGTTTGGGACAAATGTTTAAAATGGTCCAGTAGTCACACTCACCTGAGTAGTGAGTACTCACCCAATTTGCTGCAGTCCGAATAAACCTTTAAAGTATGATGTTCAACGAAATGTGTGAAAACCACAAAGTCTTTGGTTTTGACAGTTTGTCTCAGTAGATGTGACAATGATTTAATGAGGAAGAGAAGGTTTCTGATGGGAAACTGATTTTACTGTCACAAATATTTTATTATTGTCCTGAAGGAGGAAAACACTCATTCTATTGGTTTCTGATTTATGATCTATCATCGAGCTTCCCTGAGGTGTAATGGAATTATTGATGAGACAGCAATATAGAAACTTATGTTGCTGCTTAGGTCATTGACCTGAGCAGCTCATTTCAGGCCAAAAGACAAACTTTTAAATTGTTTTGAAACAATACACTTTCATGCCCATAAACTACATATGAGAAAGGTTCAGCTAGCCCCATGATGCCCTAGCTTATTTGGTCAAAGCACCTGTGTAGCAAACAGGAGGTCCTTGGTTCAAATCCCATCTATGTGCAAAGACTCTGACAGAGTCTGAGTTTGAACAATATTATAAGTTGATTTGAATAAGCAGCTGATCCTTTTGAATCAATGTGAATCTTTTCTGGCTGATGTGGAGCAGTGTGGACGTGTTTCCTTTAGATCCTTGTCTCTAATGTCATGTCTTTGTCCTGTTCAATAATCTGTTGATGGATTCTGTAACTTTCCTGAGCTTTATTGTTTTTGTGCTCTAACACAGTGTTTCTGTTAAAAAAAGTTCATAATAAAGTTCATAACAAAAAATAAGAAAAGGAGTGTGTACATTATTTAAACTCTCTGTTGATAGTGTAGAATAAACCTGAGCCAACATATGACATCAACTGGTCATTTAACTACTCCGATCTCTTTTTTATTGTCTAAGAATGTGATCAAATGCAGGTTTGGAGTTAACAAGACGTGGATTAAATGCTAATCAGGCTGCTGGTAAATGAATAACCAGTCCACATGTAGACACAATTCTCCTCTCTTCCGTCTCATAATTAGCAGCCAGTAGCTGCTGTTTATGACACAAAGTTTTTATTTCAACAACATACCCACCTTCAAGTGCAGCATGAGCCTCCTCTTGTTTTTTTTTCTTTTTTTTCTTTTTTCTTTTACTCACTCCTGACTCAGCTTGACACCATCTCTTCATCCTCTTCATCCAACAGCCTGTCAGTCCAGCTGGCCACTGATTGGTCAGATGCTGAGTGCTGTCAATCATTGTGGCAGCATGTGCAGCACCGTGTCACATTACACTTTTCTTTTTTCTCTGTCTATAGGTGCTTCTCCACAGCCGTGAACTCTGTGTGCATTAGGGTTTGATTCATAGCAAAAGCTTCTTCAAAATTGAACTTTTCCTGGTGGTGCTGTTGTTCATCCTTTGAACATTTGGGTTCAAAGGGCAATAATGACGATAATTCACCAGTTACACAAAACTCACCTTTTATTCAGATTTCATTCATCTCCACTATGTCTATTATGACATAGTGTATGATTCAGTGCATGACAGGTAGTTTGCTAGCAAAGTTATATTTTGTTCAGCATCTTAACTTCCCCCTTACATCATCATGTGATGTGTTTATTCCACAATCTTGTTGATGTGAGAAAGATTTTTATTTTGCTGCATCTCTTTCCAGAATTTATTTAGGTTTCCTAATTTGGGCCTTTTCAGCACCAGCCTTCTTTTTTTGTCTCTCTGTCTGAACTGAAACTATCTTGCACATGCTGTGTCACATCAATGACGTGATGCCACTGCTACTGGAGGTCCACTGGAGGCAGGAATGGACACCACCACAAATTAACTGAACACTGGCACAAAAACAGAAAAATTAACTGGCTCTCACAGCTCAAAAGACAGACCAGCCCACCGGGAACTGTCACTGGTGGCCACTGGGCTCAATACAAAAAAGAAAAAATGGTCTGATCCACCTGTGGCGGAAATAAAGCCAAGATCTGCTCATTATGGTTTCAGCTGACTGGTTAATATCCAAAGTAACATGGCTGATGGTATAGTAGATGATTCTTGGATCAACAGAAGTCACATCCTATATAACTGGGAATAAAACATCAGAAACAAGTTTATTACCCAGTTTACACGTATTGTGGTGCAATAAAAGAACAGCAAAACAAAACTAAACTCAATGTAATGCAACATAATTTAACTGAATATCACAATAACGTGCATCTTCTGGAATATCTACCTAAAGACCCTTCTATCAGCAGGAGTCTAAGTTGAAACATCCCTGCAGGAATGTTTCAAGTCAAGCTAGGTCAAGTTATTAATTCTCACTCATTTCTAACTAAAAATCATGAATTATTATGGTCCTGAAGGGTAAAACACAACAGCAAGTCAGAAAAAAACAAAAATCAGAAAAAAATACAACAGAAAAATCTGAATACACAACAGTAAATCTGATATATATTGCCAAATTCATCCTGCACATAGTAGGATTCATCTACACTTTTCAATGGGCCAATCAGGTCCCTCCCAACATGTGGTTCTGTCTGTTCTACTGTTTCTACTACTCTGGGACTTTTCTTTGTGGAGTTTCATGTTCTCTCTGTGTCTGGTGGGTTTTCTCCAGGTTCTCCAGCTTCCTCCCACAGTCCAAACACATGCTGAGGTTAACTGGAGACTCTAAATTTCCCATAGGTGTGAGTGTGTGAGTGAATGGTGTGTGTGCACTGGGATTGGCTCCAGCCTACAATGTGAACCTATTGAGGAATAAGTGGGTATAGAAAATAGAATGGAACGGGAAAAAAAAATCTCTGTAGTAGCTCATCATAATGTACATACTGTGGCAGTAGCCCTGGGGCTCTTTAAAGTTTTCCTAGAGGAAACTCTGGTTGTATTTCTTATTTCTTGAAATGTAGATTTTTTTTTTATTTCATGATAATGTAAATCAGTCAGATTCAGTGATATTTAAAGAAATATTTCTGCCTAGAAACTACTTACTTGTAAAAGTTAAATGTTCTTCACACTTTATATTATTCATTGTCCTATTATTCATATTTAAATAAAAAACATATTTTTTCAGGCAATTTACATATATCATATATACTATGCACTCTATATAAAATCAGCTGAAATTGTAAGTCAAATTGCTCCATCTGGTGGTCAAATGTAGCAACAACTACAAGCAGAGAAACAGACATAAACACTGGTTTTGTAACTGCACTAGTGCAGTGCCCGTAGGAAGTATATGTCCCCATGTAGAAGAGAAGGTAAGGGACAAAAAATGACTTACAATGGTTTATAAGTTATGATACAACTATCTGCTTGGGTGTGAAAAAACCTTAGGATCCTAGGAATAATTTTATCCAAAAAGTCAGAGAACACAACATTCACATTAGGTCAAGGAATCCAAATACATGGGTATCAAGTCTAAGAATTCAATTTCCTTATCCATTTTACTTCAGAGCCGAATTATGCACATTATTATTTTAAAAAACATTTTAAAGGGGCCCTTGATGAAATAACTGAATGAGAGTATTGGGACACAATGATAAGTATTACTATGACAAATGTTTCAGGTCAACAGTATTTTATTTATATATAGTATGTACACTTTATTTTACAAAATCAGCTGATGAACAGATTTTTTTTTCTAACTGCGTCCTTTTGAGGGAAAGGAGGTTGTCAAAGGAAAACAAATTTATAACTAGACAATTCCTGTGGAAATTGTGAGCGTTGGGTCTGGGCTCTGTGGCTGTCGGGGGTCCTTGCTGCAGTTTGATAATGGTCGTGATACCATGGATGGGATGCTGGGGTCCTCTTTATTAATACTACAAAGTTTGGTAGGTGCAGGGACTTTAGATCCAAAGTTATTGATGAAAAACTATTGACCAATCAGCTTTCAGCCCTTTCGGAGAAATCAGCTCAGCCACCAAGCTGTGGTGTTTCCATGGTGATGACATCACCGACAAAGACCAACTGCTTCCAACTGAAAAACTCTGAATTTTATCCTCCAAGTAAAGATATTTTCTAACATCAGCATTGAGGAGGGTATTCTTATGAGATGCGATGTCTTTAATATGTAGCTCTATACCTCTTTAATACATTATTTTATTTTATTTATTCTTGTAATTATATCAGTTACATAAAAATATATATATATATATATATATATATATATATATATATATATATATATATATATATATATATATATATATATATATATATATATATATACACACACACTCACCGGCCACTTTATTAGGTACACCTGTCCAACTGCTTGTTAACACTTAATTTCTAATCAGCCAATCACCAGCATCAGTATGGGGAAGAAAGGTGATTTGAGTGACTTTGAACGTGGCATGGTTGTTGGTGCCAGAAGGGCTGGTCTGAGTATTTCAGAAACTGCTGATCTACTGGGATTTTCACGCACAACCATCTCTAAGGTTTACAGAGAATGGTCCGAAAAAGAAAAAATATCCAGTGAGCGGCAGTTCTGTGGGCAGAAATGCCTTGTTGATGCCAGAGGTCAGAGGAGAATGGCCAGACTGGTTCGAGCTGATAGAAAGGCAACAGTGACTCAAATAACCACCCGTTACAACCAAGGTAGGCAGAAGAGCATCTCTGAACGCACAGTACGTTGAACTTTGAGGCAGATGGGCTACAGCAGCAGAAGACCACGTCGGGTGGCACTCCTTTCAGCTAAGAACAGGAAACTGAGGCTACAATTTGCACAAGCTCATCGAAATTGGACAATAGAAGATTGGAAAAACGTTGCCTGGTCTGATGAGTCTCGATTTCTGCTGCGACATTCGGATGGTAGGGTCAGAATTTGGCGTCAACAACATGAAAGCATGGATCCATCCTGCCTTGTATCAACAGTTCAGGGTGGTGGTGGTGGTGTAATGGTGTGGGGAATATTTTCTTGGTTCTATTTGGGCCCCTTGGTACCAATTGAGCATCGTTGCAACGCCACAGCCTACCTGAGTATTGTTGCAACGCCACAGTCTACCTGAGTATTGTTGCAACGCCACAGACTACCTGAGTATTGTTGCAACGCCACAGACTACCTGAGTATTGTTGCTGACCATGTCCATCCCTTTATGACCACAATGTACCCAATTTCTGATGGCTACTTTCAGCAGGATAATGCGCCATGTAATAAAGCTGGAATCATCTCAGACTGGTTTCTTGATCAAATGGCCTCCACAGTCACCAGATCTCAATCCAATAGAGCACGTGTCAAGCTCCAGTCCTGGAGGGCCGGTGTGGGTGCAGGTTTTTGTTCCAACCAAGGAGCTACACACCTGTTTCTACTAATCAGCCACTACAGCCCTTGCTAAGGACCTTCATTAGTAGAATCAGGTGTGGTACTGCTTGGTTTGAACAAAAGCCTGCACCCACACCGGGCCTCCAGGACTGCAGTTTGACACCCCTGCAATAGAGCATCTTTGGGATGTGGTAGAACGGGAGATTCGCATCATGGATGTGCAGCCGACAAATCTGCACCAACTGTGTGATGCCATCATGTCAATATGGACCAAACTCTCTGAGGAATGCTTCCAGCACCTTGTTGAATCTATGCCACAAAGAATTGAGGCAGTTCTGAAGGCAAAAGGGGGTCCAACCCATTACTAGCATGGTGTACCTAATAAAGTGGCCGGTGAGTGTATATATAATGTTACCCTAAAACCTTCACAGTACATCTATGTATGTTATTAAAATCCTCAGACATTAGATTCAAGATTCAAAGTTCACTTTATTGTCATTTCACTCCACATTTACATTCAGTCTGAAATTAAATTGCTTCTCATCATTGACATTACATTAAAAGAAAATGGTGATTAAATGATTACTAAAAGTTTCTATCTATATAAAAATATATTTTCAATCACAGATTTAAAAACAGTATTTCACAGTATTAATAACCAAATAATTTCAGAGGTTCAATGTCTCCAATCCAGTGTTGTTTAAAGTAATTCAGACATGTCCTTAAATCAGTTCAAACCTTGTCCTTGGTTCTTGTCCAGCTGGGGGGGTGGTGTGTGTTTGGGGGGTTCAGGGTGTCAATGAATGTGTGTGTGGGGGGATTCAGTCCACTTGAAGCCCTACAGCTTGTAAAACCTGTTGATCATAGTGAAGGGTGGAGTGGGTCTTTGATGGTCGAGGTAGCTGTGTAAATGCATTGCTGGTGGTAGAGCGCCATCAGGATGAGACAGCAGCAGCAACGGTTCTGTAGGCAGTCTTCATCAGTCCTGATTGGCTGTCTTTGTTGTCCATGGAAACTGCAGCTCCTGAACCAGGAAGTGATGTTGTAGGTCAGGATGCTGTCAGTGGAGCCGCTGTAGAAGGTGGTAAAGTGAGCAGACCAGTTACTATCAATGACCATAAAAATTCTTTAGTGATATTACAGTGTAGATGCATTAACTGGAAAAACACAACAACCAAGCAGATTATAAAATGACTAATCAGTCTTACTTGTTCTCTACTCCTGCTCCTTGTTTTATCTACCGTATTTTCACGACTATAAGGCGCATATAAAAGTCTTAGATTTTTTTCAAAATGTGCGGTGCGCCCTATAGTGCAGTGCGCCTTATGTGCGGACGTATTAGAGACCACCACGAAGAGGACGTAGTAGAGAACATGTGAACGTTAAAGGGGATGTGTGGGCGTGGATTGTGTATAAAAGAACAGGTATGTGCTTTATGCAGAACATTGTTTTTTTAACAACACTAAAAATGGCAAAGAGACACGCGTACGAAGTTCAGTTTAAGCTGAAGGCTATCAGCTATGCTGTAGAATATGGGAATCGAGCCGCCGCGAGAGAATATAAAATTAACGAGTCGATGATTCGCAAGTGGAGGAAGCTGGAAAATGAGCTCCGACAGGCGAAGAAGACTCAGCTGAGTTTCCGCGGACATAAAGCGAGGTGGCCAGAGTTGGAGGAGAGACTCGAGCAATGGATCGTTGAGCAAAGAGCGAGTGGAAGGAGCGTTTCGACTGTCGCCATCCGACTCAGAGCAGCAACGATAGCGGAGGAAATGAAAATTGAACATTTTCAAGGAGGTCCGTCTTGGTGCTGGCGTTTTATGAAACGGTGCCATTTTTCCATCCGCACCAGAACTACGGTAGCGCAGCAACTTCCAGCGGATTATTCTGAAAAGATGTGACAGACTCACGAGGGGGACCCAAGAGCGAGTAGTGGAGAATTGAATTTTATTGCAAAAAAGGAATAAGGGGTCTTGGCTCGGGGAGAGGGACACGGGATTGGTCAGCGTGGGAGGCAGAGTGGAAGGCAGGGGTGGCTTGGAGCTGGAGGGTGGCTGAGAGAGTGGAGGGCAGAGGTGGCTGGAAAACTGGAAGGCAGACGAGGATGATCCTGAGAGACAAGAAAGGAGGGTTGGTTAAACTGGTCAAAAACAAGGTAGCCGTTTCTATGTAGATACCGCTGAGGAGCCGAAGTTCGCACCACGGAGGGTTGACAACAATCTGGCGAGGAGTGGTGGAAAAGCCAGTGCTAATATACTGCAGAGGGGATGAGCTGATGGATGGCAGGTGTGGAGGCTGAGGGAGTTGATGAGCTGATGGCAGGCAGGTGTGGAGGAATCCAAGAGCTGAGTGTGAGTGACAAGGAGGCCACGCCCACGCCGGCACACAGACACACAAACACAGGGAGAGACAGGGAAACACAAGGGAGAAGGGGGAAGACAAAAGAGGGAGGTACAGCCACAACTGTGACAAAAGATGGCGAATTTTCGGTCCTACTGCGAGAAGCACATCGCCGACAAGCGCATCCAGCCGATCTCCCGATCTATTTTTTAAATACGCACACTTCTCTCACTCGTCTGCTTGTGTGTGTTGTTGTAAGGCAGACGCACGTAGTAGAGGACGTGTATATAAAACCCGCGCCCTATCGTCAGGTGCGCCTTATGTGTGTGTTAAATACAGGAATGGCACACGTAACTGAGACTGCGCCTTTTAGTACGGTGCGCCTTATGGTCGTGAAAATACGGTACAATAAGTCAATGTGGTCATCAGCTGGATTTGGCACAACATGAACTTGTCAGCAGCACTTAAAGACAAAAAAATAAAACATTTAGTGTTAATGTTTGCAGGTATGACAGTATTTGGTGATAGTCTGAAATGAGTCCTACTTTTGGCTTTTTCAAGAGAGATGCCCCCGCCTTCGTTGAGTTTTTGGGACAAATGTATGACACGCTTGACGGATGAGCCTCACTGCACAGTGTCTGCTCTGTGTGGGTAATACAGCTTGAGCAGACACCGGTAATGCTTCTCTGGATATTTCTTCTCAGAAAAGCGCGTAAATCGGATGACGGCTGGTTTCCCGACAGTGTGATTCTGGATGAAGCCTATGTCATTCTGGATGGCAATGCTGTTGTCTTCTGGCTTCAGCACCATAACACACATGGATCGAAAGGCCGGGGTGTCAGGTCTATGCAAATACTTCTCAGGCAAGACTGACATCCAAATGTTCTCAGCATCGTCAGCCATGTCGAGGAGTTGGCTCATGGGAAGACTCATTTTCGTCAGTCTGGAGAAAGACGACTGTGCCCCTGACTGACCTCTGTTTTTAGAGTAGGCCTGCATAATCATCTCCACACGTTCTTTAGCGTCCTTCGTGGCTTCTTCTTGCACACCTCCTTGATGACCAAGTTAAGCAACTCGGTCATCTCGTGTTCCGGCTTTGAAATGTAGGACATCATGTACATAATGCAACTAAAGTCGTCAAGTACATACTGGATGTCCATATTAGCCTTCCACGCGTGCAACAAATGTGGGTTGTACGCATTAACCCACGCGTCCTTGGGGTCACGCTTTAACACACGTGTCAAACTCAAGGCCCGCGGGCCAGATGTGGCCCGCCATGTCATTTTATGTGGCCCGCGAGAGCTTAAAAGTTTTGAGTGTCTAAAAATAAATACCAAAAAATAAATGAAGATCGTGCTTTGACAGAAAACTACATATCATCTTTCTACAAGAAAGATGGGAAGGCGAATACTTGTTTGTGCTTCAAGGAGAAAGGCCGGTATGTCTTTTGTGTTACGAGGTGGCGTCGGTTGTCAAAGAGTACAATTTGCGTCGACATTTTGACACCAAGCACGGAGCTAAGTACGCTAAAGTTAGCCTTCAAGAAAAGCAACAAATTGCCCAAGAATTAAAAGGCAAACTGCGGTCGCAGCAGAATATGTTCACGAAATCCACAGCCAAAAGCGAAGCCGCAGTGAAAGCTAGCTTCATTGTGGCTGAAGAAATCGCCCACGCTTCAAAGTCTTTTTCGGAGGGAGCGTTTTTGAAGCGGTGCATGCTGAAGGTCTGTGAGCAGGTGTGTCCCGACCAGGTACAGACTTTTAAAAATGTCAGTTTATCGAGAAACACCATCACGGACCGAGTGAAGGAACTAGCAGAAAATCTTACAACACAGTTGACCGAGGAGACACGCAGCTACATGGCTTTTTCATTAGCTGTTGATGAAAGCACAGATAACACCGATACAGCGCAGTTATCAATTTTTATTAGAGGCGTTAAGTCGGACCTCTCCACCACTGAGGAGCTGTTGGATGTGGCTGCAATGCATGGGACCACAACAGGACAGGACATTTTTGATGCGGTGGAGAAGTCCGTAAGTAAGAATGCATTGCCCTGGGAAAACTTGGTGGGATTAACTACAGACGGTGCACCGGCAATGTGTGGAGGAAAAGCGGGCTTGGTTGGACTAATGAAGGGGAAAATGCGAAAAATGAACTGTCACACGCCTCTGATAACGTATCATTGCATTATCCATCAAGAAGCTTTGTGTGGGAAGGTGTTGGGGATGGAGGACATTGTGACCACAGTCATGAAAACGGTGAACTTCATTCGGGCGCGTGGCCTGAATCACCGTCAGTTCCAGCAGTTTTTGCTTGAGATGGGCTCTGAACACGGGGATGTGCCGTACCATACAGAAGTGCGATGGCTGAGTAGAAGCAAAGTCCTCAAGCGATTTTTTGAGCTCAGGGAAGACATTGCTCTTTTTATGCAGAGTAAAGGGAAACTCATGTCTGAACTATCAGATCCAAAGTGGCTGTGTGACTTTGCTGTGTTGGGTGACATAACCGACCATCTCGCACAGCTGAATCAGAAGCTGCAGGGACGCAAACAAGTCATCAAGCAGATGTCCGACACGATTACAGCTTTCCAGCGTAAATTGGACTTATGGATGTGGCAAGTGAAACAGGACAATCTGGTCCACTTTCCTGTTTGTCAGAGCATGTCAGCCTCATTTCCCGAGACTTTTTCATGTGCTCAGTTGGCTACCAAACTGAGCTGGTTAAAGACTGAGTTTGATCAGCGCTTCTCTGACTTCAGAGCACAACAGTCTGGCTTTGATATCTTTGCCAATCCTTTCACCACCGATGTCTGCACTGCACCCCAACACCTTCAGATGGAGCTAATTGAGCTTCAAAGCGACAGTGGCCTGAGAGCAAAGTTCCAGGATGCTGCAATCCAGGACTTTTACCGTCTGCTGCCCCCTGGTTTGATGCCACAGCTTCGACTTCATGCTGCCTGTGTTCTGTCCATGTTTGGGAGCACCTATCTGTGCGAACAGTTTTTTTCCATAATGAATCTGAACAAAAACAAGCACAGATCACGCCTCACGGATGACAACCTCCATGCTGTTCTACGCATCGCCTCAGCACAGGACCTAAAACCAGACATTGACACACTGGCAACAGGAAAACGGTGTCAGACATCTGGTCAGAAAACACACTGGTAAGCATTTTTTAAAAACCTAATTAAAATATAATAAAATGTAATTCAACCAAGAAGAAGAACAATTAAACTGTGTGCAATTTAATGATTATGCTTGCATTTTGTTTTGTGTTTATCATTTTCAGAACATGATCAATCGATAGTAGAGAGAGAATCCACTTGGTGTGTTCAAGGACAGGCAGCATCTCCTCATCAAAGACTAACTGAAAAACTTGACCAATATAGTTGTGAACTGAGTCAACCTTTATTTTGGTATTTTTAGTTGATTACATATTATTTATGTGTAGCTGCTGTTGTAATTATTTAATGTTTGCAAGTCTTATCTGTGTATGCAGACAAATTGTTGTCATCAAACCATCAGTTGGATGCAAGGCTGTGTGCAGCCTTTTTTGTATGCTACATGTGTCATACATGTTCTTTGCAGCTCAGTTTTGTTATTTTTCTTTATTCACGTGGACAGTTTGATCCTTCATTAATGGAGTTGGGTGGGTTTTCATAAGCTGACAACATTTAAAAGGATTTATGTTAGAGCAACAAGAAAACATGTTTTCTATGCAACTGTAATTGTCACTTGAATAAGTTCTAATAAATAATCAGTTATTTAACATTAAGGAGTAGTTACATTTATTTTACATTACATTCAATCACACTTAGGTACATTTATAAGTTACATCTGGCCCTTTGAGGACAGCCGTTATGCTGATGTGGCCCTCAGTGAAAATGAGTTTGACACCCCTGCTTTAACATGACCACCATTCCAGAGACAAGACCGTACACGTTGTCTCTGTACTCCTTAGGAGTCATGTTAGTACCTTATCACAGCCGCCAGATACTTAGAAACGCTGACATCTGTGGACTCATCAAGGAGGAGGCTGAAATGCTTGTCACTCACATCTGCAACCAACTTTTGTAGAAGGTATGGTGCTAGAACACCATTAATCATTACTGTGTACTTTGTCCTGTGCATTCTGAAGTTGGTAGCAGCAGTGGAGTCTGAAAAAGCAGCTTTACATGCTTCCCCAATGTGATCGCATGCCAGTTTGGAACAGTGTTTAGCAATAGCTAATGCCATGATGGCTTAAGCCTTTTTTGCTGAGTCATTTTTTTAACTATTAATGGTAGCTTGCTTTGGGTGGAACTGTTATAAGGCTTTGCCTTTTGAGTGTGTTTTTGAGTTACTAAGTGTTTTTTAACGTCACAAAGTTTGAACGATACGTTCACGTCAGTCTCCAACAACTCTAGAAAACTACTAACACCAGAAAAGTCGCTAGATTTGTTGCTAGTTGCTTTTTTGAAAAAAAGTCGTTAAAGGAGTCTCAAAAGTCGCTAAATGTAGCGACAAAATTGCCAAGTTGGCAACACTGGATGGGAATCACCGACCACAAAGAAAAACTGTAAAAGAATAGCATGTTTAAGATGCACAAATCCTCCAAAATTAGTCTGACATCAATAAGTCTCTAGAAACTGGGAATGAGCCGTACCTTGTTTGCCGACGGTGGAGGAACCACAACCCTTTTGGTGTGCTTGGCATAGAGGGAACTGGGCCAGGTCACAGCCCCGACCTGTAGAAATACAAAGGAGATCAAAGTCTGGAACACTTTACATGAAAAAAGTCCAGATAACTTTACTGATGAGCAACAAGAACCGACACATGTCAAACACATTAAAGTAAAAAGAGTGGGTCATGTACCAGACCAGAAGCCAGGGACAGGGAGGAGGACGTCAGACCTGGGGGACACCTGCCGAGGATGATTCATTAGAAATGATAACCAACCAACCAAATAACCAACCAGAGGGAGACTTACCTTTGCATGTAGGTAGTCCGTGGCGACGGCCCTCAGGGTCCAGACTCCAGGGGGTGGGGGCGGGGTCACAGGCGGGGTCGTCTGAAGCCAAGAAAACAATAGTCAGGCTTTAAGAGCTGCAATGTTGGTGCAAATATCAGTATTGTAGAGGCAGACTGTCAGAGGACTGGATGATGATGCTGGTTTTGATGTGTAAATGGTGACATGGTTTTGAGAAGACGTGGGATGTGGAAGGTTGCAGTTACCTCCTGGAACAGAGGGTCCAGCGGGTCCAGCGGCCTCCAGCGCAGCGTCTGGGCCCGGGAGCGCTTCCCCTTCCATGGCATCCTGCACAGATCAAGCACAAGTTCCGGTTTTACACAGTTAGTGAATGTGGTGAAAATTGTAGAGATGTATTGAATGATTGTTCCTGTGTGACAGGTGTGTGGGTGTGTGTAAATGCAGGTATGTGTGTCTGTGTGTGAAACCAGAGGAGGAGCTGCAGGAGAGAAGAAGACCATCACAAATGTTATTACTGATTATATTAACTACATTGACTCACATTAACATGTAGTCTACTGTAATAATTTAACTACAACTCACAACAGTAATACAATCAATTAAACACATCAGTTAATTACATTATGATCACATCAATATGTTGAACTACACACACACCAGTTAAATGCATCAAAATCACATGAATGTTCAACTACACACACACACACACATTAGGGTTGTGCGATTAATCGATTTTAAATTGAATCCAGATTTATTAGTCAAGATGATTAAAAAAAGGGGAAATCTTAAAATCGATTTTCGTCTCACATGCTTCCGGACATGCGAGCGTCAAAAGCGGAACTAACCCGCTGCAATGCTCTACACCAGCAATTCCCAAACTTTTTTAGTCACGCACCCCCATCTATATCCCAACCTGGTTGATGATATATACTTTATATAAACAACTCAACATCTCACCAGCGTCCATCGTTTTCTCCGCTGCCGTTTCTCAGTAACAGTGTAATGTCTCTACCTTTCTGCTTTACATGGTAGTGTATTGCACCGCTCGATGAGTCGTGAGTTACTGATAAACACCAAACAAACATCATCCCAACAGCTGCTTCATCTGCTGTGTCCATGTTTACAAACATCTTTTTTTCCTGCACCACGATCAATAACAGCGTGGAGTCTCTGCTTCAACCACAGCTCCGCAAATCTGCGGAAATGTGAGCACAACTCCAGTGACTGGACTCGACTGCGTGTGTCGCCTGATGCAGGAATAACGATGCATCGAAAAAAAAAAGAAAAAAAAAGTGTTAAACCGTCATGTCTAAACAGAGAGAAGTTTTATAACGAGATGTTGAATATTCATTTAATATGACAAATAAAACGTTTATTTAGATGTCTTTATTGTGTCGGAAAATCCCACAAAAACTTTATAAAAAACACTCCAGACTGTCATCACATTTTTAGCGTGCACACTCCCGAGTGGCACCACACTTTGGGAATCCCTGCTTACACGGTTAAATTAGCGGGGCGCACCCAAACACTGTAGAAATCACATTACTATGTTCAACTACACACACACACACACACACGTTAAATACATCAAAATCACATGAATATGTTCAACTACACACACACACATACATAATTTAAATGCATCAAAATCGCATGAATATGTTCAACTACACACACATATCCACACACACATCAGTTAAATACATCAAAATCATATGACTATGTTCAACTACACACACACACCAATTAATTCCACTGAATCAGATTACTATGTGTGACATTATTAGACTACAAATATTACTGACCTACAAATAAAGACCAGAGATACACTGTTTACATCTTAATGCAATACTTTACTACATTAACTCACAATACTAGCTAGATGTGTTATTAAATTATGTTATTAAAATATAACTAAAAGTAGTCACTATATAAACTCTGAATAATTAATATCTGATTGAACATGACTGAAAAATAATCAAAGATGTCAATAACAATATTCTGATATTAAAATACTGATGTACTTAAACTCTTTAACTGAAAAACTTAATATCCATTAAGATCACACACCAGTTATTAAAAAACGCTCATTCTATCAAAATCAGAATCTCTCTCTCACACACACACACACACACACACACACACACACACACACACACACACACAGCCTCCTAATACAGTAACATTAGTTATGTCTCAAACAAAGGGCTAAGAAGCTAGCGGTCGAACGGCGCTTATGCTAACAACAACCACAATACTCGGCAAAAAAACGAAACCTGTCAAAAACATACATTTTCCTCACACACGAACACACACCGAGTCATAGTACGTCAAGTATCAGGAGCGAAGACGCATGCGCGCGCGCGCACACACACACACACACACACACACACACAAACACACACAGCCTCCTAATACAGTAACAGTAGTTATGTCTCAAACAAAGGGCTAACAAGCTAGCGGTCTAACGGCGCTTATGCTAACAACAACCACAATACTCTACACGGCAAAAAAAACGAATCCTGTCAAAAACATACATTTTCCTCACACACAAACACACACCGAGTCATAGTACGTCAAGTAACAGGAGCGAAAACACACAAACACACACACACACACACACACAAAGGGCTAACACAGCTTATGCTACCATCACACATCTACATCACACGGTAAAAAACGACCAAAAAAGCAAATCCTGACTAAAATATAACTTTTCGTTTCGGACACAGACTCCCACACGGACATAAAACCATTTAAATACTAAAGCTAACAGCAGTTATGTCAGAAGCACTCAGGCGAACTAGCTAGCAGGCTAATGCTAACGGGTTGACCAGGCAAAGAAAACAGTCATTTACTCAGAAAAGTATCTTCTCCTGTTGGAGGCGGTCCAAGGGAGTCCGGAATCCAAGGAAACGATTAAATAATCCACAGAAAAGGTGATTTTCGTCGAAATCCGTCGAATAATCCAATCAACAGCTGCAGCAAAGTCCTGCGGAGCTGAGAGTCAAAGGGAGATAACAAGATGGCCGCTATCGATTTATACTGGATGATGACGTCAGTCCTTCTAGAATATTCCGAAACCGATAAATTTAATAATTCAATGATTTAGAGATTTAAAAATTATAAATAAAATAATAAAAATAATTTTCATTAGTCAGCATTTTCCCCCTGAAAGTCCTTAGTAGTTTAAATGGGTATTTATATTTTTTACTCCTTTTTTTCTTCATGTCATCCTGATATATTCTATATGTCTTTATTTGAATGTTTTTTTTATTTTCTTGAGTCTACTGACCAATAAACAAGCAGACCATGTGACCCTAATGAGGAATAAGCAGGTATAGAAGATGAGATGAGATTATAATACTATTAGTGTTAATATACTGTTATGTAACTATTATTATATTGTACAATTCTCTTATATTCTCATCTCATCTTCTATACCCGCTTATTCCTCATTAGGGTTGCAGGGGTCTGCTGGAGCCAATCCCAGGGCATTATGGCAAGAGGCAGGGATACACCACACACCCCACACACACACACCATTCACTCACATATTCACACCTATGGGCAATTTCGAGTCACCAATTAACCTCAGCATGTTTTTAGACTGTGGGAGGAAGCCAGAGTACCCGGTGAAAACCCACGCAGACACAGGGAGAACTTGCAAACTCCACACAGAAAGGTCCCAGACCTGAGAGCAGGCCTTCCCCCGGTCATAGTGATATCATTTTTATTTCTATACTTCAAAAGATGTGCTCACAGGAGCAGTTTAAGAAGTAGGAGGATTTTGAAAATCTAGGATTTTCAAATTCAAATTTAATATGGAACTGAATGGGAGCAAAAGAGGAACCAAGCTGGTCTTGGAGGCACTTAAGGACAAAACCGTAGAACTGAGGTTGGTTAGTGGTATTGGAACGATCGTGTTATGGTTTGGTTCTTGGTTTTGTGTTGTGTCCTGTTTTCTCTTTTTCTCCACTATTTTGTCCTGCAGAACTACGGGTTACGGTGGGGCGTGGTCTGGGTCGTCAGCAGCGTTTGGATGAGACACAGCTGGCGGATATCACTAATCACCAGGGCCCTTTATATATCCGGGAACAACACTCCACCAGCGTCGGATTATACTTGCCCGTGTCTCCGGTAATCGACGACCGTAGGTGGCGTACCTGTTCGTCCCCTATGACCACTGGATGTACCTTGTTTCTCGTGCTCACCGTGTTCTCCTCTTTTTGCCGTAGCGTCCAGTACTTATCCGTCCTCCTCACGCTGTGTCCCGCTCGAGAGCTCCTGCCTTCCCCGTCCCTGGCTGGGCAGTCCGGACTGTCCTTGCCTCCTCTGCCAGCCAGCGCCTTTAGTTTGTTTTTACCTTTTGTGTTTGGAATAAACTCATTTTTGCACTTTTAACTGCCTCTGTCTCTGCTCCGGGGTCCGGCCAAGAACCAAACATCACAGATCGGGACAGTCGTGCCTACGTTTTGATATAAAAATTATTGATGTGTGGTTAAAATTGTGGCTACTCCGGCAATTTATAAATTTATTTTTCAGAGCTATTTTTTCTCCTTCTACACTTTAACGATGACATCACCCACTCTAGCCTCTGGAGGCTCTCCCATCCAAAATTCCAAACGAAAATGGCAGAGTAATGGGAATCCCTGAGAAAAGTCGTTCCACACCATTCCCGGCTGAGCCGGTCAATTTGATATAAATATTGGGGTTTTCTCAAAACCCTAGGAGGAGCCAAACTTTTATCGTGTGAAGATATAATAAACTATAATATAGGTGTAGGATTTTGATATGTAGCTGTAGGATTACAAGTGCATCCCCATTGCATTGTTCAATGCTCTGGGGGTGAGCCGGTGCTACGCCAGACTCAACTAATTATTTCAATCAAAAGGCCTTGATAGTTGATCACTGTGGACATACATAGAAGGTTGTGTGTCAATGATGTGACATTATAGGCTTTATGATTATAAACGTTATCACTCACCAGTGATTCAAGAATCATGTTCAGAGTATGAACATAGAGAGCATAGAAGCTTCTAGATGCAGCCGCCATCATGAAAGCTTGTTAAAATGCCCAAGTCGAGGCATTTTATCCAAAAGAATAAACAACTTTGATTTTGGCAAAAAATAAATGGCCTAAGTTGCTCTCTTCAGTGCTGGCCACTGTCATCTAGGGCATAGAGTATGATCCTTTCAACTCAGAATTAAGGTGATTTTAACAGCAAAGTCCAAAAACTCACTTTTGTCAAAAAATGACTTTGACTGATTATAAATTCTATTAATTATATATTATAATTATTTAAACGGACACACAGAGAGCAAAACCTCTTCTCAAGGCAGTTAAAAATGAGACTTTTTAAATGCACAAAATACGGTTCACTGCATAGGACCTTCTGCTGCTCCAATAGAGACTGACTGGCCATCTCCTCTAACTGATTAGGTAGGAACACAGTTGACTCACAGTGGTCCATTTCAAATAGGAAACAGCTTCAAATTACTTTAAAAAAAGAACGGATAGAGGTGTCAACCTCAGCACGTTTTTGGACTGTGGGGGGAAGCTGGAGAACCTGGTGAAAACATGAAAACACCACACAGAAAGGTCCCAGACCAAGGAGGTCTTGAACCTTCTTGCTGTGAGGCAACAGCACTAACCGCTGCCCCACTGTGTCACCCAACACTGTTTTGATATTTAATTTAGATTTGAGTCATTTGTGCAACTATTTAATTGGCTGCTTTATAATATCTTTTGTAAACATCTTCCAATATATTCTTCATGTTCTTTAATGATCTGCAGTGTGATGATTTTATTGACAAAACAACTTGTATTAATTATTGAACTTGACATTGCAGATAATTTAGTTCATTTCAATATTTTTTCCTGATTTGGATCAGTTTGGCCTTGTTTTAAGATTTAAATAAACCATTTTTATTTGTAGTAAAACATGTTAGTTTTTTTATTATTATTAGCAATTTTCCTACTCTATTTGCTCTGTCACAACAACATAAATCGATTCACTGTAGACACCTCACCTGTAGATTTCTTTTGATACCAGGTTTATAATGATGTAGTTGTTTGTGGTTGTAAAGATAGTCCATATTTATTGTCATTTATAGCAGGAAAACTGAAAATTAGGCCGATGTAGACTGTCTTTGACTTCTCCAGCCAAATGCAGAAGATTTGTAATGTTCTTTTTAAATATGGATTAAATCAGTTTAATGTGAAAACTTGAAGCCTCCAGTGCACACAAAATGTGAGTGGACTGGTGGACAGTGAAGCTGAATTTGTATTGGAAAGATATTATTTTGAAATTAATTTCCTGTTTCGTTCCACCTTTCCTTGCCTGTTGTTGTAAGGATGGTTGGTCAACTCAGAACTTGACGGTTATGACATTACGATAAAGAGTGATAGAGAAGGATATGGGGGATAGTCATCTTGATGATCTGGCAACCCTCAACTTCAAACTACACATTCTTAATCAGCAGCAGAAATGGTGTTGGTGAGGTGAAGAATCTGAAGCAGATTGTATTTAAAATTGTATATGAAATGTCACAGACAACTTCCACAGAACTAAATTTAGACCATTTGATATTATAACCTCTGAATTCCAGGCACTATTTGTTAGGTGGTGTTAAATTTATGATTGTGCTTTGTTATATATTTTAATCAAACAACATTGTTTCAACCAAAGGGTCAGTAACAGTTATCAACTGAGTTTAGGGTTGACACATAAACTAAGCCCAGTTAATAATAATATTGTGTATAAAAGATAGTATTATAGTATATCATCACCCTATTAAAAAAATGGCCTAAGTCATTTTTTCAAGTTTTCCAAAAAACACAAAAAACATCAATTGCAGAGAATATTATATTTATTAACTAGACAATTCCCGCGGAAATTGTGAGAGTTGGGTCTGTGCTCTGGGGCTGTTGGGGGTCGGTGAGTGGGAATCAATTGCACCGAAACGGCCACTTAATCGTCGTGGTAACTACCACACGACTAAGGATGGTGCGGGGTCTTAGTATTATCAATCTCAGAAAGTTTGGAGAGCCTGCAAGCTTTGGATCCAAAGTTATTAAGGGAAACCCATGAGCCAATCAACTTTGGCCCCCAACTCACCCCCCAGTACATTGTTCAATGCACTGGGGGTGCACCACCACCTGCAACATTAAAACTGAATTTATCTTGTAAAGTGTTTTTTAGATTTGGAATTGACCAAACAGCAGGTGTGATGCAGTGCAAGAAAATCAGCAAGACAAAGGTATGATTGGAGTCGAGGGCATTCTAAAAGCTAAGTTAGCGGACTGGCTGGCAGGTTGGATTTGGCTAGGACAGTGATCCTCAAAGTGGGGTCCAGGGACCCCCAAGGGTCCTTGAGGTAGTTCCAGGGGCTCACCAACCAAAAGGGGAATATTTTCTTTTAAGTATTTGTCCATCAATAAGTAACACAATGACATTTTTGTCATGAGTTTCATATACATCTATAATGTCTAAAAGCAAAAACGTTATCAAATGGGGGTCCATGGTGTAGTTTGTCAGGTTTATGGTCCTTAACATGAAAAAGAACCACTGGACTAGGTGGTTCACACACTGGTGCAGGATTACAGCTGCTGGCACCTCATTCTGTGCTGCTGTTGATACTTCACAGTTGGACTTCAATCCTAGGACCCCTCCAGCCCTGTCACTCCATACAGCAGCCACCGACCCACAGGAGAGCAGAGAAAGGCTCATCACAAGATACTAAATGTTAAACATGTTTCATCAGGCTGGAGTTGCTCCGGTGGTCAGAGAACTCCTTTTTGTTGTTATTTATCGTCCCTCTCTGTTCTTTTTGTAAATAAACTTGTCGTTGACTGAAGACGCACTTGCCTCATCCTCCTGAGTCTGTTCCATGTCTGTTATTGTTGTTAATTTGCCGATGCAGGTGACGTAGCACGGCCGAGAAGACTACAGGTCCTTCAATGGGCCAAAATTCAAATGCCACCATTGATACTCAAAATTAATTAAACGCTTTAAATTGCAGCGTAATTAATTATTTGAATGAACACGTTAAATTGACAGCACTAATATATATATTTCTTATTTCTAGTCTTATATATAATTTAGAATTGATGGATATAATTTCCACAAAAAAGTAATTTCTTGTTGACGTTGTTTGACGGAACACTGCCACAGTAGACAGGAAATTGTATCCATGGAGACATGTGGAGTGTCTAGCATTGTGATTGGCTGCTGCTTTGACATGTGCATCACATTGTTGAGGTGGATTGTTCATCATCAGTGTTTTTTTTTTATTAAACCAGTGAAACTACTATAGGTAGGGAGGTAGTGGCTTGTTAATTAAAGATTATGATTTGGTATTTTACGGTAGTTACTCTTGTTGACATAGGAGACTGCAGCCAGAAGCTGAGCAGTTTACAGACCCCACTCACAGACACATCCACTATACAAAATTAACATCAACAAGCACGCTAAACTCAAAATCGGCTGTACACATGGGGCAACCAAGCCTCTTCTAATATTATCAACAACTCGCTGACAAACACCATGCATTGCAGAGCAGAGGAGCTAGCTAGTTAGCTTACAATCAGCTTACAAGCGAACTTCACCTAACTGTAAATAACTTTGACACCAGAAAGTCTCTGGATACACTTATCTGTGCCCTGGGTGCAGATAAAACATGTAATTTGTTTATATTATTTCACCTTTTTTTACATAACACCATAAACATGTGTTCATTCATAGTTCTGATGCCTTCAGTGAGAATCTACAACGTAAATAGTCATGAAAATAAAGAAAACACATTGAATGAGATGGTGTGTCCAAGCTTTTGGCATGTACTGTATGTATATGTGTTGTTGCATTTATAGAAAATGAGAAAATAATATAATATAATATATTTATTGTAAAATATATATCTAGAGGCGTATCTATATCTAACTAGGCAGTCTATTTAGGAAAATAGAGTAAGAGTAATATAAAATAAAGTATTATATATTTACACATTAATTAAATGTATAATGTAAATTATAAATTACAATGAAATATCATAAAATTGGATTGCTTCATGTTATCATGAAATAAACATTATTCAATAAACTTCATAAAAACATTAAGAACTAATTCATTTATACAATACAATAATAATAAAAAACAGTTTGTGTTAAGGTGTAACTTCTCTCTTGATATTTTTGATCATTAGACGGAGAAATGGCAATAGTCTTCAATACTTCAATACTTCAGACTTCAATAAATATGAGTTAATAATAAGTATGAGTTTAAAACCTGCATTAATTAAATTCAATCTACCGACTACTACAATTATACATTACAATCTTCAGTTATAAAATCAGTCTTAATATCTCTCCTTCTCTACTTGTTGTTGATACTTTTTACCACCAGAGGAACTGAAAGAAATTCACCAAAAACAGCAGCTGGTTTGATTTAAAATGAGAAAATATGTCAGTCAGTCAGTCAGTCATTTTCTATACCTGCTTATTCCTCATTAGGGTCACATGGTCTGCTGGAGCCAATCCCAGCGCGTTACGGCGAGAGGCAGGGATACACCCCAGATGGTCGCCAGCCAATCGTGGGGCACACACACCATTCACTCACACACTCACACCTACGGGCAATTTAGAGTCGCCAATTAACCTCAGCATGTTTTTGGACTGTGGGAGGAAGCCGGAGTACCCGGTGAAAACCCACGCAGACACAGAGAGAACATGCAAACTCCACACAGAAAGGTCCCAGACCCCGGACCAAGGAGGTCTTGAACCTGCGACCTTCTTGCTGTGAGGCAACAGCGCTAATGAGAAAATCTGTAATATATAATAATATTTTAAAACTGACTGCTTAGGAAAATAAACTAAAGTTAGGAGTATAATAAACTCCCAATAATAATTTACTCCCAATAATCATGTTTTTCTCTGAATTATGCTAATGAGACTAAACACTATCTCACTAGAACCACCAGCATATGAGGTTTTAGAACAAATTCAATTCTGTTGTTTTTGATGCAATACAAGAAGGGTCAGAAGCTTCTTGTTGTCTGCTCTTAAAGGTCAAAGCTGACTTATTCCAGGTTGACTCCTGACATATATGCATTCAAATATTATTCAAAGACCTGCAGCTGTTTTCTGTTGGAAGAATATTTATAACAACATACATTTATAACAATTAAAGAACTTGTGGATCTTGTCAATAACATTTTTTTATTACAAATAAAAAGCATTGAATTTAATCATAAACATCCCTTCCATGCAAATATGATTGTGTAAAACTAACTAAAGCCATTGCATTGGTTCAATGTTAAATAATAAGAGAATTACACAAGGAAATATTGCTAAATGGATTTCCTGTTAAACGAGACATGGGCTGTTCTGAGCCAAACAGGAAAGCAATACACACACATTCTAGATGCTGGAACAGACTTTATTTTAGAGAATCTTCATGCTTGTCCTGAGACTGTCAACCATCAATAAAGTCTTTCTCCCTGTGATTGGCCTGATGTCTTCTTCTTGTGTCCCAATCTGCTCTCTGTAAAGTGCAGTACTTTAACTCTATTCTGTGCTACAAGCCCTGAAAGGAATGGAACCCTCACTCCACTTCTCATGGACCTGCATGTTACAGTGTTTACATATGTTACATGTTATTCAGTATTGTTATAGAATCTCTAGCCCTGATTACAACAGTCAAACTAAATCCCTGTTGAATCACTGTCTGCTTGCTTTGTTCAGCTTAACTCTGCTAAAGAGCCAAGAAAAACAAACCAATCAGGTGATTCATATGATGTTGAGTGCTCTTAACTGCTTCTGCGTCACCAGTCACTTGACCAAAGCACGAGATGTGGTTTGGTTGAGAAAACCTATCCCTGATGGAATTGACACAGTCCAAGAGGAAGCAACTTTTCCTGTAACTTCCTGTTTATAGCTGTTAGGCTCCGCCCCCTGCTGCTGCTGCCGCCAGATCTGGAGTCAGAGAGGAGCGCCTCAGGACTTCAGCAACCAGAACCAGGACCAGGATTGGAATCAGAGAACCAGAATCATCTGGAGCACTGCAGCAACAGTCCTGTTCAAAGAGAAGAAGCAGACTCAGATTCAGCCTCAGACAGGTCAGTGTTCATCACTTCACACATGGCCTTTTCTGCCTTAAAAACTACAACGATGTCTCAGCTGGTTTCACTGTGTTGTGAACAAAGCTGGAAAATAATCAGTTGACTTTTTTGTATGAGGAATTTTCTCCCTCACAAATAAAAGCACCAATTCAGAAATGTAAAAACAGTCTAATTCAATTAAAAGTCTAAATTTATGTTTCATTGGCTCTGTGCTCCAGGTGCAGAACTTTGGATTTGAGAAGTGGAAGGAAACAATAAAACTGTCTTAAAAAAAACAAAAAAAACATGTAAGATTTGATGCTTACTTTCTGCAGTAGTCGGCAGAATTAGGCGGTAACCAATGAACACGTCTGGGTTTGGCTTCATGCCCCCAATGAATCATCTATTGTGCAGCCACAGTGACAGCAACGCCCTGCCAGCGCCAAAATAAGTTTTGAAATGGCGGGACATTCAGCTTTGGATAATGTAAAGCTACTGAACGTTTTCACACCAGCTTTCTTATAATCTGGTGTTTAACCAATAAGCTCCAGTCACATACAGCACTCTATAGCACAGGTGGAGTGTTTGGGTCAGTATTTTATCTATGTAGAGGTGCAATGAGGAGCAGTTGAGTGTTTTTATTCTGACGGCCTGTGTGGATCCAGCTTAGAGCTCAGGGAGGACAGGCACATTTCAGTTAAACACACGTCGTTGTATCATGAATGTAATTTATCACAGTATCTGCTGCTGCTTTATCCTGTATGAAAAGCTGTTTCCTCAGTTTATTAAGTCCCTGCAACATGAAGGTTTATGGTGACACAGATTACTTCACTGCTGCAGTATAACCACACACTTCTACACATCAGTTCTATTTTTGATGTCAACTTTTTTCTGAAGGAGACGTCCTGTCATTGTTTAATCAGAATTATTGCTGAAATAATGTCAATGTGAATTAGAATCATAGGTACAGCTTCAAAAAAGTGTATTAGGGGATATTAGTGGACACTAGGGGACATTAGAGGACATTAGGGGATATTAGAGGACATTAGGGGATATTAGAGGACATTAGGGGATATTAGTGGACACTAGGAGACATTAGAGGACATTAGGGGATATTAGAGGACATTAGGGGATATCAGGAGACACTAGGGTACCTTAGCAGGATATTAGGGGACATTAGCAGGATATTAGGGGACATTTTAAGACTTTATGAGACATTAGAGGGGCATTAGGGGGCATTAGAGGAAATTAGGTGGACATTTTGAGACTTTAGGAGCCAGGGGTACATTGGGTACATTACGGGGCATTAGGACACATTAGGGAGATATTAGTAGACATTGAGTACATTAGGGGGGTATTAGGGGACATTGAATGATATAAGGGGACATCAGGGGGATATTTTGTGACATTAGTGGGACTTAGAGGGACTTTAGGAGGCATTAGTGATATTAGGGGGATATTAGGGGACATTTTGGGACTTTAGGAGACATTTAACATGGTGACTGGTCATTGGGCAAGTTCAGCAGAAACCGCTTGTTATCAGGCATCAGTCATTTATTCATCAATTTATGATTTTTGTTAGTTGAAACAGTCTCAGAGTGAAAACCATCAGGTTTCTATCAGCAAGAGCAGGAGGCTCCAACAGATCTGAATGATGTGAATATACCTACTTATACAGTGTTGGACTGACTGCTGATTGATAACAATACATTGATTCTGCTTATTTATTTATTTCATTCTATCAAAAATAAAATAATCAATAAACCTGTGGATGTAAATCATTGTTTTATTTGAAGAACTTGCTGCTCTTACCCCTAAAATGACCAAACACCAGGTCTCCTGTGTATATTGATATTAATATTAATGAGCCTCGCTCTGATTGGATAATTTAAATGGCTGTGAGTGCATAGTTGTGGATTGAGTGTTTTGAAACATGGAGCAGTATTTGTATAACAAAGAGATTCTTAAAATAAAGATACTAACATGTCACTTTTACACATGGAATCTTTAACTAACTTAGAAGAATCTGCACACAGTGTGCTTATGTTAAAAGAACATGTCTGAGTGTCATGTGTTTGTTTTTTAGCTGCTGGTGACGTCAGTGGCGCTGCAGCCTGCTGCCATGAGAATCCAGAGACTCACTGAGCTGATTGCTAAACAGGCCCCTGGTGCCATAAAACAGCAGAACATCAAAAGCTACTATGGTAACTGCTCCGAGGTTCCTCTGCCTACACAGTGATTAAATGACCTGCACAGAATGGGGATGAGATTAAATGAAAAGTTAACTAGATGTACTTGCTGCAATAGAAACCAAAGATAATCTACATAAAACATAATGGAGCAGAATCAGCTAATTTTACAGACAGTGAAATTCTTCATCTCTTGGTGAAATGGAAGATTCTCACACTTCGCTTCATCATGTGAGGAAGGGAGGTTCACTGTGTGTGCAGGGAAGGGGTTTCTCATAATCCTGTCACCTGTTAACGTTTCAGGAAGGAAGATTGCTGTAGATGTTGACCCTTTAATCCACCAGTTCCTGGTTGCTGTACGAACGAAAGGCAAAGTGCTGAAGAACGAGGAGGGAGAGACAACGAGGTGCAGCAGGAGAACGTCCCCCACAACACCTCAAATTTAGACCAGAAACACACAGTATCTCCCAGACATTTCTGATCAGTCTGAGATCAGCTGCTGAGGCTCAAATGTTGATGAAACAGTTGAAACATCAACGCTGCTCCTCTTCTCTTCTCAGCCACCTGATGGGAATGTTCTCCAAGACGGTCAGACTGATGGAGCTTGGCATCAAACCTGTGTTTGTGTTTGGTGGCAAACGGCCACAGCTGACATCAGGGGAGGTTAGTGTTCTCTGATTAGAGACTTTCTCTCTGCATGGCATCTATAGAGAACCTGTGTTCACCTCCTGCTGCCGTTTGCTCTGCACCTTTTCATCTTAGTCACATGTTGGGGTCTGAACTGGCATTCATCAGCATTTTGTGTGATTATGGTTTCAGGAAACTTTCATGTTTGTCACATTCATCCTCTGCAACCTCTCCTTTGTTTGATGAATCACTAAACACAAACATGTTTGAAATGTCTCTGCATATTTTACAAGCTGCTCTTCTGTTTTTAAAAGCTGGAAAAGAGACAGCAGAGACGGGCAGAAACTGAGAAGTTGCTCGCACAAGCTCAGGATTTGGGTACACTTCAGTTTTTCATTACGTTTTATGTTATGCCTGTGTGTGTTTATATTATTCTGTCCTTCATGTTGGAACCTGTGTTGCACTGAAAACAAATTCACCAGCCTGGTTGTCTGGCAATTAAAGACTCACTCATTCACTTATTCATTATATCAGCTGTCTGGATGCATAGATTTTGCTGGAGAGATAACAATCAAAGTGATTTCAGATGTTAAGGGCATAAAAGCAATCAGATCCCAGACTGACAATGATCCAGATTTGTTTGTTTTTCATATGTATAATAAAAATATAGAGAGCTAGAGCTAACTTTGATTAGTTATTAAATTGTGATTATTTATTTATTGTCTTCCTAGATGACCAAGAGAACATTGATAAATTCAGCAAGCGCCTGGTAAAAGTCAGCGAGCAGCACATTGACGAGTGCAAGAAGCTGCTGAAACTGATGGGAGTTCCTTGGGTGGAGGTTTGATCTTTGCTACAACTGCTGTTGACTTTTGGAAGATATCTTCCACATGTCCTGCTGTAGGGGACTGACTGGCTGACATGTCTCTGCAGGCTCCATGTGCGGCTGAGGCCAGCTGTGCTGCTCTGGTTAAAGCAGGGAAGGCGTTTGCCACAGCATCAGAGGGCATGGTCGCACTGACCTTTGGGACCAATGTTCTGCTCAGACACTTCACTGCAAAGTAACGATGCTGCCGTCTCTCTATTACTGCATCACTACCCACCCTCTGATTGATTTAGTTTTAGGTTCTCCCTGGTCCAGTTGTTATCATATACTGACAAGTATCTTTGTCCTTGATACTGACAAAAATGCATCATGATCTGTATGATTACATTTGATGTTTTCTAGCAAACCTTCTGTCCAGGAGTTTAACTTCAGTCACATCCTGCAGGAAATCGGCCTCAATAATGATCAGGTGCAGTATTTTCTGACTCCTGTGAAAGGTGCAGAATGTTATACTATATGATCATGTGACATTTCCCATCACAAATCAAAGGTGTTGCTATACATATTAAGTGTGTTGCTGGTAGCAGGAGCAATATTCTTTTCTCTCCCCCCCAGTTCATAGACCTGTGTATTCTGCTGAGCAATGACAACTGTGGCACCATCAAGGGCGTTGGCCCCCAGAGAGCCTTCAACCTGATCAGACAGCACCAATGCATCGAGGAAATCCTGCAAAACATAGACTCCAGTGTACGTAGCTGTTTTATTGCAGCCTTGACAGAAGTTAAAAATTGTTTGTTTGTTAGTGTTTGTGTGTTTGTCTTGATGCAGAAACACCCTGCTCCAGAGAACTGGTCATACAAAGAGGCCAGGGACTGTTATTTGAACCCGGAAGTGGTGGATTGTTCCACAGTGGAGCTGAAGTGGAGTAAACCAGATGAGGAGAGACTGATCCAGTTCATGGTAAAAGAGAAACAGTTCAGGTAAAATACTTTAATGCTGCAACCATGAATGAATGCTTGTCTACATGGTGGTGGTTTTTGCAGGTTTCTGCAATATTTGACCCCAAGGTTGGACATATAAAAGCCGAGTTTATGACTCCAGCATCGCTTGAGCACACAAACTTTAGATGAGACAAGATTGAAGCTGCTTGTGCCATGTTGTCCATAGAATAACATGCATCATTTCATTCATTGGTATGCATGTGTGTGTGTGTGTGTACAGTGAGGAGACGATCCGTAACAGTTGTAAGAAGATCATAAAGAGCCATCAGAGCAGTACACAGAGAGTGGATTCTTTTTTCCCTGTCATAGGATCACTCTCCTGCAAACGGAAGGTACACTCAGGAAAACTACAGCCATATGCCCCAAGTAACTGGGTGATTGTTTAAACCCAGTATAAAATCAGTGTTGTTCAGCTCACTCATGCACTGTATTTCTTTTGGTGTCATTTAGCAGCCTGAAGTTAAAGGATCAGCTAAAAAGAAGCAGAAGACTGAAGCGCTGCACTAGGAAAATCCAGAAAAGACAAAGAAATAGAACATCTATTGATTTCTAGTTTTCTGCCATGGTTAATTGGCAACTGACAAGTCATAATCAAGTTATAATCAGTTGTACATAACTTTGTTCATGTGTTTGTGTGTGAAGACAAAGAAAACGGTCTGCAAAACGTTCATTCTTTTCCTGGAAAACATTTGGTTTGGTTAGTGCAAGTAAGGGCAAAATAATAAAGTGATGTGTATGCAGAATCATCTGAGGACACAGCAACATGATGTTGACTGTGTTACTTTATCAAGTTTCTATTCAGTAATATTCATATGCTTATGCATTTTTATTAAGCATTTTTATTTATAATTAAAACTAAAATTCATTCACAATGACATTTTACATACTATAACAGTCTCTCCATAATGGATAACATTCAACTTTGTTCTTCTCAGAAATTCCCCAATTGCCCCATTTCACTTCAAAATGATGAAACTTTCCCTTAATGTTTAACTGTGGGCTTGTTTGGTAAAAAACAAACAAACAAAGATTTAATTGCTTGGCTTCTTAAACAGAAGCAATTATTCAATTATTCCTTGTATACATCATTATATCACTTTTTTATTTAAAATGACATGAACTCTGCCTATTTCAAAGTGTTGCTGTCAAAGACAGCTTTATTGTGTTTGCTAATGTAGGGATCTCATTTGTTTTCTGTGAACATGTTGATATAAGGCACCATGTTACTGGGTATTTTACATCTTACAGATGAGCTGTGTGTCCGTTTCATTTCAGTCAGTTTTATTTAGAGTCAACTATTCTCAAAAGTGAAATGTTATTTAAAAGAGACCAAAATACAAGAGGATTTTTATTCAATTAAAGTTGTCTTAATGCTTGCTCAATAATGTTATTTAGAATTTATAAGAAAATCTGTTGGGACCTGAACAGCAAATGAATCTAAACTTTACAAGAGAAGCCTGTTGCTTGTTTTCAAAGATGTATACTGGCATGTTTTGGCATGAGGAAGCATTTCTTTACATTGTGTTTTCTGCATAAAAAGCTAATCAGACCTATTTGTTAAACAGGGAAGTGTCATATTTTCCTTCTATCATACCATTTGGTAATTTTAAAAGCAGAGCCTTTACTTTTAACACCAACCTTCAAGAAGCCATGTTGACACCTTTTCTCTTTTCTGTGTAAAATCTGTGTTTGATTCTTCTCCGAGGGCCAGAATAGAATCTTAGGTGAGCAGGAGGAGTCTGTCACTATAACCTGCTCAGCTGTCACTTTCTGCTCTCAATCAACAAGAATCAAATCAACAAGATGGAACCTTTACAGCTCAGATCCAGATGAGCCTCAGTCTGTTAGACAAGGCACAGAGACATCATCAGCTGTTCTGCTGGAGATCCTATGAATGAAGGAAAAGGTGACAATAACAGCAGAGGAAAAAGTGACTCTCAGTGTTTCATGTAAGACGAACAGAGTTTGTTATTGGAGCCTCTCAGCACATGATGATGATGATGATGGAATGTCAGTAGATTTTTATTTGCCTTGTTTTCCTCAAGGGCGACACAGTGGAGCAGTGGTTAGCACTGTTACCTCACAGCAAGAAGGTTCAGGTTCCAGTCCTTGGTCTGGGAGTTGAACATACAGCCATCTGTGTGGAGTTTCATGTTCTCTCTGTGTCTGGTGGGTTTTCTCCAGGTTCTCCAGCTTCCTCCCACAGTCCAAACACATGCTGAGGTTAATTGGAGACTCTAAATTGCCCATAGGTGTGAGTGTGTGAGTGAATGGTGTGTGTGCTCCATGATAGACTGGTGACCATCTGGGGTAATCCTGCCTCTCACCTGTAATGTGCTGGGATTGGCTCCAGCAGACCATGTGGCCCTAATGAAGAATAAGCAGGTGAAGATGAATGAATGAATGAGTGAATGTTTTCCTCAGATGCTGGAGGAGGATCGGCCCATCAGGAAGCTGGCTGGAATTGACCACTCTCTCTGACACAGATATTAAATGCCTACTCTTTGCAGATGATCTAATACTCTTAGCTCCATCTAAAGAGGCATTACAACAGCAACTAGATCATCTGCAAAATGTCTGTGAGACTGGGCCCTGACAGTTAACCGAGAGAAGACGGGGCTTTTTATGCCATAAAGAAGTCTTCAATTATTGATATACCTGTTAGAATCTAGCTCAAAATATTCCACTCTGTAATTGAACCCATTTTACTGTATGGTAGTGAAGTATGAGGCCCCCTTATAAATTAAGACTTTGAAAAATGGGACAAACACCCAATAGGCCTGCATACTGAGATCATTCTCAGAGTCCAAAGGAACACCCCTAATAATGGATGTCGAGCTGAATTAGGACAATTTCCCCTTTTAATTCGGATAAAAAAAAGAGCCATCAAATTCTACCAACACCTCAAAGCCAGCGAGCCCAGCTCCTACCACTACAAAGCCCTGCAATGCCAAGAGGAGAGCAAAGAAGGGCGTCCCCTCAGCCAGCTGGTCCACTGGCTCAGCACCAACAGCTCAGGGCAACAAGACCGCCCTCACACAATCCAGCCCCAAAATCATAACTAAAGAAAAAGACAATTACATCAACTATTGGACATCTGCAACCAAAACCCAAAGCAAACTCCAGTGCTATTTGGCCCTAAACAGACAATACTCCATGGTAGATTATCTGAGCTGTGTAACCGACCCCAGAATGAGGAAAACATTGACTATGTACAGACTCAGCAACCACAGCCTGGCCATAGAGACAGGCCAACACAGGCAGACCTGGCTGCACAGAGAAGACAGACTGTGCACCCACTGCACACAACGCCAGGTGGAGACTGAGCTGCACTTCTTAACCTCCTGCCAGCTATACCAGGACATTAGAAACATATAGTTTCCACAAATTGCAGACACACAGAAGGACTTTGAGACACTGGACCCCACCCAAAAACTCCCATACCTGCTGGGTGAAGTCCAGCAATGTGCACACATCGCTGGAAGATTTCTGTACTGCTGCGACCAGAGAAGGACGTCCAGCGGACAAGAAGGACAGACTCCTGCTGGACATAATGAACTTTGTACATATTGAACTTTGTACATATTGAATTATTGTTGTTGTTATTATTATTATTATTATTATTATTGTTATTATTTAATATTCCTGTATTTTATGTTAAAACATTTATTTGTGCTTTTTGTTGTTATACACTTTGGCAATGTAAACATGTTTACCATGCCAATAAAGCTGAATTGAATTGACAGAGAGGAGAGAGAGAGAGAGAGAGAGAGAGAGAGAGAGAGAGAGAGAGAGAGAGAGAGAGAGAGAGAGAGAGAGAGAGAGAGAGAGAGAGAGAGAGAGAGAGAGAGAGAGAGAGAGAGAGAGGATTGTTACACATCTCCCTGAAATGACTCTGGAACCTGGGGTGTCTGCATTATATAGTTTTGAAACCTGTCAGTCAAACTACATTCTGCTTTTCCTCCAATCAGCATGCGGACGCTCAGCATCCAGGCCCCGCCCACACTCCATTGACTCCCAGAGACGCTCAGCGTCCGGGCGGGCTGTAATTTTCAGCATTTATCCAATGGGCGCCGAGTTTCGAGGTGATGAAAAAAAAGCCCCATTCACTCTCAGAGACGCTCAGTGTCTATGGGGAAATGCATTGACCAGAGACCAGGAAGCGGTATGGGAATGTACGGACATGTCATTTATTTATTTATGATAAGTAGCTGATTCTGAAAGAACTCGTCTTCAAGATGAACATGTTCTAACAGATTTATAGTCAATGAAATGTTAATACAGCTGCACAAATTTGGCCATTTATTTTTTGACAGGGGAAGTTCAGCTTCCCTTGTAGTCTTAAAGAAATCCCCTCTGATTTGTACATAAATAAGATGCTTTTCTGTAATGTATAGGCATAAATATATTTTTTATTTAAATATAAGTGAATTCAATTGAATTACATTGTCATGAAATAAATACAATTCAATTCATTTGAACAACTATATTAATTAAATTAAAATGCTGCTGTTCTGCTTGTTGTTGCTACTTCTGACCACCAGAGGGAACAAGTTGACCAAACAGCACTTTTAAAATGACAAAATAGGAAAAATTTTATATATTTAAAATGACAGTCTAGGGGACAATGAGTAATATGAAATAAATTTTGAAGAGTATTCAACTTTTAACATAAAAAACATAGTTTCTCTTTTTCATAGGGAGAAATATATTTGCTTTTAAAAAATAATTTGATTGATTTACATTGTCAAGGAATAAATAAATAAATTAATTAAAAATAAACTCAATATAATTCATAAAATAAGATAAACAACTAGTAAATTTCCTCTAGGTAGATTTTGAAAGGGCTACTGCTGGAGTGTACATTATGATGAGCTTCTACAGAGATTTCAAACAAATAATACCATTTTCTTTACAAGTAATTATTCAGCAACTTATGCCTGTTGAACAGGTTCACTATACACATTTGACCTACAAATTCAAATTACATACTTTTTTCCTGAAGGTCACAGATAAAAAAAATAATAAATTGTGAGTAGTGAGATGAGTATTGCGTAAATTCATTTTGTTATCCTTGTTTTTTTTTGGCTTGAGCTTCAAAGGTTACTGTGGCAGTTGCGCTGCAGGTAGAATAGGGATGGGAATCAAGAACCGGTTCCTGTAGAGAACCTGTTCCGTGTGTTTCAATTCCATGGAATCGTTTGACAGTTTATCTAACGATTCTTACTGATTCCAACCAGCAGGAATGTACGTCACATAACTAATGCAACTAATGTAACTAACACAAAGGTTGAGTGAGTGAAAACCATCCTCTGCTAAATTTCAATGGTGTTGGCTCCATGAAACTGATGTTTCATATCCTTACTCCACCTAATTTGTATTGCTCCTATGGACATAACTGATCACAGCCTGTTGTTGATCTAGCCCTTTCTCCTTCACATGTTCATCTGTATAATGAGACAAATTTGAACATACAGCCATAATCTGTGGAGTCCCCCAAGGTTCCACTGGGTCCACTACTATTCAACATTTACATGCTCCCACTAACTAAGATTATGGAAGAAAACAAAATAAACTATTACCATAATTATGCAGATGACACACAAATTAATATCAGCAATCCTGTGCAAACACTGAGTAAATGCATTGACTGAATCAATGGTTGGATGTGCCATAACTTTCTCCAATTAAACAAAAAGGAATGATTAAATGTCAGCACTCAGCTTCAATCAGTGATGTTAAACCCCACAATCAGGCTGGAAATCTGGGTGTAGTTATGAACTCAGACTTGACTTTGAACAGCCACGTTAAAACCATCACAAAGTCAGCATACTACCACCTGAAGAACATATCAAGCATTAAAGGCTGTATGTCTCAGCAAGATTTGGAAAACCTTGTCCATTCTCTTCTTTTCAGTAGACGTGACTACTGTAATGGGGTATTTACAGGCCTCTCTAAAAATCATTCAGACAGCTGCAGCTAATTCTAAATGCTGCCACTAGAGTCCTCACTAAACTAAAAAAGTAGATCATATCACTCGAGTTCTGAGGTGCTTGTACTGGCTTCCTGTCTGTCAAAGGTCTAGTTAAGTATATCTCTGATCTGCTGATCCCTTATGAACCATCCAGACCTCTTAGATGGTCTGGAACAGACTGCTCTCTGTTCCCAGAGTCAGGACTAACATGGAGAAGCAGCGTTCACTTTCTATGTCCCACACATCTGGAACAAACTCCCAGAGAACTGCAGCTGTGCTGCAACTCTCACTGTTTTTAAGTCAGAGCTGAAGACTTTTCTGTTTTCTGCTGCCTATTGCTGATTTCTTACTTATTTCCCACTGCACTGTAACTTTTGTTATTGTTTTTAATTTAAATTTTTCCATTTTTAATCTTTTAGTTAATTTTAAATTTCCCCTTTTAATCAACTTTTACTCAACTGTTAAACTGTAAACAACTGTTTAAATTGTATCTTGATGCTTTTAATGTTACATGTAAAGCAGTTTGAATTATCTTGTTGTTGAAATGTGCTATACAAATAAAATTGCCTTACCTTGCCTTATGCAATGTGTATCACCTAGTCCACATTCAAGATGAGTGGGAAAAAAAAGTCATTTAACACCCCCACCAGTCACTATGAATATTTGGTTATGCCCTTTTGTTTAACTGATGCCCCTGCTGTTTTCCACTCCATGGTCAATGATATACTGTGTGACATATGTGTCAATAAGTTCTTGTTTGTTTATTTGGACAATATTTAGATTTTCACATCCAACATGTTAGGTCTGTGCTCCAGAGACTGTTAGAGAATCAACTTTTTGTTAAGGCAGAGAAAAGTGTCTTCCACCAGACCTCTACTTCTTTTCTTGGTTTTGTTATCTCCAAGGGTTGTTTGGAGATGAATCCTGCCAAAGTAAAGGCAGTGGTTGACTGGCCTACCCCTCAATCAGGCAGGGAGTTAAAACAGTTTCTGGGGTTTGCCAACTTTTACAGGAGGTTTGTGCAAAACTACAGTTCTGTGTCAGCCCCTCTGATGTGTCTAACCTCTGCGTCTATTAGGTTCATTGGGAACGAGATGGCAGAGAAGGCTTTCTGGGACCTAAGGTCTCATTTCACTTCTGCACCAATCCTGACCACTCCTGACCCCAAACTCCAGTTCATTGTTGAGGTGGATGCCTCTGAGTAGAGGAAGTCCTGTCCCAGAGGACCTCTACTAATGGTAAGGTGCACCCATGCGCCTTCTTCTCTCACAGACTGTCTCCCTCAGAACAGAATTATATCAGCGATTGTGAACTCCTTGCTGTCAAGTTGGCTCGACAGGAATGGCGGCACTGGCTGGAGGGGGCAATGCATCTGTTCCTCATCTGAATGGACCACAGTAATTTGGAGTATATGAATTCTGCCAAGACCAGGTGGTCCCTGTTTTTAAATCACTTTAATTTCACTCTGTCTTATCGCACAGGTGCCAAGAACCTCATACTGGATACCTTTTCCCATCAGTTCTATGGGTTTACAAAGTTGGCCACCATTCTGTCCATTCTGTTACCTGAAGCTGTGTCCTGGTAGATCGAGAAAAGAGTTGAGAAAGCCAGAATATTGTCAGTCCAAGGGGCTGTCCCACTAACTGTTTGTCCCCAGGTCTGTTTGACGTGAGGTGTTACTATGGGGTCATGCATCCTACTTGGCATACCATGCAGGGGTCAGGAAGACCTTGGCCTGTCTCTGACAAAGCTTTGGGTGGCCCAAGATGGTGGATGTTGTCCGCTCCTACGTTGCTGCCTGTAACACCTGTGTCAGCAATACGACCTCTAACCAACTGCCTGTGGCCCTCCTTCAGCCTCTTCCAGTGCCTAAGTGCCCTTAGTCCGACATAGCCCTGGTCTTTGTGAAGGGACTTCCCTGTTCTGTCTGTAACACAACGGTCAAGGAGTTTAAAAAGTAATCAACTGGATTTTTTCTTTGAGCTTGAAGACGTTTCACCTTTCATCTGAAAAGGCTTCTTCACTTCTAGCCTGATGATGTAAACCAGGATCTACGTATATCTCTGGATCACAGAGGGTGGAGCTATAGACCACACCCCTCATCCCATAACAAAGGGTCACATAGGCCACGCTTCAAAGTGTCAATTGGGATGAGAGTCGTTGTGGTTGCAACTCTCATTCCAATTCAAGGTGTGAATTGGAATGAGAGTCATGGTCATATGATCCAGAGAAAGAGTCCTGCTCTGATGGTGAAGAGCAGATAACTTCCTGGGATGAGATCTCAAGGCAGGATGGTATGTAGCAGATAGGTTATGACGCAGCCCCCCTCCTCTGTTCAAAATTGGTTGTTCCAAATGGATATAGATGGCCTCTTTCACTCCTCTCTCAAACCACCTGTCCTCCTCCTACATCAGTGTCTTTAAAGGAGTGTCCCTTTTCCTTCCGATGTACTGCTGAGCCCTCCTGTGTTGCGCCATGTGTTTGGGGAGTGATTGCTTAGTTTCTCCAATATATAGATCTGGGCACTCTTCACTGCATTGACCTGCATTGCTCTTCATTGCATAAACCATATTGTTGAGGTTTTGTCTTGGGGTTTTGTCCTTGGGGTGGACCTGTCTCTGTCTGAGGGTGTTACCAGGCTTGAAATAAACTGGGATGTAATGCTTGCTGAAGATTCTTCTTGGTTTTTCCGAGCGACCAGATACGTACGGCACTACCACATGATTCCTTCTGTTTTTCTTTTTGTCTTTTGTCTTTGTGGTTACCCCAACTGAGCGTTCATAAAGATTAATAGAAGACAGGACAAAGAAAACAAAAAACACAGAAAGCCACCCCCCCTTGCATTATTGATGGGGCTCCAACATTCAGGCAACTGCAGGATGCCCAAGGATGCCGAGGCCTGCTCAGTTTCTGGTAGATTGGGAGGGCTATGGGCCAGAAGAACAGTCCTGGAAACCTGCTGGGCGTATCCTGGACAAGACACCCATCCTGTTTTTGTGGCACAAGGTGCACATTGAATGGGGGATACTTTCAGGACTCTGCTCCTCTTGGAAACTTTTTTGGGCTCTGTTTGCCTGTAGCCCTCTGCTTGCTGATTTGTGTTTTTCCTTGTGTGACTGATGTACCATGTGGTTATGCTCTGCCCCGCCTCCCTCCTTTGTTCTCCTCCCTGCCAGTTGTACTCACCTGTTTCTCATTGTCATTACCTGCCTTATTTAAGCCAGCTCTTCATTTGGTCTTTGTATGATGATTTTTGTTATCCGCCCAGGCTTCCTTATTTTTGCCATTAAAGACATCTTTGACACGGCACAGTCTGTTTTTGGATCCAGGAGGGGGTTCAGAGGAGACAACAGAGAAACACAAAAAAAGAGGCCAAAGCTAAACCTCGGCAGTACAATGAAAACTACATTTTGTATGGCTTCACCACATCTACATTTTCGGGAACAACTGCAGCTTCAATGTTTGCAGCGACACCAGAGCACCAAGCGTCCTGCAAAAGTAGGGAAAACTGAAGAGTACTATGAATGAAAGCTATCAGAATTTAAGTCAGGTCAGATTCAGAATACAATGATGAAAGCCACAAATGTATCTAGCAAAGCCCTGGAGACGTCTTATGCTGTATTGCTGCTTGTGGCACAAACAAAAAATCCTCACACAAATGTTGAACTAATTCTCCCTGCAGCGACTCGTATGGCTGAAATTATGATGGACAAAAAAGCAGCCGAGACATTCAAAGAAGTTCGCCTGTCAAACAACACCCTGGCCCATTGGATTGATGATATGGCTCTTGAGATAAGATAAGTCATTGACAAAATCAAACAAGCCGGTCAGTTCACTTTGCAGCTGGATAAAATGACAGATGAGTGGAGAAGCGCAGCTCCTGGACTTCATTATAAGGATGTGTAGGACATAAACAAGCATGTTTTGTTTTGCAAAAGACAGCCAGGAAAGACAACCAGGGAAAATATGTTCCAGGTTATTGACAGTTTTTTCAAAGAACACAATAATGTGCAGTCACATCTGTACTGATGGTGCGGCTGCAATGACAGGTAGAGTGAAGGGACTGTTGGGACAAGTAAAAAAGGTAAACCCAATGTAAAATGGATGCATTGTATTATTTATCAGGAAGCTCTGGCTAGTAAGAGAATGAGCCCTGATCTAAATGCTGTTATGGATGATGCTGTGAAGATGATAAACTTCATCCAATCCCGGCCACTGAATCACAGACTTTTCGAAGCTCTTTGCCACAAGAGCAGTGTGCAACACAACCAGCTTCTGTGGAAGGGTTCACAAAAAAGCTCAATCTGTGTGCTCAATCAAAGGAAATGTGAGGAGGGCGATGTGACCCATTTCTTAATGCACACCTTGCCACTACTGATGTCACCAGGGCTCCAATGGGGAACTGCAATGGTGAATCTACCCAAACTCAATTCAGAATTTAACCAGTACTTTCAGGATATTGACAAAAAGTCAGAAAGCCTGGATTGGGTGAGGGACCCATTCACTGCAGCCAGCTGAGCGCAGCAACAAGCTTCCTGCAAGGCTGCAGGAGCAGCTGCTGGAGGTGTCTTCTGACTGGGGCCTGAAAATGACACACAGAGAAAAGACATTAACAGAGGTTTAGTGTAATGTGGAGAAGGGATATCCTGAATTAGGAAAACATGCACTGATTGAACTTTTACCTTTTGGATCAACATATATGTGTGAGGTGACATTCTCAGCTAGAAAGCTCGAGTTTCTCACTAAAGACCAGATTATACTACAGTTGTGAGTATTTTGGTTTTGTTTCAGATATTAACAATAAAGCTTCCTGTTTATGGAGGACACTCCACTTTTGTGATGAATGTTATGAGTTATGTTAATGTATTCTTTAAAAAGAGAGAGAAATGTTACTTGTTAGTTATATATAACAAAAGAAGGTTATTTTGATTTAGTATTTATACTATTTTGGTAACTTATGTTTCAAGAAAACATATTTTTTATATTGAATTAAGTTTAGGTTAAAAACAAAATAGAGAGAGAAAGCCTGAGATTTTTATGTTCATGTAAAGGAGATGAAATAAAATGATTTTCATGTAATAATCACTGTGTTATGCTCTACATTTGGAGAATCATCAATTGTCATATGTGTGAGGGGGTACTCATGGTGTGACAAGAAGGCTTAGGGGGTACTCAAGCCAAAAAAGTTTGGGAAACACTGCTTTACAAACCTGACAATGTGGCTGCAAAATCTAAAGCAGAAAAAAGATGAAGACTCAAAGATTCATCGGAACTATTTTGAAGCATCTAAAAATATTTCTGTTGGTTTCTTGCAGCTCATCAATTTGTTTCAGAAATCACCAGCAAGTGTGGGAACAGTGTAACTGCTGAAGCCAACAAATGACTAAAACACTGTAAATCAAATGTAGATCTGTTGTTGAAGTGAAACATTTGACATTCACTTCCAATCTATATTTAACCAGCAGCTGAGTGTCTGTGTCTGAACTTTCACTTGGGAGACTCAGTCCAACCAGTCAGACTGCATACTGCACATTAGTGAAAAAATTTACTAGTGAAGAGATGAAGTTATGACAACAGCCTGCACATGGAAACAGTCTGCCACACACAGACCTGCTGGAGACTCAACAGAGCTGCAGAGTGATGAAGTTCATGAGAGAAAGTTCAGTAAGTGGAGTGTGATTTATGGTTTTCTCTGGTTGGGGGGAAGTGAATGTAATTATTTCATCTGGAGAATCTCAGATGATTGAATGTGTTGTTGGACTTTCTTTAACCGTTTTTAAGCTGTCGTCATCTGATAAACTTCTTCCACAGAAGAGGAAAGATGTCTATTCATCACATTCATGCTTCACATTCTTTAGTTTTTGTGTTCAGATGTGTGAGTTATTGATTAGAGGTGATTTTTCTGATCTGTGTCCTGTAACAGAGGATAAAGTGAGGAAATAACTTTACAAATGTTCTAAAAATATGCTGTTGCAGTTTGTTCACAAATTTGTTTTTTTAAATCTTTTTTTAATCCAACTTTCTCTTCAGAAACTCATGATGACTGACACTTTTGCTTTTTGGTTTATTGAGTGTTTGTGTTTCAATCACTTTAACTTCAACATCTCAACTTTAAGCTGAGAGACTCAGCCCAACCAGTCAGACTGCATACCACACACACACACACACACACACACATACACACACCTCTCTGTAAAGGACTTCGATAATGAAGGGATAAATGTGTAGCAGCAGCAGATATGTGGAACTGCATGTTTGTCTGCAGATTCCTTTCATATAGTGAAGTTGTTCAGGAATCTGACTGTTCTCTGTGAACATGTTTTAATGATTGAAATGGCCTTTTGGAATAAATGTAGTTCCAGGTTCCTTAAAAACATCCTGAAACACTTTGGTAATTATTCAGGTTACTGCATGTTTAAACATATAATTAGTTCTATTGTCAAACATTCATCAGTTGTTGTTGTTTTTCTCTGGCTTATTTCAAAGCTAATGACTTGATCTATCAAATTAAATGATCACATACAATTTAAACAAGTAAAACATACTACACAATGTGTCTTTTACTTTTACTCAAAAAAAAAAAAAATTTTGAGTAAAAGTAAAAAAGTAAAATATTTGTAGTACAGTATCTTTCATCAGACAATTATCACTTTTGAATACTTTTACATCAACATGGATCAAAATCATTTTTCCCTTCCTGTAAAACAGTTTAAATGTTTGATGACTCATCCTTCATCCAGGGGTGTTCTTCAATAATTAGTTTCATGGAAAATATGTCACCAGACTTTAAATTCTGTTTCATGAGATCTTTAATGTTTGGGGGCAAATGCAGGTTACATGTTTTATAAAAGGTCTTTAGAAATCAAATCAATCATCAAAGAATGTCAGCCAGAGAATGAAGGGTATAAATGCCTCTTCTAAAAGAGTTTAATTCATTATTCACTAATTCATTAATTGCTTCTGCTGCTGCTCAGACAGGTCATTCTTGAAAATGAGACCCTGGGTCTCAATGAGATACGTACCTGTATAAAGGTTAAATAAATAAATAAAGTGGGCGACACAGTGGAGCAGGGGTTAGCGCTGTTGCGTCACAGCAAGAAGGTCGCAGGTTCAAGACCTCCTTGGTCCTGGGTCTGGGACCTTTCTGTGTGGAGTTTGCATGTTCTCCCCGTGTCTGCGTGGGTTTTCACCGGGTACTCCGGCTTCCTCCCACAGTCCAAACACATGCTGAGGTTAATTGGAGACTCTAAATTGCCCATAGATGTGAGTGTGTGAGTGAATGGTGTGTGTGCCCCACGATTGGCTGGCGACCATCTGGGGTGTATCCCTGCCTCTCGCCGTAACACGCTGGGATAGGCTCCAGCAGACCCCTGCGACCCTAATGAGGAATAAGCAGGTATAGAAAATGACTGACTGACTGACTGCTGTTGCGTCTCCAATCTGCTGCAGTTTGTTACATGACGTCCTTTCTACAGGACACTGATCAGTTTCAGTTTCAGTCCTCACTTTCAGCTCCTCAGTGAGTGTGAATCTTCCTCCAGCATCATATCAGCTTCATGACTCCATCTAGTGATGATAGAAGCAGCAGCAGCTGATGCAGCTTTTCTCTGCTGCAGAAATAACAGCTGATAGTTGGGACCTGACAGGTGTTGTTTCACCGATAAAAGTGATAATTAGTGTCTTGCATTACTTGCTCAGATGACATTGGCTATAGAAAAGAATCAATCATTTACTGCAATAATTATTTATTTATTAAAATTAGAGCTTAATAATTAAGTTCTAGAGTTGGGGCACCACCTCTTGGATGAGAGGAAAAGAGTCAATTCTCTGATTCAGTCTCAAAAATTATACTCAACTATCAATTTGGATGCCTGATTAACAATTAATTCAATAATATAAACCAGGATCATCTTAATAATAGTTAGTAAGCATTGAAGGATTTGCAGTTCTTAATAAGAGCTTGGCACATTTCATTATTGTACAGTGTTAAAGATGCAACATGTATTAGTCAAAAGCATTTATTCATAAAAAAAAAAACAAAAACAACAGTAAAAACACAAAATAAATAAACTAAATGGTTCTATATACACGTGAATGTGTGTGGGTATATGTCATGGGTGTGTGAGTGTGTGTGTGTGTGTGTGTTTGTGGAGGTTTGAAACAACTACAAAGATGGCCGCCCGTGGTGGCTATTCTTTGTCCTCAGACTCCTTGTCTGTAGAGAAAAAGGCATCAGGGCCGATTGACCATGTAAATGTATGTCTGTCTGTATGTGTGTGTCTGTCTAGGCTTAACCAGACTTGTCACATGTATCACCTCTGTGGGCACAACACAGGAGACATGATGGAAACATGGTGTGTGTTTTCTCTCCAGGTGAAGCTATAAAGTGTGTATGACTAATGTGATTCAGCAGCATGACAGTATGAAGACAGAGAGCAGGGGCTATATAAATAAAATTGACTTGATTTGACTAGTAAAGCTGCCACACTATACCAATTCCTCCTTGTGTAAAGATGGCACTGGTGTTGTTGGCGACCCACTCCAGTATTTTCTGACAACAGGTTCCAGAGTGGGAAGCTCAATTTGCTGCTACAGGTGACATCTCTGTATTACATGGCCAGAAGTAGGCGCTAACAGTTTCTCCATTCCAATTGTGCCTTCTGTGATTGTAAAAGGTTTTCTATCTACCCTGGAACTTGTGTCTCTTTAGGGGGTTTTGTGAAATAAATCCAAATGGGTAAATACAATATTGGCTGTTTTATTTTCAGATTTTATAATATATTGATCATATTTTGCCAATAGCATTGTCACTAATGGACATATTTGTTTCCAATGATGCTTTGTGGGAACATTTTGACCAATCAGAGACTGAACTAGCATTGAATTCTAAACTCAACAGGAAGCCAATGAAGGGCTTGGAGTATGGGGCTGATGTGCTCTCTTCTATTAGTTCCTGTTAGTAAACAAGCTGCTGTGTTTTGAACCAGCTGGAAACTTTTTAGGGAACTTTTAGGACATGCTATGAGTAGGGAGTTACAGTAATCTAGTCTAGATGTAACAAATGCATGGATTAGTTTTTCAGCGTCATTTTTAGATAAGATATTTCTAATTTTGGCTATGTTACGTATGTTAAAGAAGGCTGTTCTACAGGCTTGATTAATATGAGTTTGAATGATGCTCAAATAAAACTAGGTTTTTAACTGTGGCGCTGGAGGCTATCCTCACATTATCCAGAGTGACTATCTGCTCAGATAGGGACTCTCTAACACTTTTAGGGCCTAATATAATAACTTCTGTTTTATCAGGGTTGAGTAACAGATGATTAATGGACATCCAGGTCTTTATGTCTCTAACACAGGCGCTTAGTTTATGTACTAGCTTTATCTGATCGGGTTTAATTGATAAGTATAGCTGTCGTCATGGAAATTAATGCCATGTTTTCTAATAAAATTACCCAAGAGCAGCATATATAGAGTAAACAAAATGGGCCCAAGGACCGACCCTTGTGGGACACCATAAGTGACTATTGAGTATGATGATGATTACTGGTTAACGCTAACAAACTGGAACCTATTAGATAAATAGGAGGGTGGATCCTCTAATGCAGGGGTGTCAAACTGCAATCCAGAAGGGCCGGTGTGGGTGCAGGTTTTTGTTCCAACCAAGCAGTAACACACCTGATTCTACTAATCAACCACTAGAGCCCTTGATGAGGACCTTCATTAGTAGGTGTGTCAGGTGTGTGACTCCTTGGTTGGAACAAAATCTGCACCCACACCGGCCCTTCTGGATTGCAGTTTGACACATGTGCTCTAATGCCTATGTCCTGTTCAAATCTCTGCAGTAAGATGCTATGGTCCATTGTGTCAAAAGCAGCACTTAAATCCAGCAGGACCAGGATCAAGCCCAGTCTATCATCAGCAGCTAACAAGTCATCAGTGACCTTGACTAGTGCAGTTGTTACCATAGGCTGCGTTCCTTTTTTTCATTCAAGGAGTGATGAAATGAGATTTCCAAAAACCCCTCTATAAAAATATTGGATCTAATGTGTCAACAAAAGTAAACAAAAACTTTGAATATGCCTTTTTTTTTTAAATTGTATAATGCATAATTTCCATATTTAACAGCAAATTCCAGAATAAATTGAACACTTTTTTTTGTCTCAATATGAGTTATTACGCAAGTTTTGTGGGGATATCTACTGTTTAAATATGTTATCCTTTTCACCTAAGGTGGAGGGGCAAAATGACCATGCTGCTCCTGTTGCTTTCTAATCTCATTGTCAGTGTTATTGTTTTACTCTTAGACCGACTAAAGTCCACAATATGGAGGTTGGTGTGAAGGAAGGAGACAACAGAGCAGACTCTCCAGCATCCAGCTGTGAGTCTATGAACACTGACCGGTCCATGGAGCCTCCTCCAAAATTCAGTAATGAACCTGGACCCTCAGACACAAAGTAAGAGATTCTGCTGTAAACCAAATATTTACTGCCTCAATTAAACTGAGACCAGCTTACTTAAAATTAAGCCTTAAAGGGATAGTTGTGTATTTTTCACATGACTCTGTATATCATCCCTATCATCAGTGTCGGACACTCACACTGATTTACCCCTGACAGTATCCTGTGAGCAGAGTTCTGGTCCGGTTCTGGTCAAAACCAAAGTAGTCCGGCAGGTTTCCTGGGACACTAAAATAAAACGTCTTTCTTCTCATACAGCATGTGTTCAAAAGATTGATTTATATGCTTATATCCTCTCCTGGAGCTGCCACCTTATCGCGGTGGAGGGGTTTGCGTGTTCCAATGATCCCAGGAGCTATGTTGTCGGGGGCTTATGCCCCTGGTAGGGTCACCCATGGCAATCAGGTCCTGGGGGAGGGACCAGACGAAGAGCGGCTCAAAACCCTCAGATGACGAAGAAGAACATTGGGCCAGCGTTAACCCTGCCCGGGTGTGGGTTACCGGGGCCCCCCTCTGGAACCAGGCCTGGGGGAGGGGCTCGGGTGCGAGCGCCTGGTGGCCGGGCCTTTGCCCACGGGGCCCGGCCGGCGTGGGCCCCCCTCCCCATGGACTCACCACCTGTGGGGGGGGCCACAGGGGGGCGATGCGGAGAGAGTTGGGCGGCAGTCGGAGGTGGGGACCCTGGCGGTCCGACCCCCAGCTGCAGAAACTGGCTCTGGGGACGTGGAACGTCACCTCTCTGGCGGGGAAGGAGCCTGAGCTGGTGCGCGAGGTTGAGAGGTACCGACTAAATATAGTCGGGCTCGCCTCGACGCACAGTGTGGGCTCCGGAACCAGTTTCCTCGAGAGGGGTTGGATTCTCTACCACTCTGGAGTTGCCCCCGGTGAGAGGCGCAGAGCTGGGGTGGGAATGCTTGTTTCCCCCCAGCTCGGTGCCTGTACATTGGGGTTCGCCCCGGCGGACGAGAGGGTAGCCTCCCTCCGCCTTCGGGTGGGGGGACGGGTCCTGACTGTGGTTTGTGCCTATGCGCCGAATGACAGTTCAGAGTACCCACCCTTCTTGGAGTCCTTGGATAGGGTGCTGGAGGGCGCCCCTTCTGGGGACTCCCTCGTCCTCCTGGGGGACTTCAATGCTCACGTGGGCAATGACAGTGTGACCTGGAGAGGCGTGATTGGGAGGAACGGCCCCCCTGATCTGGACCCGAATGGTGTTTCGTTGTTGGACTTCTGTGCTTGTCATGGATTGTCCATAACGAACACCATGTTCAGGCATAGGGGTGTCCATATGTGCACTTGGCACCAGGACACCCTTGGCCGCAGTTCGATGATCGATTTTGTTGTCGTGTCGTCGGACTTGCGGCCTCATGTCCTGGACACTCGGGTGAAGAGAGGGGCGGAGCTGTCAACTGATCACCACCTGGTAGTGAGTTGGCTCCGATGGTGGGGGAAGAGGCCGGTCAGACCTGGCAGACTCAAACATTCTGTGAGGGTTTGCTGGGAACGTCTGGACGAATCTCCTGTCAGAATGAGCTTCATCTCGCACCTCCGGGAGAGTTTCACCCACGTCCCGGGGGAGGTGGGGGACATTGAGTCCTAGTGGACCTTGTTCCACGCCTCTATTGTTGAGGCGGCTGATCGGAGCTGTGGCCGTAAGGTTGTCGGTGCCTGTCGTGGCGGCAATCCCCGAACCTGCTGGTGGACACCGGCGCTAAGGGATGCCGTCAAGCTGTAGGACGCCAAGAAGGAGTCCTACAGAACCTTCTTGGCCTGTGGGTCTCCTGAAGCAGCGTGCTAAGCGGATCGCAGCCTCGGTGGTCGCCGAGGCAAAAACTCAGGCGTGGGAGGAGTTCGGTGAAGCCATGGAGAAAGACTTTCGAACGGCTTCGAGGAAGTTCTGGACCACCATTCGGCGTCTCAGGAGGGGAAAGCGGTGCACCGTTGACACTGTGTTCAGTGGGGACGGGGTGCTGCTGACTTCGACTCGGGACGTCCTGGATTGGTGGGGGGAATACTTCAAAGACCTCCTCAATCCCACCAGCACGTCTTCTGTTGAAGAGGCAGAATCTGGGGGACCAGTGGTGGACTCGCCTATCTCCGGGGCTGAGATCGCCGAGGTAGTCAAAAAGCTCCTCGGCGGCAAGGCCCCGGGGGTGGATGAGATTCGCCCTGAGTTCCTCAAGGCTCTGGATGTTGTCGGGCTGTCTTGGTTGACACGTCTCTGCAACATCGCATGGACATCGGGGGCGGTGCCTCTGGATTGGCAGACTGGGGTGGTGGTTCCCCTTTATAAAAAGGGGGACCAGAGGGTGTGCCGTGACCTTCAGCTCTCACTGGAGCAGTTCGCAGCCGAGTGTGAAGCGGCTGGGATGAAAATCCGCACCTCCAAATCAGAGGCCATGGTTCTGGACCGGAAAAGGGTGGAGTGTCGACTCCAGGTCGGGGATGAGATCCTGCCTCAAGTGGAGGAGTTCAAGTATCTCGGGGTCTTGTTCACGAGTGGGGGGAGGATGGAGCGGGAGATTGACCGGCGGATCGGTGCGGCGTCTGCAGTGATGCGGGCCCTGCATCGGTCCGTCGTGGCGAAGCTCCTGATTTACCAGTCAATCTACGTTCCTACCCTCACCTATGGTCACGAGCTTTGGGTAGTGACTGAAAGAACGAGATCGCGAATACAAGCGGCCGAAATGGGTTTCCTTCCCCGGGTGGCTGGGCTCTCCCTTAGAGATAGGGTGAGAAGCTCGGTCATCCGCGAGGAGCTCAGAGTAGAACCGCTGCTCCTCCACATTGAGAGGAGCCAGTTGAGGTGGCTCGGGCATCTAGTGAGGATGCCTCCTGGACGCCTCCCTGGGGAGGTGTTCCGGGCACGTCCCTCCGGGCGGCGGCCCCGGGGAAGACCCAGGACACGCTGGAGAGACATAGTCTCTCGGCTGGTCTGGGAACGCTTTGGGGTCCCCCCGGAAGAGCTGGAGGAAGTAGCCGGGGAGAGGGAAGTCTGGGCTTCCCTGCTGAAGCTGCTGCCCCCGCGACCCAACAACGGATAAGCGGAAGAAGACGAAACGAGACGAGATTCAGGCTCATCTCTGTTGCTACAGCCTGGGTAGTCACATTCACGCCTCATTTTTACACATATGTTATGTGTAAAAATCATATTATGTTTATAGCTTGTATCATCCCAAGTCTCCCAGACGTTCTGGGATTCGATTCAATTCGATCGCGCAAGCACGCACACGCGAGACAGAGACCCCCTCCATGCTCCACCCGGTGTGGACTAAGCGGACTAGACTGGACCGGGGGGTGATAAACATCTCCATGAAATAACTTTTTGGAACTTGGGATGTCTGTAAACGTGTCGGTCTAATTCTCTCAAACTAGCTCATTAGCGATGCTGATATAAACATGCGAACACCACTGAACAACTGAATAAAGTTGTGTTGACTATTGTAGCAGTCAGCAGGATGACAGCAGCACTATTAATATCAGGGGGAGACTCCCAGGTTTTCCGGGAGACTTGGAATGATACAAGCTATAAACAAAATATACATATGTGTAAAAATGTGGCCTAAATGGGACTACCCAGGCTGTAGCAAGATGAGCCTGAATCTCATCACGGATTTTATCTTCTCTGGTCGTCTTGGGGCTGCGCGCAGAGATACGAAGGGAGAGAAAGTACGGCCAAGTGATTACGAGCTGGGACTTTTTCATGGATATTGGTTTTGTGATGCATATAAATCACTCTTTGCTGCTGTTTTGAGAAGAAAGACATTTTATTTTAGTGTCCCCCTGTTATGCCCCAGTCTAGGGGACCCAGGACATAACATAAGTGGCCCCCATCCTCCCCAAGTCCCAAGCAGCCACCAACAGAAAGCTGAATGTTCAGATATACCAAGTGATTTATTTACAATATAAGTGTGCAAGTGAAAGCAACAAACAAGTAGATAATACTAAATAGGGGCAACACTAACTAACTTAAGGTTTCAGGGTGGACCAAGGCCAAAACATGTGAAAAATACACAACTATACTACTTTAATGATTTTATAAGCTCTGTTTTATTATTTGTCTAAATATGTCAAGTGTTTTAGATAGTTCCCTTATTAAATTAAATTTATATTTTTTTATGAATCGTATTCCCTCTTATTCTGTAATCACTCTTTTATATTTTCTATTCTCTTAACGTTTTAATAACTGTTCTAATTGTCTTTAACTTATCTTTTATTGTGTTTTTTGCACTTTGTATTTTTTATTTGTTATGTAAAACACTTTGATTTTTCTTGTTATTGAAATGTTCTCTCCAAATAAAGTTTCCTTCTTTTGCTTGGTGGTGTTACAGATGTCTGATAGAACACAGTCAGGGAGACTCTCCAGCATCCAGCTGTGAGTCTATGAACACTGACTGGTCCATGGAGCCTCCTCCATTATTCAGTAATGAACCTGGACCCTCAGACACAAAGTAAGAGATTCTGAGTAACCTGAAAATGTTTTTCATTAATCTAAATATGCCCAAGGCCAGGGCATATTTAGATGTCCACAATGACATGGGTTAATTGTGGACCCTTTAAACGGACCCTTCCCCCACAGGAAACCTTGTTTCACACCTTCAGGGGATGTCACCAAAGATATAAAGGCCTTTGTCCCGAACTCTCTCTTCCCCCAACAACTCCCCCAACGAGGCTCCAATAGCAATCAGGTAGTGATACACACAATTATTACCATTGACATCAATGTACATTTAAATACAAAAAATGTCCACCAAAATAAATATAATTTACTAAACAAAAAGTTTTTCTCCAAATTCTCAAAATGTCCACTTCCACCAGCCTGAGTTGCCCCAATGATGCAAAGCTGCATCAGATCTCTCTGATTGAACAGCTGATTTGCTGTCAAATACTTCAGTCAAGTACAAGAACCTCAAAATTGTACTTAAGTTTAATACTTGTAAATGTACTTGGTTACTTTCTATTACTCTTTATAAGTCCCTATAAGTCATTTCTGGAGTTACCAGATTATTGAAGTGATCATGTAAACAACAAAATCTGTTGTGCTTTATACAATAAAAGCTGTTATTGGAAATGTGCATAAACACCATCTAACATTTTTACCAATTTTACCATTTTTATTTCTTTCATCCTTTAACATCTGCTCATGTGTAAAAAGTCATACAGCCGTGACCTACAACAGGAGAAGGGAAGATGCCCACCATTTTCTTCTCATGGAGAATAGGTGAAGGACAGGAGCAGTGTGTAGCCTTGTTTGTAGATGTAACAGCTCCCACTTAAGGAACGCCCTGACTGTCCCCTCCATATTCTTTTTGTAGCATTGCTACAGTGACTGTTGAGGCTGTTGAGTATAGAGTGATAAATTCCCTTGGATAAGAGGTGAAATGGCATCCTAGACAAATAAATTCAGTTGCCTATAATTCAATTTGAGAGAGAGAATAATTACCTGGATGAAAATAAAATATTCATAGACAGACTTCACATCTGTAATTAATTTTCATCTGATATGAGCTACCAGATGTTGTGTTGAATCATTGTGTATCATAATTGTAAAAAAAAATAAGCTCAAAGCTATAACTGTCATAGACGGCACATAGTGCATTCATGACTAGTTCACATGACTCAACATTCATACCAAACCTTTCATGAATGTGTGAGATAAAATGACAATAGAAAATCACTTTGAGATGTCAGACCTCCACCATGAATATGACCAAGCTATGCAGGTGCCAGATATCACCACCAGGTGGCCCAAAATGATGACACCTGTTTGAAGGTCCATTTACCATGATGTTACATCAAAAAGGATTTCTTCCTGATCATTACCAGAATTTAATCATCTCTTCATGGTACTACTCAACATTTGCTGAAAGTTTGACTTATCTTGCTGACAAACAGACAAATGCTGGTGAAAAACATAACCTCCTTGGCGTACATAATAATTAGAGCCCAAATGTCAAACTAGCAGTTGCAGAACTGCCTGAAGGCCTCCAAGTACCAGAATGTCACAGTAGTGATTTTTTTCTTTCTCTATACCATGCTGACAGCAGGCAGCACCTCACTCAACACATTGTCAATTACTACCACTACTAACACCTGAATGGCAGTGGTGGGATTCAAACCAACACTTCCTAAGGGACTGTAGGCTTAACCCAGTGCCTCAGACCACTCAGCCACACTAATGGGTGAAGAGGCGATGTTTACAGCTTCTGTGAAAGATCTATCAAATATGTACCAGTAAAAAGCATGCAACCATGTTCTGCAAGAGCATTGCATTATCTGCTTGAAACATAATTTTAGTGTCCAATACAGGAGAAAAGGGGCAGAACATCACAACATAAGATGAAGACCATGGAGCCTTCGCAATAGACATCATCAACAATTAGTAGAGGATGGTTTCAGTTGATCGTACTCTGGGTTATGGGTCCAGCACGCTTTCACTGCACCACTCTGCTGTTAGCTGGAGCTTCAGGCCTTGTACATGCATCCCATGATTCTAGACAAACTTCTTTTCTGCAAACGCTTTCTAAATATCTGTAAAATCAAGGGGATGCACAAGACAGAAGAGATTGTTGAGTAATAGGATTGCTTTCAGTTATAAATGGCCGACAGAGAAGTGCAGCAATAATGAGGATTAATGCTGCACCGATCGATCGGCTGCCGATCATGATCGGCCGATATTGCCTAAAAATAGCCTGATCAGCGATCGGAAAAACATGCCGATAAAAAAAGTTGATCACGTGACTTAAATTATTCGTGGCCATTTTCAAACTGACAAACACGCTACAAAACAAAAAGGGACAGATTGGACCCGTTTTAGTCAGTTACTCTCTCGGTGCGCAGCTGTTTTCGTTGTGTGGGGGCGGGCCATAAAGCAACTAACCAACCACGACATGATTCTTCTAAAAAAAACTGTCATTTTTGACCAATCCTAATAATCCTCTGCTTCAGTTTCACAGCATGCACATCTCTGTCCAGTAGCGAGTGAGGGGGCATGTACTAGAAGAAGTGTTTTCTGCCTGGCAACAGCGGGCCATTGGCTGCATTGTATTTTATTTCTATAAAACGCTGCACCCTCTGCTAAATGAAAGATATGGAAATTTAAAATTCCTTCTGTGATCGGCAATCGGCAGATCAAGTTTTTTGGTGATCGGTATTGGTGATCGGGCCAATAAATGCTGATTGGTGCATCACTATTGAGGATTTATTTTCCATACTGTCACCCAACCCAATCTCATGACTTTTCATGGTACGTAAAAATAGAAACTATTACAATGTGTTGTCATCACATTTTATGCCTTTTATTCGTAAAAGGGCCATGTTTCCCTGCCCTATATGTTTTAATGGACAGTGTGCAACTCGACCACTGTGAACTCTAAGTGGAGACCGAGGGAAAGAAAGATGTCAGCTTAAAAGATTTTTGCCATCAACCTCAATTCTTAGAAGCTCAGTCACAACTCAAGTCACAAACAATTGAATTGAATTAGTATGCAATTTTTTATTGTGAAAAGTTTAGGTCTCATTTAAGGTCCAAACTGATCAAAACTGGCCGGCTCATGGGAGAACATCAGCTACAATTTGTCAGCATTTACAACTACAAAACCATATTGATTTTTAATGTTATGATGCTGTCAGACTTTGCTGGAGTTTGCCACATCGTTGAATCTCAGAGCATCACTGGGTGAAATAATTAATGAATCGCATATTGTCAATGTACGTAAATAAACGTTACCTGCTTGGTTTTCTTTATATCTGTAGTTTCATAACAAATACAACTTATATTATACATTTTCTTGTGTTTACAAGTTAAAAAAAAATCCCCAGCACTGTGACTGTAGTGAAGTTTCCAGTGTATAACTCCCTGTGTGGTTCCATTAAAGGAGCAATACACTCACATTTCTCTTCAGTTCATCAGTCTTTTTCATGCTGCGCTCAATTAGGACTAGTGCATAAGAACTGAAGTCTGAATTGAGAAAAAAAAAACTTAGAAAAAGGGCACTTTGGGCATGAAGGGGCAAAGGAGCAGGTGCTGTAAAAATTGTGGCTTGAGTCTGAGCTTCTAAGAAATGAGAAGGTTCCTTGCAAAAGTCTTTAAAGCAAATGTTTCTCCTTTTCCCTCAGTCTCCAGTTGGTGCTCACAGTGGCATAGTTGCACCCTGCCCACTAAAACACATAGGACAGAGAAACGTGGCCCTTTCATGGAAAAAAAAGGCATAAAAATTGATGATGGCATGTTTTAATAGATTTTATTTTCGTGATGGCAACACAAAAAGTCATGAGACTGGAGCAACCATTACAAACACCTAAATGGAAGTGCTGGGATTTGAACCCAGGCAAATCCAGTGCCTTAGACCATTTGGCTACACCACTGTTCAGAGAGACTGTTCACAGATTCTGTGAAAGATTAATCAAATATTGTCCAGTAAAAAGCGAGAAGCCAAGGTCAGCAAGAGTGCTGACCTTGGATGTAATGCTGCCTTACTATGCAGCATTACTGTTTTTGTTCCAAATCTCGTACCTGATCATGACATATCTGAGTCAAGGGGTAAACTAGCCTACATTCAATGATTTGTATTTGTTTCTATTTGTTATTTCAGGAACACAGATGCAAGAGACACGCATTTGACATAGCTAAAAGGATCTATAGAAGAATGAGACAAGACTTGCATGAATGACTACTAGATTAGTCAACCGTTTGGTAAATTGGGATGGTCAAGGGTGAGTACACCCTCCTTGGTGTACGCACCCCTTGGTAAAAGTGAAGTCACAGAAGCAACAAGCATTGGTGGGGGAAATACATCTTCATTAAGGGGGTGTAGAGCCAGAGCCGCTGTAGAGCCCTAACTGCTGGACGACAGCCGCTGTAGAGCCGCTGTAGTGCTGAAGCTGCTGGAAGTCAGCCAATGTAGAGCCACTGCAGAGCCAGAGATGATAGAGGTCAGCTGCTGTAGAGCTGGTAGACTTGGAGCAAGCCAGCTACTGCTACAGCAAGCTAGCTAGCTGCTGCTACAGAGTGGAGGCTGGTTGCTAGCATCTACAGATCTAGCTTCAAACTAGCTCCTGCAGTACTTCATAGTATCTTATGATTGGCTGCTGCAGCAATGGCAGAGGCTACTGGTGAGAGACAGCTACAACATTGCTACCAGATGACAGTTTCAGGGCCAGTTGTCATGGAAAGCTCAGGCCTCAACTTTTTTCAATCAAACAAGGCCTCAAACAGTTTTTAACCAAACTGATGCATCAAATGTATCCCAAATTAAACCAGAGGTTTCTCAAAATGAGATAACAGCTCGCAAAAAGATCCCATTTCTGACTCCTTGTCTGGTCAAATTGATTTAAACCACATTTTACATTATAAAAATATATAGACCTGACAGAAAAAAAAAGGATTCAGGATAGCTGTCTTCTTGGATGTGTCATGAACTCCCCCGTCAAGTAAAGTGTCACTAAAATGTCTTTACAGGAAAAGGGGTGGAGTTTTTGTGGAGGAGCAACTGTCCTGCTGTTGTTTGTGTCAGGATGTCCTAAAGGATCCTGTCTCTACCAGCTGGGGATGTTGGTTCTGCAGACTGTGTTTAAACTCATACTTGGAACAGTTTTCTTCATTGGGAGACTTCTCCTGCCCCCAGTGTAAAAAGATATCCAGAACAAGACCTGGACTGCAGACTGGACAAAGTAAGGCTGGTTGATTTGATTTTGTGTTGCTGATAATGAATAATTGTCAATGTCTTTGTTTAGTCTCATGTTTGTTCTCTGTTTTAGTGACTGTTGCTCTCCAGGAGACTTTAGATCAATATAAGATTGGTTTGAAGATGAGCAATGAGCATGTGACTGAAGGAATCAATGAAGCAAGATGTAAAACCCTCCTCACCAATGTCTTCACTGAGCTCTACCTCATAGAGGCCAAAAGCCAACACGATGTGGAGCAGCTTGAAAAAGATTCCAAGATGGAGACCCGCCAGGATACTAAAATCGAGCATGGCAACATCTTTAAAGTCTTACTTGGGCAAAAAAATGATATTAGAGTTGTTATGACAAATGGTGTTGCTGGCATTGGTAAAACATTCTTGGTGCAGAAGTTCACTCTGGAGTGGGCAGAGGGTGAGAAAAACCAAGAGATCGATTTGGTCATTCCACTTTCATTCAGGGAGCTGAACTTGATCAAAGATGAGCAGTACAGCCTTTTCACTCTGATCCCTGTTTTCCATCCAACGTTAAAGAACCTCACAGTAGAGCAGCTCGCTCGCCTTAAAGTTTTGTTCATCTTTGACGGCCTGGATGAAAGCAGATTCTCACTGGAATTCAAGTACATAAAGGTTGTGTCTCATGTCACACAGACATCATCAGTCAACCTGCTGCTGACAAACCTCATCAAGGGGAAGCTGCTTAAATCAGCTCTCATCTGGATAACTTCCAGACCTGCAGCAACCAATCAGATCCCTCCTAATTGTGTTGACAGGGTCACAGAAGTACGAGGCTTCAATGACCACCAGAAGGAGGAATACTTCAGAAGGAGATTCAGTGATGAAGATCTTTGCAGCAGAATCATCTCACACATCAAGACCTCCAGGATCCTCTACGTCATGTGTCACCTCCCAGTCTTCTGCTGGATCACTGCTTCAGTTCTGGAGGATATGTTGACTACAGACCAGACAGAAGAGTTGCCCAAGACCCTGACTGACATGTACTCACACTTCCTGCTGGTTCAGATAAAGCGGAAGAAGACCAAGTCTGGTGAGGGACATGAGGCAGATCCACAGGAGCTGACAGAGGCTGACATAGAAGTTCTTTTGAAGCTGGGGAGGTTGGCATTTGAGCAACTGGAGAAAGGAAACATCATGTTCTACCAAGAAGACCTGAAAAAGTGTGGTGTTGATGTCACAGAGGCTTCTGTGTTCTCAGAAGTTTGTACACAGATTTTCAAAAGAGAGAGTGTGATCTTCCAGAAAACAGTCTACAGCTTTGTTCATCTGAGCGTTCAAGAGTTTTTGGCTGCAGTCTACATGCAGCACTGTTACATCACTACAAACACAGACGTACTGGAGACTTTCTTGCAAAAAAAACATCCCCACTCTTCCCTCGAGGACTTCCTGATAGGAGCCATGAAAATATCTCTCGAAAGTAAAAATGGCCACCTAGACCTGTTTGTCCGCTTCCTTCATGGCCTCTCTCTGGAGTCCAACCAGAGTCTCCTTGGAAGTCTACTGGGTCAGTCCAGCAGTCCAGAAACCACCCAGAGAATCATCAACAGGCTGAAGGAGATGAACACTGAGTTATTCTCTCCTGACAGATGCATCAACATCTTCCACTGTTTAATGGAGATGAATGAGCGCTCAGTACATCAGGAGATCCAAGAGTTCTTGATGTCAGATAAGAACAGATTACAAAAGGAACTCTCTGTGATCCACTGCACAGCTCTGGCCTACCTGCTGCAGATTTCAGAGGTATTAGATGATTTAGACCTTAAGAAGTATAACACATCACACCAGGGACGGCGGAGACTGATCCCAGTTGTGAGGAACTGCAAGAAGGCTGAGTATGTCCAGATGTTATTGTCATTATCAACAGTATAAATCAATCACTGAAGATCAGACACACAAACAATTCATGTCCATGTGATCATTCCAAAAAGTTGCCTCTGTGAACTATTTTTTACATTTATAGAGAAGCATTTTACAGTGATTGGCAAACAAATTATTAACATCAACAAAAATTATTTAAATAAGAGATATAAATGGGCAACATGGCAATGGTTAGCACTGCGCTGACCAAGACCTTGGTCTGGGACCTTTCTGTGTGGAGTTTCATGTTCTCGCTGTGTCTGCGTGGGTTTTCACCGGGTACTCCGGCTTCCTCCCACAGTCCAAACACATGCTGAGGTTAATTGGAGACTCTAAAGCACCCATAGGTGTGAGTGTGTGAGTGAATGGTGTGTGTGTCCATTATAAACTGGTGACCATCTGGGGTGTATCCCTGCCTCTCACCTGTAATGTGCTGGGATTGGCTCCAGCAGGCCCCTGTGACCCTAATGAGAAATAAGTGGGTATAGAATTCTTTAGAAAGATTTCTTATTTTCTTAAACCAAGTTTAAATTGATGAATATCCAGAAATCTAAATTTGAAATGCTAAATGATCTGCCAATAGAGAAAGATAATTCTAGATCATTTGACTCAATAATAATAACTAGATGATATTTATTCCTTATCAGACCTTTAATCAAGACTCCTGTAATCTACTCTAAGACCATGTCTACTTTGTGTCAGTCTGCTCTAGTACCAAGAAAAAACAGGGCAGGTGATCCTGGTCCTGGAAGGCCAGTGAGGGTGAAGGTTTTTGTTTCAACCAAGAAGTAACACACCTGATTCTACTAATGAAGGTCCTCAGTAACATTACATTCATCCTTCACCTTATAGTTTTAATACAAATCTAGTAGGATAATTTCAAGACAGCCCTGTTGTATTTGCACGATATCGAGGTACTGACCCCAAAGCAAAACTTGATTTGTCATCAAAATGTAGTCAGTCAGTCATCTTCTATACCCGCTTATTCCTCATTAGGGTCACATGGTCAATCCCAGCACATTATGGCGAGAGGCAGGGATACACCCCAGATGGTCACCAGCCTATTGTGGGGCACACACACCATTCACTCTCACATTTATTCATCTATGGACAATTTAAAGTCAGCAAATAACCTCATGTTTCTGGACTGTGGGAGGAAGCTGGAGAACACCCACCAGACACAGAAAGAACATGAAACTCCACACAGAAAGGTCCCAGACCCAGGACCAAGGAGGTCTTGAACCTGCAACCTTCTTGCTGTGAGGCAACAGCGCTAACCCCTGCACCATACAATATTTTCAATATTATAAATATTTCAATATTTCTTTTCAATATTTATGATAAACTGATTGATTTCATCATGTTTAAACATAATATATGTTGTAATAACAGGATTCAGGACTTTGAGCTCTCAGAGACAGACTGTGAAGTCGTGGCTTCAGCTCTGACATCCAACCCCTCCCATCTCCAGGAACTGGACCTGAGTAACAACAACCTGAACGATTCAGGTCCAAAGCATCTGTTCACTGCACTGAAGAGTCCAAACTGTAGACTGGTGGCTCTCAGGTCAGTTCATGGTGTCCTTTTGTACTTCTAATATTCTATTCTATTATTCTTTTTGTATGTGCCATTATTCAACTACATAACAGAAGGATTTAATCCTATGGCAATGCAATCCAAAGCTTCTTATACAGAAAAGTGTCAGGCAAAATCCAAGTACACAGCAGGGCAGAGGGATCAGGCAGATGTACAGACTGAGTAACTCAAAGCTCAAATGTTAAAAACGGTGCACAGGAAGGCAGCAAGATCAGGCTGAGGTGCAAAAAGGGGATAAGCAAGACTCACAAAGAGGCACAGGCAGAAGTTGGTAATAGCACAAGAGCAGGTAAAGGTCTCCAAAAAACACAAGGCATCTGTCCAAAAACAGGTTTGGGTCAAAAACAGCAGGATCCATGATAAGGCGTGAGCAAAAAACAGTCTTGGGCAATTAGGGTAAATTTATCTGGCAAGTGCTGCCAGTCCAGGTGCAATTTACAGTCACATCTGTGTTGCATGGAGTCAACAAACATATGTCACCTATAAACAGGTGTTTCAGCCTCACACTTCCTCTGATGTTTTTGTTTTTGCCTCAGAAACAGCATTTTCGATATTAGCCCACAGGTTTTCAATGGGGTTAAGTTCAGGGGATTGAATTGACCACTCCAGAAGGTTTTGTTTTGTGTGTAAAAGCCTCCCTGTGGCCCTTCAAAAATAACATTCACCACGTAATAATAATTTTGATAATAATAGTAATTTAACTGTAAATACAATGATCAACATATTCATGCCCTGACGCCCACATGTAGCCATAGAGTGCTCATTTCCATCATTTGTTCATAATGCAACTAGGAATTCAAGTACATCTCAAAGAAAAGGCAATCAAATGATGCTCCTTAAGTGCATCTTGTTGCAGCTAATGAAGTTTCTAGAAGCCTATGCTGAAATCGCAGAAAATATATACACAGATTATATAAGGCAGATTTAAAAATGCATTACAAATAAAAATCTAATTGTTTTCTGACAACTCCTCTGCATTCTTGTCAGTTGACCATATTTTTAAATAATCATAGGATTTAGGATTATTTTAAATGGTCCAGTCAACAGACTACAGATTCTCCACAGACGCAGCCAGGGACATGTAGAACTAGAAGTAGAGTAGTAGAGTTTACTGAAAAAACAATCTGTGAATGATTCGATTCTGTGAAATAGCTTGTTTTTAAAATCTGACTTTACAGAATTAAATATGGATAGATGATTGGTTTTGCTTCAACATTTTTATTATTTTGTTTTGATCATTAAAAGGTCTGTACTAAAACAAGAAAATTACTATTTCAACAAATGGAAACCAAAACATTAAAAACTTCAATAGATCCTGATGCAATGAGGTGGACCAAATGTGCTGCTTTAAGAGGAAAAATGTTCTTTTGTCATGAACAAAGTGTGTTAGACATTCATCACTTTACTGTCAAGTTACAGTGCTATTCCTGTGTTTCTAAAGGAAAGGCTGGGTTACGGATATTCAAATAATATTTTGACTACTTTATACTAGACTATATATGGTAGACTATTATAAATAGGGTGACATGGTGGAGCAGGGGTAGAGACCTCCTTGGTTCTTGGTCTGGGACCTTTCTGTGTGGAGTTTCATGTTCTCTCTGTGTCTGTGTGGATTTTCACCGGGTACTCCGGCTTCCTCCCACAGTCCGAACACATGCTGAGGTTAATTGGAGACTCTAAATTGTCCATAGGTGTGAGTGTGTGAGTGAATGGTGTGTGTGCTCCATGATAGACTGGTGACCATCTGGGGTGTATCCCTGCCTCTCGCCGTAAAGTGCTGGGATTGGTTCCAGCAGACCCCTGTGACCCTAATGAGGAATAAGCAGGTATAGAAGATGACTGACTGACTATTGATTATTTTAATAGTCAACACAGTAGTATTTATAATACTACTGTTGACTATTAAAATAATTAACAATGTAATAATAATGTGGAAAATACAAATTTGAACTGTGACTTTCTCGTCTCATTTAACATATCAGTACTTGTGATACGTTTATATACACAGACAAATGAAATATGCATAAATATAAAATAATATAACTGTCTTGCACAGTTATATTATGTTGATAGCCAAACTGAATATAAGAATCTGCTCAGCTGTTCAGTGAACCCATCAGGTAATACATAGTCTATTTTTGCTTTCCACTGACCCTACCAAATATATCAGATGTGGTCAATATGTTGTGATGTCATATTACATTCTTCTTTAATATGGGTTCCTACAGTTCAGCCAGTTATATTGCAGGGTTCCAACTCTTGTTCCATGTGCCCTATTTTAACAATGATCACCTGCCCCTCCAAAGGCCTCTGCCTGGCCCTGGTTTGGAACCGAGATGCTGCTGGTTTATTGGTGTGTTTGGGGGCTTTGTCTTGTTGAAACTCACATTTCAAGTGTATTTCCTCTACAGCATAAGACAACATGACATGAGTATTCTGATATAGACAAACTGATCCATGATCCCTTGTCTTTGTGCTAAAGAGGTTACAATTTGCCAAAGAACACATCAACTGGCCTAAAGAAAAATGGAGAAGGAAAAATGAAGAGGAAATGCCCTTCAAATGTGAGTTTCAACAAGACATTGACCCAAAACACACCAGTAAACCAGCAGCATCTTGGTTCCAGACCAACAACATTAAAGTTCTGGGGTGACCAACCCAATCCCTGGACCTTAATACCATTAAAACCTTGTGGGTTGACATCAAAAATGCTGTTTCTGATTTTCTGAGACAAAACCAAGAGATTCAGGGAAATTATGAGGCTGAAACACCTGTTCATAGGAACCAGAAGTTGGTCGACTCAATGCAACACAGATGTGAAGCAGGTCTCAGAAACCACAGTTATACAGCTAAATATGAAAGCAGAAAGCCATCTGGGTACCGTTTGCCTACCTGTTGAAAGCTAACTAAGGTATTCAAATGTTCTAGATTGTGGATTTCTCATTTTTGCTACTACATAGGTGGGTAGTTGCCAGTTTCAGATGTAACCACTGTATCTGAAGAGAGTGGAATCAGCTGTGGTGGTGAGGCCCCTGTGATAGGATGGCATGTCTGTCTGTTCAGCAAGGAGTGGGGCACAGGAAAAACCTGGTATTTATCCCCCGGCTCCTTGCTTTTCAGGCATGATGGCTAGAAAGGGCATGTGCCAGGCTGGACTGTGACACTTTCTTTGTTTGATACATGTGTGAAACTCAGATCTGTAAACCAATGAGTCTCCATTACAATAAACAATTAAATATATGTAAATAAGTACAAATAAACCAATGTGATTTTTTAAAAAACTGAATATAAAAAGTTCTAGAGCGTTTTATATTCATAACCATAGTAAGCAGTAAACAGTGGGTAGACTGCTTTACATGTTCATGACGCTTCCTTTCAGACAATGATGTCACCTTGTGCAGCCCTACCCTCAGTAAAAAGGGAAATCATTTGACATTCTGGTGTTTGTCACTGATCAATCAGTGGTGATGGGTGTAAATCTGTATTAGAAATAATTTAATTTTTGTAATTAAATTACAGGTAATGTTACGATTTACAGGAAGACATAAATAATAATAAGTAATGCGCAACCTTTTAATGTCTAATTTGATCCTCATGACCTCTTTGATGATGATCATTTTTATTGTGTGAATTTAACATTTTTTACATGCATCCTGTTGGGTTCAGCTATTTGGAGTTTACATGTTTTAAACTTCTACATTCTACCTTCTACAGCTCCAAACACATTATGAAATTCAAGCAGAATAATCTGCTTCTAACTCTACATGATTTATTTTTATTCAGATTGAGTTGCTGCAGTTTAACAGAGATCAGTTCTAATTCTCTGGTCTCGGCTCTGAAGTCCAACCCTTCCCACCTGAGAGAACTGGATCTGAGTAACAACGGGCTGCAGGATTCAGGAGTGGAGCTGCTGTGTGGTTTTCTGGAGAATCCACACTGTAGACTGGAGACTCTGAGGTCAGATGCTATTTTTCATTTTTACTGTGCTGAGATTAATATGATGTAAACATTGTGGTGACTCTAAACTGCAGACATGAGGATGATGTGACAAATGTAAGATGTGTAAAGTATATGAGGATCTTACTATTAAGCTAGCTAGCTGCAGATTTAAAACTTTTAAAGAGGGGTAGACTGCATGTTTTCTATGTTCTTTTTGTTATATTTGCATTTGTCATTATATATTGATGGCAAACAATGAATTATGATGTCTAAAAATTTTACAAAAATCTATAATAAAATACAGAGGTACAAAATTTACCTCCGACCATTCAAAACTTCTGACCAACATGACTGTTTAGCTGGCATAGCTGCCCATCAACAGCCAAACCAAAATCAATCCACCTGGGCAGTCTATCTGCCCATAAAAATAGCTGAGCTTCTGCATATAATCAACACACAGTTGTGATGAATGAGGTGCATGGAGCTGTGAAAGTGCCACCAGAGAAACCAGCAGAAAAACACAGCCATGTTTGCAAGTCAAAAAAACGTTTTTAGACGCAGAACTTTAGACACATTTTAAACCCTGACTCGGTTTGTTGATGTATCTGACTGCAAGCAGCAGTTCTCTCTGATATGTTGTGGTGGCTGTTTGCAGACTATCAGGATGTCTGATCACAGAGGAAGGTTGTGCTTCTCTGGCCTCAGCTCTGAGCACCAAGCCCTCCCATCTGAAAGAGCTGGACCTGAGCTACAATCATCCAGGAGCCTCAGGAGAGAAGCTGCAGTGTGGACTGAACACTCTCAGGTATGGAGAGACAATGTCTGATAGAGGAGGAAGACCTGGAAACATGTTCTCTGTCAGAGCTGATCACACATCAACTCAATCTTTGACTTGTTGGTTCCAACTGAAGTTTCCTGTATATGTTGAAAGTTAAAGATGGTTAGATTGAGTCCGGGTTTGAGAAGGATCAGATAGTGGATTCAGATCAGATCCAGAATCTTAGTGGGTAAATTAGAGTGATGTAACGTGGTGTTGGTGAAAGAGAAGCAGCTGCTCTGACCCCCCTCCTCCTTTCAGCCTGCAGCCTGCTGGAGTCCGATGGTTGACACCAGGTCTGAGGAAGTGTAAGTGTGTTTTTCATTTGATTTATGAACTTCAAACTGTGACTCATTCACATCCTGCTGAGGATGAAGATGATGATGCATCCATAACTGCAGCTGTGTTGTGTCTCTTTCTCTCCATCAGATTCCTGTGAACTCACTCTGGATCCAAACACAGCGAACAGAAAACTCAAACTGTCTGACAACAACAGGACGGTGACACATGTGGAGGAGGATCAGTCGTATCCTGATCATCCAGATAGATTTGATAAGTGTCCTCAGCTTCTGTGTAGCAATGATCTGACTGGTCGCTGTTACTGGGAGGTTGAGTGGAGAGGAGGAGTTAATATATCAGTGAGTTACAGAGGAATCAGGAGAGAAGGAGACAATTGTAACTGTTGGTTTGGATGGAATGATCAGTCCTGGAGGCTGAACTGCTGTGATGGAGGTTTCTCTGTCCGTCACAATAAGAGCGAAACAAAGATCTCCTCCTCTTCTTCCTCCTCCTGCTCTGTCTCTAACAGAGTAGCAGTGTATGTGGACTATCCTGCTGGTTCTCTGTCCTTCTACACAGTTTCCTCTGACTCACTGATTCACCTCCACACCTTCAGAATCAAATTCACTGGACCTCTGTGTGCTGGGTTTGGGTTCTTCTCTAATCTTGGTTCCTCGGTGTCTCTGTGTCCTCTGTAGGAGGTAGAGTCTCCTGGTAGAGAAACTGTCTCATGTTATTTCCACTCAATCTGATCTGTTTCTCAACATGACTCAGTTTCAGTCACAGATCTACAGTTTCAAACAGAAGCGACTTTCCTCAGAAAGTCTGTTAGACTGTTTTGAGGTTTGGGGGTTGTGGGTTTGATCCTGATGAAGTCCTGCACTCAAAGTGATCTAAATTCTAAATTTGCAGAGCCAAAGGAGACTAAAGTCCACAACACTGAAGTATAATTTTTATCATGTAAGACAAATTTAATGTTGACATCTGAGGAGCTCAAAGCAGATCATTTTAACTGTTGATTTCTGTTGATTGCCTCATAAATGAATGGACTAATTAAAGATAATATTAAAGGACAAACAGCTGTCGCTCCTTACTAAATACACACAATAAAAAGCTAATCTTTTTCAAATGTTTATTTCCTGTTTTTGTATCAAGTAAAGTTGATTATTTATATTTTTTCCTCAGGCTGATATAAATGTACCTGCAGCATCCCATCTTGACTCATTTTAAAAAGGAGAATAGATAGTAATATTTGATGTTTTTAGGCTCTAATAACAAACCTGTACATTATGTAGCAGGGTAGCTTACACCCCATTTCCATAGTTACCGTTGATTTATTTGTCATGTTTGTCCTGCCCGATCATATTTTTTCAGCTGGAAATCAGCTGACGGTGCACCTTCTCCCTCTCAGCTGACTTCTGTTTTGGTAGCACGGAGCCCGACTTGGCTCATCGGTTAATTTATTCGGGCTGCAACACACATTTTCAGATTTCTGAAAACGGGTAAAAAGGTGGTATAGCTACTTATTTCCTCAATGAACCTAAACACCTGCATTTGTACAGAAAAGACACTGGAATCCAGTTGTGATTATGTTCAAATTTCTTTTAATAAATAGAGCACATGGTCTTAGATCAAGTACACACTAAAAAAAGTTCAAAACAGACCATCATTTTATCAACTCTTTAGAAAGAACAATGCAGGCACTTTACCCAGCTTATGTTCAACAGGGAACAATACAGGGGTGGGGGTGGGTGTGTGTGCATGCAGCCATACACAGGTTTATAAGTCAGTAAACAACATATATATGTAGATTTTTATCTCTCTCAAAAGCGCCCATCAATGTAAGTGAAAGAATCCAAATAAAAGCACATCAGAACAGAAAGAGAAAACCCTAACTAACCATCACAAAACCTGGAAAAACAGTAATGGCTCAGTTTGGGATTTTTGCAACATTTACAGATTATAAAAACAATTAGTAAGAAAATTAATATGAATTCAGCTTTGTGCCTCCCCACGTTTATTAATAATAATAAAAAAAGACAAAAACAAATATATCAATATCCGATGGAGTTGGCGAGGAACAGTAACATCAATGTACAGGAGGGAAGTTAGCACAACACGTCAGTCCACAGCAGCAGGTTATTTTATCTATGCTGTGCTGCTTTAACTCATCTTTTGTTTGTACTATAACCAGAAACATGTAAAAGTCCTTAAATTGTTTTGCATTTTAATCGTTCCAAGTCCAGATTCACTGGAGGTTTGCATAGTGAAGAGAGATTGACGACTTGTACCAGTCATACTGTCTGCATGTCCTTTGTTGCTTTGAAGACAGATTTTTATAATCTTCTATAGAATTTAGAAAGATTTTACATTTTGAATAAATGTAGCTTACTGTTCTATTAAAAATGCTGTAGAATTATTAATAAATGAGCAAGGAAACATTTCATATCTTTTGTTGGTTAGGCTTATTTTGTTAGTGACTTTCGTGTTTAATTAAAAGTCAGTCATTCCTTTTCTATACCAGCTCATCCTCATCAGGGTCACATGGTCTGCTGGAGCTAATCCCAGCTCATTACAGGTGTGAGGCAGGATCCACCCAGACAGGTAGCAGCCTATCATGGAGCACACACACCATTCACTCACACCGACAGGCAATCAATTAAGAGTCTCCAATTTAGCATTTCTTTGGACTTGAACCTGTGATCTTCTTGCCGTGAGGCAACAGCAGAACTGTGAATTCATATCATATCTTGTAGGGTGAGCCGATGAACACGGCGTGCAAGCTAGCTAGTTACATGCTAGGCATCCCACATATAAGGTAACTGTCCTATTGGTAAGCTAACTTCCAGTTAGCCAGGGAGCTCACATTCTTTAACCACATTAAAGGTACAATGTGTTAGATTTATTGGCATTTAGCAGCTTCTAGTGGGAGCAGACTCAGCATAAATGGAATATGGTATTTATATGCAAGTTTAATTAGTATATATTTCAGTTAAAGAAGAATTGTGATTTTATTACCTGGGACAGACTTTCACATTTTTCAGGTTGTCTACACATTGTGTTGATGAGTTGCTAACAATCTCTAACCTCACCACTAGATGCTGCCAAAACTACAAGCTGCTCTTTTAAGAGATTAATAAAGGACATTTTTAAAGAGTTTCTCTGTGTTTAACTTAATTAAATTCCCTCAAAGGTCAGCACTAGGGGGGTGACGAGATCTCATGTGACGAGATCTCGCGAGATGTGATTTGACGAGATTGCTCGTCGCGTTAAAATTCTGTCTCGCGAGATTTATCCACCCAGCAGCCAGAATGACGGAAAACACGGGTATTACTATTGACGACGCCCCCGCCACTTTTAAATCGTTTGTTTGGCAGCATTTTGGGTTCCCGGCAGAAATGATAAATGGTAAGACACGGACAATATGCAGAGACTGTATGCAAACAATGCTGTACAATGCTGCCGTACGGCGCGGCGCATGCGTGGTGCTCCGCCGATCCGTTCACTGAACTACTTTCCTCGAAGTGGGTGCGAACCGTTCACTGAACCACTTGCCTGTAGGTCTGAGCCATTTAGTGAACAGCTTCCCGTGAAATAGTTCTGAACGAATCCACTGAATGACTTTAAGGGGAAGCCGTTCAGTGTACGGTTCGTTCTTGTACTGTCGGTGTATGTGTCGTTTAAAAAAAAAAATTATATAGCTTTTTAAAACTCAGACATTTTACAGTAAAGGTTGGTTAAAAACAATAACAACTCAAAGTCACTTTACATTAAAAGCTAGTTAAAATTAGTTAAAAACAATAATACTGATATTATTAATAATACTAAAAATATTGTTATAAGTATTACCCTTATTAAAATAACCAATGAATCAGAAATCATTTTTGTTTATTATATTATATACATATACGCATACATATACACACACGCTCTCTGCACCCCCCCGTGCGCGCTGAACGAAATGAACGGATCTTTTTACTGAACGATCTGAACTGAACTACTTCTTCAAAGTGAACGACAATTCCCATCACTACAACTCAGTTAAATACAAATCTGTTGTCCAGGCATTCATATAATTTGTAATTTAGTTTTCTTAAAATCTCGTCTCGATCTCGTGAACCCAATCTCGGGTCTCGTCTCGTGAGCTGAGCGTCTCGTCACACCCCTAGTCAGCACTGCTCTATTATCATATCCACTGATCTCAGTGATTGCAGTGAAATTAACCAATATTTTGGTATTAAACATTTTGGTTAAAAAAGCTGCTGTGATCATGTCATGTCCAAAACAAAATAATCCATGACATAGTGCATTATATTAAAAATCCATTAATTGCCTCAAAAAGATCTCTTTCTTGAGTCTATGAAAACAAGGTTTGTTTGTTGTTTTCATAGACTCAAGAATAATTTCTTGGCCAGTTTACTGTAAACTGGCGGATGTGTGGACTTTCCTAGGAAATGCAACCTCAGTGAATCTGGACGTGAGTGCTCTAAAGAAAACAATATCTGTTTGACAGGATGTCATTTTCTACATGAGATGACAGACAGGAGGAAGTATAAAGGTCCTCCAGAGGAAAGTCAGGATTCAAAAGTTCATAATATTGAGCAAGATTGTCTAAAAAAAAATAATAAAGAGTCTTTCAGCAGTTCTTTGAACGGCTGGAACATCTGAGCTGCTGATTAGAAAAAAACACAAGACTGCAAACTTTGAACCGTGAAACCCACTCATTGTGTGGCGATGGGAGGGTTTCAGGCTTCTTGTGCTGCTTTAAACTAGCTCAAGATTTCCTTTTTTTTATTTGTTTGCCAGCAGCACTTTCTTTTAAATTATAGCCAGGAAGACAAAAGTGAAAAAAACAGCAGAGGAAGAAGTCTTATCCAACACGGACACAGATACAAAAAACTGGTCCCAGGAAGTTTTGTGGAAGGACAATTTTGGACAATCAGGTTGTTTCCTGTCTTAGTCGCAGAGAACTTTGTGTAAAAGTGTGTATTTAAAGATTGTCAGTCACCATCATCATCATAATAATCGTTAAATCAAGGACATCTGCAGGTCTGAATTTTCAGTGTTGAGACTGTTCAGCTCCTCCTCACCGCCACCGCCACATCCCAGCTGCATGACCTCGCTACGGCGTTTCCATGGCGACTCCTCCTCTCTTGTCACTTCGATGGCCGCACCGTCTCCTGCAGCGACAGGCGGGAGCGAGCTGCGGGGACGGGCATCATCACCGACTGGACACCGCTCAGCCTCCATGGAAGCAGGCCCAGGAAGTTGTCCCGGTGGTGTGTGTCTAGCGTGAGGCTGAGGGCCCGGTGGGGTGGGGCCGGGGAAGGATTGTGGGTAGTGTAGTTCCTGGTTGAGGGGGTAGTAGAAGGTGGATGAGGACGTTGGGGAGGGAGAGGAGTGGTCACTACGCTCCTGGAAAGAGAAGAAAGTAAGAGAGGGAAAAGAAAGACAGAAGATAAGTGATGGAGGGATGGATGGAGTCATGGAGGGATGGATGGAGGAATGGAAAGAACAGAGTGATGGCTCAATGGGTGATGGATGGACAAGTGAAGTGTGATAGAGGAAGGGACAAATACTGTGAAGACTCCTTCTCTTTGTTCAAACAAGAACATCAAGCTGCAAGTTTAAATCTGAGAGGATTAGTTTGTTATTTTGCTCTTTCCCAGTTTCCTGGTATGTATCTGAAGCATAGAGACCATCATTTCACCAATCCCTCCAGTGTTGAGTTTTCTAGTGATTTCCCTCTGATCGGATTTTCAATATAATTGAAGTCCACAGAGCAGAATTGAATCTGAGTAGAAAAATATTTAATTTTGTGAAAAATTGAATGAACACTGAGGTGTGTATTAGTACCTGTTACCTGTCTCTGTAAACTGCATTGTGTAATGTTTCCTGCTTGCTATGAAAAGCTTGGAATTAAGTTTTGCGCTGTGGTTTTCAAAATATTTCCAGAACAAATCTAGATCCAGTTTCAATATTCATTCAGCAAGTCGTCATTAAATCACACAACTGAAAGAGCTACTGAAAATCTGCCCTGTGTACTTCCATTATATTGAAAATCCAGTCAGACAAAAATCGCTACAAGGCTCAATACTGGAGGGATCAGTGAAATTATGTTCTCTATGCTTCGGATACATGTCAGGAATGTGGGAATAGATGTCCAAAATACCAAATTATCTCTTTAGTTTAATGTCACCTTGTTTTCCAAGAAACTCATCCAGATCTTTTGTCATGACAAAGTTGGATGGACTAAACATTAGTTGATGAGAAGAGTCCAAGTTTTCATTGGTCCATTTGTTGCAGGATGAAAAAAGAAAAAAGCCCTCATTTTAAATTGGCACACACAGGAAGTGCTGAGATTTGTCACTTGAAAACTTTTCTGTGTAAATTAGCTGATCCCTGCGGGTATTACATGACTTTATTACTATGTCGGGATGGAATTTCAAATTGTGGGATTATTTCAGAGGATCAGGAACCCTACATAGGTGACAACATGCAACTCTGCATGCAAACAACATATGAACCACATAAAGAGATATTAGCATACTGTTAACCACTTAGCTTGACCAGCACGATAGCCTCTTTTTTCTGACAAAAAAAATCTAAAATGAATGATTAAAATGATATATGGTAAGAAATGTAGGAAGTTAATCTATACTTGATTTTACACCATTAAACTAGTCATAAACATTAGGCTACATGATCATTTATAACAGTAGGAATAGCAACATGATACAAATTAGCAAAAAGAAATAAAATGTCTGTATCTCTATGAGAGTTTGTCTGCACTATTGTTGGCTTCATTAGTTGACATATTTCTTACTACTACTAAATCTACAGTAACACAACTTTATAACTGCACTGCAGGTCATATAAAAAAAAACCCAAAACAATTAACATAGTAAGTATATGAAGCATTTTTTGGTATTTCTAGTTCAAGAGAGAATTGTGATGGCTAATGGCAATGTTACAGGAAAACCTACATCCAAAGCATGAAAGGCTGTCTCTGAGGCTGGATAGTCAAACTTCAAGAAAGGAGACCTGCTCCCCATGTAGATAAAAATGGCTCAATATTAAGGTAATAAAAGTACAGCAATTCTTATGTTCTTATTCTTATGTATATATGTGAAAGAGGATAGACAGGTGATGTAACATTGGGAGGCATTTGATTTGAACATTGAAAAGTGGGTGTGTCCTTGCTCTGTGCTGCTATACGTTGAAGGTTGTTTGATAGGGGGATGTCATTATATTATTGGTTGAAATCGGTTGGTTCAAACCTACATAAGCAAACTTCATATTTCATATTGTGACATATATTGTTAAATCTGTGCACAGTATGAACAGAGATGTGATCTAAAAGGCTTAAAAAAATACAGGGTCACACAGTAGCTGTTTAAAAGGAAAGTAAATGGTAACTGTAACACATGGGTCCATGCAGTTACAAGCAACACATACGAACGGAGTGATGCTGCAGTTGCCAAGGAGCAGGACAGGATCGAGCGGCAGCTAAGGAAGCGGAGAGGCAGCGGGGCTTGGTGATTGGACGATGAGCAGCAGTGGGAGGGACAGGAAGTAGGTGGCAGAGCTCATTTGGGGAGGGTTAGTACCTCACTGTCACACTTCACTCTCTGAAAAGCACACACACACGCACGAACACACACACGCATGAACACACACACGCAGAGGGGAAACAGAGAAAACAACATGAAAGAGGGTTAGCAGATAAAAAAAGAAGAAGCTTGTGATGAATTTGGTTTTTGCGAAGTCCTGTCAGCATTCAGGCACGCTGTAAATGTTATTAAGACGTCAACATGGAAAACACAGCTGACATAGGGAAGAAAAGAGTGACGACAGATAGAAAACATTTAGCGGTGATTGGTCACCATGTGAGAATGAACTGGTGTTCAAGAGAGAAAACCGCTTGATCAAACAGATGTAGATGGATTTATGATCTTTTAGTTTGCTGCACACGTCATCATACCTTGAATAAAAACATCAAACATTTTTAAAAATTGAATAATGAGAAGCTGGGATGTCAACGAACAAATGTTTTTTGATGGTGCATCAATAAGAAGAGGAATGATTGAGCACACCACCAAAGAAAAAGCGTCCAGGCATGAAATGGTCGTCAGTGTTGAGGCTGCACATTAGTTAAGCTAAGTTCAAATACCTGGACTCAAAGGGTCAAAGATCAACACTTTTAGATGTTTGTTTGAGTGTTTCTGAACTAATTTAGGACTCACTTTCCACCTGATGAACCTGCGTCCTGTGTCAGCAGACTGTGAATAATCAAAAGTTATCTAAGGTTCGCATTTTTATATAACAGATAAAAATATCCCTTTTTTAACCAGAGGGTCCAAAGTGATGTTTGTGATGTTTTCCTGGAGTAAAGAGAAATTTCAGAATGTATTCTGGTGGGTTGAAGAAACAGAAATTGAGTGGCATGTTCATAGACAATGTGCATATAACAGGCTTGTTAATGCAGGTGGCAACGAAACTAATGAGTCCCAAACATCCAGGTTTTGCCTGGTATTTTAGGAAGAAAACTCTGACGTGTATTTAAAAAGAATCCCAAATAAAAGCTACCCACATCTACACACTATCTACCTGTTAGCACTCACTCCTGTGATTTTAAAGGCTTATTCCACTGTTTAAGCAGCAGATGGAGAGACTATTAGTAGCTTTAGGATGGATGCACTTTACAGGGTTCATTCTGTATTGTGCAGAACAAATGGCAGGTGAGGGGGAGGTTGGTGGCCAGGGTGAATGAGGGATTCACAGGATCACATACGTGCTGCATTCACCACTACAGAATGGTGTATACTTCTGTATACAAGGGCTGGACAGCCTTCTGGCCTGACGGATCTGAAAACAACAGTTTACAGCAGAGCTCAGTTACAGTAATGTGAGACCTTACCACCCTGAAGACAACTGGAAGAGGACCCATGAAATCAAATGTTTTTTCTTACCAAATAACATTAATGTCCATAGGCTCTTCATTAAAAAGGGAACTCCACTGATTTTACACAGTACTACTGCATGTGGGAAAAAGGCGTTTGAAGAGTTTTGTGACTCCAGAGTCTGGTAAATTGCTGGTTGGTGAAACAATTATGGAGGCATGGAAGAAAGAAGTGAGGTTACCAGACCTCTGTAGCTCCTCATCTCTGGTGGTGCTGGAGGCTAGCAGCTCCAAGCTACATTAGTCACTACACACCTGAGTCAATAGCCCCACTGTTGGCAAACAAGTTGCACCGTGGGTAATGCAGTCGGCAGGTTTTGAAGGCAAACAAATTTTGGAGGAAATGTGATGCCAAAAAGGTTAAAAATATTCTCAAATATAACAGAAAGAACATTCATATTATACATGTCTGTAAAAGTTACCCTGTTGCCTGAGCCTCATCAATTTACCAAATTAATACTCACATATAAAATGTTGCTAGTGTTCACCTGAAATGGTTTCTATTACATGTCGGCGTATTAAATAATACCATTTATTGCAAACTTGACAAAGTTTGATAATGCCAACCCAAATTTTCTAGTAAAGTTTATAGTAATAAACACAAAAAAGTGCAGATTTGAAATTTGACATTAGAATTATTAAAGGTGTGTTGTTTCTGGCAGCATCTAAAGGTAAGGTTGCAGTATTGTATAACCAACTGAGTACTCCAAAGTCTCCAAAGAGAACCTACAGACGCTGTGAAAAACTTGAAAGGCTGTTTTTTTTCTTTGTGCGTTCTCTGACAGTATATACTGATTAAAACATAAATACAAATATTATATTCCATTTCTGTTGAGTCTGTTCCCACTAGAGACCACTAAATATAACACGCTGTACCTTTAATGTGGTTAATGAATGTGCTAACTCGGCTAACTGAAAGCTAGTTTATTGGTAGGACAGCTGGCTAAATGAAACATATGAATAGAGTTAGCTAATGGCTGGAAGTGCCTCACTGAAAGTCTCTCTCACACACACACACACACACACACACACACACACACACACACACACACACACACACACACACACACACACACACACACACACACACACACACACACACACACACACACACACACACAAACATTATTTAAGCTAAGTAAATCATCATCATCAATGTCATCAGGTTGATAAAATCTTGAAATGTAAAGAAGTGAATAAAACATGCACAGAAATATTATCTGCTCACTATCACTGTCTGATTTATAGTGATCTTATTCTTGAAAGCACCTGGTTTTACTGATCTATTTTCTCTGAATAAATATCAGAAGTGTTTTAAATCCTCCGTAACCAGAATATTTGTCTTCAGCTAAAGGTTCCCCAATTCATCCAATTAGATATGAATGAAAAGACATAAGGGAGGATTCAACAAATGATTTATCAATATAGTGTATATATATATATATATATATATATATATATATATATATATATATATATATATATATATATATACACACACACACATGTCAAATGTTTTTCAAGAATGATAAAAGACAAAGTAATTCTTGAGAAACTATGTCTAGTGTGTTTTTAGCAACATTAGCACAACAAACAGGATACCTACAGTGTTAGCTGAGCGCCCGGGGCCGCGCTGAGCCACAATCGCCCCTGAAATGGCCTTTATCCAGCTGTGCATGTCCTCTGGACTGTCAGCCTGACAACAGGGAGAAACATCTAATCAATTCAAGTCAAGTTTATTTGTCAGTCAGTCAGTCAGTCAGTCATTCTCTATACCGGCTTAGGCTTCATTAGGGTCACATGGTCTGCTGGAGCCAATCCCCAGACAGGTAGCAGCCTATCATGGGGCACACACACCACTCACTCACACCTACAGTTCAACAGCAACACAACATCCCCTGTCCTAGACCCTCTCATCGTACAAGGAAAAACTCCCTAAAACACCCTTTTACAGGGAAATAAAGGAAGAAACCAAAGGAAGAAAAAAAAGGCGGATCTGTATTCATTGTTTTTAATTGGTGAGAAGAGAAGCCTTAATTTCCTATATATATTTGTCTGCATATATATGCAGACAAATATATATATATATATATATATATATATATATATATATATATATATATATATATATATATATATATATATATATAAAATGATGGCTTCTCTTAATAGGTTTTGCCTGGCTTGAGCCTATACAGCTACTATCAATTTTGCATTGTCTCTGTTAAATAAATAAATCGGTTTTGTTTTTCTATGGGGGTCACTTGTGAAGATGCTGTAGGGAGACTGGAGTTACAGTGACTGACAGCAGCTCAAACCCCTGGATTATGAGTCAGATAACTCAGAAGTGTTCTTATCTCCATCCTGGTCATGTGGGTTACCTGCATGTAGAAGGTTCTGGAGCTGGTGACCATCTCAAACAAGTTGTCCCTCATCATCAGCTCACTGCAGAATACACAACAAAGAAACAGTAGCAGCAACTTGTTAAATGAATGATTGGAACACAAAGGCTGGTTAGCACCACACCTTCACCTGCTAACAAGGAAGTAAAACTGACCTCTGTTTGCATTCCTGAACTTTGTTAATCTCCTTCAGTGGTATGACTCTCAGCGCCTCCCTCTCCTGTGAGGAGAAAGAGAGGAAACCATTACATAGAACTACAGGTACAGTATGTGTCTACTACTTGTCTTGGCTTGAGCTCAACTATGATCCCGTCTGGATTCACATCAAGTCATTTACAGCATGTGTATTAGACATTAGACATCTGCATTACACATTCTGTTTTGGAGAAGATGAGGTGGGGGTAGTTATGTTCATATCAAATCAGATAATTTTAACACAACTCATTTGCTTCCATAACATGGAAGTCCTTCACTAAAAAATACTCAGAATTCACATTTAGGTGCTTATTTTACTTCACTTCAACCACATGGCCTCTGTGGGTTGAATGTGAAGCTTGCAATAACAGTTATTTAAATCTAAAATCATGTAATTAACTGTGTTAATTAATATCTGAATAAACACAAAGAGAAATATATTTAAATTCAAATACTACATCTTTTTAACATTACAGCTAACCTACAGCTGACTGAAACAAAGTATTTTGACTGCATTGTTTTTTTCTCATTCTCTGAAGTCTCTACTTCATCAGCATTTGCGAACATAAAACTATTTGCTTTTATTCCTAACTACATTCTGAAGGTTTTTACAGAGCAGTACATTCATATATCATCCATAACCGATATTAACAGAACATTTTATTGCTAAAAACATGACTCTTTATGACTAATATCTCAACAAAATTAAACACGAATTTTGAACCTGGCTTCATCCAATTTTCTGATTCATGATCTGGAAATGTTTGTAAACAAGTGTCTAATTACCTACATAGTGCCTCATTTCACACAACACATACCACTTCAGAAACCCTAATTTAATTTACATTTCATTAGTTAAACGATTACACTATTCACCTGTAGTGTCTCACCTTAAAGTGAATATACATACAAGCATTTATACACACATTTATACACATTAAAAAAGTAAATGTCGCATTTCAGAGACCTATAGATGGTTGAGTTGGGGCGAAAATCAGACAAAGGACCCACACACTGCACTGAGATTTCTCAGCTAATTAAATTTAACTGAAAATGATTTAAACCCAATCAGATCAGGCTAGTACATAAACTAAGCGCCTGTGTTAGAGACATAAAGACCTGGATGTCAGTTAATTATCTGTTACTCAACCCTGATAAAACAGAAGTTATTATATTAGGCCCTAAAAGTGTTAGAGTCCCTATCTGAGCAGATAGTCACTCTGGATAATGTGAGGATAGCCTCCAGTGCCACAGTTAAAAACCTAGGAGTTTTATTTGAGTCAGACTTATCATTCAAAGCTCATATTAATCAAGCCTGTAGAACAGCCTTCTTTCACCTGCGTAACATAGCCAAAATTAGAAATATCCTGTCTAAAAATGACGCTGAAAAACTAATCCATGCATTTGTTACATCTAGACTATATTACTGTAACTCCCTACTCATAGCGTGTCCTAAAAGTTCCCTAAAAAGTTTCCAGCTGTTTCAAAACGCAGCGGCTCGTTTACTAACAGGAACAAATAGAAGAGAGCACATCAGCCCCATACTCCAAGCCCTTCATTGGCTTCCTGTTGAGTTTAGAATAAAATTTAAAATCATACTTGTCACTTATAAAACCATTAATGGTATGGGCCCCTCTTATCTTAAAGATGCTCTGGTCCCGTACCATCCAAACAAAACACTTCTCTCTCAGAATGCAGGTCTACTGGTAGTTCCACGGGTCCATAAAAGTACAGTAGGAGCTAGAGCCTTTAGTTACCAAGCCCCTGTTTTATGGAACCAACTCCCAACTGATATTAAAGAGGCCGACACTGTCTGTGTATTTAAGGTTAGACTGAAAACATTTCTGTTCCAAAAGGCCTATGGTCAGGGTAGTTAAAGGTAGACTTAAACCCACAGTTCAGTCTAAGCTGCCCTAGGAATGAGAAGGCTGGGGGAAGTACAGTCACTGAGCTCTATCATCTCTTTCTGGTACCATGTACCACTGTCTGTCATCAATAAACAGTATCTAGTTTATACTTGGTCTTTTCATCATTATTCACCCAGAGTCCTTCTCCCTGCTACTGTTTCAGTTCAACCACACGAGGCCCAATGATGATGACTCCTGATGGGACTCATCGAGGCCCCTGATGAACCTACTCCATCACCTGCCTGGTTGGACCTGCCCCTCTACCCCCACCCTACAGCATCTCTACAGACTGAAACATCTTTACAGGCTAATACTTCATCATCAGATGGATGTCTGTCAGTCCTGGTTTATCTATTGCCTGTCTGTCCATGGGAGTGGATCTCTCCTTCACTGTGGTTCTCCCCGACGTTTCTTCTTTCCCACTGGGTTTTGGAGTTTTTCCTTGTTGAGAAGGAGGGTCTAAGGACGGAGGATGTCTGAGTCACTTTGGACTGAATTTTGTGAAGCACTTTGAGACAACTGTGTTGTGATAATGGGCTATATAAATAAAATTGAATTGAAGCTAAACATCAGTTTCAGATTCTTGGGTGACTCCTGATATGGTTTTCTCTTTTATTCCTTATTGCAACAGAAAAAAGCTTCTTCATTCAGCTCCACTAACAGCAGCAGGAGCAGCCGAGCCTTAGAGGTGTCACCATATAGAGACATTTGGTGATATCAGTTGCAGAGATGGCTATGGTAGGAGGAAATTTGGGGTGTCCCTTTAACAGACATAGTTGGAAAATATAAAGGTATGTACAGACACACAGACACACACATGAGAAGGTATTTAGGTCACATGCCTCTGCATGCAGGAACAACTCCTATGAAAAAACAAGTCTCTCTCACACACACACACACACACACACACACACACACACACACACACACACACACACACACACACACACACACACACACACACACACACACACACACACACACCTCTACAGCTTTGTTTCTTTCACTTTTACAACCTGCTTGTTTTGTTTCATGTTGCAGTTCATTTACAAAGGTTTACTGTAATGGAAGACAAACATCAGTGCGAGTACTTCACCGTTTTGTAGCTGTCTTCATAAAAAGTATTTTTTCTCAAATCACTGAATGTTTTGCTGCTTGTTACTGCTTGTTTACTCCTTTCTCACTGTATCACAATGTTTTTATTTGTGTTCTGCATTTTAAAGGATGTCTAAGTGACATTTTTAGTTTTCATTCATCTAGATAGAAATATAGATCTAGAAGTATTTGTACATAAAGGTTGATTGAATTAAAAAAAATGTTTTCTCACCAGGTCAGATTTGAAGTAGCTGACAGCGTTTTCATCCAGCATGAAGTATCTTCTCTTCCAGTTCTTCATCTGAGGAAGAGGAATGCAGCAGTCAGCATTAGTGAATTTGTACAAAAAATAATCAATTATGTAATCTTGAATTATCAGTATTAGTTTAACAACATGTTTGAAACTAAGAAAAGCACAGCTGTTCATGGAGCTGAGGACTTTAACTATGGCTACCATTTATTTCATTTTTTTTTCTATGGTCAGAAGAAAAAATCAGTTTTAGTTTTGTTGAGTTATAATGAGGATGGAAATAATATTGTCAAAACCTGATTAGGTGGAGTAGAAAACAGTTTAAAGTTGTGATCATGTGCCCTGAAGCCTACAAATATCAATTGCAACCCAACAAATATCAAAGGTTTGGACAAATCAAATCGAATATTTGTCTTGAGGCTGGAGCAAATGTCATGGTGAGATTACATAGAACATCAGAGCAAAGACATGACACAAAATGTTAGTGCAACATGCTTCAAATTGAATCAAATATTTGCACAATAAAATGATTAAATGATTAGTGGTTCATAAAATGGTGTAAAATGTTTTTTGGTGGTGTAAAACTTTTTCCCCAAAGGTGAAGATAAAACCTAAAACAGTCCAAAAATTCTAAGAACCCAAAGATCATCAGTTTACTATTATAAAAGGCTAAAGAAAGCAGAAAATAATCAGATATATAAGAATATATAAGAAGACAAGCTGGAAGCAGAGAATATGGACATTTTCTTCTTTTAAATGACTCAAACTGATTAATAGCTGGTGATTATTGTAATAATTGCAACTAATAGATTCATCACTGCAGCTCTATTTGCTAGCCTGCTTATTGTTGACACAGTACTTGATACTACAGTTGCTGGTATTTTGGGTGTTGGAGCGAAGGAACACAAAAAGTCCAGCATAGCAAACCTAAATAAATGACTAGAGTCAAAAATGTTGCTTTGTGTTCTCTCTGAACATTACATTTTACTGCATATGATTTGATACTTGTACACAAGAAACTTTAACGTGATGATTTATCTGGAGAAAACATCAACTTCAAGAAAACTGGAGGACATTAATATCCACAGCAAGATTCATGAGAATCTGATGAATCATTAAAAAATCTCCATTAGACTCACTCACTATTTTGATAGTCGATTACTTATTAACTGGATGTTTGGTTCAGAAATGGTGTTAAATGTAGATCACTGTTTCCCAAAGCTGAAGATCCATCCATCCATTTTCTATACATGCTTACTACTAGGGTCACATGGTCTGCTGGAGCCAATCCCAGCATACTGCAGGTGAGAGGCAGGGATCCACCGCAGACAGGTAGCAGTTTATCGTTGGGCACACACACCATTCACTCACACACTCACAGCTATGGGGAATTTAGAGTCTCAAATTAACCTCAGTATGTTTTTGACTGTGGGAGGAAGCTGGAGAACCTGGAAAAAACAGGAAGGTCCCAGCCAAATCTGAAGATTCAACCTAAAATGGATTATTTGTCCAGACTAACAGTCCACAACCCAAAGATCATCAGTTTACTATTATAGTAGGCTAAAGAAACCAGAAAATAACCAGAGAAGAGAAGTTGGGACCAGAGAATTTGCACATTTTCTTCTTAAAATGACTCAAATCAATTACTATAATAGGTGGCAACTAATAAATGAATCAACTAATTGTTGCAGTTCTACTCACCACAGCTCCCTGTTTCACACAGTATCCAGCCTTGATGACGGCCTGGTCCTGCGCTCCCCTGGACAGGAAGTAGGGAAGCTGATTGTGACCCCGCCTCAAACCGCCACGCTCCGCCCCATTCTGCCCCTCCCCCTGCTCCTAAAATACACAAATATATCAAACAGCTGTTTATTTCCACATCCAGCAGTAAATCTTACAGCTTTTCTACAGCATTCACCTAGATTAAATGTAGTCTGATCCAGCCAACTGATTGTTTAACCAAAAATATTTATTAATGCCACTTTAAAGATATTTGTACTAAACATTCCATCCATTTTCTTTTTTTCCACTTTTTTGCACTGCACATTTTGAAAAGTGGAGGTGTTTCAGTCATTGGTCTGGGTTGATGCATGTTGAGTCATATGCTCATGGCCACATACCAACAGACAGGACCAGACCTGCTGAGCTGCTTCCTTTAACAGCTGCTAATCCAACACACATGATACTGCGTGCCAGTGTGTGTGTGTTACCTGTGTAGTGGTGATGATAGGGACTCCTCCTACAATCTCAGTCTTGTAGGAGACCTGTTTCATGGCTCCCAGTGCTTCCTGGGGCATCTCAGTGTTAGCCACATGACCCTCGTCTGGCTTTGGCACCTAAAAACACAGGTTAATGGCCGTTAATAATCAAAAGGTTCTTTACAAGTTGAAAATGAATGTTTTAACCACATCTTCCAAAAGTATATTTATAATGGAGAATTATTCCAAGAGTGACCATGTGTATATATGCATGTATAAACATTTTTGATATATGTTTCTGCCACCTTTTAATTTTTTCAGTGTATTTTTTTACTGTGTTTGTATTGTTTGTTTACTGTGTTTTCTCCTAAGGGACTATGGGGATGGTAAGGATGTGGGTAGAAGAAAAATAAGAAAAGAAGCAAGAAAAACAAGAAATACAGTTTACGGTCGCTGATATTGTATCAGGGTAGAAAAATATCTTTTTCAGTCATTGTGTGTAAATATATAGCTATATTATATTATTTATCACTGTAAATTGTATATTCTGTAGTGTTGCTGAAACATGGCTGAACACAAGCCATTTAGAAATTGCTGATGTTGTGATGTCACAAAAGACCAGTGCTGTGCTCCAAATCACGTACTTGCACATCTTACACCTAATATTTTAAGTAAGTGTGTTCACACTGGGCAGTGTGATAAAATGTAGTGCACTATGGGCACTTGGCGCATTCACTTGGCGCCGGAATTTTGAGTGTGGATCGTTCCACCCTCAACAGCTGCCATCTTACGTAGCAGAAGATAGTGGACATTACTTAGTGGCAGAAGCAGTAATGATGGAGGCAAATGAAGCTGACATTGACCTAATGATTCAAAAAACACTTATCATAAAACAAAAACACAACAGTACAGTAAAACACAACACTCGTTTCGATCAGCTGTCAAGTGTCTGTTATCAGGGCTCCAACAGTCAGTTCTTTAAAAAGTAGTAGTAGAAGAAGAAGCTGTCCTGTCATTTCTGGTAATTGGGCAGCAGCAGTGTTTGATTTGGGACAATACGACCATCTCCAGTTTTGTGCACTATACAAGTCAGTGCACTGAACTGGAGTGCATTGCAAAACATGTACTTAGAAAAGTGTTTTGGGACACAGCACAGGAAATTCTAATCAAATTTAATCAATAGGGCCCCTTTAAGAACTCCTGATTTGACCTATACTGGGACTTTATGCAGCCACTCAGTTCAGCCTGTGTCTGAAACAGGGCGTTTTAGGGCTTGTCTCATCTTCCCAATGCCCATTTTGTTCTGATTGGCCAGTTTCGGGGGCTACATCAAAATACATCCGTACAAGTTGGAGCCCAAATCTTATCTGAAATTGGAGAATTCCCTGTCCAGGACAATGCCCGCCTGTATATACTGTATATATCAGAAAGACATCATGATACAGCATTAGCTACCCTCAAAATGGCGTTTCAGGTGGACTAAAAATTAAAATGGGTGAGTTATATGACAGTGGGTCACAAGCTGTGACAGAAATTTTTTTTGGCAGTATAGATTTTTTCAGATCAGAGACATTTATTCTCTTCAGTGTATCATCATTTTAGTTTCCCAGTATCTCTCATCACAAACCTTTTTGCTGGCTTTTATTTATTTACAGAGATTCTATTTATATACAGATATGACACCCAAGTGTAATTGGTCAATGATATCAATTTGGGCAGCGCCTGTAGCACCATTGCCACAAAAAGGGCTCTTTTATTTAGTTAAACATTTAGTGAAGAAGGCAAATTTAAAGATATTTTTTCTTCATTTACACAATAAAAATAAATGATTACCAAAGTAGTCTAGGCTTATGTGAACAACACAGTTGTTAAAAAACAATCAAGAAAAGATCAACCTTTGGCTCTAGCTCGCCCCATTGCTTTTCTTCAGACAAATATTTATCTGTCCAATTAGCAAATGGATGGTGTGGCTGAGATTAATGACGTTGAGGCCGTTGCTAGTTTGAGTAGAAGTCAATCTATGGTTGTAGTTCAATGGATGGTAATTTAATGGCAATGGAGAAAGATGCAAGCGAAGCTGTTCCGGTCTGTTATTAAACAGTGATGCTGAATATCTGGAAGTTTAAGCAAGAACAATCTTTTTCCAGTTAGTTTCAGTGTGTTCTGGGCCTGACATACATCACAACCGCCAACCTTCAAGTGGTAATACTTGGAGAGTGGAGAGTGGTCAGATTCTCTGTACGAATGAAATGTAGTATGGGAAGGCTATTGAATTATTGTGCAATATAAAAATTGGGGAAAACATGTCTCTTTTAGGCCATCTTTGAATTATAGTGTTAAATTATTCACAAACCCTGCAAAGACCAGTGATTCCTGACATGACCACTGCGCAGGTGGATAGAAACCCCTGGCCTTCCTGTCCTCTTTCCCTTCACACTTTGTTTAGACTGAATCTTTTTGGCCTGATGGGTCATTTTCCATGTGCGGCAGCCTGAGGCAGAAACAGAGCAGCCAACAACAGGAACAACAGGGTCAAGTATTGAATCGTCTGTGTGTGTGCAGGAGCGATTCTGGGATCAGAGGTGTTAGGGTGCTGAGCATCCAGAGACCAGATGACACCGACCAGGCAAGATCTTTTTTTTTTTAATTATTATTATTATTATTTTTTTATTATTATTTTATTTATTTATTATTAGGAAAGTCTGTGACTAAAGCAATGAAGGTTTTTAAATGGTGATCCACAGCATTTTCCCCCTAATGAAGACAATTCATTTTAATCCAGTTCCTCAACATACACAAGAAGAATCTGTATGTTTCTGCAGTAAACCAGCTACCTATAGTGAGGACAAAAACTACCAGAAATAGACAGACTCTGTCTTTTTCTTTCTTATCTGTGTTATATAATACAATACATGAATAAAATTACACTCAGAAAAAAGAAATGTACTTGAATTTTACATGTTGCTGCATCTTTACATTATATTTCAAGTATCGTATGTTTTTGACACTTTTCTAACTTGTTTAAAAACACATGTTTTGTGTGTGTGTACTGGAATGCAAATCACGAGTGCCTGTGCTAGTGTTTGTCTTACATTACACTAAACCATGGATGTGTCTCATTCTAACTTCCTGCAAGGGTGCAACTGAAAATGAAAATGTTTCCCTCCTGCAACAACAAAACAAAACAAGCAGGTTGTAAAAGTAAAAGACAGAAAGCTGTAGAAGAATGTGTGTGTGTGTGTGTGTGTGTGTGTGTGTGTGTGTGTGTGTGTGTGTGTGTGTGTGTGTGTGTGTGTGTGTGTGTGTGTTTGAGTCTCACAGTTATCTTGGTGGCGTTGTTGAGGACGGTGATCCATTCTATCAAATCCTGCTGGTCGTTGGCCTGCAGATAAAACTTCCTCATGCCTGCATTTATAACTACAAGGAGAAAAAAGACAAAGAGAGAAAAGTAATGTACATGAATTTGGATAATTCAATTAAAAACAGAAGAGGATGGGAAATATACTGAGTTTCATGCAAATAAACATCTAAAAATATCAGATGCTTTCTCAGAGAGTGTATGCGTATGTTAACATCCCTTCCAGATGCAAATACACACACACAAACAGAGGTCAGGTCGGAGTCATTGTACAGTTTCCTCCTATTGAGCGACAGAGAGCTACTGTTGGCCACCAGAGGAACAACAACACGCTGCAACGGACAAAAGAGAGGAAATAAACCTAACGAGAGAGGAAAAAAAGGAGGGGGAGAGTGAGAGAAAAAAGGATGAGGCGGAAGACTAGGAAGGAAAGAAACTAGGAAAGAGTGGTGATGGAAGAGATGAGGAAGGAAACTGGAGAGGGAGGAAGGGGGTTTTAAAGTTGGTGGGAAAGAAAAGCTGTGAGTATCCTGCATGGACGAAAGTATGCAGACACCTAAAATGAGTTGGATGAGGATGAGGTCCAGTGTTTCCACACCAAACTGGGGAAACCAGTACTTTATGCCATTGTAAACGCATGTTGTAACAGGAAAGAGCTTCCATAAACTGCATCAGAAGCACATTATCATTTAAAAGTTCACTTCACTGGAGTGTTTTAGCCTTGAAAACCAGCTCAACACCATGAAAGCCTTTGTGCAGCTTTCATAGAGTGAACATTTAAAGATAACTTTAAATGCCACATAAAATACAATTTGATACTCATCTCACAATAACACCAGTTTAAAATTGCAGATCAAAAACCAGCCCTGCATTAATACAATGCGAGGGCTGTGTTAGCTGTATGTATGAGGTGCAGAGGAAATACAATCCAGGAAGCTGGAGTTGGGCTATGGTGTCACGGCTCCAGCTGAAACTCCCTGAGCTCCAGGTTTTCCCTGTCTCCTACCCTGGTGCCCTCTCTACCGAATTATTTCACTTCACTCTTCATCTTAATTTTATTGTTTTTGTGTTATAATATGGTATATGTATTTTTTTGTTGTTTGAATGTTGGTTATTTTATTTTATTTGTTATTTAATCTTAATTTATGGCAAGTTTTCTTCAAATTTTCTTTCCTTTTCTGCAGGAAGACTGCTGTGTTTTTTTTTCTGAGGTCTCTGCTATGTCAACACACTGGCTCCATTCACATGAGTGAGACGGCAGCATTTTCTCACACAGAGCTGAATATATAAGTACAATAGTATGATGGAACACCAGCAGATGTACAGCTTATTGTGTTACATTTGTTTCATTTAATTAACAGGACTTATTAACAGGATATGCATAATTTAGTAATTCAATCATTAAGTTCAGATAAGACCTGCAGATATCCTGCAAACAAACAATAAGTGGACAGGTATAGATTGATATGGGGAAAATGCAAGGGAGTATACGAGGAAAAGACGGACAGAAGAAGGAATAACTGCAGGGAGGGGAAGTGAGGAAAACAAAAGTAGCAGAAATCAGGGTGAACTTACCAAAGCAGAATTCTGCTTTTGGTCTGAGTTTGGTGGCATCACTGACCTGCAAGAGAAAGATGTTGTGAGGCACCTGGTTTCCATGGAAACTAGATGTGTGTGTGTGTGTGTGTTTGTGTGTGTTGGGGGGGGGGGGGGGGGGGGAGACTAACCTTGGAGATGTAGGTGAGATTGAGAGATCCCACCTGCTCTGCCCCTTTAGGAAGATTCTGAGCAAAGAAACATACAAATGCAATTATTAACATACAATGCAATTATTAAATTACAAACATTACAAATGCAATTATTATAGTCTGTTTTTGTTTTATATATATATATATATATATATATATATATATATATATATATATATATATATATATATATATATATATATATATATATATATATATAAAAAGAGTAAACAGAGTCTCCTATTGGATAATTTAACATGGGTAATTATCTATATAAGTTATTTAAGTCCAACTGATGCAATGAGTAGCTTCTCATTTCGTAAACAATCATGTGGAAAGACAATGGTTGTGGAAAACATGTTAGTCTGTTTGAGAAGAGTCAAATCATTGGCATCAAGCAGAGAAAACATCTAAGGAGATTTCACATCTAAGGAGAGTTAGTTGGTTTGAATCATTATTGGTCCTTTGTTGGTCCATCACATTATTAAAAACTGGAAGGACAATGAGGAACCAGAGTGATGGAGCATCAAGGTCAGAGGTGAAGCAGATTAAGTGAATGAGCAGGTTATTCCATCCATGGATTGTTTCTTCCCTGATGGCAGCAGTGTATTCCAAGATGACGACACCAGGATTCATGGTTCAGATTGTGATGGAGTGGTTCAGTAGCATGAGACGTCATTTTCACATGGATCCACCACCAGAGTCCAGACCTTCATCCCATACACAACCTTTGGTGTGTGTTGGAGAAGACTTTGTGCAGTGGTCTGACTCAACCATCAATACAAGATCTTAGTGAAAAATTAATGTAACACTGGATGGAAAGAAATCTCATGACATAACAAAGGCTTATAAACAATGCTGCAGTGAATGCTGCCATAATTAAAGCCAATGACAGTCCAATGAAATATGTGTGTGACCTAATTTTTAGGTGCATCTTTTTTTGGCCCGGCAGTAGAACAAGTAGAAGTAATAGTAGCAGTAATAGCTGTATAACTGAACAACTAAGTTTCAGTTTCTTCTTCACTCAAAAAGGCTTCTGAGTGAAAAACACCAGGAACAGGTGACACTGATATCAATAATATGCTAAATCTAACCTTAAATGTTGAGCGTTGTTTTACTCTTAAACTATTATGTGCAACTGAGGATTATTTTCATGATCAATGAATTTGTCAATTACTTTCTTGATTAATCAATTATTCTATGAGTGTATAAAACATCATGAAACAATGGAAAACAAATCCTTTATAAAATCCTAGAGTGTGAGGTGACATCATTTATTCAATAATGTCAAAGTGTTGCTCTTCCCATTTATGATCCTAGAGTCAGTGAATCTTCAGCTTTTTTCCTGTGCTAGAATGAAACCAAATTGCCTCTTCATCCCTCTACAACATATTCCAATAAAACAAGTAAAAACAAAATGAATGCTTTAAAACAAAGTTATGTGTACTTTGTTTAACAAGCTTTTGTTCACAAGCTAAAACGGTTGGCACTATGTTTCAGAGGCTATTCCACCCACAAGAAGACAAAGCTAGAGAATAAATGTTTAAATGTTTTACGGCGATTTTAATGCATGATCTTTCTGAAAGGTCAATATTAATATGAGCAGCAAATATCAGTATATGGGCAGCCTCAGTCAGAAACCAGCATGAGCTTGATATGCTCTTTGGCTTTGAGGAAATCCCCACTGTGGGAAATATAAACACTACTAACTTTTTTTGTTCTGGTTCCTGTTTGTCTGCTTGGTTTCACAGGAATAATCAACATGTGTTGTGTGTGTTCAGTGTAGTTTTGTCTCCTGAACCCACCAATTCCTCTTGATGTTATTTTGTCAAATTGTCTAAAGCTCAGTAACATTATTAATTAGGGATTGGGTGTCATTAGGATTATACCAATACTGCTTATCAATACTTTTCTTTCCTTCATCATAATTCTATCTTGAATATCTATTTAACATTGCTGGTAAAACAAATACAGCTGTATTTATTCAAGTTTCTCACCAAAAACTACATTTCCAATATTAATGTTACTATTGAACACATCATGATGAGGTTTTATGTATTTTTCTAATCCTCATTTCACTGAGCAGACCTTGTTCTTTTGGCTTGGAGACTTGTAGCTGCAACATGAGCTTTTGAGATCACTCCGTGAAGTGTGAAGTCCGACTTTACATTTACCTTGAAAACATGTCTGTCTCATAATGTTCCATTATTATCTCATAGCATGGTTAATGTGCAGGGCACAACTTGTCCACCACAGTGTTTGGGATACTGAATTTTAATTGGAATTTGATCGGAAAAAGGAAATGCAGATCACTATCAGTAAGATTAGGGGTGAGCCAAGAAATCGATTCATTTAAGAATCACAATTCTAATATACTAAGATTCCCTAAAATTTCCCAAAACCGATTTTAAAATGAAAAAATCCTCTTGTCTGACTTTTTTTTGTTTATGGGACGCCTTGACATCAGAGCCAGAAATTTGACCATGCACGGGAAGACTGAAGTTGACATGAGCTTCACAGTGTGCAAGGTGTGCAAAGCCATAAGCATAAGCACTTCGGGAACACCACAAAATTGATCATATCATCAGGCATCAGCCAGAGTTAAAGGCCACAGCCACCACAGCAAACCAATGCACACTGCAGTGCCTCACCAAACTCCTAGGTCTATCACCTGCTTTATCTCCAAACACTTAGGGCCTTATAATGTGGTGGCGAATGAGGGGTTCATCTACTTGTTACAGACAGCAGAGCCAAGGTACACCATACCATCCTGTAAGTCTCTCACTAAGACAGCTGTGCCATAGCCAAGAGACAAAAGGGAAATGGCCAGTACCTTAACCTCAGGGCCCAGGATGGCACTAACACATGATGCATGGACATTGAGAGCAACCCAATCTCTTGTGACATTTACCGCTCACTATACAACTGGCTTCTCGAATCCCATGTTTTGCAAACTTGTGATGACTGTGATGCATGAAAGCCACATTGCTGAGAATGTCATGGATCTGCTGATGATGCTGAGAACATGCTCGCTGCCTCACAGTCCGACAGATTGCCCATACTGGTTTGGCTGCTCAATGAGCTCTGAAGGGAGTATCCAGTGAATAACTGGCTTCTTCCACCGTAGCACAATCACAAATCATTAACTGCAGGAGAAACAGAAACTTCTACAGATTCTGTTTAGAAGAAACTCCCCCCTACAGGTAAGAAGATGTGAAAGCGACATCTGCACACTCAGCGAGATTGACATCTTCACTGCTGAGGAAGTAGCATCAGTGCTGAAACCAATAAAAGATGCATCCACATCACGTCCAAGGATTCTACACCTACACTCTCGGTTGTTGCTCCTTTGTAAGCACAATAGCTGACGTTGCTACTGAAATCCATGAAGATCTGGTAAAATGTGTACAGGATGAGCACATGCTTTACTTTTATTCCTCTTAGACCCCCCATTCAAGGCCCTGCCTTTCCATGCCAAGGAGGACCAGATGGAAATCCATGTTAATGTAGTTGAAGAGGCTGCAGCACATAAGGGTAAATTACCTGCCCTTGAACAATATACATTTATTGTAAACTGCATAACACACTTGTGTACATAATAACTAACATGATCATTGTTTTTTTTCTGTAGATTCATATGAACTCAGAGGAGGATAACGACATCTCTGAGATAACACAGCCAGACCCAGAAGAATGTCTTGCTCTAAAAAGAAGGCCCTCTGCACTGGTTACTCTACTGGGCAAGACATTTACTGGGGTCATTGTTGTCTGTAAGTCTTCCAACACCAGAGCTGAGAAAGAGCTGAAGAAATCTTTGGAAGCCCCTCCACCGTCTCTGTCAGAGAAGCCCCTCAGCTGTTGGAGGACCCATGAGACAGATTCCCCTCTCTTGGCTAGAAAAGTTAAGCGCTACCTCTGCATCCCTGACACTAGCAGCAGCTGAGAGAGTATTCTCCACTGCTGGGGCTCTAGTGACAGCTCAGCAAGGCAGTCTTACACCAGCACATGTGGACCAGCATTTTTTTTGCAACTGCAAAGGAACTGTAATATTTCTAATCTAAAAAAATCATAGTTTTCTGTTCCACAGTTGTGGACAGTTTTATTGTTACAACAGGCACTTTCAGGTTTTTTTTTTTATAGTACTATTATTTTCATAACTTGTTTTTCTTAAAGTTACTGAGAAGTAATGTTTTAATTTGTGCACCGATTGTGTTATTTTTGGTACTGCAACTTTCTGGTGAAATGAAGATACATCTTGTTCAAATGTACAATTTTTACAGTGCAGAAGCACTTTTTTTCCTCTTGCAACATATTTTATAGGTAATTACTTTAGAGCAGCAGTTGTGGTCCACACATACTGGCTGAGTTTCAAAGTCCTCCCTACAAACTAAGCCACCGACCATGAGCCCTCACAGACTTAACTGGTATCAACTGTGAATGAGTGTGGGAGGGGTCAAGGTCTTAAAAGGTATAAAGAGGAATTTGCAAACTTTCATGTTACCTTGACAACTGACAACTGACTGTGCTGTTGACACTTGTTATTTTACATTTACAATACTCACATGTTGCCACAGAAGGTGTCATCATCCAGATTTCATAATTTTTCAAGCTCTTGTGTTGCAAGCTTATAAAATGTCTTCAAATGTAAAAAAAAAATGTATAAAAATGTTAAATGTACAATTTTAGGCAACATTTTAATGAATTTAATGTGTTAGTGTTTTATTTTTCTTAGATGTTAATTTCTTGTTTTTCTTTGTTCCAGCCATAGCTGTATTTGTTTCTTCGGTCATGCTTTAGGCTATAAATTCAAACATCAAGCTCCTTATCAGTTCCTTCGTTGTTGTTCTGTGGGTGTTTACTTTTGCTTCTGGGCTTCTTTATAAACTATGTTGTATACGTCACAAATATTTGAATTGTAGGTAATACTCTATAGCAAAGGCTTGCCATGGAGACTTATAAGAAGGGCTCAGAAAGGGTGCAACTGAGCCCTCAACTTTTCATAATGGGCCACTTTTATTTATGTTACTTAAGAAGAATGAGATTTTGCTTTCATGCAACATTTGCAACAATTCAATTTAAACATGGATACGTGTTTAAAACTTAATAAATGTGAAAAAAGAGTTCAATGTCTCCACTTGTTATTCTGTCTTGCAAAGCAGGCTGAAGCAGATCATGATGATCCTTTGCTGCTTATAGATTGAAGCAGAAATAATTATGGATCAAATCGTTGTGAATGAAAAAAATCGACTTTGAATCAAATAATAGCCCCAATAATCATAATCAAATCAAATCATGAGATAGTAAAAGATTCCCACCCCTAAGTAAAATAGTCACCCAGTTTTTTAGGTCAAAAAATCACGGTCTATTTAGCATGTTTAGCCATTTATTTATATACTTTATAGCACAAATGGACATTTTCATAGTTTTAGACAAGGAGAGTCAAACTCAATTTAGGTGACGGGTCACATTTAGTGCAATTTGATCTCATATGGGCTGGACCAGTAAGCTAATCCTCTAAATAAGTAGGTAAATAATCCTCTAAATAATAATTGCTCCTACTTTTTATGTAAATAAATACATTTAGCAGGTCAGTTCTGGCCCCAGGCCGCATGATTGACACCCCTGTTTTAGAATGATTTCCCTACTTTTGAAAATCAACTTGCAGAAACTTGATAATATACAATGCATGAAGTTTAAGGCTGGTGTTATTCTCTTTTTCTTTCTGCCAATGAGGTCCATGAAACCCAAAACCAACAATGTATGTTTCATTCTAACAAATATTGTGATATAAAATATGGGTGACATGTTCCTTCATTACCAGACCATACACACACCATACGCTTGCACACATGTACTGTCCTGCTGCCAGAAATAGTTCCCAGGACACCAAATGTGGATTCATCTGCTGAAAATAATCCCAAACAAATGTACCGTTTCCTCTTGTTTGACTAAGCTTCATTATAAACTACAGTAGCCACTTGTGTAAGGAAAACAATGGGCTTGTGGGGTGAGGTAAGGAAGCAGAAAGTATTAGATTTGTTGATAATAAGAAAAATACTGAAGCCTCTTGAAGGCAGTATTCTGTCAGGCATTGTGTTGTCAGGCAGTTGCAAGCAGGGACCTTTTTACAACATCTTAACAGCACATTAATAATACAAACATCATATTCAATAATTGTTTATCTTTTGCATTTGTTCTGATATTATACCTCAAAAACGAATGACTTTAGCAGCTAACAGTCAGAGGTGGGGAGTGTCTTCAAAAGCAACAATAACAACATAACTTTACCAAAAAAGGTGACTAAATGTGGTGGATTATCTCCCTGAAGCAAGTTTCAAGTCTCTGCGAGTTGATTTTTGCACTGTGATGAACTGAAAATAAGAGCTGCGTGGAAGGATGGAAATCCATTTATTAACTGATGGCATGCAGCAAGCAGAGCTTCTGAACCTGCTAAAATTATTTGATTTTCTTGTTCAAAGTTTAAAATTACAAGAAATCAAAAGTAAAAATCAAGTTACCAGAACTGGTACCAAACTCTACATAAACATATGAGACACAGTAGCAGATGGTTAACTAACTAATAAAGAGGAATTCATACAGCTGTCATGCGTACATATTTATGCATCTGCAGCCTCACCTGAGGGTTGTCCATGTACCATAGCAGCTTGCCCAGCTGAGTGTTCAGGATGAAGTATCGGCGTAGAAACCTGCCACTGCTTTCATTCTCCTCGATGTCCAGGAAGCCACAGATGCGATTCTGTCGGTCCACGTAAGGCATCGCGACCCCAGCCAGCTCAGCCTGCCCTGGGACATCACAGGAATGCTGCAGGGAGGCAAGACAGCTCTACATTTAGTTGAGGAACTTCCACCAACACTATCTCAAATTAAAAGCACAGTAGGAGAGCAATTAAAGCTGCGATTTATTTTATTCATTCATTCATTTTCTATACCCCTTATTCCTGACAGGGATCTACTAGAGCCAGTCCCAGCATAGTTTGGGTGAGAGGCAGGGATACACCACAAACAGGTCGCCAGCCTATTTCAGGGCACACACACCATCCAGCTCTTCCACCTTCTCCCTCAACTGCTCCAATGGCTCCTGCTCCGACCTCCGGTCCACTCCAGCTGCTGTTGCCTTGGGAGCCATTATTCCCAACCCCTTCCAGGTATAGCTAGAGGGATAGCTAGGACTATGCAAGCAGTTTTTACAACAGTGCTTGGTTTTCAGCAAGCAGACTCTCACCTACACTACAGACTCTATCTTGTCATGACAGCCTGATGACTGGACAGGCAGCCACATGGGCCATGTCTGTCTCCACTTGATTCATCCTGAACCAAGGTTGCACTACCACTCATTTACCAGGGAGATGAAACTGGTTTTCAACTACCCAGTCAGTGAATTCCTAGAGCTGACAAAATGAGGACTCGGTAGCTCAGTTTGCCATTTCTTTCCGATTTCTTTCGATGGGACGATGGTGCACTTCAAACCATTTTTTTTACCAAGGGCTGACTGATGATAATAAAGATGAGTTGGCGGTCTGGGATAACTGCTCTTCACTAGAGGAACCATCAGTTTAGAAAACAGAGAGGCACAGAGACAAAAGTCACATGAAGCACAGCCACACAGCATCCAGACTGTGGTGAGATAAACTGTGCTTAGCTGCTGACAGTGGTTATCCTGCCTCAGCCAACGCCCCACCGATAATGGAACCAGTCAGAGAGCCGGTGCAACTGAGGCATACCTGTCTAACAGTGGTAGAACACCATCGACACATCAAGCAGGGATTCTGTATCCTGCACAATTTCCTGAACAGGTTTGTATTTGTGTATTTGGATGACATCCTGATTTTCTCCAGCAGCCCCGTGGAGGATGTCAAACATATCCATGAGGTGCTGCAGCGGCTGCTGGAGAATAGACTATTTCTTCAAGCAGAGAAGTGCAAGTTTCATGCGGCCAGGACAACCTTCCTAGGTTATATCATTGAGAAAGGACAGCTCCATGCAGACCCAGCTAAGGTTACCCAATTAGCCACCCCAGATTCCTAGGCTCTTCTATTTTATACCGCCAGTTTATTTGAAATCTCACTCTCTCACTAAGCTCACCTCCACTAATTCTACTTTTGCTTGGAGCTTGGAGGCTCACACTGCATTTAAACGTCTGAAGAAGCTTTTTACTGATGCTCCTGTGCTTTCCAACCCAGATCCAGAGAGGCAGTTTGTTGTTGAGGGGAACCACCACAGGAAACTATCTTATCTCCACTTCACTCACCAACTCAACTCCCACCATACTCGGTAGACCTTGTTTCTGGACCACTTCAACTTTACCCTCACTTATCAGCCTAGTCCCAAGAACACTAAGCCCTATGCCCTCTCATGACAATTTGCTTCACCTGGTGATGACGAGGCTCCGCCCAGCACCATCTTGCCTGCTACCTGTGTTGTTGGTACCATTCAGTGGCAGATGGAGCAGGAGGTTGTGGAGCAACACCCTGGCCCGACTCCTGGCCAGTTGTTTGTTCTAAATATGCACCGAATATTCAGTAACTGAATATATTCAGGCAAATATTGCAAAAAAAAGCAGTTTTCGGCCTTCGGTTTTGTGAGTCAAAAGCGGGGCCAAATAGTGGCGCGTGACGCACAACCTGCTGAGAGCGAGAGAGATGCTGCAGCAGCTGAAAGGAAAGCTGGTCACAGCAAGCCCACTCTGTCTGTCTTTGAAACGTAGACGTAGAAAGGACAGCACCAAAACAAACGGAATCACAACAAAAACAGCAGCAGATCCAAGTTGTTGTCCATTTCAGTTTTCCTGATTTTGAAATAGTGCTGTTCAGAGCAGAGGCACATAGGAAATTACTGCTCATAACACACACACACACACTGCTGATCTTCAGAATGCCTGCAGTCGGTGTGGTATGAAAATTCACCACTGTGGTATTCTGGTACTAAGAGGCTTTCACATGCAAACACTTCCACTTTGGTTTACTGCTTTCAGAGAGAAAGCACAGTTGCTAGTTAGGTCCCTCTTTTGCTTAACAATTCCTGCAGCATTTAACTATAAAGTGCTGCCAGAAACCCTGGAACCCAAAATGTGACTGATACTAAATAATGGTGGTGATCAATTCGTGCCCTTTCAACTTTCTGTTTCACATCTTGTCTCTCTTTGCAGAAGAGGAATTACAGAATACAGAAAAACACCTGAAGAGTCCTGAGTTCCCCCGCTGCAGGAAACACACACAGCTTAAGAGGTGGCAAATTCTATTGTTTTCTGTTTGCAGCGCTGTGATTTAACCACTCGCCTCACGCTCACATTATGCACTGACATTAGTGTGTCTATTGAAATCAGAATTGTTTAGGATTAATTCATAAATACATTATTAGGTTTGTGTATGTTCATTGAAAGAACTAAATTGGTGTGAGATGATGATCTAGAAGATGGTTGCTAGGAAACATTTGTAACAAAAGCAATGTAAACAGGAAGTCACTGTAGTATATGTTTATAGAAGTTATGTTAAATAAATGGTTGTGTAACTTCTATAAATAACACATGTTCTGTTTTGTTTGCCTTAATTTATCACCTCCTTCCCCGACACAATGTACAAGCAGCACATAAACATGTCAGGACTGCAATTAATGCTTGTTGTTTATTTTTAAAATCATTAATGTCTATAATCTGACAAATATTATCTTAGTAAATTAGTGAAAATAGTGAAAATGCATGTTTGATTTCTGAATTTCTTTTTTTTTTCTGATCAGTCTAAAACCCAAATATATTCAGTTTACACAAGACAAAGGAACTCATCAAACTACTCATCTGATGAGCTAAAACCAGAACATGTTATAATTATATATTTTCTTATATTTTTTAATATATTTTTAATGTCTATAATACTTCTTCAGTAGTTTTCCCTGTGTGTTAACAATGATTCTCTTCACTCAGATATTGTGTTGACATTAGTATAATAAAGTAATAATAATAATAATAATTGTGAATCAGATTTGTGTATATGTGAACAGTCACGTTTTTTTCAAAGCATAGTGTGCAGCCAAGGATACTATGAGCCAATCAGAGCAGGCCAATGAGTAATGACACCTTTTGTTAACGAGCAGTCTGTTTCAGACACAGAGGCGCGCGCTGATGCTCGACTCACTGGCCTTGACATGTGTCCAAAGATAACAATGGCGAAAAGAGATCTCGAACGAGCAGCCAAAAATCCCAAAATTCTATTATTGGTGCTTCTGCATCTGTTTCCCCTTGTTGGCTCAGCTCTGATTGGTCGTTTACTCCCACACGCTATGAGACACGCAGAGACTTCATCAGTCACAGAGGCTGCAAGTTCTGATAATTTATACAAACACCAGGGTTACAGTCTGGACATTAGAAACACTTTAAACTACCCATCTTTTAAATTAACATCCCCTCTTCTTACCTCTGATTTGATTTAATTTCATTCTTTTTATTTGACTGTGACTTGAGAGAAATACAACGCAAAAAGTTTTCCTTTTCTTATAAAGGCAGAATCGAACATAACTGTTTATTTGAATCTATTAGAAATACAAAGATAAATTATAAATAATGGATATCAGCTAGATGTGGCTGTGTACAGTAAAAACAAAAAGCAGAATTACAAAAATAGAATAAATAAAGCTACGTGAAACCTAGTATATAGCTGTAGGCAATTTGTTTTAAAGAGACAGTTGTGTTTGTAGCAGAGTTGCAGCAAATAATCAATTGATCAAATAGGTACCAATCATTACATAAATTGTCAACTATTGTGATAATTGATTATTGATATGAGTCATTTTTAACAAGAAAATGTCCAAATTCTCTGGTTCCAGCTTCTCTTTTGATTATTTCCTGGTTTCTTTATTCTTCTATAATAGTAAACTGATGATCTTTGGGTGGTGGACTGTTGGTCTGGACAAAAAAAGATATTTTAGGATGAACCTTCAGCTTTGGGAACATTTTACACCATTTGATGAAATATCTAATCGATTAACTGTTTCAATAATTGAGACATTAATCAATTCAAATCCAAACAATCCCAATAGTCATTATCAATAGTCGTTATGACAGGCTTATGATAATAATAATAAGATATGTTTAGCCAGTGTCTGTCTGTTTGTTAGCAAAACATTTTGGCCAGATTTTCACTACATTTTCAGAGAATGTTGGGAATGATACCATGAACAGATGATTATATTTTGGTAACTAGTGCACTGCCCTACAAAGTATGGATTACTATAGAAAAGTGGAAGCTTATGTAATTTTTTATGTTCGGATAAATGATCAGGTTCAAGTCCTTGGTCTGGGTCCTTTCTGTGTGGAGTTTCATGTTCTCTCTGTGTCTGGTGGGTTTTCTCCAGGTTCTCCAGCTTCCTCCCACAGTCCAAACACATGCTGAGGTTAATTGGAGACACTAAATGAATAAGTAGCAGCTAAATTGGTTAACATTTTAGCATATGGTTTTCGAGAGACGTTACAGTATTTTTGTTACATCGGCTGCACGATCAGTGCAGGAACAAATGGGCCAATGGAACTTTGACTTGCAACGAAAGCACTGAGAAGCAACATGAAGAAGAGTGCTGTGATACAGAGCTTTAGGTTGTTTTCACACCTCACTAAGTGGACTCAGTTCACTTGTGGATCTGAAAGTTGCAGCATTGTATGATTTATCTCTTGGTTTAATTCTGCTTTTACACTGAGATTTGTGAACCGAACCAAACCTTCACTGTGTCGACAGTCAACATCACAGCAGTTGTAACAGCTGCTGTAACTCTGACTGACAGGAGGTCCACTGGATGTTCAGCATCCCGTTATATGACTTGTCTCTATTTAGACATGCTGGTTTTCCGACATCTTTGTTTTTTTTACAGGTGTGGTAGTCTACCCAGGTGTGTCGTTATTCCTGCATCAGGCTACATGTGGCAGTTGAGTTGAGTCTCTGGTGTAGTGCTCACATTTCCGCAGATTTACAGAGATGTGGTTGAAGACACCACGCTGTTATTGATCGTGGTGCAGGAAAAAATGTTTGTGAACATGGACACAGCAGATGAAGTAGCTGTTGATGTTTGTTTTGTTATTTATCAGTTACACACAGCTCAGCGAGCGGTGAAATACAACGCCATGTAAAGCAGAGAGGTAGAGACATTACACTGTTACTGTGCTGAGAAACGGCAGCAGAAGAAAAGACGGACACTGGTGAGAGTTGTTAAATTGATGGTTATATAAAAGTAGGCCTGATATATCCTAATAATCTCCTGATGCTCTTCTCAACAGTGAGGACTCTATTCTCTCTGCTGAGGGAGACTCTCAGAGAGAAAGGGAACACCAGAACAACAGAGCGATCTGTCCCTCCATACAAATGCTTCTGAAATATAAATACATTTAAAATGTACATTTGGTCCTGTGTTTGGTCTGGTGAGCATTCACACTGCATAGAACCGAACCAGGACAGAACCAGACCAGGACAGAACCAGGATTCGCTTGATACGAACCAATTAACCCATTAGATTAGATCATTCTTGGTCTAATCTGTTAACTGAGTAACGCTGCAACAACAGAATAGAGTTTTTTCAATTTTTATGGGGGATGGTAGCAGCAGAATGAACAGCAGTGGACACACCGCGCTGCAGACAAACCTGGTGTGAAAACACACTCATCGCTGCTACCGCCCCACCCACACCCTGCACACACACTCTGCACACACACCCCACCCTGCGCACACCATGCATACACACCCCACCCTGCAGACACACCCCGCCCTGCACACACATCCCACCCTACACACACACCCCGCACACACACCCCGCCCTGCAGACACACCCCGCATACACACTCCGCCCTGCAGACACACCCCACACACACACCCCGCCCTACAGACACACCTCACCCTGCACACACACCCTGCACACACACCCCGCACACACACCCCGCCCTGCACACACCCCGCCCTGCAGACACACCCTACCCTGCACACACACCCCACACACACACACCCCACACACACACCACGCCCTACAGACACACCTCACCCTGCACACACACTCCGCCCTGCACACACACCCCACATACACACCCTGCCCTGCGCACACACACCCACATGCTGTGGTCTGAATGCGATCACCTTTTCTTTTTTCTTCAGTAATAAATTTACAAAAAATCATGCCTTAACAGGTTTGAATATTAAAAAATACTATTCAAATTATATCCTGAAGTTCAGTCACAGCCCTATTTTGCACTGCCAACCTTAACAGTCAACTGAATAGCTTTTGGTTAAGGTGTGACCTTGGACTGAAAGAGAATATAACTATAAGAGATTATAATTATAAGGTGTTTTTCACTATTTTCTGACACTATACGGACAAAATGTTTATTAGAGGTGTTTTCGGGCCGGCATGGAAATATAATCCCTCAGTCTGTCACGTGGCCTCCTCCCAGCTGGGCGTACCTGGAACACCTCTCTGACCAGGTGGCTCCTTACTTACTCTAACCACTGCAACATGCTCCTTTCTATGCAAACAACAGCGTCTCTACTCTCAATGACTGAGCTCTAAGGGAGATGGCAGCCACCCTCCTGAGGAAGCCCATTTTACCGCTCCACTGCAACTTTAATGTCAAAACTGTTCCACCAAATAAAAATCTGCTCACTTGAGAAACTTTAACAATCCACCTACAATAATAATATATTAAGGATGAGTAACAACATCACCTACAACCACTAACACCTGAACAATGAATACAATGTTCTGCTGTCAAACTTAAGATTTAACTAATGAGTTTATTAGGGTTAGATTGAAGGACTCACTCCTATCTGTGTGGTCACACACAGGCTGGTCTGGACAAAAAAAAGATATTGAAGGTTGAATCTTCAGGTTTCAGAAACAGTGATTAACATTTAATACCAGTTTATGAACTAAAAAACTAATCAATTAATCATTTCAATCAATCGACTAGCAACATAGTCGTTAGCTGCAGCCCTAGTCTGTCTTAATATTTGTCTTTTTTTGCGATATTGTAAATGGAGCCATGCAGCTGTGATGCAAAAAAGTCAGAACTTGAGAAACTGGAAGAATTTGTACATTTGTTCTTACAAAAAAAATCAATCGTGTGGATTTTTGTGACATTTAAAATATTTTTAGGCGTAAAAATCACCACTGAGGACCACAGACACGACACTTATGATCCTATATGAATATAATACTGTTTCTCTACAGGAAGAATGAAACCAAATCACAGTCTATCAACGTTATACGGTGTTAGTCATACAGTGGTTCATCTCATTGAATTACAGTGTAATTGCACTGCTGTAACGCCTTCTTTAGCTTATATTCAGATAGGTCACCTCCAGTCTTAAAGGCAGATGTATGTATACATGTATAATATCAGCTGTAATAAATATACATTTAAACAGTCTCCTCCCTGTGGAGATAAACTGTTGTCACAGGCCTGAAAAAACAGCGACCGATTTCCTCTCGTCTTCCATTAGCGTCTCTTCGACACGTCTTCCTTATAGATGGTGTTTTCTCTGAGTATATGTGCTGAGGTACAGCTCGGCCAGCCGTGTGGCGGCTCGCGGCTGTAAAAGCGACGTATGGAGGGTTTTACTTACACAGCTCGGTCAGTCCGGGTCCAGTGTGGCAGCTGTCCGGCACCAGTGTCAAGCACCTGGAAACAAACACGCAGGTTCCGGTTTCTGCTTTCAAAATAAGAGCGCTTCCGTATGGACTTCAGTGTACAATAATACAGTATACTGTAGTAAACAATAAATATATATAACAATAAATATATGTTTCAGCCTCATAATTCCCCTGAATCCCTTGGTTTTGTCTCAGAAAATCAGAAACCACATTTTATGTCAGTCTGCAAGTTTTTAATGAATTAAGGTCCAGGGCTGGGTTGGTCACCCCAGAACTTTAATGTTGTTGGTTTGGAACCAAGATGCTTCTGGTTTACTGGTGTGTTTGTGGTCATTTTCTTGTTGAAACTCACATTTCAAGGGCATTTTCTCTTCAGCATAAGGCAACATGACCTCTTCAAGTATTCTGACAAACTGATCCGTGATCCCTTGTAATGCGATAGAAAGGCCTGACACCACAGTAAGAGAAACATCCCCATATCATGATGCTGCAGCACCATGCTTCACTGTGAACTGCAGCTTAATAAATCCAGTATTTCGGAGTTTCTGATAAACTGTCTGTGGCGGCTCTTGGATCCAAAAAGAACCATTTGACTCTCATCAGTCCTCAAAATGTTTCTCCATTTCTCTTTAGACCAGTTGATGTGTTCTTTGGCAAATGGTAATTGTACTTTAGCACAAAGACAAGGGATCATGGATCAGTTTGTCTATATCAGAATACTTGAAGAGGTCATGTTGTCTTATGTTGAAGAGGAAATGTATTTAAAACGTGAGTTTCAACAGGACTTGGAAAAAACTTGTGGGCTGACATCAGATATGCTGTTTCTGTGTTTCTGAGACAAAAACAAGAAAGTCAGGGGAATTATGAGGCTGAAACACCTGTTCATAGGAACTAGATGTTGGTCGACTCCATGCAACACAGATGTGAAGCAGGTCTCAGAAACCATGGTCATAACAACTAAATGTTACTGTAGTGATTCAGTAGTGACACATTTGTCTTCACATTATGATTTAGGATATAAAATGCAGTTCCCAATGCATCGAAATAAAACACTACTACACAGAATCTGGTTCCCAACCATTTAAATTTTGATACCTTAAAGCAATGTAATGTCTACTTCTAACCTACCTGTTATGAGTGTTATAGAGGGACTTCAAGTGACTAAATAATTGAGTGAGTACTGCTTCCCCATCCTGTTAATTGTTTTACATTTATGTATCTTTAGATTTATCTTGTGACTCCTTGTGTGGGAGTATATCAGACATGTGGGAGGAGGTGAATTTATTTTAAATCACCTCACATTTTATCGCATTTTCATCACATTTTATTTTGGATCACTTCTAGACTGTGCCAGAATCAAAGACTTTGAATGCAAAAAAGAAAAGAAAGAAATCTATTATTATTGAAGTTTTTGATTTAATTCTATTAATTTAATGCATAATACATGCATCTCAGTCTTAATGCTTATAATTTGATGCTGCAGATTTCTTACCAAGCCGTTGGTGGAGCTGATTTATTTTATTTTTAACTCTCTCTTTAACTAAAAGATGGTTATAAATGCATTCGAAGGAAGACATGTGCTGAATACACAGAGAATCTGTATTTTTATGCCACTGCTGGGCCTGGTGCTGCTGTTCATAATGCAGAAATTGGAGCTAGAAATCTACAGAAATGATAACATTTTTATTTGAGGAAACAATTTATCACAAAATCTGCGAAGTAAACAAACGGCTCATTGATTTAAAATGAAAGAGACTCAGTAGGAGGAAACAACATCTGGTATAGCATTTCATACTAAACCAGGGGGACTTCCCACAGGCAAAAACTGTGGTGTGCTGTTAGAACTAAGGTTGTCATGAAAGCATTTCCTTGTCTGGACTGTGGCTCTTTGTGAAAGAGTTATTTGTTTTTTTCAAAAGGGGCGGGGCTGGAAAGAAAAGAAAGGTAAATACAAATAAGAAAGTAAGACATCATTAATTTACAAGAACTGCATATTAGAAGAAAGTCCAGAGAGGAGTAAAAATGTCAGGAAAGAAATGATTAAGGTGTAAATATATCATGTGTAACTACTGACATCTAGTGGTTAGCAACAAATACATACACCAAAGGAAATAATTAAACATTTTCTCTTTTAGCTTAGACTTTTCTGCCAGCTGTGTTCTAAAGAAACAGTTGTCCAACTTTTTTTTTTCTATGTCATATTGGAAAATCTTATGTCCCATCATGCTGCAGGGCAGTGGTTGAGGAAAGTTTCCAGGGACATCAGAGGTCTCTCTGCCTCACATTTTTACAAACATTGATCTCATATTTAGGTTCATCCAAGAGTGGATTTGTCCCACAAAGCATTGTTTGACTAAAGTGACAAAGTTCCCTTTCTTCTTGGTCCTATAATTGAATATTTGAGCTTATTGTGCAGAGTTTGACACTGGGAGGGATTTAACAGGACAGACATTAATTACCAATAGTATTTTATGTACATGTATTCTCAAAACATGTCTGGAGGGGATCTTTAAAGAGTTTTACTTCTTGATCCTATAATTGAATGTCTGAGCTTCTTTGTGCAGAATTTCACACACACACAAACACATAATCACAACATCATCACACAACTTAGACAATTGAAATTGTAATTGATGTATGTCCCTATTAAACATACAGTATTTGGTTGAAATATGTTTTAAAAACAAAGTACAGCAGGTTGTAAAAACGTTTCTTTTTCTGAAGTGTATTTTTGATGGACTTTTATTATATAACACAGACAAGAAGGAATAATACAGAAACACACACTGAATAGAGTCAATATCTGCTAACATGTTTTGCATTGCATTTCAAAATAAAAGTCTGGGGGAAAAAAGTCTAAGGTCTATTGGTATTTGTGGTGTTCACTATAGTTGGCTGCTTTTCTGCAGGAAAATACTGACAGATTATATATATGTCAAGGATCTGGTGAATCAAAATGAGTTGTCTTTTTTTTGCTGTGGCTCAGCATTTAAATAATAACCTTTATTAAATTTGATTGTTTAGTCAAAGAGTTTATGTCTTGTGTGGTTGGTCTGGTCTGTCCTCTGGGTACTCAGCACCCCTAAACCTCTGATCCTAGAATCACTCCCTGATCTCATTGAATATACTTCTTCTTCCTCATTGGAAAATCCAGAATCTCTCAACATGTAAATATTGTTCATTTCAAAATTTAACATCAATGTAAAGTCCATCCACAACAAACAATTGTGAAACTTCTTGGAATCATAGAGAACTTTTGTTCTGTTTTTCTCTGCACCACCATCGCCAAAAAAAACAAACAAAAAAAAAACAAGTGAGTTGACTAGAGCAGTAAGTCAGTTGGCTGCCGTCTCCTCTGCATCTGCTGCCAGAACCGCTCCTATGGCTGCTATCTGCCCAATGTCAAAGGCCTAATTGTTTTTAAAGATGCCACTGCCGCCAGCCCCTGTGCTGGCAGCCTATTCTTCAATACCCCTGTGACGGCCCCCAAACACTCCAGGTGCCGCCAGCCAAGATCGGCAGGTTCTGGACAACCAACGCCTGCTCAGGCAGCTTTTGGCATCCTTTGGAACAATTGGGATCTATTCTTTATTGTGAGGATAGAGAACCCCCACCCCCCATCCCTCCTGGTGCAGCTACGTCAGTCTGATGGCTGGCAGGAAGGCTGATGCTGGCACAGGGGCCGCAGCATGCCACACGGGGATTTACAGCCAGGCTTAGCGCTCCACGGTAACTTCTGGAAGAGGTCGGCAAGGTCTGAAGAAGCCGAGGCCCGACGCCAAGATGACCCGAGTGCCCTGAAGAAATAGACAGCCATAGCAGGGTGCATGTCAACAAGCACTTGGATGATTTCAGGTCCTGTGGTAGGATGGCAAAGGTCTGCCAATCCCATGTCATCTCCTCATCTCGCCTCATAAAACGGAGAACAAGAGTCACAGTTTTCCACAGAAACGCTCGTTTGTGTCACAAGTTTGGTTTTATCCAGGCCTCCTCATTTCTGAAGCACCTTCAGTCTCTGCATATGTATGACATCAAAGTCAACAACTCGTGAAGCAAAATAATCATCCTTCACAAGATTTCCATTCATCCAGTTAAAAAATTTAGGGTAAGAATTCACATCTATATTGTATAAGTTGATCCAATGGGGAAAAAAAACTTGTCCATGGAAAAAATATTATAAGACTGAATATATTATAAGATGAAATACAACTAAATTTTTAAAAATATATAGCAATAATTCTCATAATACATTGATTAACTGTGTTTATACTTGACATTTTACAGGATATCTGCATGGTTCCAATTAAAAATATGGAAAGAAACTGAAAAATAGGAAATTCTTGCCACAACAGTCATAACCTTGATTTAAACAGTGTACAACTCCAAGACATACATTCCAAGAAATGTAAAATCTTCCTGGTTTAAATTAACAATAGGATCACAAAACATTAAGATTGGGATACCAAACCTGGCAGAACTGTAAAATCCAATGTTAAGTCTGACAGGAGTCAGTCACAACACAACACCCCATAATACTCCACTTAATATGACTATCCACTTAACCAGGAATTCTTAAATCAGTTCCTCCACAAATTCTCTCATCATGATAATGAGACATTTGAGAGTGATCTCCTTTCTTGTGCTGGTATCAATATCCCACAAAAAGAAAAAAGATTATTATTAATATTGCTTCTTCAGTCCATCCATTAAATTAGTGAGTTGTGTGTGTGTTTCCTACCTTCACAGCAGCGATGAAAGGATGGAGGTAAAGAAAGCTTTCTACTGGAGGAATCCAATGAAATACTAGAGTGAGTGAGTGAGTGAGGAGAGATTCACTATCATATTCTTCATAAACATAACAATCTATATATTCAAAACAATATTATATATACTTATATACTTATATATATATATATCATATATACTTGTTGGAGGCATGTGTGTTTAATCTATGTTCCTAGTACACCCCTCTGTAATGTTAGAAATGTTTCTCATATATAGGCATCTGTCTGAGTTTAACTCGGTTTATTTTAATTAATGTCTGTATATAATTAGGTTTCAAAATCATGTAAGAGGTGGTGGGTGTCACTGAAAGCAGCTGATCAGCCTGGTTAATGCTGAACTCCCCTTTAAAGAAATACACCCTTTAAACAGGTTGTTTATTTCTGTGATCTATTCTGTGGACTTATTTCAGTAAATATGGTAATTTACATGCCCAGTTACATTGGTACCATACCATTATACTTAAGTTCATGCGCACAGAGAGAGACACACACACACACACACACACACACACACACACACACACACACACACACACACACACACACACACACACACACACACACACACACACACACACACACACACACACACACACACACACACACACACACACACACACACACACACACACACACACACAGGCGAACAAACTGACAAAAAGCATGCTTCAAAGGCAGAAAAAAAGCATTTCTCTTGTTATCCATTTAAATTAATGTTGACATCATGTTACTTACACTATGCTAGTTAGCACATACCAGTAAAATAGTGAATATAGTGACAAACAGAGAAATAACAGCACTATAAACAGAATCATAAATTGTTGTCTTCACTTAACATCATTGTTGCATGATCTACAATTTGCTCCGCTACTATTTTTTCCATGACTTTGGAGACAGCTGTGAGTCTGCTTATCCGTCTGTAGTTGCTGGTTATTGCTGGGTTACCTGACCTAAAGACTGGTGTAATGACAGAGAACTTCCAGGGTTCAGGGAAGGAACTTTCAGTTATGGATTTATTTCTAATAGTAGTTAAGGGTGATATGATAGATTTCGTATGATATTGTAGAAATGTTACATCCATACAAAATGCATCTTTGGCTTTAGAGCTTGTGACTATGACACTACACACAAATTAAGAAAGGGTTTGTTGGTGTTCAGTGGCATTCGTGGGTGGTATTCTATGTGGAGGCAGTACTAATTATGTTGTAATAAATGTAATAAAAAAAAAAATGCAAGTCAAATTTCCACTTCCACTTTACCACTTCATTTCTGAGAGAAGTAAATATCTGTCTATAATTCACTCTTTTTGTTTTAACCCCTTAAGCTCTAGGCCTATTTTTCAGTCTACCTCCCGAAAATTACATGCCCATACTTAATGTAGTATATCTCCACAACTACAGGGGTTTTCTGAATGATCTTGGGCTTAAAATAAAGCTAACACCTGTGGGATAGTTGTAGAAGTCCCAGAATCAATTTAAAATGTACAGTGTTAAAGTAAATCCAGGTAGAATGAAGGAAAAAAGTGAAAAAACTTGCTCCTTCCAAAACAAAAATCATCTATTTGGGTTGAAAATTACTAATACTGAAAGCTAATAATGGTTAAAATAAATTTGTAGCTGAGTTTCTTGTCGACATTTTGGTGTATTACATGAACATATTGGTGATTATTAGTCAGCGTAACAAGAAGGATTTAAACTTTAAAACTCCAGGGTCCCCCCCTGGGGGGACCTTAGAGTTTAAGAGGTTAAGTGATATTTTAAGGGCATGGTCTTGTTGTTTCAGTAATTCTTTTTTGATGCTTTAGCTTTAATTTTCTTAGTAAAAGCTGACACTGCGTCTTGGATAACAGTCATGACTGCATTACAGTTGTCACTAACATGATTATGGGTGAGATGATTATCCCAATTGATGTTGTTTAGTGCCTGTGTTAAATTTGATATCTCCCTTCTTGGTATTCTCATCTGCTCTGATAATGTTTTCTTAGTACAGGAAAGTCTATGTTTAGATAGCTTTCTTGAGAACAGGATAAGGTTATGGTCTGATAGACCAGTGATTATATTAAATGTTTATATTAAATGTTTTTTCTCTCCCAGTTATTGGAGAAGACAAGGTCTATGCAGGTTTCGGAGGAGGTAGTTTGTCTCGTAGGACCTTAATTAATTGAGTAAAGTCTCCGATTTAATTTGTCAAGCTAGTTAATATTTAAATCGTTCGTATCACATTCGTTAAGTAGAGCCTTAAGTTCTGCATAGAAAGCATTAGAGGCTGATGGGGGTCTATACATTCCAATGAGCGTCATTGACATTTGTGGAGATAAAATTAGATTAAGACTGATACATTCAAGGTTGTGTACACATGCACATTTTTATTTGTTTATCTGTTCTATCTTTATCCCTTACATAAAATATTATCCCTCCACCCCAATTTCCCTCCTGGTGATATAATAGCCTGGTATATGCAGTCCAGCCATTGGTGAATTCTCATTTTATCATATATAAAAAGTCCAGGTTTGAGTTACTTAATAGATGATGAAACTTGGTCACAATTGCCCACCAAGTAGACCTCTTGGTTTATGTTGTGGGTCCCAGATTACCTTGACTTGGTTAAGGATGCTGTATAGACTTACAGATTGTAGTTTTTTTAACACAGGGTTTCTGGGGCATAACCTATTCCTGGACTCACCCACCACTGCTGCACTGCTGATGGATCAACCCAGCCAGTGGTGATGGAGGTCAAACTAGCTGGGGTGGAGGCCTAGGCAGCAGAGGTGGAGGCCCAGGCAGCAGAGGTGGAGGCCAAGCTAGCATTAGTGTTAGCCCAGCTAGTAGAGTTTGGGCCGAGCAGGTAGTGGTGTTTGCCCCACTAGCAGAGGTGGAGGCTCAGCTAGCACTGGAAGTGGTCTAGCTAGCTGTGGGGCTAATCCACAAAATTGAGGCCCAGGATTCAGTTCAACATTCCCAGCTAAGAGAATTATCAGAAAAAGATTAAAACACCCAGGAGTGGCCTACCTGTGACAGCCTGTCATTTTGTAACTTTTTTTCTTGTTGTTTCTTCAGCTCCCGGCTGAGCTCTTTCACATTTTCTATTAAAATGTCGTATATTCTGCGCTGCATTGTGCCAACATCATTTTGCTCGGTGAGAGCAAACACGTGTGGTTTGAACCAATCAGAATTAGCGATGCTGATAACGTGACCACGTGTCCATCGGCCAACCAGAAACACATTTGTTTAGCTCGCGTTGCATAGCAACCAGAGACGAGCTCAGACTTGTCGCTCCGTGTCAAACGGCACAGACAGACACCAAAACAGCGTAGATTACACTGAAACGAGCACACTGGGATTGTTCCAGCACTCGGACAATGTAACTAATGTGACTTTAGTACATCGTTTTCTTTATTTAACATGGGATGTTGACTTCTTCTCCTTTTTTAACGGAACGCATCTCTGCAAATCTGCGGAAATGTGAGCGCGACTCCAGTGACTGGACTAAAAAAATAAAAAGTGTTAAACCAGCATGTCTAAACAGAGAGAAGATGTATAACAGGATGTTGAATATCCATTCAATGTGACAAATAAAACGTTTATTTAGACATCTTTATTCTGTCGGGAAATCTCATTTTAAAAACTTTATTAAAAACACTCCAGACCACCATTACATTTTTTAGCTTGCGCACCCCCGAGTGGCCGTTCGCGCACCACACTTTGGGAATCCCTGAGGTAGATAATGAAGACGAAGGGGTCCACAACAGAGCCCTGGGGCATATCTAAAGTGACTGGGGGAGGGCTATGAAGTGCAATAGAGGAGGAGCTGGTTCCCTATAGTCAGGGGATTCTGGGCAGTGTGAGACATGGAAAATCTATCTGCCTGCCTGCCTGCCTGTCTGTCTGTCTGTCTGTCTGTCCGTCTGTCTGTTTGTCTGTTGTTTAAGGTTATTTAAATGCTGAGCCACAACAGAAAACAACAACAAAAATGAACCCTAATTTCTGGGAGAAGACAACTCATTTTGTCAGTCTGTATGTATAAGCAGTCTGTATGTTTCTGTACCAGGCGCCTATAGTGAGGACCAAAAACAAAATTAAAAAAAAATGTAAAAAATTGACCATGGAGCATGTGCTTGTTTGAAAGTAATTTGATTTTCTAGCCTCTGTGTTGATTGTTGAGGATAAACTTTATTTCGTCAACCTTCTTAGAATTAGTATGTTGTTGGTGGCTGCAGTGATTCAATTCAATGATTTCAGTTAACAATTTTAAACAGGAAATGATGCAGGTGTCTTTTTGGGAATATTTCCTTCTACACAATAGTTGCAACATGAGCCAGTAGGACACAAACTATGGCATGCATCCAATACACCAAACAAACATGCTTTGTTTGGTGTATTGGTGTAAAAGTAAGAATGAACATATGACAGATTAGAAATTTCTGTGATTAATTTGTATAGGAAAGAATAGAGCTCCAATGGTTCTGCTATTGTGTCATAGTATTTTAATTTGATCATGCATGCATTTTCAGAGGTTCTCTACATAAGTACTCTTTTCATGTTTTTTAAATATATTTTGATGTATTATTTACAGTAGTGTTAGATTTTGCATCTTGTAAGTCAAAGGCCTGGTGAAAGACAATCCGACAGACATTGCCTTTTCAACAAACATAGTCCTCTTTTTCAATTTTATTATGGCAAAAAACAAACAAACCTTAGACACTCCCAATTCCCACTGAATTCAAATTATTTTACTTTCAATTGTGCAAATAACAGAAATTAGTTCCACATTTTATGGCTGTCACGTGAAATGTCCATTTTTACGAGTTTAATGGGAGCAACTGAACGCAGCATTCGTAACGATAAGATTGATGGAGCCCGAAACGTGACGGTTTAAATATAGTATAGAGAAATTCCGGTTCTTATTTTCAAAATAAAACTTTATAAAAAACACGCTCCCAAAACCCTTAAAACATAGCAAGATATTATGTCAAATCATGTCAAGAATAGGTGGTTTGTATTAAATTTACATTATATATTTTACTAAATGTTCTACCTAGCTCAGCTCTATTTTAATTGTTATAGGTTCAAGTTAAACTTTTATTTCCATAAGAAACAAGAAGTGGTTCCGGTTAGTCGGGCTGCCGGTGGTGAGCTTGACACAGCGGGAGTCCAATGGAAGGCTTCGTCGCAGCCAGGAGGAGACAATCGAGTGCGATTTAGCTTCAAATTATCAGTAGATTTCGCTAAATTTTGGCCATAAAACACATCTTGTAAAACAATCCGGGTTTGTGGTTCTTCCCGTGTTGTTTGTGAACGGCCAGTTAGCCGTTGTGGGTGTGTGTTGGGCCTTGTTTATCCTGGTAGCCTGGATCAGGCAGCAGGCCCGGCTCCGCTGTGCTGGATCCGGAGGGTTGGTGCACATCGGCCCTTTAGCTCACCAAGTAAGTCCAAATCCACATTTAATGTACATTTACCAGCGCAAAATCATCAATGTTTGTTTGTTTCCGGCTGAGACGCAGCAACATGTCAGTTTTTAGTTATAGTTCTATATTTATATAGCCATTAGCATGACGGCTCCTGTCTCCTGTGTTCAGCTTCTCGCTAGCTGCTAGCTGCTAATACTCGAGCTATCGATAATAATAACGTAGATAGTTATGATATATATTACTTGATATATATGTTCACGACTCACATTCTCCATTTGAAGCACTTCCATAGATAAACTGTGTGATTTGTGTCGCCTCCACCAGAGTGTTTGTGTTGTATTTCCATCAATTCTTTTGCTAGCATCTTGTCTAGGTTAGCTTAGGTTAGCTTTGTTTGGTATCACCTGCTGGATAAGAAACTGTTTCCAAAGCTCTTACAACTTCCCACACACCCATATACGCTACTCTTATAGTAACCTAATGATAAAATCTTTCATTTAAACAGTGAACATATTTAACGATTTCCTTGCGAGCAGAAATCTATAGAAGCCGATATAATGTGGCCTAATGTTATTAAATACATGTGAAACGATACGTTGACGGTATTTAAGTGTGTTAAAACAGCAGTCAGGCAGTGAAAGCTGCTCCTCTCTGGAATCATTCCCCCTGTACTCGCTGTTAAAAGATGTCCTTCAAACGTGCTTACGGGATAAAATCCAGTCTATCCAGTTATTTCTAACTACACGTGAATCTTAGTCATATCAAGTGGATATCTGACACATTTTACAGTATTTTGACTCTTTGCGTTTTCTAGGACAGCCAACTATTACATTAATTGTCAACTATTTTGATAATTGATTAATCAATTGGAGTCATTTTAAAGAAAAACATGTCCAGCTTCCAAAATCTGATAATTTTCTGGTTTCTTTATTCTTCAGTAATAGTGAACTGATGATTTCTGGGTTGTGGACTGTTCTGGACAAAAAAGACATTTGAGGTTGAATCTTTAGCTTTGGGAAACAGTGATTGATATTTTACACCATTTTATGAACCAAATATCTAATCAGTTACTCGTTTCAATAATTGGTAGATTATTCACCAATTAAAATCAAAACGTTGCAGCCCTCAACTCTGAAATGATTGTCTGATTTTACATTTCCTGCTCCTTTCTTTATCCTCGTCTTAGAGAATATGATCCAGATGCAACAATGACATCCAGATTTGGTAAAACCTACAGCCGCAAGGGAGGAGAGGGCACATCCAAGTTTGACGAAGTTCTGTCCACCAAGAGGGGCACCCTCAGCACCAAATGGGGTGACACCACCTACAAGGCCAAGGTGGGGTCCAAGCGCGCTGGCGCTTTCAAGAACGACTCTGTCCTGGAGGTTTACAAGAGGCCCCGGCCATCCAACGACGGCCTGGAGGATCCGTTTGGCTTCGACAGCGACGAGGAATCCAAGCCGGTGTCCTCCCGCAGTGGCAGCAAGTCGTCCCCCGCCAAGCCAGCCTCGGCAGAGCCTCCCCGGGCTGAAAGGCCCGGCGTCTCTTTGGATACGGGGAGCAGGTCCAGCATCCAGGGAGGATTCCACGCCGCGGCATCCTCTCAAGGAGTGCCATGGCCGGGCAGGGACAGGAACCAGTCCAGGATGAATGAAGACACAGGCCGCTTCTTCAACAGCAGCAGCACTACCATAGGTATTACAGAGTTTTAAACCTTTAAGTTTGTCTTGATCCGAAAATAGAAACCGCATCTATTGTTTAGTATAAAATCTGATAAATGCCATATGGCCATTAGAAGTTATATGGATTCAAAATAAAGAACACAAACATATTGACAGTGGATGTATATAAGAAAGAAAACTGAAGTTGAGCAGTTTTTGTTTTGTAAAGCAACTCTTTTCCTATAATTTTATATTCATTTAAAGCATTAGAATGAAACACAAAATACTGGTACAGTGACAGTGTGATCTTGTCTTCCCCTCTGTTTAAATATGTCTTTGGTAAAATGGCAACAAAAAAACACCACCTTGAAATCGAACGTGGATGGACTGATACAAAGGCTCCGTCTGGCTACACCCTGAGGCCTGTGTTCAGCACACATTCTTTTTTCATTCCAAACAACAAACAAATAGAGAAATAAAATATTGTAAATATGGTGAGGGGGTTGAATGGATTTTAAATGTTTGCACTCTTCTGGGTTTCCAGATGTGTGTGTGTGTGTGTGTGTGTGTGTGTGTGTAAAGCATTAAGAACAGTTGCTTACTGCCTAATGTAACAATAAGTGTTTTTTTTTTTCGTTCCCAGGAGCTTTGGTTTAGGTTTAATTCTCAACTGAACAGCATCAGAAAAGTCAGTTTCACAGCTTCTCAGCTCACAGCCGGTCACCGTTAGTGTCTCTGCTTTTGGCTCAACTCCCCTTAGCTTTCCCTGACCGCTGCTGGCCGACTGCCACAGACAAGAGCCACTCCAGCTGACTCCCAACAACAAGATGTGCCCACAGACCAGGCAGTATTGGCTCAGTAAATATGATAAAATCCTCTATCAAATAACTCTGTGATAAAATGTATCTGTACTGCAGAGTTGACTGTTGCTACACACATATTAATATTTAAGAATATTTTAAAACACATTATTTTATTTAGCTGTCAATGTAGCTAACAGAAACAAACCATGAAATTAGAAATCTATTGCCTATAACTGTTAAAAATCAGACATCTTAATTAAGGTAGAACCAGATATATTATGTATTCCAGAGCTGAATGACAGATTCATCACATTAATCCCCAACTATTTTCATAATCGATTAATAGGTTTGGGTCATTTTTAAGAAGAAAATGTCCAAATTCTCTGGTTCCAGCTTCTCTTCTCTGATTATTTCCTGGTTTCTTTATTCTTCTATAATAGTAAACTGATTATCTTTGGGTTGTGGACTGTTGGTCTGGACAAAACAGACATTTTAGGTTGAATTTTCAGCTTTGGGAAACAATGATCAACATTTTACACCATTTTATCAATCAAGCAATTAATTGATTGGTCATTTCAGTAATTAACATATCAAAATAGTCATTAGTTGCAGACCTTGAACACATCATAATGTAAACCTATAGCACCATGTTTAACTACCTCTGTATATATCAACATCGAATCCTGTTATATATTTTTTAACTCAGTCAGTCAAAGATAAGTTTCTGGATTTTGGCTTTTAGCTCATGCATGAATTTGCTTCACCATTGAGGTTGTTATATAAGTTACATACATACATACATACATGCATACATACATGTAACTCTACTTGAGATATTGTGTTAACACCATTGTGTTATAGGACCCAGTAAACTCCTGGTTAAAAAGTGCCTTTGAGTTTGAATTCCTGATAGATAGGAAGAGCGGCTTCCCCCATCCTGCACAAAACCTCTCCATCACAACATTAAATCTGTCGCCTGAATTGCGAGGTTAACAGAAGAAGCCCTCAAGAGTTGGGTGTATATGTTAAAATCTGCTTATGTCTGCAATGGTCTGCCCTGCTGTCTGTGGCTTTTTATATACTTTGGATTAGATTAATTCTCAAAGGAGAGTTCCATCTTTTAAGCTCCTCACCCCCTGCCACTGCAGCCGGAGTCATGAGCAAGATATGAAAATCCTGTCCTCTCTCGACATGAGTAAGCTCAAAGTCTGATCAGGCTTAGTTGAACTCAAAGCCTAGGAAGATAAAGACACGTTCACATAACACATGGTGATTTAGATTATAATTGAAAAAAAATTAGACAATAGATTTGTTGGTGCACCAGTGATTTGATTTACATAACTCTTGACTTGATATTTGATGTTACGTCATAGGATCCGCTGGACCAGTAGGAGCAAGCACATATCGTGGCGGGGGCGTCTACCCATGGCGGGGGGCGTCTACCCATGGCAGCTTCCGGTGGCAGTGGCATCTTGGCACATCAGAACTCTCAAGTTTTGAAGTGCAGTGTGACCGCAGTCAGATGAAACGGGGGAAAAAACATACACCTGTTTTAATGTTGTCTTATCTTGCATAGGCTGTGGGCTACATTTGCAGGAATCAAAATTAAAAGTATTTAAATTTATCATGTGGTAACTGACGGAAGCTTATGCTGTTTGAGGTAGGTAAATGCTGCACTAGAAGAGTGGCAGGGGAGATTCAACAGATTAAAGTCTGACTGCCGAAACCTTGTATCATTAAATTCATCCTTTGCTAGTGAGTTCTTTTTTCTTATTAAATAAAACAAAAACACAAAATTCAGATCCCCCTCCATCCTGGAATCTGCCACAGCTAGATGCCGCTGCCACGATTTGCGCATGCTGTCACTCCACTGGACTCAGTAGCAGTATTCTATTTAATTGCATTTTCTGTATTTGCAGGACATTTCTATTTGAATTTTCTTGTCATTTGAATTTCTTTCTTAGCATGATGAAACAATTGATGTTGATGATTAACGTACTATTCTCTAGTTTCAGCTTCTCTATATTTTAATCAGATTATCTTTGAATTTTGGACTCTCAGTCAGGTAAAACAAGACATTTGAGGATATCATCTACTTGAGATTATCTATTAGGGATAGGGAAATGATTTTGAAAATAGCAAAGCATTCTCAGAACACAAACCTCCCAACGCACATTGTGACTCCAACCCAGTGATGTTGTTCTAGGTGTAGTCCTCTTAGTGTTTCTGGTGTCGTGTCTAAAGAAAGCGAGCTATGCAGGTGCCAGATATCACCACCGGGTGCCCCCAACAATAACACAGAATTCAAAGTGATTCAGAAACCAGGATTCCTTCTGAATTATTACCGAAATGTAATCATCTCTTCAGAGTACCTTTCACAATATTCACTGAAAATTTCATAAAAATTCGGCCAAACCTTTTTGAGATATTTCACTAAAAGACAGATAAATTTCCATCTGTCCATGTCCTAAAGTCCATTTTAGATGTTGTCCTTTATTATTGTTGTTTTAGAGGTCAGGCAGGTGCTAATCTCATTTTCAAATCTAATTGTAGAGTCATGTTTTTTCCTACAGATTAACTAGGATATAGCTATTAAAATAAGATTAACTTAAAACATACACTTTATGCCTGAAGTTGCTTATCCTATTTTGTCTGTCAGTCTTTTGTCAGTGTATTTTTTTTTTCCTTTCCAGCAGGAAAGCCCCAGCAGAGTTCCTTGTTGACGTTGGAGAAGCAGCACAGCTACTCGTGGTACCAAAACGCTTCTGAGAGCGACAGGAAGCCCCTGGCGCAGACCACAACCCTGAAGACGGGTTCCAAGGCTGAATCCACCTACGACAACTGGGATGCCATCATGGGCTTCCGTCCGCCCTCACCCAGCCAGGAACCTCGTAACCCCGCCCCCACACTTTCATGGGCCACGGCGGCCAATACTGCAGGCCGTTGTGGCCGGGCACAGACCCAGCACGAGAAGCCCCCCTCACCTCCACGGCTCGAGAGCCTCAGCAAGAGCGAGGACCTAGGGGGTGAGTCTGACTTCCTCATTGAGACGTCAGAATACTCCCAGACATCCCCCTCCTCGTCAACTGTAAGAAACACTAACTGCCGGACATACAGGAGGCCAAACAAAGGCAAGGCCTCGGACTCCAACGCCTTTGCCAGCACTGTTTTCGGCACGGATCTTCCCAAATACACGTCTGACGGCAGTAATAAGACGACAGGCAGCGGAGGGGGACGGAGCAGGACCAGGGACTACACAGTACTTCACCCCTCTTCTGTGTCAATGTGTAACGTCACCATCCAGGACCGAGGGGTGGAGGAGTTTAGTAGTGACGCAGCGCCCTCTAGTGGTAGCAGTAGTGCCGGTTCGGGCAGTACAACGGAGCTGGGAGAGGCGGGATGGCAGCGGAAGAAGACGGAGCAACAAAACACCAGGTAAAACAACTCAAGCTGGCAGGGCAGGCCTTTTCTGAATCGTTTCAGGTTCTTCAGAACACTTTTTGTTGAATATATCGTGACAGGGCCATCAGAAGATAGCACACCTTCACTACAGTGAAAAACCCACACACCATCTCATTTAACAACCTTGTGCAAGCATTTCTACTGTCTATGCTAAACCTGGAAGTTGTGAAAAGTAGAATTGTGTATAATAGATTAGAGCTGTAAGCATTAATCCTTTGTTGCCAACAATTACGTTAATCACCAACTATTTGAACCAAACAACTAATGGATTCATCATTTTAATAGCTGATCGATTAATCGACTATCAAAATAGCTGTTGGTTGCATAATGAATTAACCAGCAGAAGCAGGTTAGACGGCGTAAGGTTCATTTTTATTTTGTTGAATGAAGGTAATTTGAAGATGCATGATGATCTGAAATAGGAGATTTAATCGGAGTGTTATTTGTAATAACTACTGAAGTGCTTGTTGGCAGTGGGCCAAATACTTAGCCCCCTCCCTATTGTTGTCAAACTCATCCGATCTAATTCATTTTCGATACCTTACTCCCTGAGGTCCTCAGCTACACATCCACCAAGTGTCAAGTTGATTGAACAGTTCTTGAGATATGTGAATACATGTCATACTTTCATTCAATGATTCTGTCCTTTGTAAATTGATGATGGTGCTACAGCACAGCCTATTGGCCAAATGGCACAAAAATAGTTATATCTGTACATGTCCACCGAGTGAGGCTGCAATAACACAAGGTGTTCATTTTTGAATATTGGAATAAGGCAATGTTTTTAGTGGCTTTTGGAGCTATGTAAGAAAAATGCATTGTTCAGTAGATTCATTGTTTAAATTAGATTTTAGCTAGTTTTTGTTTACTTTCTGGTTATCTAGCTGTGTCTGGACTTCTGTCCACTCATCCACCACAGAGTTTGGGAGTTGCTGGATTGTGTTTTTGAAGGAAACGAATTCTCTGGTTCCATCTTATTTTCTGGTTTAATAACTAATCAAATAATTGTTTCATTGATCATTAGTTTAAGCTACTATCACAATAGTACTTAGTTGCAGCCCTATCCTGCGATTATTAACAATATCAGCAAAAATGGAAAATTCCACTACGATACATCACAATGTACCTCTCTCTTAAACAAAGATATTTGGCATTAGTATTATTGCAATATCAATATTAGTTATTAATTCTTACCCAAAAGCTGAAGCTTCAATCGTTGCCATGGCAATTGCTCATGAAAACTGATCTTTTATATACAATCAATATGTCAAAGTCAAGTATCTGGAAATTTGAACTTAACTTGAGGTCTGAGTTGTGCTTGGGTTGGTTGAAAACATTGGGCCAGTGCAAGTGTTCCCCATTAACATGTTTGCTGGCTGTTTCTCTCTCTCGCTCTACCTCTTTTGCTCTCCCGCCCGTGCCTGACAGCTGTCCAAGCAGTGATCAAGATTGTTTTTTTGTTTTTTTTGTCCTCTTATAATCAATTCTCAAAATGGCGTAATCAGGTTTGCACTAATCTAGGGCTGTTGGATTATGGAAAAAAAAATCATTAACATAATTATTTTGATCAATATTGAAATCACGATTTATTTAGCATGAGTGTGCTTTTGTTTGAAATGGCTACACAGATTTGTTGCTTCCACATAGATATCGTCTTATAGAAAATCTTGCATGTTATGTTGGTGTGTGTGTATATATAGGTGTGTGTATGTATATATACACTCACGCTCGCTCGCACTGGCTCTCGTGCACTACCACTTGTCCTCACTCTTTCAGAAATTGTGTAATAAAACATGTCAAGCATTGTTTAACTCGATTAGATGATGTTGGAGATGGTTTGACATGCAAATCAAAATTGCGTTTAAAATGTACTTGCACAGCCTTATCCTAATTAATATTTTGTCCCACTGACTCTCCATACATGTTCATATATTTTGCCTTTTTTGTTGCCAAGGATGATCTCCTATCACAGGATTTGTGTATGATTATTTTTTTAAATGCTGCAAGAAACAACATTTTAATGAATTTTACTTTTGTTACCCGGGTTGAAAGAGAATTGAGTAAGTATTAAATAAAGTTCAGCAGGTTATACTTTCCTGTTCACTAATGCTACCAAACACATTCGATTTCAAGTCTGAATTTGGAAACTAAAAAAATCTACTCAACAAATTTAGACAGCCACCTGAGTGCATGATTTTTAGATGAATTCCTACATTTTAAAACAAGTGTAAACAATGTCTGACTCTGTGTCATCTCTGCAGGTTCCGACAGACTCAGCCCAAATCAAAGAAGGATAGTAAGCTGGAGCTGTTTGGCTTTGATGACGCAGACACCCTTCAGGAGGAGAACAGCTCCGACAACACAGACGGTGGCTCCAGTTACAAGATCAAATACTTTGGCTTCGACGACATGAGTGACAGCGACGGTGCAGACGACAACAACAGCGGCTCTAAAGAGAGGCGGAAGACCAAGAAGGCCGCTGTCACCAAGGCAACTCGAGTGATGGCCGCGGAAGAAACGCTGACCGTCGACATGCCGGATCCCTTTGAGCGGCTCGAGAGTTTTGAGAAGCTCGAGAGTCGGGAAAGACAAGCAGCCAAGGAGAGCAAGAAGAACTCTGAGAGGCAGGACAGCAGGAATAGAACAGGTTAACACACTGAATAATACACCACATTATGGATATAACCCAATGTAGCTATAGCACACACCTGTCTTGAACAGGACAGCAGTATATTAATAAACTCTTATGCAAATCACATTTAATTATCTCTTCGAATGCAAATCCATTTCAAACAGCTCATGTCTCTCCCACAACATTTGCTCATTTAAAGATATTTCCACCAGCTCAGGTGTTTTTTCGAAACTGCTTTGTAAGCTGCTCATGTTGGAGTCAATCAAACGATAAAGACGGGCGGAAAAAAGCACAACATACACAAGGCCATGACTAAAACAGACATTATTCTTTGCTAATGCTCTACATTAGCAAAGAATAATGTAGAAAAGTATCAACAAGATTCCCATATTAACTGGCCATGACTGTCTCTTCTGCTGGTTTACAGTAAATGCCTGGCAGCAAATTATATCAGTTGCCGAAAACTAATTTAAGAAATTTGTCTACAACTTGTTTGCGAGTTAAAAGTAACATTTCTCTGTAATACTATTCTAACAAGACTGCCAGAGTGATGAATCCAAACCTGGATCTTAAGATATCAAGGACAACAATTTGCAAACATTAGCATTAGCTTGGTTAGAAGTGCTAACTTCAGTGAAGGGATCCTAGCCATGCCTGGAGAGCAATGAAGACAGTTCCCACAATCCTATGCCACCCCATGATGTCATCAACTCCATCTCTTATTTTGATTGAGGGAGAAGAAAATATATCTTATCTGTTTAATTTATTTTTCTTTTTAACAATAGCAAGCAGGGCTACAACTAAGAGGTCATGTCATTATCGAATGATCTGCCAGTTCCTTTCTTAGTTATTGTTTTGTTCATAAAAGTCAGGAAAGAGTGAAGACTCCAAGTGGCTGAGACCATTGCTGCGTCTCAAATTATTGTACTGAAACTTGATATTTTGAACACTCCGATGTTCTAATCACATTTGACATATGATTAATAAAATGATAACTTGATTATTGAAATTCTTATCAAAAAGTTGCTAAAGAAGACAAACATTTCTGTTAACTAATCAGTTAATCAGCTAGGTTAACTGCAGGGCTGAATAATAATGCTGCAATATTTGATATATATAAATAAATGAGTGGATACATGTCAATATTGCCTACACACTGCAGTTCTTTTACTTTTTTTTTTTTTTTTAAACTGCCTTGTTTGTCCACAGATGTCCTGGACTTCTCAGATGAAGGTCTCAGGGTGGTGGCCAGGGGTCCCAGGAGGCCACCTCAGTGCAAACCAGCAGAGAAGAATCCGGACTCCTTCCGGAGGATCTTCAGTGCACACAAAAAGGTTAGATACGATGTCCACATTTACCCTCATGGCAGCCAAGTCATATGATGGCTGTGTTCACACTGCATGGATGACTTGTTGGAAGTGTTGAATTCATGTCACACCCTCACTCTGGGAGAGTGTGAAATGTCTCCTGTTAGAATCCTTGGATATGCTGCGAATTCCTTGGCTTGAAAGCAAAAGAAAACGTAGTGCTGCCAAACACTTGATGGACAATTAAATTGTCTATCATATTTCAGACTTCCTAAGGTCATGAAAAAAAATAGAAAAATCATGCAATTTGAAAATAGTTTGCAGTGCTGGAGAAATTTTGGAAATGAAAACCAGCTTTACAAATCCATGTATAATAAGTATGTGGTTTAGTTCAGATAGACTGAGAAAAGTCTATATTGATTAAACATACTATATGGTATATGGCTTTTATTTTGACGAGATGTAAATTCACACAATGCCAGGGAATTAATGATTTAAATGATGTCTGGCATTATGTGGGCAAGTATAAGGCAACATGCAAAATGTGGTTAGATTGTATTCATTTCTGGTTTCTTTAGTTTTCTTGGATATAAATCAAATATCTTGTGGATTGTTGTTTGGGACAAAAGATGGCATTTAAAGACATTGGTTTGGGAAATGTTAATGGATGTTTTCAACATTGTCAGTCATTTTATGAAACCAAATCTGTTAGGTTATACAAGAAAAATAAAAAAAAATTCTGCCCTAAAAAGTTTTGTATACACCCATGAAAAGTTGTCTCAAAGGCTTTGTAATGTGATTGAAAATCTTGGGGGGGGGGGGGCGTAGGTAGGTTTGTTAGTTGTTCAAGTTGCCATCCAAGCAACTGCAGTACAGGCCAAAACTTTGGACACACCTTCTCATGCAATGTGTTTTCTTTATTTTCATGACTATTTACATTGTAGATTCTCACTGAAGGCATCAAACCTATGAATAAACACGTTTATGGTGTTATGTACTTAACAAAATAAGGTGAAATAACTGAAAACATGTTTTATATTCTAGTTTCTTCTAAATAACCACCCTTTACTCTGATTAATGAAGCAAGAAATTCTACTAATTAATAGGGGTGTGACGAGATCTCGTGTGACGAGATCTCGCGAGATGTGATTTGACGAGATTGCTCGTCTCGTTAAAATTCTGTCTCGCGAGATTTATCCAGCAAGCAGCCAGAATGACGGAAAACACAGGTATTACTATTGACGACGCCCCCGCCGCTTTTAAATCGTTTGTTTGGCAGCATTTTGGGTTCCCGGCAGAAATGATAAATGGTAAGAGAGTGACTGATAAGACATGGACAATATGCAGACACTGTATGCAAACAATGCCATACAGCGCGGCGAATACGAGCACAATGCAGAGACATTTACAGCACTACCACAGCTCAGTACTCACAACAACTGCGCCTGCTGACAGAGAAGAACTTTTTGTTTTGCACATATTGTTTGCACTTGAAAAAAGGACAAATGTATAATTTTTTTCTATATATTTTAACTTTTATAACATTTTAGTTTCAATTTGTCGAGGAAGAAGTTCATTAAAAGGAAGAAGTTCATTAAAAGTTAACGCATACAGAGTTATAAAATCCATGTGCAACTCAGTTAAATAAAAGTCTGTTGTCCAGGCATTCATATAATTTGTAATTTAGTTTTCTTAAAGTCTTGTCTCGATCTCGTGAACCCAATCTCGTGTCTCGTCTCGTGAGCTGAGCCGAGTGTCTCGTCACACCCCCACTAATTAACCCTGATAAGATACAACTATGAAGTAAAAACCATTTCAGGTGACTACCTCTTGAAGCTTATCAAGAAAATGCCAAGAGTGTGTAAAGCAGTAATCAGTAATGAGGTGTGTTCAAACTTTTGGCCTGGATTGTATCTTGCATTTGAAATCCCCAGATGATGAGTAGGTGGTCGGTAGGTAGGTGATTGTCTGGTATTACAATGGTCTTATCTCAGATCTTCAGTCAGAAATATTTCATGTGTGTTGGTCAGCTCTACCTTAAACCGCTCTACCTTAAACTAATTATCATAATGGTTGATGATTGACTATCAATCAACTATCCATTGACTACCAATGATTTTGATAGTCTATAAATATTTTGCTTATTGAAGTGATTATTCAATTAGTTTGGTTCATAACATGGTGTAAAATGTCAATCACCATTTCCCAAAGCTGAAGATGAAATCGGAAATATCTTTTTTTTTTTTTTTTTGTTCAGACCAACAGTCCACCCAAAAGGTCGTTATGAACCAGAGACTTTGGAGGTTTTCTTCTTAAAAATGACTCCAATTGATTATCAAAATTGTTTAATGTAATAGTTGGAAACAAATTAATAATGAACTAATTGTTGTAGCTCTAGAATAAAGTCGTGGTGTAAAACCAGCTCTTATGCAGAGTGTTGTACAATAGGTTGTTTGTAACTTTAATGTTGCCAAGCTATCGAGTTTCTGGTCATGTTGAATCTGTTGGAGACCTGTCAACCCTTCAATTGTTGGTTGGTCCAGCATAGCAAGTTACAGTGACCTGCATTTTGACTTTTAGAAAGAATTGTGAGTGAATGTATGTTCACCTACGCCCAGTATGACTCAATACTGTGTGTGTGTGGGTGGGCAGAGCAGAGGAGTTAGGCTCTGGTTTATTCATGGCTGGATGAGAGGAGGGATTGAGTCGACTTTGAACATCTCCGAACGGCTTCTTTTATTTATCACTGTGCTAATGGTCTGTCACTCCGCCTTAGATTGGGCTCACTGGATATCAGGCTATCGATTTAATAAGCGCTGGGTGCCTTTTTATAGCAGAGAGATCAATGTCTTAAATCCAGACCAACGGATATGCAAGCGTTTGCTGCTGGAGGCTGTGTTTATCTCTTGCATGAAACCTCACTGCAATTAAAGCCTTACATCAGCTGAAAAACTGGATTGAGCTGCTGATTTGATTGAGTTCATGGTATGCAGTGGCGGTGCTGTTAATTAGACCTCAGACTGCAGATTCTGGAGTTTGGTCTGTCATCATTACAGCTGCTGGTTAAGCACATTCTGGTTGGTGTACTGCATTTTATTTTGTTGGGAGCAGGGATGTATGATTGAGACAATATCCAAAATTCAATGTTACGATATTGTCTCGCCCAAATATCTCACACACACACACACACACACAGTGCATCCAGAAAGTATTCACAGCACTTATTTTTTTTCCACATTTTGTTATGTTACAGCTAGTGCTGTCAGTCGATTAAAAAAAATAATTGAATAAATTTCAGGATTTTGTAATTAATCGAATTAATTATGTCATATCTGCTAAAGGTCTCCTGATAAAGAATTTGAATTTTAGGGTATTAAAAAATTGTAGTGCATGATTAATCAATTGAATACAGTAAGAATAGAAGATCTGAAATCCAATGTTTTATTGGTGAACTGTGCTTCATGAATTAAATCCAAAAGTAAAGGTCAAGCACATTAAACCAGTTAGGCCAGGTGCATTATTCAAAAATGTATAACAAATACAGTGATTCAGTTAAATAAATACAATTCTGAAATAAAATAAGGCTGTCTCAAATAAGCACTTAAGATCAATATAGGAATTCAAAAATGAATAATAGAAGTACAACACACCTCTAAATGAGGCAAAATGAAGAACAAGACACATCTGCTGCTGACACAGCAGGTAAGTCAGGAGAACATGACATAGTTTACCAGAGGTTAACAAAGATCAGAGGAACAACACCTCAACTGAACATGTTTCATCAGGCTGGAGTTGCTCCGGTGGTCAGAGAACTCCTTTTTGTTGTTTTTTTATCATCCCGTCTGTTCTTTTTGTAAATAAACTTGTCGTTGACTCAAGATGAACTTGCCTCATCCTCCTGAGTCTGTTCCATGTCTGTTATTATTGTTAATTTGCCGGTGCAGGTGACGTAGCACGGCCGAGAAGACTACAGGTCCTCCAATGGGCCAAAATTCAAATGCGCAAGCGTTGGCTCGCCACCATTGATACTCATAATTAATTGCGTTAAATTTTTTAACGCGTTAAATTGTGACATAATTAATTAATCAAATTAACCAGTTAAAATGACAGCTCTAGTTACAGAATACAGTTATTCCAAAATGAACCCCATAATGACGATGTGAAAAAATCTTTGCAAATTTATTAAAAATAAAAAAAACTAAGAAAAGACTTGTATATAAGTATGCACAGCCTTTGCTCAATACTTTGTATTGAACTTTGAGGCAGATGGGCTACAGCAGCAGAAGACCACGCCGGGTGGCACTCCTTTCAGCTAAGAACAGGAAACTGAGGCTACAATTTGCATAAGCTCATCGAAATTGGACAATAGAAGATTGGAAAAACATTGCCTGGTCTGATGAGTCTCGATTTCTGCTGCGACATTCGGAGGGTAGGGTCAGAATTTGGCGTCAACAACATGAAAGCATGGATCCATCCTGCCTTGTATCAACAGTTCAGGGTGGTGGTGGTGGTGTAATGGTGTGGGAAATATTTCCTTGGCACTCTTTGGGCCCCTTGGTACCAATTGAGCATCGTTGCAACGCCATAGCTTACCTGAGTATTGTTGCTGACCATGTCCATCCCTTTATGACCACAATGTTCCCAACTTCTGATGGCTACTTTCAGCAGGATAATGCGCCATGTCATGAAGCTGGAATCATCTCAGACTGGTTTCTTGACCATGACAATGAGTTCACTGTACTCAAATGGCCTCCACAGTCACCAGATCTCAATCCAATAGAGCATCTTTGGGATGTGGTGGAATGGGAGATTTGCATCATGGATGTGCAGCCGACAAATCTGCGCCAACTGTGTGATGCCATCATGTCAATATGGACCAAACTCTCTGAGGAATGCTTCCAGCACCTTGTTGAATCTATGCCATGAAGAATTGAGGCAGTTCTGAAGGCAAAAGGGGGTCCAACCCGTTACTAGTATGCTGTACCTAATAAAGTGGCCAGTGAGTGTATCTATGGACAGTTTAGTCCATTCCTCTTTACAGCACCTCTCAAGCTCCATCAAGTTGGATGGGAAGTGTCGGTGCACAGCCATTTTCAGATCTCTCCAGAGATGTTCAATCAGATTCAAGTCTGGACTCTGGCTGGGTCACTCAAGAACATTCACAGAGTTGTCCTGAAGCCACTCCTTTGATATCTTGGCTGTGTGCTTAGGGTTGTTGTCCTGCTGAAAGATGAACCATCGCCCCAGTCTGAGGTCAAGAGCTCTGGAGCAGGTTTTCATCCAGGATGTCTCTGTACATTGCTGCATTCATCTTTCCCTCTATCCTGACTAGTCTCCCAGTTCCTGCTGCTGAAAAACATCCCCACAGCTTGATGCTGCCACCACCATGCTTCACTGTAGGGATGGTATTGTCCTGGTGATGAGTGGTGCCTGGTTTCCTCCAAACATGACGCCTGGCATTCACACCAAAGAGTTCAATCTTTGTCTCATCAGACCAGAGAATGTTGTTACTCATGGTCTGAGAGTCCTTCAGGTGCCTTTTGTCAAACTCCAGGTGGGCTGCCATGTGCCTTTTACTAAGGAGTGGCTTCCATCTGGCCACTCTACCATACACACCTGATTGGTGGATTGCTGCAGAGATGGTTGTCCTTCTGGAAGGTTCTCCTCTCTCCACAGAGGAACGCTGGAGCTCTGACAGAATGACCATCGGGTTCTTAGTCACCTCCCTGACTAAGGCCCTTCTCCCCTGATCACTGTTTAGATGGCCGGCCAGCTTTAGAAAAAGTCCTGGTGGTTCTGAACTTTTAAAATGAATTCACATGAGGAAACATCACTTGGACAATACATTAAATTTCCTTAGAGGAGCTAGCGTTACATATGAAGATGTGTTGTTTTTGGATTATTTGACAGCACCATCAGTGATTAAAGAGCAGGACTCACCACGGATCTGTATGTGTGTCTCTCCAACAAATGATTATTGTAAAACAAGGAATATTGAGATTGTAGAATATAGTATCAGTCTATAACAATAGAATTTCAGTTCTTTGATGATGATTAAAGTAATGTCTGTTGTTTAGAAAGAGATGAGAAGCAGGTGCAGCAGCTGCTGAGCGCTTTATCAGCACTTTATCAGTGGTGTCATGTGAGGGGATTGAGGAGAGGGAGAAACCGATTGTTGTTGTAAACCCTGTGAAATTGATGTTTCTGACATGATTTAGACAGTCAGGTCCTTGCAGATGAAAAAAACAACAGAAATAAACAGGTGGCAGCTTGCTGTGCACCGGCATGTAATTACAATTACATTTTATGTCTCTTGGAATCTGTTAAGCAGGACTGAAACTTTTTTTTTTTTTTGGGGTACCAGGTTCTTGGGCTTATGTTATTGATTCTTACCTGGAACATATCATTTAGAAAGGACCATATTTTTATTGATTTGATGTGATCCTATTGTTTTCCCTGCAAAACCTGAAAAGTAAATCGTGATTTCTTCAGTTCTTAATTTTTTTGAATTCCTGTTTTCATGTTTTTTTTTAGTTAGAATCCCAAAATAAGTGAAAATAAACAAATAAATGAAATTGATACATCCCTCAATGGACTTCAGGCACTGATCAATTTGTTGAGCACTGTCTCCTCACTGCTCATGTAACCTTGCACGTAATCCTTTCATAAGCAGGAACAAGTCAGTTACTTTGCTACAACCACAAAGTTTCGGCACCTGTCACAGGGAACTTTGAAGTGCTACTGTAAACTCATAAGGTTAATTTCTTCTGTGCCTGCCCTTTGCAAAATAGCAGTGTGAGTATTTGGCAGATACATAGCCCATAGGAAGATAATAATGTCCCTAATGTACTCTGCTTCTCTGGTTTCATGCTCTGACTCTCACAATAACTTTCCTCCCTCTCGGATTGAATAATGTTCTCTTCTCTTTGTCTCTATTGCTTCCTCCCAACCACTTCATATTTACTTCTTACCTCTCTGAATAACATTCAATATAATCCTTCTTTTACTTTCTGCTGTAGCTCCCTCACTCTTCAGTTAACATAATTGAGCTTATTATAAAAACCAAAGACCTTGGAAGTAACCAGTCTGCTGAGGAGTCATCAAAATTCTGCCTCAATTACAGGAAACTGCACGTCTGCAGCGTTGGCAGAGGCTGAGTGCTGTTAGGTTATTCCACCGAGGATGCTGCCAGATATCGGATGTTGGCATAATGACAGCACATAGACGGACTCATCCATATTTAGCAGATGGTATTGGGTTTATATGAAGAACCTTTTTTTATGCGACAAGCAGTTATTACAGCTATAACAATTACCCTTTCCACAGTTCAAGTATGGCTCATTTTCTAGTACTGTTGGTGTTGTATTTGTCAACTCACAAGGAAAGAGGAAGAAAGGAAGAAAACTTTCTGTCTGTCACTTATCTTTTAAATCTTTTATGCCAGAAAATGGGCATTGGTGGGACAATTAATAGTTTTATTCAGCGCAGTGTAGAATCCCATAAATGCTGCATCTGGGTTCCCTCACAAGGTCCAAACAAATGTTAGCCATGGTTCGTCGGGTACTGTAGTCTGTCATGTCTCTCAGCCTAGTCATTGTAAGAATATACTCTAAAATTAAAAATATTGTGTAGTCTCTAGGGTTGGAAAAGTTTCATTTTGTTTCTTATCGGTTCCTAAAAGAAATATAAATCTTAGATGTATGTTTGCAAGGATTTGGCTACCTGCTAGGATCAGTTTAGCATGCTCATATCTATTTGTTATGTCCCAGCAGCTATAAGCACAATTGGATTCAATAAATTCAACCCTGGTCCTTTGAACCAGGCATAAGGCACTATCTAACTTTTACTCAGTATGTTTACATGACACCTAAAAAGAAAATGAATTATTGTTAATCCAATTTGAACCAGATAATGTGATTAAAAGTCTAGCTACTCTTGCTTGTAGACACGTTGGTCAGACTGGAGCTGGACGAGGTGATCTGCACATGAGTTGGAGGTCCTGGAAGTCAAACGGCATGTAATATGTTTAGATATGAATTTATTGACCTGTTTGAGAGGTTCCCTCAGGGACTTGGAAGGAAACGTGAACAGAAGAACACAGGCTTCTTCTTATTTGCAAGATAGTCCATCGTGCCAGTTTACCTCTCGTTAACTTGCTATTTTACTGGACTCTCGACTTTTGTCAAAAATGCTCAACCAGTAACAGTCTGATACAAACAATTTAATTGCGCATGTAAATGTACTTGGTAATAAATGTCAATTTGTAATTTCTTGAAATCATTTTCAGTCTGGAGAAGACCAAACTGATACTTAGAGCCAGAGATAAAGAAGCTCACATGATCAGGTATAACCAGAATTAGACTGGTGGCTGTACTGGTAGTAGTGCCCTCTGTTGGACAAACAATGTGATGGTCCCATTTCTTGATCAACTCGATATTGGTGCATATCTGTAACACATATGTCGACAAATCTGTGATGGGGCCATCCCCAACCCTGTCCTTTGAATCTATCCAGTAAAATAAAGAAATAGAAATGCTAGTGCAATGTTTACCAGAGTCAATTTACTGGACACCTTCCAGTGCCAAAGACCGTATTCAATACAGTAGCCTTTTCTACACTCGGCCGCCTTCCTCCATTGCTTGAATCTCTCCCATGCTGCTTAGAGGCAGGTGGGCAGGGCAGGCAGGCTAGGTGTCCCTCTGTGTCGTTCAGATTACTGTAGGAGGCTTTTAATTTGGTGTGTTGGTGTTCCAAGCACAGTGAAGCCCATCCCCAAACTCCTCTTTTGTCTCTGCTTATTAACCCCGCGGTGCACCACACACACACCTCTCGCTCATTACTCCACTCTGCAGCCAACTCTTTTCTTTCTTTCTCTCCTGCCCTTCCCTCGTTCTCTCTTTTGTTTTCATCATGAATGCCCTGGCAACCGCCACAGCCACAGCTTTGGCAAAAGCATAAGAAGAGGACAGGAGACGAGCCAAGGATGAAAGCATGAGGGTGGATGTTGCTGTGGGAGGGTGGATGTATTTGTTTTAAGTGCGTGTCCTGCTGTTTGATCAGTGCTGGCCCACTCACCAGTATAATGTGTGTCTAGTTATCCTGCTTTCCTGTCTTTTAGCTCTTTTACTTACTCCTTTTGTTCTTGTTTCTCCTCTTTTATCACATCTGTTCTCATCTACACCCTGATGTCTTTTAATTTGCCCTCTTCTGATTCTTGGGAAGTTCACGTAAATGTATTAAACTAAGATTATGAATTACTAATTTATATTTATACTGACCACCTTAGTAGTAGTTTTAAACATCTTGTGTGAGAAATCAGATGAAAAGGCAACATGGAGAGTTAGAATCATGTAAATAAGTGATTTAGCAAAATTTCCTTTGACCTTGACTCTTTTGAAAAGCAATTAGCCTTATTGCTTGAACATTTTAAAACTTATAAAGTAAAATTCACTATTTCAACTTCAAATGTGAATATTTCCTTCCGTGATATTAAACTAGATGTCTATGCATTTTGGACTGTCGGCCAAACAAAACAAGATTGCAAGATTGCAGATTGCAGGGAGATTGCAATGCAGGTTCTTTCAAAAAACAAAAAAATAGGCATGATTTGACCAAATCATATATCAATGAATGGAGAAAATACAGATTAATTGCTAACAAAATGATCAGTTTGAGATATGTTAATGTGTTTTTGTGTTTGTTCATGATCCAGTCTCCCACCAAAGCAGTGTACAACGCCAGACACTGGACGTTGGAGAGTGAGGAGGAGCCCCCTCCATCTTTCTTTGCAAAATCACAGACCTCTCCTGTAAGTACACACACTTCCAGACTCAGCCCTAACTGTGAGAGGGTTTGAACTATAAAATGATTTTTCCCGTTTCTCATCAAATGTAACATGAAACTGCTTTAAATTCTTCAGGAGCAAATTTATAAATTTGACGTGCAGAAAGGTACAAAACTCTATGAATCCTCTGTCCCCCCAGGTGGCGGTCTCAGGGTCGAGTAAGGAACCCTCCGATGCTCAGAAAGACGACAGCATTTTCAAGGCTCCTCCACCTCCTCCCAAAGTCACTAAGTGTGTCACCTTCCCCACTGACCTCTACCAAGATACTGTCACCAAACTCAAATGCCACAAAGAGCACAAGGAGGTACACAAAATACTTCATTCCTTATACTAATGATGCCTTGTCCAAATATAAAGGTCTCATATTCTATGCTTTTCCTGGGTTTTATTTGAAGCTCTGATTTTCATAACAAGATATGTTTGTGTTTTAAGTCCCATGGTTTACATCTCCTCACTTCGGCCTCAGCTGACACTAGTCTAGATTATTTTTTCTCTAAAGTATTTTTTATTAGTTTTTCAAGTTACAAGATAAAATTTGACATGCATTCAATATAAACCCACCTCACTGCCACCATGACCGTACAGGTTCAATTATAAATATACATGACAAACAGTAATAATAGTAATAAATAAAATAAACAAGTCGACAAGACAAAGTAAATATACAAAAAAATGTATAAAAAAAGATAATACAAAGAGAGGAAAGAGAAAGAGGCTACATCAATACATCTAAAACCCTCAACACCTTCATTTTTTTTCAACATGATCTAGAATTGGTTGTCAAATAGCAAATAGTTGAGGGCCCTGTTTAGGGCTGCTCCATTATGGAAACTTCATTATCACAATAATTTTGATCAATATGGAAATCACAATTATTAAAATGATTATTTTTTAGTTACACAATACATTTGTTGAGCATGAGTGACTGTGCTTTTGATTGAGATGTTAAACAGATTTGTTGTATAGCAAATCTTGCATGTTATGTTGAGAGAACAGTTTGAACTGTTAGATGGAACGGGTCATAAATATGTCATCTTGGTCCATTTGTTGACTCTTCTTAGATACAAGAAACATCAGACTATTCAATAATAAAAGTTATTACTTGCAGCCCTAATCCCTGCTCTTGTTTTTTTTTTTTAAGTTGTATACAGTCGTCCAACATGTGAAGCACTTCAACGACGTGGTGGAGTTCGGAGAGAACCAGGAGTTTACCGATGACTTTGAGTATCTGGCTACTGGTCTAAAGAGCGGACAGCCTCTCAACACACGCTGCCTTAGGTAGGAACCTGCTGAAAGGAAGGAATAAAGGCTCGACGCCGACTGTCCCCACCAGCTGTGTGAACGTATGTTTGTGTGTATTTTCCCCAGTGTGATCAGCTTGGCTACACGCTGTGCCATGCCCAGCTTCAGGATGCACCTCAGGGCCAGAGGGAAGGTGGCTCAGACCTTTAAAACACTCATCGATGCCCCACAACACCCGGTGAGGATCTGTAAAATCTCTGAAGGATGCTTCAGATGGTAGAAATTGTTATAAATACAACTTTCTTTATCAGATATTTTAATTGAAATTATATGCTCAACTAGGAACAGCACAACTCTTAGGAATCTCATTGGATCTCATAATAAACTTGATTAGTATATCATACTATTTGATTAGGCATAATACCACTATTATATACATACTATGACTACTATTGCTATTGATGCATTGTTTTACTATCCAAGCCTGAGCACAATTATTTCATCTGAATTTATTTTGAGACTCTTACATTTTTTAATCCCTTTTTTGAGATTTATTCAATATATTCTCTTCTCTTTTGCAGAACCTGGCTCTGTGTACGGCGTCGCTGATGTACATCCTCAGCAGAGACCGGCTGAACATGGATCTGGACCGCGCCTGTCTGGACCTGATGATCCGGCTGCTGGAGCTGGACCAGGACCAGGCGGGCGGCGCCGTGATAGATTCCCCCACCCAGCTGAGTGCCAGGGAGATTGGCAAGATCAAGGAGAAGATCAGGAAACTGTGTGACACCGTGCACAACAAGCACCTGGACCTGCAGAATATAACGGTACAGAAAGCTCATCCTGTTCTCAAAAGAAATGCTGCTGTTTTTGCTGTCATTGTTTCGTGTGAATATTCATTGGTACTTTTTTCCACTGCAGTGGTTTATTATTGGGGTGGAAAATCTTTGAAATCGCATTTCGACTGTTCCTCCTCTCCACTGAAGCTTCTGACTAATTATGTTCTTTCAGCAGCTCTTCAGCTTGCATGACTCATAGCCACCCACAGTGCATCCACATATTTCTAGCAACTCTACTTGAGCGTTAAGCAATCTAGAACGCCAACAGGCAGAAATACGTCACCAAAAACCAACTTCCACACCCCCTGAAAACCACCCAAAATGCACTGCTGCACAAAAACAATACATCCTTTAATAACTGGAATTTGTAGAACTTCACAGACCAAGATGTAACCTGTTGAGTTCAGTTGTGAGATGACCTTTTTGTTTTGTTTGTAGACGGGTCATTTAGCCATGGAGACCTTACTGTCTTTGACTTCAAAGCGAGCAGGGGACTGGTTCAAAGAGGAGCTCCGGCTACTGGGAGGACTGGACCACATAGTAGATAAAGGTTATACATTTGAAAATATTATAAAGAAGTTGTATCGCTCCAAAGGATCTCAACAAATACTCAGAGATGATGTATGTGTTTACTGATTGTCTCCTGTGTATCTGTGTAACTTCATAGTAAGGGAGTGTGTCGATAACCTGAACCAGGAGGATGACAAGGAGAAGCTGGTGTCATCGCTGTGGGGAGCTGAGAGGTGTTTACGGGTGCTGGAGAGTGTAAGTATGACACACATATGAGGGCTTTGAGATTATCTGATGACGCCATGTCTAGGATGTATGAGCTCAGTCTTGTCTTGTCAATTCTATATAACTGTAAATGAGACAAATCGCATTGCTTCTTATTTCTTACCCTGAAATGTAAAAAAGGTTTTAGTGGAATTGCAAAAGTAAGTAAAATACTCCTCAAAGGTATCAGTGGAACAAGAACATCCCTCTAAAAATGGCCAATATTTTAATATTTCTGCTGTTTGTTTCTATATACAGGTGACTGTCCACAACCCAGAGAACCAGAGCTACTTGATTGCCTACAAAGACTCGTCACTCATCGCCTCCAGTGCAAAGTAAGCATACACACACAGTCTTAACTTCTGATGCCAGAGGTTTTGCTATTGTATCTTAGCCCCCAGAGAATTTGGACACTTTCTTCTTAAATATTACTCAAATCGAATAATCGTTTATTAAAATGGTTGGAGATTAATGCAATAGTTGGCAACTAATTGATTTATCGTTAAAGCTCTATTAACAACACAGAATTTTATATAAAATTTCAATATAAGCATTATGTTTACAAAGATCTTAAATTTTGTCTTGTCCTCTCATAGGATGAAATAAATATCGGAACATAGTAAATAACTGTCAAATGTACATGTGCTGATCATATATTAGGAATATCATGAAAAAAGTTTATTTATAGCAGTAATTCCATTTGAAAGGTGAAAATTATATTCATTCATTATACACAGATTATTTTAATTTAAATGTTTATTTCTTTTAATTTTGATGATTCTAACTGACAACTAATGAAAATCCCAAATTCAGTTTCTCAGAAAATTAGAATATTACTTAAAACCAAAAAAGAAATGTTGACTGAAAAACTGAAAAGTATGAACATGAAAAGTATGAGCGTGTACAGCATCAATACTTTATTGAGGCTCCTTTTGTCTGAATTACTGCAGTAATGCAGCGTAGCATGGAGATAATCAGGCTTTGGCACTGCTCAGGTGTTATAAGAGGTTGCTCTGATAGTGGCCTTCAGCTCTTCTACATTATTGGGTCTAGGATATTGCTTCATCCTCTTAATAATAACACAGATTTTCTAAGGGTTAAAGTTAGGTATATTTGCTGACCAATTAAGAGCAGGGATACCACAGTCCTTAAACCAGGTACTGGTAGCTTTGGTAGTGTCTCCAGGTGCCAAATCCTGTTGGAAAATGAAATTTGCATCTCCATAAAGTTGATCAGGACCAGGAAGCATATGAAGTGCTCTGAAACTTCCTACTAGACGACTGTGTTGACTTCACAAAATACAGTGGACCAATACCAACAGATGACATTGCACACTGAATCGTTTCTGTCTGTGGAAAATTGACATCAACAACATGGATCCTGTGCCTCTACTCTCCATAACTTTGGACTCAGCAGCAGTCCAGTTCTTTTTGTCTTTAGACCAGGTGAGACACTTCTGACACTGTCTCTTGTTCAAGAGTGGCTTGACACCAGGAACGTAGCAGCTGAAACCCATGTCTTTATACATCTGTGTTGGTGGTTGTTGAATCACTAACTCCAGCTGCAGTCCACTCTTTGTGAACCCCCCCCCCACACACACACACTTTTTTTTTTTTTACAATCCTCTCCAGGGTATGGTTATTCCTATTGCTTGTACATTTTTTTTTCTGCCACATCTGTTCCTTCCTTCACCTCTATTAATGTGCCTGGACACAGAGCTCTGTGGACAGCCTCCTTGTGCCAGGTGTCCTTGGTCGTCTTTTGGAATATTCTCAACTACTAGTCTAGTCAACTAGTCTTCCCCATGATTGTGTAGCCTACAGAATTAGACAGAGACCATTTAAAGGCCTTTACAGGTGTTTTGAGTTAATTAGCTGATTTGAGTCTGGCACCAGATGTCTTATATATTCTAGTCTAATATTCTGAGATACTCAATTTGGAGTTTTCAATAGTTGTCAGTGATGTTCATCAATGTTAAAAGAAACACTTGAAATATGTCTGTGTGATATGAAAGTTATATACATTATAACTTTTATACATTATATACATTTTATACATTATACAAGTTTCAAAGGTTTTAGCTTTCACCTCAAATTAAAAGCAGCACAGGCAACACCCTGCAGTCACATCAATCCACTTGCATCTCCACTAAAACTGAAACCCTTAAAGGTGAATTGTACCTCTACAATACTGACCGTAGACATAGGCACATTTCAGCTCAGTCAGTCTCTCCTGCTTCCTGCCTAGTTTGCCAGACATCAGTTGAGTGGTCCTTCTTCAGTGCAGTTGCGCACATACTGCTATAAGAATGTGGTCAGACCACCTCTGAATGTGGTTTCCATTTCCACACTTATTAGCTACCAAAAACATAAACTTTCCTATACCACTTGTGCACAGGGCCTGAGACTCCAGAGTGTGTTCAAGTGCATCTCATAAACTCTGAAATCTGTATATGCATATCCATGAAAATGTAAAGTTTCTATTTTTTGGTTGAAAAACATATCATTACTTTCTTTTTTTTCACTGGAGCATTTCTAATGATCACATCAGATTCCACGCTCATTAGCACACAAAGACCTTACGGACTCACTGTGTATTAAATATAAATGTGAGTATTATAGTAAAATGTTTTATTTAATTCAGGGACTTTTCTAATGCTTAAAATACAAGTTGATTTTCCATTATAACCTTCATATAGTACAGCTGTGATGTTGGCATCAAATTCTATTCTAAGTTGTATTAAAAAGGTCTTAAAAAGTCATAAATTTAAGACTTTGGCTAACCTATTTCGGACATATTGAAGAGTTGTTCAGAAATACTGAACATTTGAAAGAGGATATTTAAGCCTTCAGAAACCCAGACTAACTCAGCAGTGCAACAAAACTGTATGCACTGTTTGTCTTCATTATACCCTGTGTTGTCCATGTGTGGCTGACTCAGTATGCCTGCTGGTTATGTGTTTGGAAATGTCTCTTTTCACAGGGTTTTATTCAATTTCCTGGTCATGACATCCTATCAGTCACAGCACTGACCTTTGATCCCTGACCTTGGTGTAGTACCATTGTAAAGACGGGGAGAGAAAGTCAGTCCACTGTGGAAATGACCCGACTTCACACTGCAATATTCCAGAGCAAAGACCCAGAGAGGCAAATACATCTCAGTGTTTTTAGTTGAATCCAAGTATTGAGTTCAGTCAGAAAAACACTAATTGTGAATTGTATCATCTAAAGGGCTGGAAACACTGCCTCTTTATTACATAAAAATAAACCAATGAATACAACAACTGAGCCAAAAATCTCAGTTTCACAAATATAATTTGGGGAAAAAAAACATCCAAATATTTAATTTAAAATGTAACAGTAACAGTAACATTGAATTTTTCTTTGTATTAAAAATGTACTAAAACTAAATCTATTGGCCTCAAAAATCAGGTATCAGTCAAACTATAGTGCTGAATGAATTTACCTTCTCCGCCCCCTGCAGCCTCTGTGTGACCGGACCTTCGCCCCCTACTGAAGGTCTGCTGTGAGTGAGGATGTTGAGGCTGAAGGTTGAATGTGTCAACAAAGAGCTGCTGTGTCAGTAGGCAACACAAGCCTCGGCCTGAGCCTTCAGCTGTCCTCTCTGTTAACTCGATTAACCCCCAAAACCACAGTGCGGGCGGGCTGCCCCTAAACGCAGCAGAATTTGTCTATTCATATAATCTTTGCATGAATTGACTATTCCATTTTCTTCCTTTTTATCATTTACCCACATCTCTTATTTTTCTTTTCTTCTTCTCTTTAACTCTTTTACCTGATTTGACTTTTTCTGCGTTCCTTATTTGCCTCTCTGTTAACCACACATGCTGGTTTTATTGTTTCAACCTAAATTCACCCTCTGCCTCTGAGTGTTTCAGCTGTCAGCAGGGCTAATTCAATGAACCACAAACACTGTTAGCGAGCACACACAAAAACAAAAACTCCCTTTGTTTCATCGATTCTTCTCAAGCAACTAAAGTTTTTCTTTACAGGCACAATAGTAACTTAAATTCCCCACCAGGTTTTAACTTTTTAAGTACATTGCATGCAGCCTTGCTGAAGCTTGTCCTGGTTAGCAGCCATGCCTCCAAGAGCAGAGTTAGCTGGTTAAAACCACTTATGTCCCACAGGCACTTTTTTGGATAGTGGGAGGGATGCAGGCATCAGCCTGTCTTCACTGTGTTCCATGGAATATTTAATTCCTATGAAATTATTTTGAATCCTTCACTTGACTGTTTTCAACAATAAGATTCCTCTGATGCATTGGAAGTTGTCTGTGGACCATGACTTTTACTGGAAGGTATATCATGTAGATAGGCCAGAAGTCCTTACAGAAAATAACTGATAAGATTTGAACAAATGATTATTGACATATACAGTACACATGATTTTATTTATGATAGTGGCTAGGGCTGAACGATTTTAAGAAAAAATTTAATTTAGATTTTTCTGGCGAATATTGCAATTTCGATTTCAACCACAATTTCAATGCAAATTTAGTCTATAAAGCTAAAGAATGGAAACGGAGGTCAGCAGATTCCAAATGCATAACTCTATTGACATTGAATGCCTGAAGACCAACAGTTTTAATAACTAAAAAGTAAATAGAGCCACCTTTCTTAAGTAAACTTGAAAGTAATCTTTTACTTTTCTCTTGCTCTTTTTTTATAAACACTTTTACAGGCATTATAAAAGGTTGATTAATGGCTCAGCAGCATGAAAATAATTGCACCTTTGTCTTACCTTAAAGTAGTGCAAGAATGGCTCACAGGAGTTGGCTTGAACATTAATATCCGCAGCAGTTACACACAAAGTGAAATGCTAGTGCTGGAGGAGGAAGACTGAGCCAAGTTTTTCCGGGTTCGGAGGGTGGACAGCTATTGTCGGCGTCGTCACGGCGCGGTTGGAAACAACGCAAGCTCGCTCGTCGGACATTCGAGAGGCAGCGGAGAGATACGCGCGGTGCGTATCGCTGGAGGAGAGCGGTAGCTAACTGTTAGCAGTTAGCATCGTCGATTAGCCACTCGGAGAACGGGACAGTGGGTGAGCGGCGGAGGAAGACGTCATCGCCGAGGGGATTCGTGGCTTCGCGGGAGGTCGGCGCCGTAGCTCCTCGGATTCGGTAACTCGCCGTGGACGGACATCAACGGACGGAATTAATTAATAATCAGTCATTGCCATTACACAGAGCCTTTCTACACCATGCAAATGTGATATTGGAGTGACAAAATGGGTCAGTTTAGTAGCAGAAAAACCGCGGCTTTGACGATATCAAAATCGTGTTGTCTGAGATCGCGATTTTCGGTCGAAAACGATAGATCGTTCAGCTCCAATAGTGGCTGTGGCTCACAGGTAGAGCAGTCGTCCACTGGGCAAAGGGTCTGCGGTTCGATTCCCTGCTCCTCTGGGCTCCATGTCGATGTGTCCTTCGACCCCGATTAGCCTCCGATGGTTGCGCCATGTGGTGTATGAATGTGTATGAATCGTTTGATTCCTCATGCACAGGTCGAACTTTGTCAGCCACTGCCATCAGTGTGTGAATGGTTGAATGAACAATTGTAGTGTAAAGCACTAAGAGTGGTCATAATGACTAGAAGGCCACTGCACAAATTCAGTCCATTTACCATTTTCATATAGCAGTATAAAAAAATAAATAAAACATTATATCGGTATCTTTGTGCATGTTCCTGTATGCATGTGACTATTTAATGAGTACATGCACCCAGGAAAATGCACAAACCTACGAGGTTATATCCAAACAATAAAAACAAAAAAAAATCGTAGAAAATGGATAGAACATGAACACTTAAATGAACATTTAAATAAAATATAAATACACAGTAGGCCTACTGTCCAACAAGGAAGTGGCTCTGGTGCTGAAGGTCTTTTTGTTGCTTTGCCCCTTATTATTATTTTCTAAGTCTGTTCAACATTGTCCTGGTTCAGACACAGTGATCAGAGACAGGATTTTATCATCAGATAATCCATGACTGGAATATCTTCCTTCTTCTCAGTTTCATGGTCATGATTGGTGTCTATCAGTCCACTCGGAGGAACCACTGTCAGCATCAGTCACTCCCCATAGGCCATGTTTTGATTTTCTTTTTGCACCGACCTTCCTGCCCCCCCGTCTGTCTCTGTCCTGGTGCTCAGACTCTGGTTTTTACTCTATATTCAGTCACTGGTGTCATTAGATTTAATCTAGTTATTTAAGGCAAGCTGCTGACCTGCTTCACCCCCCTCTGCAGCAGCAGCAGCAGCCTCTTTGCATGTCTGTTAATTTGTGCTTGCAGGCGCATCTTTTCCCTGAATGCTCTACTGTTTTATGATTTTATTTCAATCTTTTTCAGAGAAAAAGAAAGAGGGGAGTCAAGTTCAGACATCTGGAGATGAATCTAGTTAGTTTCTCCACAGGCCTACAGCAGCAGATACATTTTGACTAAATTCAACAACTGATTATAAAATAAATGTCCTGCGAATGCTATAGAGCTGCATTGCAGCTGCACACAAATGTAATGTACAGAAAAAAGCTACTACTGTTGTATAAAAGTACTGAATTTCTAGTACCACATCTGTTCAAATGTGAACAGTACCCAGCCCTAATCATGCCTGGCCTGAATCCTCCATAGTCAGACATGATTTGAAGATGTCTGTGTCTAAGCTTTTAAACACAAGCAGCTACACTACTGTAATTAGATTATTTAAGAGGTTGACTGTAACTACAAGAGTTTTGTTAATAAGATTTGGAACAAAGCACCATGATTTGAGCATATATGAGCAGTAGAACACACAGGTTAAAAATCTTGTTACTGCAGATATAATTCCCATGTTTCTTGTAAACCGCACTAAAGGTTCTTTAGGTCGTTGTCAGTCAGATGTCAGTTGTCGGATGTAAGTGTCTTTACTTGAAACAAGTTTGTAACATGTTGTTTTTAGTAGTAGTTACCTCCGCCAAGGAGGTTATATGATCGCCAGCATCTGTCTGTCAGTTTGTTGGCATGGTAACTCCAAAAGGTCGGCTGGATTTTCATCAAACTTTCAAGGAATGTTGTTATCATGAACAGATGATTACATTTGGGTAATGATCGAAAAGACCACAAAGATTTGCTTTTCTATCACTTTGAATTTGTTCTGCATAAATTCAGAAGGTTTTTACAGAAAAGAAGTTTGTTTAGAATCATGGGATGCATGTGCAAGGCCAAAAAATCCAACTAACAGCAGAGTGGTGCAGTGGAAGCATGTTGGGCCCATAACCCATAAGTTGATGTACTGAAACCATCTGCTAATTGTTGACCATGTCAATTGCGAAGGCTCAACATGGGCTTCATCTTATTCATTCATGCCCTCATTGCCACAGCTGCCTTAACAGAGATGTCCTTCCCTTTTTCACATGTCGTGGACACCACAATAATGTTGCAAGCAGATAATGCAATATGTGCTCTTGCAAACTTTGTCTGCATGCTTTTTACTGGTAAATGTGATAGATCTCCGTAGACGTGTAGTGTGAGTGAGTAGTCTGAGGCAATGTTTCCCAACCGGGGGTATGCATACCTCAGAGAATTACGATGGAAGGGAATTTGATGTTAAACATCCTGATGCACACCTACAATGAAATGTGTATTTTAGTATGTGGTGTATTTTAAGATTTTCTTCCTGCCCATTTTGTATTATGGAATGAAAGAAATGTAGTACAATTGCAATTGATTACTGAAATATTGTTTCCATGATGTGGAATAAATTGAAATGAAAATGTGTTCCCTGCTCTCCTTCCAGGGCACTGGGCAGGTGTGAGGAGATGATCCAGCGGTACAGCAGGCAGGTGAACTCAGACAGAGCCGTGGTGGGGAAAGCGGTGGAGAATTGTATGAGGGCCATCATAGGAGTCCTCCTCAACTTGACACACGACAATGGTTTGTATGACAGCACGCAGATACACAGAAAGTTGACATGATTGAAAATAGTTGTTGAATTATTTCACATGGCTGACCTGTGTGTGTGTGTGTGTCTGTGTGTGTGTGTGTCCTGTGTGTCTGTGTGGGCGCAGAGTGGGGCAGCACAAAGACAGGAGAGCAGGAGGATTTAATAGTTACGGCTCTGAACTGTGTCCTTAAAGTCCCTCAGTATCTCCCACAAGAGCAAAGGTTCGACATCCGAGTACTGGTGAGTATAGCATGCTTTTTTTCTTTAAAATATTTGGGGGCACATTATGCATTATAACCTCTTTTTTATATGTAATTGTAGGGTTTGGCGATTTAGTTAGAACATGTATTTATATATAAAATATTTCATATCAGTGGATAACAATGATTTTTAACTGTCTACTTTTAATAAGAACCTGGAGAAAAAAGGCTGAATGTGACTGTTTTGTATTAAACGTGTTTAGTGGTTTGTCTATTAAATGTCTGGCTGTTGGATTCAACGATTGATCCATTATCAATAGAAATATGTTTATGCACCATATATATAGTGTAGTAGTAGTATAGTGTGTGTGTGTGTATATATGTGTGTGTATATATATATATATATATATATATATATATATATATATATATATATATATATATATATATATATATATATATATATATATATATATATATATATATATATATATATATATATATATATCCTCCCTCCTTGGTAATCCCACAAAAAACTTTATTAAAAACACTCCAGACCATCATCACGTTTTTTAGCTTGCGCACCCCCGAGTGGCCGCTTGTGCACCCCCAGGGATTCCCACACTTTGGGAATCCCTGCTCTACACGGTTAAGTTAGCGGGGCGCACCCAAACACTGTAGATTCACAAGAAAAAAAAAAATAAACTTAAAACTTGTTTTGAGCCATGTATTCAGCTCTACTCATAATTGATTTAAATTAAATTAAAAACGTGCTAAAAAATTTAACGCAATTAATTATGAGTATCAATGGTGGCGAGCAAATGCTTGCGCATTTGAATTTTGGCCCATTGAGGACCCGTAGTCTTCTCGGCCGTGCTACGTCACCTGCGCCCGCAAATTAACAATAACAGACATGGAACAGACTCAGGAGGATGAGGCAAGTTCATCTTCAGTCAACGACAAGTTTATTTACAAAAAGAACAGAGACGAACGATAAATGACAACAAAAAGGAGTTCTCTGACCACCGGAGCAACTCCAGCCTGATGAAACATGTTCAGGCAAGTTAGATCCTGTGGGTTTTTGATTTCAGAGGTTGATACTTAAACCACAAATCCTCTTTTGGGGTTGAGGTGTTGTTCCTCTGATGTTTGTTAACCTCTGGTAAAATATGTCATGTTCTCCTGACTTACCTGCTGTGTCAGCAGCAGATGTGGCCTCAGTGAAAGGCCTAAAGAAATATGCCTGTTGGTGTCTTGTTCTTCATTTTGCCTCATTTAGAGGCGTGTTATACTTCTATTATTCATTTTTGTGTCTATTTGAGACAGCCTTATTTTATTTCAGAATTGCATTCAATTGATTAATTATGCACTATATTTTTTTAATATCCTAGAATTCAAATTCTTTATCAGAAGACCTTTAGCAGATATGACATTAAAATGTGATTAATTCGATTAATTAATTACAAAATCCTGTAATTAATTTGATTAATTTTTTTAATCAACTGACAGCACTAATGTATATTTATTAATTTAGTTTTTTTGTATTTTAAAGATTGTGGTCAATGTGGAATAATCAGTGAAACATTGAAATGCTATTATCTCCCACCACAGAGAAACAGTAAAAAGGTAACTCGTGCTAACAGTGTGTGTGTGTGTGTGTATTGTTCAGGGTCTGGGTCTTTTAATCAACCTGGTGGAGTACAGTGCCAGGAACAGGTACTGTCTGATGGAGATGGAGATGGAGGGAGGTCAGGGTCCCTGCGACTCCACCGTGCTGCTCAACCCCCAGCACCAGGACATAGCCAGCTCCGGCCCACTGAGCGCCATCGCTGCACTTGTACAGGTACGTACGCTACGCACGGACTACAGGAAAACACATTCCAGATGTTTGCAACTCACAGAGTAAACCAGCTGTTGTAGAATTTATCTTAGATGAAAAACCTGCAGAAACTCATTCAATAGTCAGTTATGATCATCCTGCATCTTTAGTGCAGCACTGTCCTATGTGGGGTATTATCTGGTGTTACTTTCCTTATTTTCAATGGGGAACAGCCAGAATTAATCATTTTTGATTGACCTTTTATTTAGAGTTGGTGTTTATGTAAGGAATAGATCTTGTTCTTTTAATGACCTAAAACTATCTGAACATTTTTTATAAGCCTTTTCATATTTAGCGTTACTGTGGACTTTTGAGGAAATGTGCAGAACATATGCTGATTGTAGCTTCTCAAGTGTGCAGTTTTGGAACTTTGATGATACATGATAGAAAAGTAACAATTACTTTTCTGTTCTTCTGTGCATTATTGTTTATGTTCCTGTGTTAAGTCATATATTTACATTCTACAACTATATAACAAGTATTTGCTTGTTTTTAAGTATTTTAAACAAGTATTTTTCGAGTATTTTAAAATCTAAATAATGTAGATTCCATTCCAAAATAATGGCAGTGAATATCATGTCATTTGTAGTGTAAACGTTAGGGTTGAATGATTTTGAAAAAACTGCAAATTGAGATTATTTTTGACTGATATTGCAGTTGGTTGATTGCAATGGTCATCAAAATTCCAGTTTTTCTGTAGGCCAGGACACCCTGTGGTGTTGTATACATAATCAGAATTAATTGATGCAGCAGGTGCCGGATGATAAATATTTCACGCTGATCATGTTTACATTTACCATTATAAATTAATAGTTGTATTATCTTCAGGGCTTGTGATTGGTCTCATCTGAGTATTTCTGTGCTGCTGTGGTGGCTCAGTTCCCCATGAGCACAATTACAGTCTGATTTAAAGTGAGTCGTCTGTCTAATCAGATTTGGTTGGTGCTCTTATCCAGACTGACTTCCAGTGAAGTCAACTTTGGAATCAGACCACATACAGAGAACCAAGAGAGGAGAGAGATAAAAATGATTCATAGTAAAAGAGTTTCAGCAGGAGCAATGAAAGAAAGAAATGATTTTCCTGACTTAAGGTTTCTAGAAGCGGTTTTAAATATTCACCAAAAAAGTCAAACCACAAAACATTTTTTGTTTTAAATGACAGTTGAAGTTAAGATTCATCATAATCATAATCTTTTGGAAAATAAACATGTTTCCATTTAATGTTAATTTAACAGCCATTATGTTTTCAAAAAACATGACAACTTTAAAGATTTCACATTACTTTTCCATTTATTATATGTAAATGTAAATGATTTTCTTTACATCATCTTCCAGACACAGGCAGTTGAAAGCACATTACATATAGTAAAAAACTGAAATAAAGCAGTGGTCACACATCTAAGTTAGGATCATTGGATCAATGTAAGAAGTCATGAGATTGTAAGACTAAAACAAATTTCACAACACGTGATGTTTTTTTTCTGCATTTTTTACTTTATTTCTTGTGAATTACTGCATTTTATCTTGTTAAATCTACAGCAGTTAATCAATTTAATGGAAGTAATGTTTTTAACAGGTAGACAATACAAATGTGTGTTGAGGGTCAGAGGTCAGACTTTGGTTTATTTTAATCTCACAGTCACAGTCTAAATTGATTTAAAAATAATAATATAATAAAATAATAATAATAAAATGTATAATAAAATACATTTAGACAAAATAACAAAAGATTAACATGCTCCAAATACACTATCAGTAATATGTTTCCTCAAATAAGACATAAGACTTTATTAATCCCACGCATGTGAAATGGATAGGGTGAAAAACTATAATAAATTATATGCAGCGTTGGTAGTAATAAGGCACAAGTGTATGTATTTCACTGATGTGGCAAAATAACAATTGGAATGAAGAGGCAAAAAAGACACAAGATGTGGAAGTAGTGCAAAAAACATGGTGGATAAAAATGTTGAGTCCAGAGTGCAGCTTATTACAGAGCGGAGGTGCAGCTGGTGTGAATGACCTGTGGAAGCGTTGCCTCTTGCATCGCCAATGATGCAGCCTGCTGCTAAAGGTAACAAATGTAGAAGCTGACCACTACACAGCCTTCACTAACTGGACATCATCTGTGGTCCTTCTCAGCTGTTCCTCCAGCGGGAGCAGGCCGCCATCCTCGCCGAGGCACAGACGGATGACCTCATCAAGGAGGCGCCCAAGCCTGCACTGGACCAGAGCGGCGAGTGGCAGGAGACAGGCGGGGAGATCCAGTGGGTCGCCAAAGATACCGTCCCAGACAAACAGGAGGATGCCAAGAAGAAGGCCAAGGACGAGGAAGACGAGGAGCTGGACCTCAACAAAGGTACAACTACACACTGTTTTTCTTTTTGTTTTTTGAACATAGTTTGTAGATTTGATGTGTACTGTGGATATTCATACCTGAAAACATGTAATCTTCCTCCTCACAGCTCTGCAGCACGCAGGGAAGCACATGGAGGACAGCATCGTGGCCTCCTACACAGCACTGCTGCTGGGCTGCCTCTGTCAGGGGAGCTCGGTGAGACACACACACACACACACACACTCTCAACCAGATCCAGGCTAGGTTACAGAGCGATGCACCAGTGTATTAGTATTGATTTCCGTTTGGTATTTCGTCAGTGCTGCACTTTAAATTCATCAGGTTCAGGTTTGTTCTTTCCCAGCTGCCAGTGAACACACCATTGTGTTCTCGCATCTGCATCTGCAGCTTCTCTGTTAAACATCTGCTGGTGCTGATTGGCAGCCATGAGGACTGCAGCTCTCCAAAACAAAGTCTGATCAGCCTCAACAGGCCGCTGTTGTTTTATCCCCCATTTCCCTTTATCATTTCCTAAATTCATAAATTCTCTCCTGAATTAGCCATATAAACTTCCATCAATCCGTCCAGTAAATTCCTCAACCGACTCACAAACACCACTGGACACACACACATTAGAGCTGCCATGATTAATCAATTAGTTGCTAACTTTATTATATTAATTGTTTTATCAACTATTTTGATAATAGATTAATCAGTGATTTTAAGAATTCCCCTTTTCCACATTTTATTATGTTACAGCCTTATTCCAAAATGGATTCAATTAAGTTGTTACCTTAAATTTTTACACACAACACCCCATAATGACAACGTAGAAAAAGTTTTTTTGAGATTTTTGCAAATTTATTATAAATAAAAAAATGGAAGGCCAAAATAAAGACCAAATAAATGGAATGCCAAAGGTGCATCAACAAAGTATTGGGCAAAGGCTGTGAATACTTATGTACATATGGTTTCTTAATTTTTTATTTTTAATAAATTTGCAAAAAATCCCCCCCCAAAAAAACTTTTCACGTTGTCATTATGGGGTGTTTTACATAAAAAAATGTGGAAAAAGTGAAGCGCTGTGAATACTTTCTGGATGATCTGTATATATACACACACACAGTAGTGTTCAATATAATAGCAGTGTTTAAAAACGTAAATGAAGCCAAAGTCCTTATAATAATTTTTATTTCAATGCATTGGGAACACTGCATTTTATATCCTAAATCAAAATGTGAAGAAAAATGTGTCAAATTTTAATTACTTTAGAGTAAATGAGAAAAAAATGAATACTGAGCTGTTCAAAAAAATAGCAGTGACTGAATTTTTCTTTATAAACTCAAATATTTACTGTATAAACTGAAAACTCTTCGGGATTTATCATTGCTATGAATCACTACAGTAACATTTAGTTGTTATGACCATGGTTTCTGAGACCTGCTTCACATCTGTGTTGCATGAACTCGACCAACTTCTGGTTTCTATGAACAGGTGTTTCAGCCTCACGGTTGCTCTGCATTTCTTAGTTTTGTCTCAGAAACTCAGAAACAGTATTTTGATGTCAACCCATAAGTTTTTAATGGATCATGGTCCAGGGATTGGGGTGTTTTCTGCATGCAAACATTAGCTGTAAAAATACACCATTGATGCCAATTTCTACATCATTTCAAATGTTTTATTTAGCATCTACTGTATGTACTCTGTCTCTCCGCCTCTCTCCACCAGTTGAATGTGACTACTGTGAGAGAGAACTTGCCTAAAGGAGATTTCTCCATCATGACAGAAATGCTGAAAAAGTTCCTCAACTTTATGAACCTCACTGTGAGTTTCCCCTTTTTATATTTTTATTTTATATTTTCCCTTTTTTATAAACCCACACCACTCATTTTCTGTGTCGCAAGGTTTCATGGAAAGGAAAAACTGTTTGTATACTTAAACTAAGTCAAACACTGTGAAATTACTTGGAAAAAAGAAACCGGATAGGCATATGACTTTTTATTTGCAACTATTTCATGTTGAAAAAACACTGAGAATGTCCAATATCCTTGTTGTTATGGGAAGTCCTGGAGCTTCCAGAGGTGTGAAAAGTCATTCACATATTATTCATACTATTCCATCAGAAGACACTGAGATGTAAAAATACTTATGTATAAATTGAAATATCTACTCAAGTAGAGGTGTAGAAAATCTTGTTTCAAAACTAAAAGTATAACAAAAATGTAATAAACACAGATCATTCACCTGTCGGTCACTATATGAGCTGTAACCCCTTTTTGACAGATATTGCAGTTTGTGTTGTATTGTCCCTTTAAATGTATTTGAACAGGTGATAGAGTGACATAGTTAAATCGATTAAGTATAACACTCAAGAATGAAGTGTTGTTTTAAAGACAACCTTATCTTATCAAGCATGCATTGTATTGTTATTATTTTGTGCATTGTACTTTAACAGTCCAAATAGCACTGGATTGGTTATAATTTAAGGCACAGAGCAGGTCAAATAATGGCAGATTTCTGGCAGAAAATCACTTTTTGCTCATCACTTTGTCATGAAACTGACAATGTAAAATGTAAGTAACAGAAAATACAGATAATTGAAAAAGTTGGCTAAAAATAATGAACAAAGTAGTAAAGTCTAGAGATCCAGAATGTCCACTTACGTAAGGTAACTTTCTCTGTCTCTCTCTGCTCAGTGTGACGTGGGCACCACAGGACAGAAGTCCATCTCCCGGATCATCGACTATCTGGAGCACTGCTAGAAAGCCTGTCCTACACTTATACACAAATCATCATCATCATTATCTTCATCACCTCAGTGTATTGCTGGAAACACACACATCCTTCTTATCAGCTAAGTTGTGACCAGGATGTCCTCCAGTTAAAGGAACTTTTCACTCTTTTTTGTTGTTGTTGTTGGAACGAAAAAATGACTCCCCCTTTTAATTTGACTTAAAATGAAATGAAATTTATCCTGCTTTTGCGAGACATGATGTCAAACATCGGTATCTGTGATAATAGTTTCTCACCTTTTATTAAAGTTACAGTCCAAGTCAGTATTTTATTTTTCACCCTTCCTCTATTTATAAAAGTTGCTCAGAATCTTTTCTCGGTGGGGTGTTTTTCCTTTTCTTTGAATGCTTTTGATGAATTTCCTATCAAAGTCCACACTGTTAGACACCCTTTGACCTGCTCCCCCCCAATCCTGCCTTCCTGTTGATCGATAGCCTGTTGGAGCAGAGCTCCTCCAGCCTCCAGGCCTTAGCTCTGCCTCCACAACCATAATCGCTGGAAAACAACCACTGACTCGCAATAATCAAGTTTTATGTCTTCACTTTGAAAAACAATGACCTTGACTCTCCTCCAAACCGCTTCATTTCTCTCACGCTGTCTGTCGTCTTCTCCTTTTTTTTTTCTCTGACCTGTCGTCCCTCTCAAAATGAGACAGAGAAATCAAAAGATTGATCTTCTTGTGGTCAGAGAGCCAAGGTGGTATTATATAATTTTATTTTTTTCAAGAAACCTAACTTTGGAAGAAAGCGCTTATCTTCCCAGATTTTAAATCGTCTGTTCTTGGTTTTTGTGCCACCTCTCCCCAACAAACACACCCGAGGCTAAAATGAAACGACCCTCAAGTCTGTTTGTAACTTTTAAGATCAACAGAAACTTTTTTTTCTTTGAGTGAATCGATCGTACTCAACATCAAAGCTCTTGTGTCTCAGTGGGACCCGGGCACCTCCAGAAACCAGAAACCTGTCCTCTTGGCTTCTGTCAGTTCCTGTCAATGCGTGTCTGCTCCTCAGAGAAGAGCCTTCAATTCCAGCATGAAGGCAGCCCAGTCTGAGAGGTGAAGACCACCTGCTGTTTTTGTCTTTAACTCAATAACTAGGTTTCCTTTTTTAGCTGAATAATCCCAAACTTTGCAAAAAAAATAAATCATCCTGTGATGCTTTTGACCCGTCTATCACATCCCATAACAACAAAACATCACAAGAAGACTGTTTGTGTGCAGACTTCCTGTTGTTTTGTTCCTGTTGTCTCCTTGGCCTGTGTCGATGTTCACAGAATGCAGCTGGATGCTGGAAATCTGTAACTTGTAGAAATCTGTGTTTCCTCTGGTGGATTTCTCCCTGCATGATGATTGTAGATCAGTCCAAAACAGCAACTAAAACAACCCTTTTCTTTCCTGTTGTGGATGTTTTTTCAGATATTAAACTCCACTGGAATAGAGGAACCGGATTTTTGTTCGTTTTCTATTCCTTTTTGTCTTTTCAACCACTTTTTTGAAAGCAACCTCCATAACAGATTTAGAAGTTGTAACTAATGGCTTTATTAATAATAGTGAATCATTTATCAACATGTTGTAGGTCAGTTATAAACATGGGTAAGAATCAAAAAGCGCTTGGTGTTCATCCTCCTCCAACATCACACTTACAAGATTAGAAATGTTATAAATTCTTTCACAATTCTCTGTAATTGTAAATGTTAGTAAGTTAAGAAGTTCTGATTCAGCCCAGATTTGTATATCTCAAGTGGCTGTAGCTATTTTAAAAGGCAAAGTAAAATTTGTTTTCATTAAAGGGTCACTGTAGCAATTTAGCTGGGCAATTCAATAAAACCCAGACCCAGCCTCCACTGCACAGATTTTAGTCAATTCTATTTTTAACCAGTCTGGGTTTTATTATTAACTAGATCAAGCTTCCTAGATTTCTCATAATGCAGCTGAATAATTGTTTTCTAAAATTCCTAAACTCTGTTGTTTTTTTAATTCACACTCCTGTAAACTCAACTAAATAGAATTTCATACATTTTGTGGCATTTAGACATTATTAAAGCCATAAGTTGTAACTTCTGAGCCATGCAGTAAATGCTGCATTATTAGGTGATCATTTTTCGGTGGTTACTTGCTGGTGAAAAACAGACGGAGTGAACATGACAGATTTAGTTGGCACTTAAGTTTAAGATTGATGTAATGGTTGTAATGCCTTTTCCCTAAGAGAATACTTTTTTAGTTAAATTCTCTTTTGACACCATCGTCTGAGCAAAAGATATCCCCTTTTAAATGTTTCCTTCCTGATTATTTCTGTTCTTAAACTTGTCCGAAGCATTTGATCGTCTCTTGTGTTCCCACAGAATGTCTGTAATTGTTTTAGTTTTTTCCTTAGATAATTCAGGGTGGGGCGAAGATGTAAATTTGCAGTTTAGACTCTGAAAATTAAGATTTGATAGGGTTTCTTTTTTATTTTAAATTTAATTGCTTATGATTGTTCTGATTATGGACATTTGCTGTTCAAGTTTCGAAAGCATGTGTCATCCAGCATGTTCATCCCATTATTTTTGTTTCTGTTCCTCTGTGATCATAAACACAAACACAGCTTAACCCTCACACTCCTTTTAAAAAATACAAAAGCTTTATTCACAGATGTCTGGAAGAATGAATGGAATAGCATTTTGTACATAGTTGTTGTACATAGATTGTATCCCTCATGTAGGAGGTGAAGCTGATGGGTAATTAGGGGCGGGTGGGGGGAGGGGGAGGGGTTAAATTTAAATTTAGACCTGTAGACTCTACTTTTCTGAATCTGACTCTATTTTTCATTTTCTAAAGCCTTTCTCCCGGTCGTGTTGTTGTTTTGGACAGACTGACAGAGAGCTTCTTAACAAGCCAACTGCAGGAAAAACTTGATCTTTGTACCAATTTGCAGACTGATGTCTTTGGTTACCTGTACATAATTTTAAAATAATAAAAATTGCTACTTTCAGTACTTTTTTGTCTTTTCTCTTTTTCTGTTTTGGTTAAATCTCTTTTTCCATCTGCAAACCTTTTTTTTTCTATTTTTATAGAGAACTCTAAGAAAACGCAGGTTAAACCTTGGTTGAGAGAAAAATATCACAAAATGTTTTTGACAAAAATATATATTTTTACATGATGTATATACAATACAGCTTTAGTCACAATGGCCCTTTCAGACGTTCTTAAAGCGTACATTATATTTTAGCAATAAATCACATTCAATTTCATTAAAAAACAAACTGGATCCGTTCTATGTCTTAGCCTATATCATTAGTTTAATTAACACATTGTAGGAAAATTGGAGGGGGAAAAAAAAAAAAAGATTAATTTTGAAGTTTAAATGTCACTTTGTCCCGCTCGGTCTTTCCCACATGTCCTCGTTATATCTCCTCTGCTCCTCCTCTGCGCGCAGCGGGCCTCCGCCGCTCTTCCCGGTGTGAAAGTCCCTGCCTGGCCCCGGTGGCTGCTCACCTGCCAGCAGGGCGGGCCGCTGTGAGGGCGGAGCGGCTCCCGGGGGCCGCTGCGCGCGGGCCGACGGCGACGACGATGCGCCCTCTTGGAGCAGCTCGCTGAGCGTCGCGATGTAAATCTGTGCCATTTGGAGAGTCTCCGATTTGGAGAGCTTCTTGTCGCTTTCCAGGTTCGGGATAACGCTCCGGAGCCGGTCGAAGGCCACGTTGAGGCCCAGCATCCTCCTCCTCTCTCTGGCGTTTGCCGCGAGCCGCCTCCGCCTCTGCGCCCTCTCCAGAGCGCACTTGTCCGGCGCAAGGTAGTGCAGCGCGCCGCCCGCGGGCCCCAGCCGGAGTTCCACTATGGTGCACGGAGGGTCCCGGTGGTCGCAGACGCCTCTTGCCGCGCGCTCCGCCTTCTGCCGCTCGTGCGCGCCGCGGCTCCGCTGTTGCTGCAGCAGCGCCTGGATGTCGGTGTGGAAAGCCGCGGGCGCCGGGCCGGCCTCCGGGGTCGCTGCCGGGAGGAAGGACGCAAAGAGGCTTTTACGCGGCGGCATCGCTTCTCTCGCTTTTCCTGATCAAAAAAACTAACACGCCTTCAACTTTCTCCACTTTTTGACGGCGAATTTATGGACAGGGCTGCCGCGGGCGCGCGCAGTGCGTGCTCCAGGGGCGTGGAGAGGGTCGTGTGCTGCCTAATGAACAGAGCCAAAGTCCGCCGCAGGAGGTCTATTAACCAAGTTCATCAAAAGAGGATTAGAAGCGCCTCGGTGCGCTGCTGTAGGACGGACGCATGGACGCGGCCAAGCAGAAGAGGGAAGGAAAGGATGAGACCAGTGGTGTGGTGCGAGCAAACATTTAAAGAGTCACCAAACACACTGACCAAAAGGCAATGCTTTACTTAATAATACAAACTTATTCTACATCTTCAAAACCTTTAAAAGTACTTTTATTTTGTTAAATCATACCTTTAAACAAGGAAAAAGTATTTAAAAACATACAATTCATCACACATAAATACATTTAAGATGAGTTCAACCTGGAGTTTAATTTTATAACCTTTTTAACCTTTATACATATTTTTTTGAGTTGTCCAACAGAATTAAAGCATTTAATTTGAATCAAAACTTTAAAACTAAATCCTAAATGATCATTTATAATTAAGAAAAAAATAGATTTTAACAATTTTAACAATTAGAAATAAAGGTCCGATATTGAAATTAAGTGAAAATACATGAATATTATCAGAAAAATGTTCTTAAAGTATCAAAGTAAAGTACTCATTATGCAGACTATAGTATATTAATTTTAGTGACAAACAGCATATGTGAAACCTTGGAACTAATTTTAGATACTTTAGGCAGATTCATAGTAACAATTACTGTATCATGTGTTTGTTTAATACACTTTATATCACATAGTACACAGTACATAACATTAAAAGAAATAAACGAATAAAGAACAATACTTTAAAAAGTGAACATCTATGTTGGTCAATTTGCCTCTGAAAAGTATCCTAAGTTGTTGAATAAATGTAGTGGAGCAAGGTAGTAAGTACTAGTACATTAAAACAGTACTTGGGTAAATTTAATTTAATAAACTTTATTTTTAAGTAAAAGTACCCAAGTACTATTAGAAAAGTATAAGTAAAATTATATATAAGTAAAAGTACTCACTACTTTGGGTAGAGTTATGTATTATATATGTATCACATGTTTGTTTAATACAATTTATATGGCACACTACATAAAGTGCATAACAGAAAAGATGTAAATCTGCATCTGAAAACTAACTGAAGCTGTCAAATAAATAGTTGAGTTATTTCCCTCTGAAGTGAAGTGGATGTATAAAGTAGAACCAAATGGAAATACTTCACAGCTGTTTTTAATTACATTACTTGAGTTAATATACTTTGTAACTTCACGACTACATTTAAATTGACTTTAGCTCCACAGGTAGGCCTAAAGCTTAGAAATTGAAAAGTTGTACGACTCTAGTGTGAGATATTTAGCTTTTTTTCTGTTCCTATTGTTTCGACAGCATACATATATTTTGATTTGTTTATGTATTTCAAGGCTTCAGCATTTATTTCCCTGCCAGAATCCCTGTCGGTGTGAAGAACAGTTATTGGAATAAATGAAATCTGAATGTAGCAAGTTCAGGGTTTAGAGTAGTGCTGCATTCCCTCTCTCACGCTCTCTTTCCTCTCTACTGTTGCTATTTATTGGTACTGGACAGCAACAGCAAAAAGAAAAATCCAAATAATATGAATAATAGGGGGATTTTTTGTGTCACTAAAATTTGATTAGCCTCATAAATTAAAGCTCATCATCTCATCTCTGGGATTCTTGCTTTTTAGGTTAATTAAAAGCGTTGCGGCTCCCTGAGGTTAAAGCCTGATGATGACTGACAGTAACTGGCAGCCTCCAACCCTTTGCTTCAGACTCTAATGGGATTTAGCAGCGTGTCCTGGCCGCCGTGTGCCAGTACTTTGTCGGGCCGAGCCTTTACAAACGCCACAGTGTGGCACCAAGCTGGCATGAAGATGGCTGCATGACACACAGAAACATAATAGACTCCTTATGGACAGGAGGACCCTCGCTGTCCTTTTTTATTCTCCAATCTGGAGCACGTGGGGAGGTTTGGCTTCACAGCTCAGATGACAGTTGTTGGCACACTCCACTTTATTAAACCCAATGAAACGGCTCATTGCAGCCAGCGGACGACACGGCCTGTAGATCAAACCCCTCACGCCGCCATGACAGGCCCATACAGATGACACCTACAACACTGTTTAGTCTTCTAGCCACATGGAACCTTCTGTTACTCTAACTTTTAAAGTCACAGTTTCTGTTCAAACTCCATCATGTTGCAGAAAGAATCCCAGATGAGTGTTATTTTACATTTTACACAGATCTAATACACTTCATATCACCATGTATCAGAGCACATCAGATCTTTAAACCTTGTTTGTTTGGTCTCAGGAGCCATTGATCTCTGATTTCTGTACAATATAAGTAAGGGCGAATCAAGAAGGAGTGTGTTGAAAATGATTTTTCATGTGCAACATGCAGGCAAAGTAATGGTGAAGGAACAACAATAAAACCATTCCTTTCTGTTTTCATACTTTTGCAATCAAGCTTTATACATTTTTTTTCAAGCCTTAACTCAGTTTCCCTGGTAACATCTGAGGGCCTGACTAATACCTGGAACAATTGTCACCATCCCACAGTGTTGGGATTCAAGTCACCAACACTTGAGTCTGAGGTGAGTCATGAGTCCTCAGTGTTTGAGTCCACATCACCAAATTTAATACTAGGTTTTAACTGTAAATCACTTTTCATTCAAGAATATCCAGGTACTACAGGTAAAAAATAGTAGAGTCCGAATTGATTCCAAATCAAGTCATTACAGCTTCTATTTTGTCTTCCTTCCATCAGCCAAGGGCTGGGTTTGCCTGTGAACACTTACATAAGCAGGCTCCACACATTCTGTCCCTGCACAAAACCTATTGTTAGAGAATGATAAATCAATATTTTGTTAAGGCCTATTACATATATAAATTATTTGAGTTCTCATCATCCAACTACATGAATGTTCTAATCCAAGTCCAAGTCATCAATGAATAAGTCCAAGTTGAGTCGTGAGTCCTGAAAATGAGGACTCAAGTACTACACCACTACCATTCCATAAGCTCATGCAATGCTAACATTTAGAACAATTAGAAATATCCTATCTAAAAATGATGCTGAAAAACTTGCTACATCTAGATTAGATTACTGTAACTCCCTACTCATAGCGTGTCCTAAAAGTTGCCTAAGAAGTTTTCAGCTGGTTCAAAACGCAGCGGCTCGTTTACTAACAGGAACAAATAGAAGAGAGCACATCAGCCCCATACTCCAAGCCCTTCATTGGCTTCCTCTTGAGTTTAGAATAAAATTTAAAATCCTACTTCTAACTTATAAAACCATTAATGGTATGGGCCCCTCTTATCTTAAAGATGCTCTGGTCCCGTACCATCCAAACAGAACACTTCTCTCTCAGAATGCAGGTCTACTGGTAGTTCCACGGGTCCATAAAAGTACAGTAGGAGCTAGAGCCTTTAGTTACCAAGCCCCTGTTTTATGGAACCAACTCCCAACTAATATTAAAGAGGCCGACACAGTCTGTGTATTTAAGGTTAGACTGAAAACATTCCTGTTCCAAAAGGCCTATGGTCAGGGTAGTTAAAGGTAGACTTAAACCCACAGTTCAGTTTAAGCTGCCCTAGGAGTCAGAATGCTGGGGGAAGTACAGTCACTGAGCTCTATCATCTCTTTCTGGTACCATGTACCACTGTCTGTCATTAATAAACAGTATCTAGTTTATACTTGGTCTTTTCATCATTATTCACCCAGAGTCCTTCTCCCTGCTACTGTTTCAGTTCAACTACATGAGGCCCAATGATGACTCCTGATGGGACTCATCGAGGCCCCTGATGAACCTACTCCATCACCTGCCTGGTTGGACCTGCCCCTCTACCCCCACCCTACAGCATCTCTACAGACTGAAACATCTTTACAGACTAATACATCATCATCAGATGGATGTCTGTCAGTCCTGGTTCATCTATAGCCTGTCCGTCCATGGGAGTTTTTCCTTGTTGAGAAGGAGGGTCTAAGGACGGGGATGTCTGAGTCACTTTGGACTGGATTTTGTGAAGCACTTTGAGACAACTGTGTTGTGATATTGGTCTATATAAATAAAAGTGAATTGAATTGAATTTCTCACTGCTCCAGTAAATAGACCTTAGTACATATTTGAGTCTGCAACTCTGGGTGAGGTATGTGAAGGTTATGGCTCCATCGCTGTATCTTGTTACACAGAATCAATATGAAACTTGATTTTAGTGCTACTTCATAGACGTTAGCTAAACAAGAGAAATGGGTACCAAAACAGGTGCTCATTCATTGTGCCATTTGGTTTCTTTCTTCTCATTTATTTTTTCCTCTGCAGTGTCTTACTCTTCAAAATTGTTGTATTCTCCAAATAGATTGAAAGAAATGTGAAAAATCAGCAGCACATTTGTCAAGTTAATAACTTGGCAATTAAGTAAGTTTGACAGTTGTGCTCTCCTGTGATTGAACTTGAGCTAAACTTTGTGAACTGTTTTTGATACACACCTGCCGGCCAATAAGGAAAAAGTATTTACCCAGACAAAGGAATGAACTTACACCAAATTGGAACTTTTTAGCTTTGCTGGTGGCTCAGTTCTACAGCTGGTCTGGTTGGTCAGCCCATGGTTTTGGTCCAGATTGCAATATATTAACAACTTTTAAAGGAATTGTAATGAAATTTGGTTCAGACATTTTCCCTCATTACCACCATCAGATCAAAATGTAATATTTCCCATTACTTCAGTTTATTTCCAAAATAGCACTACAAACTAATGACATTCCATTAGTTATGTTTATTTGCATTTATTACATTTTGAAATTCTTTCTTTCTTAATCGTTTTACCGTCTGTATTGTATTTTTGTGCCTTTTGTCTTCTTGTTATAACTTTATCGTAAATTTTTTAAAAATCGCTTTGATTTTAAATGAACTTTGTGTAAAATATATTTAGTTTTTTCCTCACTGTCTCCCAAACAACAAAACCTGGATCATCTCATATCAGGATCAATCAAATTACCCCTACATACAAAGAATAGGGCCCAGGCCTATATATACAGTCAGCAGAGAACAATGAAAATGCAGATTGTTAACAGGCTTCTGCTGAGGGACTAACAAGTAAGTGGACTAGTTAGTAGTTAGGAGAGGCTAAGCTTCAGTTGATAACACGCTCCGCTTTATTTAACCCAATGAAATGGCTCGTTGAAGCCAGCGACTGGACACAGGCTGCAGATCAAACCCTTCACTTGTTCACCTCTTTCATTCAATGAGTCAATGAGGCAGCACAGAGATCCATTCCATGCTGGTTTTTCACTGTTTGTAGCCTCATGGATCATGTATAATTTACAGTGCTGGACTGTTTTGCTCCACGGTTGAAGATTCAATATGCAACTGACGGAGAGAGAGAGAGAGAGCTGAATTGATGAGATTTGCTGTGGAAAAATAATGCAATGAAAAACAAGTAGAATCATCACAGACATGAAAAATGGATGGTAAACGTTGTTAGTCGAATTTCAAACTAAACTAAAGAATAAACTTTTTGTGCAGCAGCAACCACAGCCTCCCAGAAACTGTTCGGAGAGGTTTAATGTTTACCTTTGCTGTAAATTTCCTGCTTAACAAGGGCCCGAAAGTTCTCAGTAGGGTTTAAGTCAAGTGAAGAAGGGAACCATGTCGTTAGTTTTTCATCTTTGAGGTCTTTACTGGCCAGCTTTTTGCATCAAAATCAAAGCCTTCTTGAAAGATGAAGTCTTTTTTCTGTACCACTGCTAGAAGAAAGCGTCTTCTAAAAACATGAAGTAGGTCTGAGAATTGATTTTGACTCCATTTTCAACCTGAAAAGGACCAACCCGCTTATTTTTATTAATTTATTAATTCCTGCCCATACTAGTACTCCACCTCCACCTAGCTGGTGTCTGCTGTGTTTGTTACTGATCCAACCACAGGCCTGTCCATGAGAGATCAGTCCACAAAACCTTTGGAAAATCTGTCTCCAGATATTTCTTGGCCCATTCTTCTCAAATCTCAAATCTTTGGCAGTTAATTTGCATCTTTACTTCTTGGCACATTTCTTGTGACCCTGTTGACTATTTGCAAAAAAAATGTTTGATGGTTCTGTGATTATGCCCAATATCTTAGATACTTCAGGAGTGCTGCATCCCTATGAAAGACATTTTACAATTTTGACTTTTCAGAGTTCACTAAATCTCATTTTTGGCCCTGAGAAGACAAAGCTGCCTAATTATGCACACCTTGATATAGGGTGTTGATCTCCTTAGGCCACAAATAATAACACCTGATATGCATTAAATTCAATATGCATACACATTTATACAGCTTGTTGTTGGACATTATGGATCAAATTATGGTCAAAATAATCACCCACCCAATAATTGTGTACAGTGTTTCTGACTGCAGTGCTGCCTGGTGTCTGTCTTTTTTTCAGATATATTTCAGCATCTTACATCATAGACCACCAAGCTGATAAATGATTCAAATGTTTTTTTTGTTTTTTTCCCCACTGTTCTTTGTGAGAAAGTGTCTGCATGAAAATCCATCAGCCAATATGTCATGTTTTGAAATCTTCTTCTGAGCTTTTTTCTATTTTCTTTTTTCTATTCATATGAATTATGGCTTCTTCATAGCCAACAACAGCCAGCAACTAAAATATATATTTCTCAACTTTACAAAATTGATACACTACATATAATTACTAAATATTGTATACTAATAATACTAATACTACTACTAATACTTTTTTTCTCAGTTTTCTGTAGGTCTGCATGATACATACTGTAGATATACTGTAAATTCCACTTCAGAAGGGTCATGGGTCATTATTAGTCTTTGCTCCTATCATAATGAAAATTCACACAATGAAGGTAAACACAGAACTAATATATGTTTTTTAAATTTTCAAAATGACTCGTCTTGTACATTTAAATATGCAAATGAGGCAAATACATTAAATTTGTAATAATTTGCATATAACACTGATTCATTTTCACACAATCTATTATAATATAACAGATTTTAGAAGTTTTATTTTGATAATAAGCACATTCATCAACCTTTTTGTGGATTGGTGTTATTTAATTGAATTTTGTCAAAAACACTGTATATGTGCACGTGTTGCATACACTTTTACAGTAAATTATCAAATAATAGCCAGATTTCAATTAACCGCCAGGTCTCCTTTAAAGTTGGGTGCAGGTATATATTTTTATAAAATACTGTTGGTTCCAAATAAAGGCAGTCTAATTTATATATAAAAAAAAAAAAATCAATGAAGAAGATGTGACCACTGATGCTTGTTTCTCTTTGTGTCATTGTGATGCTCAAATGTCGATCGCTTTGGCTTGAAGGCAGCAACAAAAATAAATAAAAAGTACACCATGAAAGCGGTGGTGTCACAGTAGTCACACTTTTTTAATAAAACAATTGGAGTAAATTATCTTATTTTTTCAGTTTTGCTGAACAAGATTTTTGTCAGGAAGGAATTAATCTCCTGTCCCTAAATGCCTGTTTTAAGTCGTATGAAACATGAAATTCTGCGATCTACCTCCTTTGGAGTCTGAGAAAAATGATTGAAAATGTGTGAATGGTTAAAAGGTCATTTAGAGAAAAATGGCATTTGCAGATTGCCTTTCAAATCTTTTTTTTTTAAAAGTCTTTTCTGCTCGATGTTGCTAAATCTTACATATTGGATTTATTTAAATGTAATAGATTTATTTTAATCCCTGACTGAGTAGTTGCAGTATGCTTTTTAATGAAGGAAGTGATTACAAATTCCATTACAATATTATGTTATTTTCTTTTTGCTTAAAATTATTCTCAATTCCTGCAATTTTACTGCAAAAAGTGAAGTGCACATAAACTACATAACTTAAAATAATTTTGGCTACAATTATCACCAAAAAATAACTGGAAAAAAACAAAACACTGGACAAACTCCAGGTGACAGACGTTTTCACATGCACCAACAGCAGCTGATGGTCAGCTTGATGGACTCCAGCTTGATGGACTCCAGACAATCAGTCTTTGATGTCACACACACACACACACACACACACACACACACACAAATAACATATATAGAACAATGACCACACTCAAACACATGGAAGACCAGCCACACACAAGAATGAACACACACATGCACAAAGCCTGTCGATATGCTCATTTGTGTCATTTCACACCAGTAATCCTTCCTTCCTCCCTCATTGTGTCTCCCCTTACACACACACACACACACGCTTTTTCACCATACATCACAGGACCCTCCTGCTCTTTCTCTGCAGGTCCAATTACTAATCATTGATTAGGCCAGCTGTGTGTGTGTGTGTGTGTGTGTGTGGCCATAAGTAGTTTAATCACACGTTTCTTCATGTGATCGCCACATCTCCTCACCAGAAGTTGGTCTTTTTCATGTGTTTTTTAAAAGACGAGTTAAAACAGATTTTCTTTTTATTATTCTTTATTGATATCTAAGTACACAAAACGTTTTACATATCCAGATGCATTGCCAGTTTATAAAATACTTGATTGAACCCAAGACATTGAGAATGTGATCATATATGAAAAAATGAAATGGAATCAAAACAAAATAAAGTAAATTCTTCTTTAATTAATCATGCAGAGGAAAATTCCCATTCACAGTGATATCAAGTCAGTCATCTTCTATACCTGCTTATTCCTCATTAGGGTCACATGGTCTGCTCGAGCCTATTACAGGCGAGAGGCAGGGATACACCCCAGATGGTCACCAGTCTATCATGGAGCACACACACCATTCACTCACACACTCACACCTATGGACAATTTAGAGTCTCCAATTAACCTCAGCATGTGTTTGGACTGTGGGAGGAAGCTGGAGAACCTGGAGAAAACCCACCAGACACAGAGAGAACATGAAACTCCACACAGAAAGGTCCCAGACCAAGGACTTGAACCTGTGACTTTCTTGTAATCTGGATCATAACAACACAACACTGCTCTAACACTGCTGTCATCATCTCTATCCGATTTATTTAGCTGTGTGTGTGTGTGTGTGTGTGTGTGTGTGTGTGTGTGTGTTATTTATGTTGCAGTAGAACAACAGGTGCAGTCTCTCTATAAACTCTTTTCATCACTTGTGCCTTTAATTGTTGCTTGTTTGTTTCATTTTTCTATCAATCTGTTGTTTTTCTTCTTCTCCTTTTCATGACTTTTTCTCTCTTTCATTTCCATTCTTTATTTTGCTGTTTGTCCTTTCTGTCTTTATTTTGCTCTTCCTGCCTGTCTGTACTTTATTTCTTTTATTCCTTTCTTTCCTTCAATCTGTTCTATTTTTTTTATCTTTTTTTCTCTCATTCTTCCTTTATTCTTAGTTGTTCTTTCCTCTCATCTGTTGTATCTATCTATCTATCTATCTATCTATCTATCTATCTATCTATCTATCTATCTATCTATCTATCTATCTATCTATCTATCTATCTGTCTGTCTGTCTGTCTGTCTGTCTGTCTGTCTGTCTGTCTGTCTGTCTGTCTGTCTGTCTGTCTGTCTGTCTGTCTGTCTGTCTGTCTGTCTATCTATCTATCTATTTATCTATCTATCTGTCTATCTGTCTGTCTGTCTGTCTGTCTGTCTGTCTGCCTGTGTCTGTCTGTCTGTCTGTGTGTGTGTGTGTTTTGCCTGCTGCTGTTTCATTCCTTTAACAAGCTGATCACATATTGGTCCACACACAGCGATCAATAACAAGGCTGTTTGCTGTGTGTATTTCTGTCTCCATGACAACAGTACAAACTCCATCCACAAAGCTTTCAAACTTTCCCTCTGATTCAGACACCTGTCGGCCAATCAGAGAGCAGAAGTGAGCGTCTGAACACGTCCCAGCTCCCAGTTCATCTCTTCATGGTTCATATCCTCATGTTGCATCACGTTGGCTGTCTGTGGCTCTGACAGATGATCTGCTCGGCCATTTTCTTCCTCTCTGTGATAGCTTGACCTCCAACCTCTGCCTGGTTGTGCCAGGTTGATGCTGCTGCTGTGACTCCTGCTGACTATGAATTCCAGGAGGAGAGGAGATGTCAGACACGTCAGAGCCAATTCTAAATACTGCCTGAGAGGAGAGAAGAGGAGGCCAGCCGGGAGGAAGATGAGCTAAATTATAACTACACAAGTACTGTGTTGAAATAAAATACATATAGCAGCTTGTAGATTTCAGGAACCTTCCTCATGTGTATTTTCAATTTATGTATTTGTTTTATATAACACAGACAAGGAGAAAAAAGGCAGAGACATTTCTCACTTTGTTTCTCATTTGCCAATTTTGAAAACGAATAATGGGAAAGGTGTTGTTTTCCTATTTTGGATTTCCCATCAGATCTCATCACCCTCAGACTGGAGAACAGATGGCCGTGATGTACACTGACCGATATATAGTTCCCCCAAAATATTGCTTTTCTTCATAAATGCAAAAATGAAATTGCAATGAACCTTTTCTGTTAAAAATGTAAATCTGGAGCCTGGTATAACCCCGAATGGCATCATTACCACATCATTAGGATTATTTCATCTTGCACAGCTCAATCCATCCGGTTGTAAAATTATCCCCATGTGTTAATTGGTGGAGTTCCCCTTTAAGTCTTCAAAGACTTTAGTTGGCTTTAGGATAAAAAGTAGAGTTATGTGCTTTTATTAATGCATCATGCATCATAGTCTCATTCTGAGTCTTTGCTCTGGGTCAGTTGCGTCACTGATCCGATGGAGGGAGCTGTGGCTCCAAGAAAGTGACACCTGGAGAGTCTGGAGGAAGAGGGAGAAGGAAGGAGAAGACAAAAAACAGGTTGAGACACTTTAGAAAAGGAAAATGGAGGAATAGAAGAGGAGCAGGGGATTGTACTTGTATGGTTTCGTCCAGTAATGATGTGATCAAAAACCTCCTTTATCTTATGCATTCATACATTTTTTACAAGAACAATCTCTGGAACAAGAACAGGGAAAAAAGGTTATTGTAGAACATGTTTTACACTTTATAGGATAATTCTGCATTTTTTTTCTCTCCATTTTACCCAAACCTTCAAAAAATTAGAAGCACAGATGTTAAATAATATGTTAAAAAGCATAGATCAATCCAACACAACACACGTAGTATATTTCCACAGCCATAATTCCATTGGTAAAACATGTCATGTGATTCTCACCACTTTGCTGCTCTCAGTTTAAACAAAGACATTGTTTTCATTCTGCTATTCTAGTCATCTCGTCTTTGTAGTGCTGATTGATTTTAATGCCTTATAAACCGATTGAAGCCTACACAGACAAAAGAAATGCCGGGACATGGTTTTAGTTTTTTTCCAATTCTGACCTTAGTCTTTCAGTCAGTGTTATTGTTAAATACATCATAATATTCAGAGAAGCCTCCTTCTTTTTAGATCATCGTAAACTTTCGTTTGTGTGTGGTAAAAACCTTCTGATTGGCTTTTTTTTAACAAGGAAGTATTCCTTGTTGAAAAAAGAAAATGCATTTATGAATTGATCCAGTGGAGTCTCAAAAACATTCTCACACAAATGCAGTGAGGTTAACAAAATAAAAGCAGCTAGATATTAATGTGTCAACATCCACAAATATTTTGACAGAAATTACAAATACTTTTAAATACAATTTATACATTAAAAAAATAAATATGTATGTTTGTGAATTGATATTAGATTTATTCAGAACAAGGGTCGCCAACCTCAAAACATTCAAACAGCCATATTGGACCAAAAAAAAAAAAAAAAAAAAAATCTGTCTAGAGCCACAAAAAATAAGATAAAAAAACATATATAAGCCTTATATGAAAGCAACACAGGCTGTAAGTGTATATTAGCTATATTAGCCTACTATCAACATGACTAAGTAATATATAAATAAATAAATACATAATGAGCCTTTGTGATTAAATGTTTATTTTCCCTGCAGCTCATCCTGGTGAGAATGACATATGACATAAGTCTTTTCGTACTCCATAAATTATATGGAGTTTATATTAGGTCAAATCTTTTGTACTTGGAAAAAAATAAAAAATAAACTGACCCTGATTGTGGAAATTATGATAGACAGCTCCATTAAATGGCTATCTGCCCCTATCATGCTGCCTTCAGAGAATGTGGGATTTGACAAGATTGGTAGTGAAAAAGCTGCTTTCAATGACAAACTTTCATTTGCACATGATGCAGGAATATCCTGCACAGATAAATCGGTTTTAATTTCCACGGCTATTCAGTGGAAGCTGTTTTAAACAGTACTGAGAACCAATTGTGGGACAGGAGTGATGAAGTTACACCAGATTGTGTCCTTGGACGCCCAAAATTAAAGTACTGAAATTTCCAATTTCCACATAGTACGATGAACGTCTCTCACAGTGTCCTCCTGGCAATGGTGTCTTTTTCTGCTGGTTCACCTGCTGGACCCAGCACACAGGTAAGAAAAGTCAGGCTGGAAATCATTCAAAATATCATAATAAAAGATTGTTTGTAACATACAACGTTTGTGACATATTTAAAGTGGTGAATGAAATTATATAGGTACATAGGGGCAGGTCTGCAGCCTTTTAATTAAGCTGTCTGTCATGGTTCCACACCTCTTTCAGTTGATGCCACACCCCCCCATAGTAGATCCAGGTCAGAAGTCTGAAAATGAAAAACTAAGATCTACAACTGAAAAAGCATGATCTGAAACTTGATGAGCAAGATGTGAAACTGTAAAAAAAACATAATTAAAACTATAAATCATTAAGATGTGAATCTGAATAGATAAACCATGCAACTGACAGAAATGGGTTAGGGTTAGGGGTTATCCTAAATAGGGTTATCCTAAATTTCAAAATATATGAAAGAGAAAAATAATACAAAAATATATGTATATATTATATTTACCTTAAGTTTGATTATTATTATTTTAAATATGTTAAAAATATGCATATATATGTAACTAAGGTCACGGCGGACCCACTGCAGGTCCTCTGGTCCATAGCCCTCCCAGTCAACCAGAAACTGGACATTCAGTATTTGGCTGATCTTCAGCTAGAGGGCTTGAACAGGAAAACATGGAAGGTAGGATGTAGCGAGAGAGAAAAGGGCAATTATCAACCCTGAGGGGTTGATAATTTTGTCGATGGGGAATGTGCCAATGAACTGGTACACTATCTTCCTGGAGTCTAGGACTGGACTGCTGCTGAGTCCAAAGTTGTGTTCTCTGATCAAAGTAAATTTGCATGTCCTTTGAAAATCAAGGTCCTAGAGTTTGGAGGAAGAGAGGAGAGGCTCAGAGGATGAGTGTAAAGTTTTCACAGTGATAGTCTGGGGTACCATGTCATCTGCTGGTATTGGTCCACTGTGTTGTCTTAAGTCCAAGGTCAACGTAACCATCTCCCAGGAAGAGTCAGAGGACTTCATGGTCTCTGCTGCTGACCAGCTTTATGGAGATGCAGATTTCATCTTCCAACAGGAATTGGCACCAGCATACAGGGACAAAGCTTCAAGTTCCTGGTTCAAGGACCACGGTATCCCTGCTCTTTATTGGCCAGCAAACTCGCCTGACCTTAACCCCTAAAAAAATCAATGGGGTATTGTGATGAGAAAGATGTGGTACACCAGACCCAACAATGCAGAAGAGCTGAAGGCCACTATCAGAGCAACCTGGGCTCTATAACACCTGTATGAGGTGTGTTTTATAACATCTAGAATTGAAAAGAAATGATTAGTGCATCATCAGACCTGATCAAAACAGGCATTATCCATGTCACCAGGAAATGTGTTTGGCAAGATAACCTGGCGGTATTCTATTATTAAGGATGTAGATTCCCTTGTTCATGCTGGTGTGGAACACCATGATCAGCACACTAGATATTTCATTGTGTTATCTACAAATGCCAGAAACTCTCCCATATTATAAAGCAAGTATTTTCTCCCTGTGATCATTCTCAGGCACACACAGTTCAGAAATGCAGAAGAGAAAAACGACCATCCCAGAGTCAGTAAAGACAAAATATTTAATTTGGACATTGAGCTAAACTTTTAATATAAAAAATTGCTCTAACCCCTGCAGTCCCCTGACCATCAGGACAGGGAGCCATAAAAAAATCCAAACCAAACAGGGTTCATAACATTAACAAAACTAAAACAAAGAAATACTGGTCATGTTTAATATGTACATTGATCACTGGTTTTATTGTACCCTACTTGGGACAAACCTTTTATATTGCCCAATTGGTCTGGATGCCGCATAGTGGAATTGTTTGTTGCTTTCTCCTGTGTCAGCAACATCTGCCTCTGCCCAGATCATTCCACATTCTTCAGGTAAGATGAACACCCCCCCTCTTGCAAAATGTATAAATCCATTTGTGGCAGCATGGAGATTGAGGAGTCTTGAAATTGTCCACAGCATTTCCTCTCTCTGTCTGTGGGCATCTCCTGTAAGTTTGTGCAGACACAGCAGGTGGGTTGACCTGTAGCTGGAGGTCTGATGGAGGGTCAGAGGTCAGTTGTAGCACGTCTAACATCAGACCGGAGTCACAGGTCAGACCACAGAGCTCCAGCAAATGATGAGACTATGCAACTTCAGTGACTGAATCATGGCCTGTAAAGAAATACATAGCAAAAACTAAAGAGCTGCCATATTGTCCTTGTAGTATTGTGTGTATACAGTACATGCTAGGTCAGTCACCACTCTATACAGATAAAAAATCTGAAAGTATAAGAACATTATATTTTATATGTAATGCACTTTTCAGTAAAACTAATCTTAAAGTACTACATAAAAGCATAGGCTACACATTAAAACAATATAAACAAAATAAAATCAGTCATATTGGGCTATTTTAAATAGGTAAAACAGAATTAATGTGATAAATACCTGCTTGTCTGCAATCCTTTCGGGTTTGTAGATCTTGAACTCTTCTCAGGGTGACACGGTGTGCAGTGGATAGTGCTGTTGCCTCACTGCAAGAAGGTCACAGGTTCAATGATCTGGGACCTTTCTGTGTGGAGTTTCATGTCATGTTCTCTCTGTGTGTGGTTTGTTTTCTCCAGCAGAAGCACCTGTGAAAGAGCCATGAGAAAAGCTTAGTGCAGGTTAGCTAGTTGATGCAGCGTAGCACTTGTGAACCCTCTGGAACAAATGTTGTGTACTCCTGTACTCTGGAAGCGTGGCTTCAGGGAGAAGTCTGAAGAAAGGGGGTTGGGCCTTTTTTTTTTTAAATGCTGCCTGCTCAGGCCATTTTTTCAGGATACTCCACCCTACCTTTCAATGTATCAAAACTTCAAATATAACCCAGGAACAAGCATGAAATTCTACATAAAGGCGAAATAAATTGATAAAATACTGTTGACTGCAAACAGTTGTCTTACAAATAGTACTATATATATACTATATATATTAGTAATGATACTTGTAATTGTGGTGGAACAGGGGTTAGTGCTGTTGCCTCACAACAAGTAGGTCATAGGTTCAAGACCTCCTTGGTCTGGGACCTTTCTGTGTGGAGTTTCATGTTCTCTCTGTGTCTGGTGGGTTTTCTCCAGGTTCTCCAGCTTCCTCCCACAGTCCAAACACATGCTGAGGTTAATTAGAGACTCTAAATTGCCCATAGGTGTGAATGGTGTGTGTGCTCCATGATAGACTGGTAACCATCTCTTGCTGTAATGTGCTGGGATTGGCTCCAGCAGACCATGTGACCCTAATGAGGAATAAGCAGGTATAGAAAATGACTGACTGGCTTGTAATTGTGTCCCAATGTAACTGTAATTATAGTTATGAATTTGCTCATTACTCAACAACTTTTGCATATTTAGTTGTCATTTCATTGAAGGTGCCTTTAAAATCTTGCTTTTAATTTGAATAAAAATGCATACAATTTACCTCTAACATTTTGGTGCAGATAAATTAACTGGATTTTTGGATGATATCTTTTTATTTGGTTTATTTGAACTTAGTAATGTAGAGTTACACACCAACGGTCATTTCAGCTATAACAGAGGTCATGGGCTTTAGTGTATTGTTGGCAGCCATTAAAAAATGTGTAAGTAACAAAGGGTGAGTCTTTGGATAAATTTATTTCTATGATCCTTTTACACCAATGCAGATATTTGTGTCAAAATGTGCAGTAAAAGGTCCCTTTGGTGATAATTGTTTCATAAAAAATAAATTACACAGCAATCATTGCATTAATTAAGGGTTTCTGGATTTAGTCGGGAGGTTGTGTGCTCTCCCTCTTCTCTCCTGTTCTCTGTGGCTCAAATGGTCGAACATGGCACTAAGATTTCCAGGTTTGTAGATACAAATCCCATTATTGTCATTCATGCAGGATATAGTTGGGCAATATGTTTTAAAATCAATATTTTTGTAAAGGATAGTGTTCTGGTGTTTCCCACTCTTGCATGGGTGTGTGCTCACAGCTTGATTCTCATACTTCAGCATTCCTGCTGAAGGTTAGTTAAAGCCAGTAGGAGTGCTGAAAGCATCACTGGTGATGAACCTGAAGCTGTGTGTGTTACCTGCTACCAGACTCCAGCTGTGAATGAGATGCTGTTTGTCATGTGACACCAGCTCTGTATGTGTACGTGTATGTGTGTGTGTGAAGCAGGCAAGATATTGAGCTGATGTTTGTAATGTTTTGTTCATGTAGATAGAATAAAGATACAGTAATTCAAAACTACATGACTGTAGACTGTTTTGATATGGATAATAAATCAATATGTTTCACAGTGATCACAAACTGTAAATAGTGTATAAATATATACATTATATATACATAATATGTACAAATAACATGGGTGGGTCAGTGGGTAGTGATGTTGCCTTACAGCAAGAAGGTCATAGGTTCAAGTCCCTGACCTTTCTGTGTGGAGTTTGCATGTTCTCCCAATGTCTGTGTGGTTTCTCTGGGTTCTTGCGTTTGTTTGGAGACTCTAAATTGTAGGTGTGAATGGTGTGTGTGTCCCAATATAGGCTGGCAAAGTGTGTTCAAAGTGTTGTAGTATGATAGTGTACTGGAGATGACAAATTATCCATTTACCAAACACAATACCATCCATTCTCATTAGACAATATTGATTTATATCAACTTAGTTCACCTTTTTTCATTTTGATTACCAGAATCTGCTACCTGATTCTGGTAAACAAAATGATTACCAGAATCATTACCAGGTACCAGGTACCTTGTATGTCACCTTTTATGGGGTTCCAAGGAAGCTGAGTAGTTACTTTAATGTGATGTATCCAAGCTGCTGGCCACTGATTGGCCAGAGATCCACTTCACAGAATGAGTCATGATGAGTGAGATGTCCAACCTTGACACCCAGCATCTTTATGTCCCAGAATCAGAGTTCAGTTAACACTAATGATGGATGATTGTCCATGCACAAGTTGATGGCATCATATGACAGGAAGCATGTGGAAACCAGTCAGAGATAGGTTAAACCTGCTCAATATTCCGTAATATTCCAGTATTTCATTTTAAGCTCAAGAACGTATCACCAGCAGTGCAGAGGTTTGTGTGTGTGTGTGTGAAAGAGAGAGAGAGAAAGAGAGTGAGAGAGAGAGAGAGAGAGAGAACCTGCAGGGATTCATACACAGTGATCTCTGCTAAATTATACAACACTGACTCATTAAAGCTGTAGCTCGTGTCTTGCTGCATGCTTGCGTGTTTATGTATTGGGTTGAACAGCCTCAGTATATGAGCACCTGTGGATGTCTGATCTGTGATTTAGTGTTTAAAAAGGTTTTCTGTTTATTTCTGTGTGTGTGTGTGTGTTTGTGTGTGTTTGTGTGTGTTTGTGTGTGTGCCAGCAGGTAGACAAGCATAAGAGGCTTAATGAAACGTTATTGGTTCTTGCCAGGCAACAGAAGGTGAATGGTTGCTTAGGGACCAATCAGGTTTTGGCTTGTAGCAGCTGTGTGATGACAGACATATGGATGTGCAACGTCACCCCCGTTAATTTGCATTTAAGCCAGTTTGATGTCCAAAGTTGTGGTTTATGGGATGACACGGTGGGGCAGGGGTTAGCGCTGTTACCTCACAGCAAGAAGGTCACAGGTTCAAGACCTCCAGGGTCTGGGACCTTTCTGTGTGGAGTTTGCATGTTCTCCCTGTGTCTGGTGGGATTTCTCCAGCTTCCTCCCACAGTCCAAAAACATACTGAGGTTAATTGGAGACTCTAAATTGCCCGTAGGTGTGAATGTGTGAGTGAATGGTGTGTGTGCCCCACGATTGGCTGGCGACCATCTGGGGTGTATCCTTGCCTCTCACCGTAACGCGCTGGGTTAGGTTCCAGCATACCATATAACCCTAATGCTGAATAAGCGGCTATAGAAGATGAGATGTTTTATGATGTGATCACCTGATTGAAAACAAGTAGTATAATATAACACTCTATATAATGAATATGTTTTGTTTTTGATAGTTTAAGCACATTTTTCCAATAATACTTTTGTACTTTGTAATTTTTCTTCTGTAATTTTTTTGTCTTTAAAAAGGTTTCAAAAAGGTTTTTAACATTTTCATTTCAGGTATTTACGTGTGAAGGAGTGGCTTCTGACGGCACTACTTTTATTTAAGTAAAGGAGCTGAGTATTTCATCCACCAGTGGACAACACTCTGGCTAAGGTCTGGTGACATTCAAGGCACAAAAACACTCAATTTGTTAAGAGCTTTGTAAAAGCAAACTCATTTTTGACAGATTGTGTTAGCAATCCAAAAAACCTATTTAATTACTTAATCTGTATTACTTCCCCTTAGAGTGTGTGAGTGTGTGTGTGTGTCTCCCTGTTGAGCGTTAAAAGTAGAACAGCAGCTGGTTTGGACTTCTGTCTGTCAGCCCAGTTATTGAACAACACTACCTGCTATACTGTCTAATGCCACATGGAATACAAAGGACACACACACACACACACACACAAACACACACACACACACACACGCTGTAAAGTTGCACTGTACAATTATTGCAGCAGAAGCTGTTACCTCCCAACTTTACAAACTCCAGGATGCATGTATGTATGTATGTTTCCTTCCACATTCCACTTTGAAATAATAATGGCAGATCCTTTATAATGACAAATATTTGTAATTTCACATTTATATGAAATTACAAATATATTTGTTTTAGTTGAAAATATTTGTGAATTTATTCATTATGAGACTCACTATGAGACTTTTACTCCAATAAATGTGTTGTTATTTATTTGGGTAGATTAAATTGATGAAAGTATTTAAGTTTATGCTTCTACCTTTTCAATCACTGTTTTCTTTATATTAATAGATGTGTTTCATTGTATTGTATAAGGACAGAATAAATTACTGTGGTTTAAAGATCCAATGAATAAAATGATTTAAAAAGAATAATCACATTGGGGGAAGACTCTTCATCAATAATGTAACATGCAACACTGAAATCTGTCCCCTGACGACTTTTGTTTTGGAGGGTCCAGCCTGTCCATGTTTTAGAGGGGGCAGCACAGCTCAGACAGACAAACAGACACCACGCTGCAGCAAGATGGCGCCACACACCATCTCCACACCAGAAGTCATGTGACCTCACCTCTTTCTTCAAACCAAAAAAATGTAAGAACATTTTTTATACAAACAGGTTTAGTCTATTATGGATGTTAATGGAGTTTTTTTTTTTAGAGTTTTTTTTGTTGTTGAATTATAAACTTGTTGGCAGTTGGTCTTCATGTATTTTGTTCATAGGATGGCCTGAAACAGAAGTCATGTGATCTCTGCATCTCCATCTGTTGTTTTTAAAGGATGACTTATAACATCATTTATTTTTTTATTTCTTGTATTTTTTAAGGCACCCATTTTATGTCTCCACCCACAGTAAATCACCATTATAACGCAACATAGTGAAAAGAAGTGGGTTCATAAGAGAACCAATAGCAGTGTTTAAATTTGTGTATTACTATTATTGTTATTGAGGCCTTTTCCACAGACCTTTTCAAAAGGAGGATTCTCGACATTTTGCTCCTCAAATATTGCCCCCAAAATGACATTATTTACCTGTGAAACAAATATATATACTGAAGAATAGCGGAGTTAAATTCATTATTATGTAATTTATTGCACCCAGGCTCTACAACCATGTAGAATAATTTCAATTTTTATTTCAATTTTATTTATATAGCCCAATATTACAACACAGTTGTCTCAAATTGTCACAATCACAAATTCTCAAAATTCAGTCCAAAGTGACTCAGACATCCCCCAATCTTAGACCCTCCTTCTCGGCAAGGAAAAACTCCAAAACCCAGTTGGAAAGAAGAAACCTCCTTCACTCTCACAGTGAAGGAGAGATCCACTCCCATGGACGGACAGGCTATAGATGAACCAGGACTGACAGACATCCATCTGATGATGAAGTATTATTCTGTAAAGATGTTTCAGTCTGTAGAGATGCTGTAGGGTGGGGGCAGAAGGGTGGGTCCAACCAGGCAGGTGAAGGAGTAGGTTCATCAGGGGCCTCGATGAGTCGCATCAGGAGTCGTCATCATTGGGCCCCATGTAGTTGAACTGAAACAGTAGCCACTCCCCCGAAGGGGAGTGGGGAGAAGGACTCCGGGTGAATAATGATGAAAAGACCAAGTATAAACTAGATACTGTTTATTAATGACAGACAGTGGTACATGGTACCAGAAAGAGATGATAGGGTTCAGTGACTGTACTTCCCCCAGCATTCTCACTCCTAGGGCAGCTTAGACTGAACTGTGGGTCTGTGACCTCCACAAAGGATGTCATGTTTTCTTTATTTGTTTTTAGAGAAGGGAATTGTCAATGGATGCACTCTTTCAGTGATCCTCTTTGAACTTGCCATGAACATGCTGGCGAAGTCTGCGGAGGTTCAGTGCAGAGGGCCCCTACCCAAGTCCAGCATCAGGCAGCCACCCATAAGGGCCTTCATGGATGATCTGACAGTGACTACACCAAACGTCCCAGGGAGCAGGTGGCTCTTGAAGGGCCTGGAGGAAGTAATCACCTGGGCCCACATGTCCTTCAAACCTGCAAAATCCAGATCCCTTGTGCTAAGGAAAGGAAAGGTCACCAACAAGTTCTACTTCACACTTGGCAGTACCCAAATACCATCCATCACTGACAAACCAGTGAAGAGCCTGGGGAAGATGTTCGACTGCAGTCTGAAAGACAAAGCAGCAATCCAGTCGACCAACCAAGGGCAAGTTCAAGGCCTGGGTGTACCAACATGGTATTCTCCCAAGGATTCTCTGGCCCCTCTTGGTGTATGAGGTCCCGATCTCCACAGTCGAGGGCTTTGAGAGGAGAGTGAGCAGGTTCCTGCGGAAGTGGCTTGGTCTACCTTGAAGTCTGAGCAGCATCGCCCTGTACAGGAAGAAAAACAAGCTGAAGCTCCCCATCAGAAGCCTGAATGAAGAATTCAAGGTGAGCCGTACTAGGGAGGTGATGCAATACAGAGAGTCATCCGACCCAAAAGTCTCGCAAGCTGGGATAGAAGTCAGAACAGGGCGGAAATGGAGGGCAGCAGATGTCGCCGAATGACGGCTGCGGCACAGGGCTCTGGTGGGGACGGTGGCTTGGGGACGAGCAGGCCTGGGTAGCAGTACAACACCTCGCTACGACAAGGCAAAGGGGAAGGACAGGAGAGCACTGCTCCAGGAGGAGGTGCGAGCAGCAGCTGAAGGAGCCAGCAGGGTGGTTGGTATGCGACAGCAGGGAGCCTGGACGCAATGGGAGCAGGCAGCAGAGCACAAAGTCACCTGGACCGAGCTGTGGAAAGCTGAGCCCAACGCATAAAATTTAGGATTCAGGCTGTCTATGATGTACGTCCAAGCCCGAAAAATTATTCTGTTGGGGGAAGGTGGAGTCTCCAGCCTGCACTCTGTGCCAGAAGAGAGGGACCCTGGAGCACATTTTGAGCTGCTGCCCAAGGGGCCTGAGTGAGGGTTGCTACCGCTGGCGTCATGACCAGGTCTTGAAGGCGATAGCAAACACCATCTGCAGTGGAATTACCCACTGCAAGCGCCTCCGCCTGGTGAGAAAGACCATCGCCTTCATGAGAGCAGGGGAAGAACTACCAGCTGCTGCTAGGACCTCTTCAGCTAGTCTGCTGGCAATGTCACAAGACTGGGAGCTGAGAGTTGATTTGGGAAAACAATTAAAGTTCCCAGAGAATGTGGCAACAACATCACTAAGGCCAGACGTGGTGCTGACATCAGCGTCTTCCAAGCAGGTTGTGCTCCTGGAGCTTGGGAAGACCGTGGAGGCCAACGAGAGGAAGAGGGCAAAGTACCAGGACCTGGTGGAGGAGTGTAGGCCCAACGGGTGGCAAGAAGATGTGAGCCCATTGAGGTGGAATGCAGAGGGTTCGCAGGCCAGTCCCTCTGCAGGGTGTACAGTATGCTCTACAAGTAGATCCATCAGTTTGACAGAAACAGTAAGTCATTTTCTATACCTGCTTATTCCTCATTAGGGTCGCAGGGGTCTGCTGGAGCCAATCCCAGCGCGTTACGGCGAGAGGCAGGGATACACCCCAGATGGTCGCCAGTCAATCGTGGGGCACACACACCATTCACTCACACACTCACACCTACGGGCAATTTAGAGGTGCCAATTAACCTGAGCACTCTTCCCATGCAAAAATCTCCTAGACCCAGGGAGGTCTTGAACCTGCGACCTTCTTGCTGTGAGGCAACAGCGCTAACCCCTACGCCACCCTTGACAGAAACATTTGAATGTTAATTGTTGAAAGATTATTAGCGATTATGTTGGTATACACACTGTAATAATGCACATTGTGAGTTGTTCCCACATTACATTTCATTATATTTGACCTATTTTTAAATTTTACGATTTTATGTTTTACAATGCTATTGCAATTTAAACTTTTTTTTACATTGTTTTCCATGTTTTCATTGCTACATACAAATTGCACATGTACATAATATATGTACATTATTCTGCTACTTCATATGTACACATGTACTACTGTGTATATTTTATGCTATTTCTTAAGATTTAAAGTATTTATTGTCATGTGCATAGTGTAGGAAGAAGTTTCTCTGTACAATGAAATTCTTACTGGCTGTCCACATGAATGCCATGTCAATAACAATAAAAATAGTAATACGAATACAAATAAAATAGAATAAAATAACACACATGTAAAATAGAATATGAATATAAATGTAAAGTAAACAGATTATGTACAGATATTTACTTATTTTAAGTTATGTGCAAGGAATGAACAGTATGAATAGTGTCAGGAGTAAGGTGTATGGTCTTGGCACAGTCACAACTCTATGAGGCATATCATCATGAATGATGGAGGAAAGAAAGATGTTTAACATGTTATAACATATTGTAGTGCACTGGGTTGAACTGTTACCTCACAGCAAGAAGGTTGCAGGTTCAACTCCTTGAGCTGGTATGTTAGCATGTCCCCCCTGTGACTCCTAGGTTTGTGTGTCCTATGGAAGGGCGCACACACGCGGCGAGAGGCAGTGATTGGCTCCAGCAGACAAAAAAATCAGTGAATGCAGGCTTAAAAATAATCATTAACCAAGATACTTTCATTTTCTGTCCAGTGTTGCAGCTCCACTGAGGATTGGGTTGAGCTCAGGATTTTGCTTCAAGTTTGTCCACATCAAACTAATATAAACTATGTTACATTATATTATGTTGTTTTTGTGTTGACATTTAGATGTCTTTGTTTTCTTTTACCCTTTTCCTACATTATAATGTCACATTCTTTAGTTATGTATTTCTCTTTAAAATATAGATACAGCTCTGAATTTATTTATAACATTATTATTAATATTAATTATCTTATTATAGTATTATATCTCCTTATCACACCCTCACACACACACTCACTCACTATATATATATATATATATATATATATATATATATATATATATATATATATATATATATATATATATATATATATATATATATATATATACACACACACAGACTTAATGCAATATATCTCCACAACTACAGGGGTTTTCTGAATGATCTTGAGCTTAAAATAAAGCTAACACCCATGGGATAGTTGTAGAAGTCCCAGAATACAATGTACAGTGTTAAAGTACATCCAGCTAGAATGTAGGAAAAAAGTGAAAAAATTTGCTCCGCCCAAAAACAAATCATCTATTTGGGTTGAAAATCACCTGAAAATCATGTGTTAGTAGCCCAATTCATCCATGGATCAGTAAATTAAAGTGTTATAAGTAATTGCACAAATGTTCATCCTTCTAAGATGAACCAGACTGATTTTAGAGATGTTTTAGTTCAGGTGTGTACAGGCGGATCTGATTTTGGCACATTTAGGCACATTTGGCACATTCTCAAAAATGACAATAATAATGACATATATACCATATAATTAGCTAAATAACAATTATATACAAGTACCATGATACATTATATATGATAATACTATATAATAATAATTATCTATCTATTTATGGGCACATATGCATTGAGCTGGGCTGTATGCGTAAAATTGGACGTGAGGAGGAACAGACACAGTGATATCTGAGACCCTATTGGATCCTATTTGGGTGATTGACACCTCTATGGAAGCGTCAGAGCCAATAGAATCGAGTCATGTGATCTAATCTGACGTATCACGCACCAGAGCGACACGTCAGGGCGTGTTTTACAAAGATATGTCATACGGAGCGACTTCACACTCTGTAAACAATCTGGTCTCTGACTTCAGAAACAGCGCGGATTGAATAAAAATAACTTTAAAATGATGAAGAAGGTTTAGAAGCAGCAGATTGCAGCGTTTTATGAGCTTCAACACAAGTTTTTATTGAAAAATAGCAGAGACGCTCTATTTTTACAATTCGCTGTATCGGTAAAAAGTTTTTTTCGCGGTTCATGGAAACACTGAGAAGTGAGTGTTCATCTTATAGAGACAAGCTTGGTACCTCTGTGTAGATTGGAGCGTGAGCTTTCTAACGGCACCGTGTTTACTGACGGAGAATACGCTGTTGGAGAAGTATGATCACGAAAATACAGAAAGTTACCGATTCATGTTTTCGCTACGTACTCATATTATTGCTTAGCGTTGTAATTATGTTTTGTTAAGCTAGTAATTGTTTATATAAACTTGTAGCTCGGTTTCTTGTCGATATTTTGGTGTGTTACATGAACATATTGGTGATTGTTAGTCGGCGTAACATGAAGGATTAACACTTTAAAACTCCAGAGTCCCCCCGTGGGGGGACCCTGGAGTTTTAAAGGGTTAACTATTTAACTCAACTAGTCTCCTGTTACAGAGGCTATAGCCTACCTGCTAGCGACTCAGGAAAAACAGCTGCTGGATTAACTCTCCCACATATAGATATAATTTTGGGAAGAGTTGAATTAAACTCTTCTTTTTTCTTCTTCCTCCGCCGTTTTTGAGCACCACTGCGCTGTTCCCTACTGCGCTTCATTTCCACTTTTGTGGGCTATGTTCGTTGCTGTCACTGTAGGCTACAAACAACGCAGGCGTCAAAGGCAGAAGCAGCAAAGGCCCAAGATACATTAATGTTCCACCAAAAGCGGTAATTGACGTGAAACATCGAACGTTCGAATTTAAAGGGGCAGCGCCCACCCACACGGTTAAACCCGCTGAACTCAGTTATCCATAGTAATCAGTTCAATCCTGTTGACGGGAATAAAAATGACACTCTGCTCTATCGGCCCCCCTATTGTCCCGCGCCCCCCCGGGGCGGGGGTGTCCGTTACGCCACTGCACACACTCACACACAATATATACCTCCTCTTACATATAATATTTTTTGCCCACTGTGTTTAATGTATTTGTCCAGTACAAACTGTATTTTTACAGTTTCACTACTACATATATATATATATATATATATATATATATATATATATATATATATATATGTGTGTGTGTGTGTGTGTGTGTGTGTGTGTTCTTTATTCATTTTCTGCTATTTTCTGTAAAACAATCAATCCAGTGATTTTGCATGTTTTATATACCAAAACAAAATACTAATATCAATACAGTATGATAATCATATGATAATCAGCTTTTTCTTCAAATGTGTGATATTTTACTAAAAATAAACCCTGAATGGTTTCAAATAAAATCCAGTGGATGGATTATTAAAATAACTCACAGAACATGAGGCTCAGAATCAGATTTTTTGTTGTTTGTCAGTTAACAGTTTTAGTGCATTGTTTACTAAAGTTATCCTGTAATATCTCTCACCATGTACAGAGGTAACAGTGAGTGGGGGATCTGTATGTGTTGTTTCAGGCTGTGATGGAGGCAGGAACACTGCAGGTATGCATGCACATACACCACAGCTCTCCTGTGGGATCCGTGTGAAGATAAATAAATTATTGAAAAGCTCAACTCGCCTTAGGCATTGTCTGCCACTTTCAAAATGAATTTCTTACCAGTCTTTCTTCACTGTCTTCTTTTCTGTCGTTCAATAAGCACATTTATATTTTAGATCTTGTGCTTCTTCCCCTGCTCAGGTATCAAAATCTCACTTGTCTGCCAGATCACACATTTAAAACAACAACAAAAAAATGCACATTCTGTAGAAGGTGAGCAAATCACTTTGTTGAATGTTTCCTGATACCAGCTGATCCTCCTGTAATCTACGATCTCTGCACAGAAAACAATCAATTCAAGTGAAGCCGATGAGGGTCTTCACACCAGTGAAAAAGGGGGAACTGAACTGTGCCTTCATGTGAAACTAGTTGACAGTATAGTAATATATTAATGACAAAAATCATGTCCCCTTTAAAGATGTTATTTGTTTATCATCTCTAAATAAAAATACTCCTGCGGTAGAATGGGTGGTGAGATGATTTAAATAAACACACACTCATTAATAACCCCCATCAACCCCTGCAGATAAACAGCATTAAACACATTCTGTGCACAAACCAGACTGACTGCACCTTCAAATAAAATAAGCATGAGCATTGAGCCGTGTCAGTTAGGCTGAATGAAACATCAGCATCAGAACAAGAACAGAAGAATAATAATAAGCAAATGCATCTCTTTGGATTAAGCTGAGCTTGTGTTTGCTTTCATTATGCTGTGGGACTTTTATTAATTTGTGTGCTCAGAGTTCATTTAGCCTTTTGTTTTATCTGTTTTTTAATGAACTCAGCAGTTTCTTTATTAAATTGGCTATTGAAGATGTTTTGTTCCTTTTTAGCTGCAAAAGTAGTGGTTATTACTAGTACACATATGGAGCGTTCCATTACCTCCACTGAGGAGGTTATATCATCACCAGTGTTTGTCTGTCTGTTTGTTAGCAAAATAACTCAATACGTTTGAGCTGGATTTTCATTAAACCTTCAAGGAATGGTCCACAAAGAGATGATTACAATTTGGTAATGATCCAGAAGAAATCCTGGTTTCTAATCACTTTAAAATTTATCTGCATACATTCAGAAGGTGTTTACTGAAATTAAGTTTGAAATCTGTGAAAGATCAGTAATGAAGTGTGGCACCATCTTGTGAGGAAATAACCGTAGCTGCCGTAGCTACAATGACAACTGTTGGCAGTGCAAAAACTGATGATTTTTTTTTGTTCCATTCATTATCTATGAGAAATCTTGTGCAGTTTAGTCACAACAAATGTGTATTTTGCAGATAAAACTAAATGCAGAACATTCCCAGTGAAGACATGTTTTGATATCTAATTTGCTTGGGTCCTATCAAAGCTGTTGGATGAGATTGGTGTCGAAATCGACCAAGAAGAGGAATAGAAAAACATCCACAGTATAACATTAGGACTCCACTAATAGGGCCCTACTCCCTTAAGGTATTTTATAGCTATAGGGACTAGGCTCAGTGTCATTGCCTAATAAATGTCTGTTACTAAGAGTTAGCCATAGCAGGCCAATTTCTGTCACCTTCTGTGTGCTGAAGTTCTAGAGTGCATAACTCCAGAACTCCGGTTTGAATATGGCTTATGCCTTTACATGACTAATGTAAAGGATATGACTACTTCTTCCTTCACTCATGAACCTATTTGTCAGTTGATTATGGATTTTTGGTGATTGTAGGAATACAAACCCTTTGCTGTTATCTGCCTTAATTCAGTGTTTGGTCCCTAGTGCATAAAACTAACCTTAAAATGAATTATTGATTATTATATAATTATAACACTTCAATGTTTTACATGATTTTGTATTTTGAGACTTCCCTTTTCCTTCTCTTAGTGAAATATATCTTGTCATTAACCAGTAAACTAGCAAATGTGTTTTCTCACTTACCAACTGTTAAATTTTGAGGCTAAGCATAGTGATTCTTGCAAAGTCAATCAATCCATCTACTAATTTTTAATTTAATTTATTTGCAAATATGAGAGAATACATTATTCTTTAAACATTTTCTGTACCATTAGGCCAAATTATATGAAAAGCAACATTTTGAAGAGTTATCCCAATGGGAAATCCTTTTGATAAATTGTTGTCTCAACTATGACTACTGTATGTGGAGTGAATACTTTGATTTAATTCTCAGAATTTACCAGTATAATGTATCAATTCAAACCCTCATTAAATAATTTACTAGTTTAATTTACTTTTTCGACCACCTGGTGGCTGCAAAACAACTATAAACACAATACTAACCTTTGGGTCAAGGCAAGTGAATTCTATTTGTATAGCCCAAAAATTAGAGATTGGACTCAATAGTGTTTTCAGTTTGTACAACAGAAACACAACATTCCCTGACCTTCGGCCGTCACATTGTACAAGGAAAAATTCCCTAAAAACCTCTTTAAAGGGGAAAATGGAAGAAACCTCAGGAAGAGTAACAGAGGAGGATCCCTCTACCAGGATGAACAGGCTGCTATAGATGACATGAACAGGGTGGAATACAACACACTGTATGTATGTGTAAGAATAGATATAAATAATTTGCAGTCTGAGTCAGGTCTCCTGTTCAGTGGTGAAATTATTATCTCAATGAGAGAGAGAGAGAGAGAGGTATGAAAGGCCTGGAGCTATATTCACCTGTCAGTCTATGACAGCTAAACTTCTGCCCAAGCCCCAAGTATGAATTCTACTAACTAGAAGGCGTAGCAGGCTGATAACCACTGCTAATGGTAATTTAATGTAATGATAACGGGCTGAACTATTGGTCTGAAGTCTGAAGGAGTGACAGGGTAATTTTATCTGTAATGAATGTGTCCTTGATGTAAGAAAGCAAAGAAAAGAAACTTACACTTCTGTCTCCTTATCACCTTCACTTCCCCTGTGTGTGTGTGTGTCTGTGATGGCTATAACATGCAGAGTGAGGTGTCAGAGGTTGAGTGACATTACACTTTCTGTGTAATGCATTACACTTACTGATCCAAGGCTTATGCACTCTGGAGAGCGGCAAAGTTACCCCTAAAGTAGAGACACAGGCCTAATCCAAATGACTTGATGACTAAGTCCTTAGAGATATTAGTCATACTTACCTTGATGTGTTTGTCAACCTCATTGTGTCAAGTGAGAGGGTGAGAGAAACATCTCTTTGAAAGAGGACAATCGGGGCCTTGTGTAAATGACACCAGATTCTCAGAGACAAAATCAAAGAATAAAGAGTAAATATGGGTTTTAAATGGGCCCTATTATGAAAAACAAAACACTCAGAATGAGTTAGAAGCATGGATGTGCACAGCTATATGGCCCTGGTTGTCTGGGTAAATGCCATTTCGCCCTCCTAGCTGATGTTGCCCTTCTGAGGAAAAATATAATATAAAGGATTTCAGATTTTTCTTTATAATTTGTAATTTTCAGAAATTTCCTCAAATAAATTCGTCCGACTGAGTCAATCATTCAGATTATCATCAGACACGAGAGAACTGACACACAAAGACTGTGAATGGAGGTGGACAGAGCAACTTGAGGAAACATTTCTCAAACTAAAAAAAATTATTGCAAACACACCAGTGCTCACATACTACAGTCCAGAAGAAGAACTGACTGTGCAGAGTGATACCTCAGACATGGGCCTGGGAGCAGTGCTCGTCCAGTGGGGTAAGCCCATAGCTTTTGCAAGCAGAGCACTCACACAGACAGAAAGGGGCTATGCTTGGTTTGGAGAAATTCCACCAGTACACTTATGGTCACAAAGTTACTGTGCAAAGTGATCACAAACCGTTAAAAAGCATTGTGAGGAAGCCATTATTGAGTGCTCCCAAACGACTGCAGCGAATGATGATGCACATTCAGAAATATGATGTGGATGTAGTGTACGTACTTACCAGGAAGGGATATGGTGTTGGCACACACCTTGAGCCGAGCTTACCTTCCAGAATGTTCGTCCTATGGCTCAGTGGAAAGCTAAAATAGAGACTATAAATATGCTACAGCATGTGCCCATATCTACAGGCAGCCTTAGTTCAATTTGTTCTGCCACAAAAGAGGATGCAACTCTGAAGATTCTCATTGAAACCATACAGAAAGGCTGGCCAAATGACAAGGCAAAGACGGCTAGAGAAATTAGGCCATATTTATCTTTGCAAGATGAATTGAGCCATCAAGATGGAATAGTGTTAAGATGCGAACGTGTCATCATCTCTGATGCACACTCTCATCTGGGGGTAGAAGGATGCCTACGGAGGGCCAGAGAGTGTGTATACTGGCCAGGGATTAATTACCAAATCAAAACTTAGGTAAACAAGTGTGACATCTGCAGGTCAGTGGATTACAAACAACAAAAAGAAACACTGATCTCACATGAAATGCCAAACCATCCATGAGCATGCATATTTTTATAAACAGACCATGAAAATTAAAATATTAAACTGGAGAAATGGCAAAACAAGGCCTTTTAAGGTATTTAAAAAATGGCTGTGAAGGAACCTCACCTTTGATTTAATGTGAGCACACGATTATGTTTCCTGTTTTATTACTATTGTTGAATTTATTGTTTTTTGTTGGTATTTTCAGTTCTTTGTTCCATGTTATTGTTTAATTTAATCATTTTATTTGTCTAATATTTGTTCCTGCTGGAAATGCTCAACATGTCCTTATTATCTGGCTATGTACCACAGTCCTTCAGAGTAGCTGTAATTAAAATCCCTGAGCTTGACTCAGGTGTTTTAGCCAAGACCTATATCTAACCTTCCCTTTCTGTCTGAGATCCTGGAAAAAGCTGTCACCAAACAGCTGTGTGACTTCCTACACAACAATGGTTTATATGATGATTTCCTTTCAGGAATTAGAATGCAGCATAGCACAGAGACGGTACTGGTGGAGGTTTCTAATAGGGGTGTGACGAGACACTCAGCTCACGAGATGAGACGAGACACAAGATTGGGTTCACGAGATCGAGACGAGACGAGATTTTAAGAAAACTAAATTACAAATTATATGAATGCCTGGACAACAGACTTTTATTTAACTGAGTTGCACATGGATTTTATAACTCTGTAAGTGTTAACTTTTAATGAACTTCTTCCTTTTAATGAAGTTCTTCCTCTACAAATTGAAACTAAAATAAAATGTTATAAAAGTTAAAATATATAGAAAAAAATTATATATTTGTCCTTTTTTCAAGTGCTAAGAATATGTGCAAAACAAAAAGTTCTTCTCTGTCAGCAGGCGCAGTTGTTGATTTGAGTACTGAGCTGTGGTAGTGCTGTAAATGTCTCTGCATTGTGCTCGTATTCGCCGCGCTGTACGGCATTGTTTGCATACAGTGTCAGCATATTGTCCATGTCTTATCAGTCAGTCTCTTACCATTTATCATTTCTGCCGGGAACCCAAAATGCTGCCAAACAAACGATTTAAAAGCGGCGGGGGCGTCGTCAATAGTAATACCTGTGTTTTCCGTCATTCTGGCTGCTGGGTGGATAAATCTCGCGAGACAGAATTTTAACACGACGAGCAATCTCATCAAATCACATCTCGCGAGATCTCGTCACACGAGATCTCGGCACACGAGATCTCGGCACACCCCTAGTTTCTAATAATATTCTAAATGTGTCAGATAAAGGCTTTGTCTCCATTCTTGTTCTTTTTAGTGTTTGTTCCTTATTTCAGAATTTGACACCATCAGCCATCAGATCCTACTACAGAGATTAGGTCATCTTATTGGTATAAAAGGGACTGCATTAAGATGGTTTAAGTCCTATCTTTCAGATAGTTTCCAATGTGTTCATGTTAATGTTTTATTTATCCTTACAAAAGTTATACATGGAGTTCCAAAAGGTTCTGTGCTCGGACCAATACTTTTCATTCTTTATATGCTTCCTTTAGGTAAAATTATTAGTACCCACTATTTATTTCGGGGTGGCGCAGGGGTTAGCGCTGTTGCCTCACAGCAAAAAGGTCACAGGTTCAAGACCTCCTTGGTCCTGGGTCTGGGACCTTTCTGTGAGTTTCATGTTCTCCCCGTGTCTGTGTGGGTTTTCACCAGGTACTCCGGCTTCCTCCCACAGTCCAAAAACATGCTGAGGTTAATTGGAGACTCTAAATTGCCCGTAGGTGTGAATGTGTGAGTGAATGGTGTGTGAGCCCCATGATTGGCTGGCGACCATCTGGGTTATATCCCTGCCTCTCGCCGTAATGGACTGGGATTGGCTCCAGCAGACCCCTGTGACCTTTCTGTACCAAGCAGGTATAGAAGATGACTGACAATTTATTTGCTCTTTTTATTTTTTATTTCCATTGCTATACAGATAATACACAACTGCATCTTTCAATTAAGACAAATGAAGGCAACCAGCTAGCAAAACTTCAAGCAAAGACATAAAATCCTTGATGACCTGCTATTTTTGATAACAAAACTCAGATAACACTGAAGTTATTGTGCTTAGCCCTGAACACCTCAGAAATTCAATATAGCTACTTTGAATGGCATCTTCTTGGTCTCCAGCACCACTGTAAGAAATACAGAGTCTTCTTTGATCAATATATGTCATTCACTGCCCACATTAAACAAATTTCTAGGACTGCCTTCTTTTATTTATGCAACATAGCAAAGGTCAGGCGCTTCCTGTCTCTAAAAGATGCAGAAAAGCTTCTCCCTACATTTGTGACTTCCAGGCTGAGTTATTGGAATTTTTTATTGTCAGACTGCATTAAATAGTCTCTAAAGACTCTCCAGCTGATCCAGAATGCATGTATATTAATAGGCACTAGAAGAAGGGATCATTTCTCACTACTATTAGCCTCTCGACACTGGTTTCCTGTGAAATCAAGAATAGAATCAAAATCCTCCTCCTCACCTACAAAGCTCTTAATGGTCATGCTGCATTCTATCTTAAGGATTTCATAGTTCTGTATCATCCACCAAACACTGCTCTCCAAAGCAGCTTATTAGAGGTTTCCAGAATTTTGAAAATTGAAATGGTAGCAGAGCCTTCAACTATCAGGCTCCTCACCTGTGGAATCATCTTCTTGTTTCAGCCTGGAGGGCAGAATAATTCTTGGTGGAGGTAACATTGTATCTGTTATTCTAATTAATGTTATACATAACTCTGTGTGCTGTATTCCATCCTGTTCATATCATCTATTGCAGCCTGTCTGTCCTGGAAGAAGGATCCTCCTCTGTTACTCTTCCTAAGAAAATATTTGTGGTAGGTGTGCTCCTTGTATATAATGTCATAAATTTGCTAATATTCATTCATTTATCTTCTATACCATTTTATTGGGATTGGAGCCAATCCCAGCACATTACAGGCGAGAGGCAGGAATTTGCTAGTATTATTTGTTTGAAATCTCTATAGAAGCTCATCATAATTTACACATTCAGCAGCCTTCACAGGCCTTTCAAAATTTTCCTAGATAAAACTTTCAAAAATGTTACTGGTCTATTTGAAATATGACTTTAGCATCACTTTTGGTTCTTCCTCTCTGCCCAACTTAAGACTCACCTGAACTTTCAAGACTCATTTCCATCCAGGCAAACTGTGTGTGTTTGTGTCCTGGCTGTTGTTGAAGTTCTGGATGTCCTTTCTGTCTCCACCTGTGCCTGAGGCACACCATGGTCCAGATTCCTCATGAACATCTATTAATGAAGAGTGAATGCTGTTGTCAGGCCTGATCAGACGGAGCAGCATAGAGCTTAACAGCTAAGGAGTGTGTGATGGGGGGATTTGGATTGGAAGGTCAGGATGGGGAAAAAGTACATTCCATTTCTACTCAATCTGCTTCATCAACTCTGTGTATGATGTATGAATTCTAGAAAGAAACAGTTGGTGTCATCCTCTGATAAGAATTTTTTTCATTTGTCTTTTGCAATTGAAGTCAATTTCAGCAGTAGAAAGAGATTTTTATTTATTCAAACCAATATGCTTTTAGGATATCACATCAGACACCAAAAAGTGTAATTTTTTTCTTGCAATGAATGTGTGCTGCTGGACAAATTAACTGAATTGCCTACGATTGTGAAATGAAAACAGATAAGAGGTTTGAAAAGTCTTTTCATTACTCAGGTAGAAGTATAGATATTAATTCAGTCATTCATCTTCTATACCCTCTTATTCCTCGTTAGGATCATGGGGGTCTGCTGGAGCCAATCCAAGCACATTACAGGTGAGAGGCAGGGATTTGCTAGTATTATTTGTTTGAAATCTCTGTAGAAGCTCATCATAATTTATGCACTTCAGCAGCCTTCACAGTCCTTTCAAAATTTCCACAGCTGGTATGTGGGGCACACACACCATTCACTCACATGGTCAATTTAGTGGGAGGAACCTAAAGAAAACCCACACAGACACAACAACCCTGCAAACTCCATACCAGGGTCTTGAACCAGCAACCTTCTTGTTGTGAGGCAACCGTCACACCTGGAAGTACAGAAGTGATGACTTAAAAATGCTTCTGTAGAAGTTCAACTCAAGCATTTTACTCAAGGAAAGTGTAAAACTTCTGTTTTCAAAGCTACCTAAAGTACAAAAGTAAAAATATTGTTAAGAGAAAAATTCCATTAATGACAAAAGCTTAGTTTATGGTATGGGCAATGCTGATGGAAATTTGAATGCACAACAATCAAAAACCTGACCAACTCTATGCAAAGACAATGAGAAACTCTGGTGCAATGGATAAGTATTTTCTTCACAGGAATTGACTTTGGTCAGTATCTGGTGTGACTGACTTTCTTTTAAATTCAACATCAGGGTCATATTGACAAAACATCTTAAGGTGTTAGTGAAGGTTTTTGCATGTTAAACCCTTTTTTAAGGTATTTTTCCAATGAACTAGAAACATAAAACCCAAATTCAGCTCACTGTTTATCTAGTTGGGCTCTTCTTTCATATCATGTTGCAAAGTGAGCACTGCTGTTCTGCTCCGTTTGGAAAAGGACATTGCATTCAAACTGTTTTTGAAGCCAATGGACAGCAACTGGACCAATTGCAAAAATTCCAAAATGGTTGGCTCCATATTTTTAAGGCACATTCTGATTTACAACCCTACAGTTCCACTTTAAAGCTAAAAGTAGCTGTTAGAGTTCTGTTCTTGTTAAATCTGTGACACTGTTCGTGTTTAAGACCGGTGCTGACAATTTATGTTACCAATCCAATGACAAAACATCACAGTTAATCTTCTTTAAATATTACAAATCATGGCACTTTTCTCTGTTATTTGAAGTATTCGTATCCCTAACATGACGCATTTGTTGTTCAAAATACGCACATTTAACTCAGTGTAATTTTACAGTTCTCTCCCTAGTGCCTCCTGGAACTCCAGAAAACACAAGTTGTTTTTTGTTTTGTCTCATAAATATAAAAAAATAAATTAATGAGCCTCTCTTCTGATTGGCTGATTTCACTTGGAAGACTGAAAATAGTGTGTGTGACACTGGGGGCAGGTAGGTTGGGAACCTCTACAGGTGGAGGGAGCTACTGTATGACATCACAGAGGCAAGGAAGTACGAATGAGCAATGAAAGTTTCTGAAACCAATGCATTGCTCCATTTTCTGAGGGTTTGATGCATGGGACAGTTTTTATATCACTGAGATATAAACAAATCCATGAAAGTAGCTCTTTGGATGATATTAGACATTTAAGAGTTCTACCAGTTCCTGAGTAAAGTTGGACTCAGCGGCTTTGTGAACAGGCTTTAAAAAGAAAATCAGATTTTTAACACTATCTAAGACATCTAAAATAAAATGTGTGCCCCAGAGATGGAGAGAAAACAAGCAGTGGATGGATAGATGGGGTTTAATTAGTGTTTTCCTCATGCTGACAGTGTGTATGAGTGTCTAACACTTGTACTGACAACCAGGGCTGCTGCTAAGGTTTTTGAGGCCCTAAGCTCAGCTTGCAGGGAGGCCCCGCCCCCCCATTTTGTGAATGACCAAAGGTGGCCAAACATTTTTTTTGCACTACACATGACTTTAACACCCGTTCCACAAAACCGTGGCCAGATGTAAAATCATCCCCCAACCACCGCCCCCTCCCCTCCTCCTCCTCATTACCAGGACAGCCTTGGAGTTATCCCCAACGACCCCTGGAGCAGAGAAAAGATGCTAGAGCTGAATTTTATTCTCTGTTCAATCCTGTTTACTGTTGGGTTAACCTAGCCTAGCTTGTCGAGTTTATCACGTAACGCTGTGTTAGCAAAACAAACAAACACGGTATAACAGACTTACCAGAAAGGGATGCGAGTTCGTCATCTTTCTCTTTTTTCCTCTTTCGCTTTTCAGCTCTAGATTCATGGTGTTTCTTGGATGATATTCTCTCATTTCAATTGTCGAAGTTTTTAACTGAAGAAAATTGCTCATTAAAGCCGATTCAGAGTGTAGTAAGAAAAGTGGCTCCGAAGCTTTGTGTGTCATGAACGATCCGAGTCTTTGAAGTGAACGATAGGAGCCGGCTCCTCGTTGGGAGCAACAGAGGAGCCGAACGAGCCGGCTCGTATTAGTGAGCTGAGCCAAAAGATCCGGCTCTCCAAATAGAGCCGGAATTCCCATCACTGTCTGAGTCTTTTTATTATGCAATAAATAACATTTAATTTTCACGATTTCAGTGAAGGTATACAAAACTCCCGGAGAACTAATTCATATTTTTTTCTATTCATTAGTATAATAATTATTATCTTTTTTCCCCCCCAATCTTAATTTTGGAGGCCCCCTTCACTAGTTGGGGCCCTACACTGGCTGCATAGTCTGCATGTACGGAGCGGCGGGCCTGCTGACAACTGCCAACATGGTTTAAAGAGACTGGCATACCAACTAACCAATAAGATAGAATAAGCCAATGGGTGGCTATGCACTGTGCAGGCTAAAATGCTAAAAGCTTAATACTATGACATTAGACACAACAATTATTCATAATATGTAGCAACACCGAGCACCTTTTTGCTGTGAGGCAACAGCGCTAACCACTGCAACACCGTGTCGCCCTTATTATTGTTCTAACAAAAATATTTTTCAGAAATATACACAGAATAGTGTATTAATCTAGATAACTTATTCCACCCCTTATAGTAAATTGCACATTTTATTTTCCCAGTTACTGTAAAATAGACTGAAAAAGAAATCTACTGACTAATTCATTCATTCATTCATCTTCTATACCTGCTTATTCCTCATTAGGGTCACATGATCTGCTGGAGCCAATCCCAGCACATTACAGGTGACAGGCAGGGATAAATCCAGATGGTCACCAGTCTATCATGGGGCTCTTTTGACAAATATCACACAAAAAGTGTTTGCTGAAATGAAGGTGATTTTCACATTTACAATACATTACTGAAAGGAAAGAACATATTCATTATTTATAGGTTAAATAACTTTGAGGCTGTATGCTATTTCTTATAGCATATCTTTTGTGTTATTTTTATATAAGCTATAGACCTCAAAAGAAAGTGTCTGTTTGCATGATATGGGACCTTTAAAAAGTAAATTAAACAGATAAAGATAAACAGTTTGAACAACATGTGGACGCTGGTGTTACTAATGACATTGATACCAAAATCTAAATAAATATCTTTGAGAATTCAAGGCTAAATGGAGCCAGCACTGTTAAAACAGACAATAGCAAACTACAAACAATATCTTAGTTTCAACCTGTAGAGGACAGTAGTTATACATATTTAGAATTCAATTACTTATTACTTTGAGATTTAAGTCTGAGTCAAACACTTTGCTAGATACTCATATACATTGTTTTTTTTTCCTATTTTATAGACCAGCCATTCTCTCTGTATCTTCTAAAGAACATGAATGTCTGCTGCTGATCATCACAGAGTAAGCAGTATTTACCTGAATGTTCTGTATACTGTTTAAACCAAAAATCAAATCAAATGATGACCTTAAAAAAATAAAATCAATTTGAGTTGTGAATTGTGACACCTATAGTACCAATGCCCATTTTTGTTGTCTAAAGATCCTTCATCTATCGTAAACATTGGTATTGTTTCCAATGATATGGGTTCTTTAACCGATTTAAGCCCAGTTTACATGCATATAATTATGTTGAGTCAATAACAATCATGTTATGTATCTACTTTTATTCCATTTTGTACTCTCTCTCACTCTGCTTTGAAGAAAATAGCATTTTAATGGAGAAGATTTGTCTTCACCATGTTCGTGGGAGGAAGGGAGAGATAGTTGATGACGTCATAACAGGAAGCACTTGGAAAGTAAATGTTTTTTGCTTAAAACTTTGTCTTAGTCGTGTACTATCAGGTCATTAAAAAAACAAACAAAAAAACAAAACGGTATGATTAACATTTAGATTTCTTCGTTTGAGTAGTAAATGACAGATTTGGCAACAATCGTTAACAGCGTGTTAAGAGATTATTAAGATTTCAGCTAGTGCAGCTGTACTTTTTCTAAATGCTGAGCAACACTGCCACAAAAACTGTCCCCATGTATCACCATTCATCTTGCATATTAAAACTCACAACATGAACAGCAACAGCTCCTCGGATGGAGAAAGAAAACGTCCTGTGTGCTGTGACAATAGCTTTGTATTGATGTCAAATCTGAATAGTGTTTTTCTTTACTAATGATACCCTTTAAAACTTAAAAATGTGTATGTGCCTTCATAGTCACAGCTCTTTTTAAGTCTGTTTCCCTTTCATCAGACTATTTGGTCCTGTGCTATGGTGCTGTTACAAACACAATGCCCTGCAGTGCTGATAAAGACAACTTCAACAGCACCACATGATTTAACAGCAGGGAAGCAGGATGTGTAATCATGCTGCTCCATGTTGTTGCTTGCGTGTAGGGGAAAATAAATAGGACTTTGCATGATTATCCCTGCAAAAGTGATGTGTATTGGATGATCCATATGTTGATAAAAGGACTACACGTTCTTGTCTTCCTGCTCTTTTTTTTTTAATAACTTTCTACAGGGACCTTATGCAATCAACTTCAGGATGACGCTTTGGAGTTTCTGCTGAATACTGTGGAGGAAAGAAAATGGAAAGTGTTAAATCTATTAGGACTTAGCTTGTTTGATTCATTACCAGCGGGCGGTCATTTTTGGACATAAACTTTGGCAGTATGAATTGTAATTAGCTGCCTGTACATAAAAATTCATCCAGTCAGGCTGCATTTTTTTATATTATAATCACAAATGTTATCACCATGATAAACCAACTACCTAAAACACAGATATTCATTTTACAATAAAATAAAATAAATAAGGAAATGATTAGTCAATTGATTATCAAAATAGTTGGTGACACATTTTTAATGATTAGAGTTATTGTAATATATTCACATTCATAAGTAATGAATACAACTTTAAATTGCATTTGTTATTTCCATAAATACACAAAATGTTAATCAGTTTAAAGATACAGTATGTAAAAATTGACCACCTGATCCAAACCAATAGGGTGTCTGTGTTGTGTGTGTGTGTGTATATATATATATATATATATATATATATATATATATATATATATATATATATATATATGTTCCAGGATCCACTCATGAACACCACCACCAATCGGGTCCTCTACCCGACCTAAAAGGAAATCGACTGGAAGTCTTGGTTCTTGCCCAAACATCAAATAAAAAGGAGACTCACCGGTGGACTGATGGGGGGTAGTGTTGTATGCGTAAAGTACCTGTGGTAGGCAGGAGCTCCAGTCCCGCTTACGAGGTGCTGGCAGTGTCTGCAACAAATTGTGAAGGGTCCGGTTAAAACGTTCGCACTGACCATTGCCTGCAGGGTGATATAGTAGTGCGTGATTTCCCCACCCCATAAAGAAAACAGAGCTGTTGGATGAGTGAACTCTCAAAGTTTCGGCCCTGGTCTGAATGTATGCGAGCAGGAACCCCGAACTTAAAAAAACACTCCGTCACCACGACTTGAGCCACTGTGGCGGCCCGTTGGTCCCGGGTTGGAAATGCCAGCGTGTATTTACTAAAAACATCAGTCATCACAAAGACATTTTCCAACCCGTTACGGCCAGGTTCCAACACGGTGTAATCTATGGCAAGGATCTCGTTAGGCCGAGAAGCCAACAAGTGCCCCATGAAACCCCGAGCAACTGGTTGAGCCTCCTTGGCTACTTGACACCTTTCACACATCCGGCACCACTGTGTGACCTCTGCAGACATGCCTGGCCAGTAGCATCGCTGCATAGCAGCTCCAAAGTCCTTTCCACCCCTTGGTGGCCATGCCCCTGGTGAACCTGGGTCAAGACATCCGTTTTAAGAACAGCAGGCAGCAACAACTGGAGGATGGGCTCAGCCCCGTCTGGTCGAAACACTGTGCGGTACAATACACCATCCCGGCCCACCAGCCGGTCCCATTATTTGACCAGCATCAACACCGACCGAGATACCTGCTGCCGCTCGTCATGGTCAGGACGCTGCCCCCGCCTCCAAAACATCGGGAACTCACCAATAACTGGGTCGGCTTGCTGAAGGGCACCCATATCCGCAGGTGCATAATGGGGCAGGGCTGCTACAGTGGCCTGAGTTGCCTCGGCCCTCCTTCCCTGCAAGGCTCGCTATAAAGGCTCAGGGAGGCCTGTGCCCGGGACCATGGCTGCCAGGTGCTGTTCAACTATGGAGGAGAAAACCACAATGTCATCCAGATAGAGGAGTAGTGACTGGCACTGTTGGTCACCGAATAACCGCTGCATTAGCCTCTGAAAAGTGCTGGGTGCATTACAGAGACCAAAGGGCATGCGGTTCCACTCGAAAAGCCCGAATGGAGTGCAGAAAGTGGTTTTGTGCTTGTCAGCCTCAGAGACTGGAACCTGGTTATACCCGCTGGTGAGATCTAGGGTTGAAAACCAACGAGTGCCAGCCAGGGCATCCAACATCTCATCGATACGAGGGAGGGGAAAGGCATCCTTCCTCGTTCGATTGTTAAGTTGTCTGTAGTCGACGCACATGCGCAGGGTGCCATCCTTCTTCCGAATGAGCACGATGGGGCATGCGTAAGGGCTGCTGCTCTCTCGAATTACCTGCATCTCGAGTAGCTGATTAATATGTTGTTTTACCTCCTCATACTCAGACGGAGCAATGCGTCTGTAGTGTTGCCTGACGGGAACCTCATCCAAGAGAGGGATATCATGAGCTATGAGGTTCGTGCAACCCAGGTCCCCATCATGAGATGAGAAAACTGAGGTATATTTTGTAAGCAGTGATTGCACCTCAGGCCGCACCGTGACCGGCACCCGTGACAAGTCGAGGTCCCTTATCTGTTCATATACACTGGGTAAAACTGAGTGGGAGGCCATTGTGGCCGCTTGAGAGGGTATCTCCGTGACCCCCGCAGGCAGGCTAACCACACAGACCTCATTTAAGCTACCTATAACCGTACGGGGGTGCAGCAACACATCTGTGAAACCCAAGTTCACTACCGGGATGTAGGCTGTGCCCCTCACCACTTGAACCAGGGCAGGTGAGGCCAACAGCCCCTCTGGTAAGCCTGAGTCTAAGGGTTCAAACAACACTGTGCTAGCTGAATATTGTTCCAAGCAGGTTGCAGCAATGACCTTCATCGCACCCCCAGGAATACGCCAAATATCCCTGCCCCGAACCCTGACCTTGCCTGGCATAGCCGGGTGGGCCTGCTCACAAGCTTGATGACACTGCTGTAAGCCCTGCAGAACAGATGTGGGAGCTTCAGCTACTGCCTGCAGCTCAAACAAAGCCAAACCGTGCTGTCCGATGAGCTCGCCATAACACTTACGGATCACATTCATACCCAAAACACCAGGGACCCGTGCAGGCCTTCCCCCAGGGGAATCCTTAACCACCAACACTCCACACTCTAACAAGGTCTAACAAGGTCTCCCCCTCCTGTTTTCTGGAAAAGAAGGCCTCCTGTAAAGCCACATAAGATTCGCAACCCCCATACAGCTCCTGCAACACAGCCATGATTTTAGCTTGGTCTCCTCTCTCCGCACTGGGACGATATTTTATTTCCTCCCGCGCCTCACCCTCTAGGTGATCAAACAGAAAAAGGGCCTGATCGGCATTAGACAAATGACGCGCCCGCATACAAACCTGGGCCTCTTCCAGCCACTCAGTCAACCCTATGCCTGACTTTTCCCTGAACATGGGACACTTTCTATCTCGGGGCATGAAAATCACTCGTTCCGCTGCTGGGGCACTGGAAGTGGAAGGAGCAGTGGAAGGCAGCGACATGGCTGCAACTGCAGCGCCTGCTCCAAGAGTGGCCGCTGCCCGTTCCTGTCTAAGGGTCTCATTCTCTGCCCGTAGCTGAGCTATCAAGTCCCTCAATTCTTGCATCTCTCCCTCCATAATAAACCTACCCAGTAAACACACCAATCAGCAAGAATGATAAAATTTGAGAAAACAAAGCAAGAAATCCTACCACATCTCCTGGAGATCCACCAGAAACAACTGCTGCTTTGCCTCTTGAAGAGAGAAAAAGAAGAGCGAGAAGAAAAAAAAAAAAGAAACTCAAAAGAAAACAAAATGTGAAGCACAAAATGTGAAGCCCAATGTGGCGTTGGGAAAGGTTGGGATGGTTCGGGGTGTACTAATGGGAAGAAGCCAGACAACGCCACCCTGGGGGTTCTCACCCAGGGAAATAAGAGTTACGAGTATTAGGTGTAACTAAGAGGCACTCAGGTTCGTTCACCTGTGAGGCACCAGACGTGGTTCCAGGTATACAATAATATTTTATTTAATCAATCACAATTCATAAAACACCTTTATAAGAAGCATTTAAAACTATTGTGAGTGGAAGGAACTAACTGACCCAGAGCTGAGGCATACGAAGGGGAGGCGGACTGTGTGGGGGTAACCTGGGACCCTAGAAGGAAAGAGAGACACCTCACTTGTCCGTGGCACACTCCACACAAACACCCAACACACACAAACACGCACAAGAGGGTGTTCCCCTCACCGGTTCTCCATGGTCACACCCCCCCCGGGTGTGACCATGGAGAACCGGTGAGGGGAACACAGCACACAGGAAGAGGGTCCCGCCACCAACGCCACCGGTTCCTCTGTCGCTCCTCAGCTACTAGGACAAAAGAAAACTAATTAGAGGTTGGCAGGTGTACAACATAGGAAATAAACAGTAAACTCAAAACAATGGGAAAAAATAAGAGGAAACAAAAGAAATGGTCGTAAGAACCCAAAATTCTGTATAACTAAAGATCACAAAATAGGAAGCAACTAAAGAAAACTCAAATAAAAAAAAAAACAACAAAAGAAACTAAATACCATATCATGGCAACCTCACAAAACGGCTAATAAGAAAATAACTAAACCATTTATGAAATGAAATAAAAACAAATTAAACTTTGCCAAATTATAAGGTGAACGTAACACCAATGAGGAAACAAATTCATCAATGAAAACAAATAAACAAAAGCACAAAGTAACTTCGCAATCACGTATAAAGAAAACAGATTAGCAATAATTATAGCAGAACTAAACAAAGAACAAAACTGAATAATTCAAAAGAAACTAAACAAAAGAATAATTGTGAATTCACGCTAAACATAAAACAATCCACCCGACAGAGTAAATGTTAAAACTACTGTCCCATCAGCCGGTCGTGCCACTCCGGAAGCACAGCGCCTGGTTAATCCGATCCAGAAAGGCGGCGTGCGGCGACAGGTGTGATTCGGGACGGCGCTTGAGTAGCAAACACAATTGAACAGTAAAATAATCTGAGGCAAAACAGCAGTGTTTTGGGACAAGTTATGGTTGGCCGTCGTGTTCCCAGATAGCGACGCAGACTCTGTGATAAATATACTCCAATTTAGAATAAAATTAAACAGGGCGGTACACAGAGTGACCGGTGGGCAGAACTTACCGAATCGCCACAACGCAGCCACGCCGCGGTGGGAGAGAGGAGACCACCCGGAGCGAGAGGAGTGTGCCGGCCGAAGTAGCAGGAGCCGCGGCAATCTTACCGGCTCACCGGTGCCCTCTCCTCCAAGTCAACCACACTGGGGAAACCACAAAACCCTCTTTAACATCCCACCAAGGGACATAGCAACCCTGTGGTGTCCGTGATCCTACCTGACACCAGGAGAAACAAAGAACCAGGAAGTGGAGCGGCCGGAAGTGGGCGTTGCTTGGTCCTCTGTAAGAGACCGATCCAGACATATATACGTAGACGCCGCATGGAGCGGATTTGTCCGCTGCTGCGCTACGTCAGCGTCGCTGCCATATTGGATGTGGCAAAGCTGCGCTGTAAACAAATACAAGTAAACGGACCTAATTTCATAAAGCGCCTCTCTACAAGAAACTTGTGTTAATACCTCTTAATTATTCATTCACACATACACTACTATACTTGACAAACAGTAAGAGACCACAATGTATGTATATAATCTTGATTTAAGATATAAAATAACCCCAAAGTTCGGTGAATATCAAACTTGATAAACTGCGGGTTGAATTAACTACACTACCCGCGGTGCAGAAGACCCTAAAAACTAAAAGTTAATTTAAAAATGTGTTTAAATTTTGCCCAATTTCATGGCATTTGCATCAACACATCAACAAAGACAGTAAAAAATAATTCGCACGCACGCACACACACACACACACACACACACACACACACACACACACACACACACACACACACACACACACACACACACACACACAATATGTACACTATAAACATAACATTTTTTTTTTTGCAGAAATGGCACTAAAACCCTTTAAAAATAATGTTTTTGCACTTGGCAAACCACAAATCCTGAAATGTAGACAAGGGCATTGTCAACAAGGCCACCAAAGCGGGTTGGCAGGTAGCTGTGGTCAGACACAATGGCAGGAATGTTGGCGAATGGGGATGGGATCTCTTCAGTATCTTCTACTGCTGGGGAGGATGACGTTTCCACATTTCCTGACACCCCACATCGCACCATGAGCCGGGGGAAAATGGCTTGGAACTGGCATGCTGAAGGGTTGTTATTCCAACCCCCTGTGAAAACATAAACATAAAAACAGCACTCTCACATGAATTACCGTTTTAGTTTGCCTTTTAAAAAAAAATATATATATATGGTATACTCAGGAACTCCAAGTGATCTTGGCTGAAGCGGTAGGTGCAGATGTAGCGCTGCTGCTGAAACTGTTCAGGGACCATCAGCGTCAGGGTGTCAATGTTGATGATGAATCCCAACACTCAGAGGTACCTTCACAAGAAATTGTTTGGTTAATATTAGAACAATATAACCCCAAGACAGCAGAATGATTTTGTTCATTTATAAATGTGAAAACAACAAGGAGCATAGTGTAACAAAAGATCAACAACATCAACATACTTACCATTATGTTGCCTCAAAAAACAGAAAACACTGAAGTCCAACAGAAACAAAACAGGAGACTGCAAAAACATCAGAACCAGAGAACAGAGCATCATAAGAACTTAAGATGCCGAACAAGGGAACAGAATAGGTCTGGGTGTTGTGATAAAATAATAAAATAATTACTATATTCATCTCCAAATTCTAATTCATTATTAATGTTCTGAATAACAGGTAACAGAAACAACGTTTCTTCCTCCTGTTTCTCTGCTACTATGGGTGTGTAAACTGAGCTAATACTTAACTCTATATATTTTTGATGGAAATATATACAACCATGAGCAGAATAAATCCAAATAAATGAATGGAAATAATGAATGAATAGCTAAATGCGAGGGAATAGGCGAGCTAGCGTTTTCCACAACATCGGCAAATTATGCTCTCAAAACTATGTTAAAATGGCCAAATAATGCAGTCTACAAACAAAGTATTATCAAAGGTCATTGTTAAATCTTACCTGTTAAAGTTATTCCCTCAGATTTGGTTTGGGTTGTACAACGATTCATGCAATTCCACGCAGCACAGGAATGAGGCATCTTTGCTTCTCTCTGCTCTACTCCAACTCTTGCCACATCCAATATGGCGGCGCCGATGACGTACAGCTCAGCGCTGAATGAGGCGTCTACATATATATGTCTATGGATCCATAGCCCTCCGGCTGCCTACTTTGTGGGCATTTTGCACCCTTTTTTAACTTGTAAACCACATCAAAGGTCTAAAAAAGGCTTAAGACATAAAAATAAATAGAAGAACACTGATGCTCTGTCCGAAGTTGCATACTTCTGCACTACACTTAATACTTTAAGTGGATTGTATGAACATGTAGTGCACTGTGTGCAATTACTTGGTTCAGCTTTGAGTGTAGATCATAGTTAGCAGAAGATGAAGTGAAAGTTATATAGCAGCAGAAGCAGCAATAATGGAGGCAGATGAAGCGAAGGAGTCATCTACAGACCTGGTCCGATCTTAAATGTCTCCAAAAAGCACTCATTGTAACACAAAAACACAGGATAGTGCTTGTTTTGATCAGCTGTGAAGTGTTGTCAATCAAAGCTCCAATGGTCCGTTGTTTTTAAAAAATAGTAGAAGAAGATACATTTCCAGTAAGTCACAGCAGCATTGTTTGAAAACAATTCCTCCTTCACTTTAGTGTAAAAGTGAGTGAAACGGATTGGCTCGGCCACTCGCGGTGATAAAAGTAAGATTTATTCACCATCACCAGTCACTGCAGCAACAGGAAATAAAAGTGGGTATGTAACAAAAAAGAAAATGATTGCGTGTGTGTGCAAATATACTGCCACCAGAAGGAGGTGTAGAAAAGATATATGGGTTTTATGAAAGATGGGCAGTATTTTGGGTTTATTTTCAAAATTTTGTGGCATTTTGGCATTGCAAAAATGTGTTGTATATTATATAGTCATGCCATCGCAAAATTACGGAAAACTGGAGGGAATGATTTATACTGACAGTATAATATATTTTGTTGAAGCACAGAGAATGAATATTTTGTATGACTTTGTTATTTTTTTTTTATAGTTTAGCTTGGTGTTTAATCAGAGTTTCAATGCACTGCATGATAACACTACAACATATATTTATGCAATGACATGTGACAAAGTGACCAGCAAACTGCACGCAGCCAGGTTAATTAGAATCTAATAAAGGATAGCCCCTTGAGATGTAGCAACTCATTTTCAAGGGGGTCCCTACTTAAACATATGCATAAAACACAAGACAACATTACAATACTTTACAGACATGACATAAGGTAATATATAACAAACACAGACATCATGTTTACCCTTATTGATTGCTTATTGATTAACAAAAATCAGTGTGAGCATGAGAAATAAAGTTAATTACAGACATGAGCAAGTTCATTTGAGAAGTCAATGTAGTGACACCCTGAAGCAATAAAAAGAAGTAATAGAACACAATGAAAGAGGGAGGTTATGGGGCTTTGGGTTGAATGATCTTTTGCAGAATTCTTTTGAAATTGTAGGAACAAAGAAACATAGGCAATTCATATGTTTGATAAATATGGGGAATTGTATGGAATCATAAATTCTTTTAAATATGAAGTAAAGTGGAAATAAACACAAAATAATCTGAAGCCAATGAGATTGAGGTCTTGATTTTGGTTGTAACAGATACACTCCAGATCAAAATCTTAAGACCAGTTAAGAAATTGCAAAAAAATGCATTTTGCACTGTTGGATCTAAAGAAGATTCTAAGTAGAGCTTCAAAATGCAGAAAGAAGAAATGGTAGCAAGAGAAAAAAATAAATGAGCTTGTAATTTATTGAAAGCAACAATGTAACTGAAATTGGCTGTTAAGCAGCTGATCCAAATGATAAGACCACACCCTTTAAAAGCCAAAATCTGTGCAACAATTTGAGTTCCTGGTCATTCCCTGTTAACTAATCACACTGCCAAGATCTGGTGATGGCAAAGGGAAAAAAGCTCTTCAAACGTGGTAGGATTCTTGAGCTGCATAAGCAAGGCCTCTCACAATGTGCCATCGCTGCTGAGGTTGGATGCAGTAAGACAGTCATTTTGCATTTCTTAAAAGATCCTGAGGGTTATGGAGCAAAAAAGTCAAGTGGCAGACCCAAAAAAATAACACCAGCGCTGAGCCGGAGGATCCGAAGGGCTGTCTGTCAAGACACTGGACGATCCTCGTCCCAAATGAAGGCCATTACTGGTGCTGACTGCAGCCCAATAACAATCAGACGACATCTGCGGAGGATGGGCTTCAAAAACAAAAACATCTTCAAAGGCCACGTCTCCTTCAATGCCACAAAATTGCCCGTTTGGACTTTGCACGGGAGCACCAAACATGGGACATTAAAAGGTGGAGGAAAGTTTTATTCTCTGATGAGAAAAAATGTAACCTTGATGGTCCTGATGGCTTCCAACATTACTGGCATGACAAGGAGATGCCAGCGGAGATGTTTTCTACACGGCACAGTGGAGAGGGCAGCATCATGATCTGGGGTGCTTTTTCCTTCAATGGAACAATGGAGCTCCAGGTTGTGCAGGGGCGTCAAACAGCAGCTGGTTATGTGAAGATGTTGCAGCGGGCATCCCTCATGACTGAGGGCCCTCGTCTGTGTGGTCCTGACTGGGTTTTTCAGCAGGACAATGCTGCAATTCACAATGCCCGTCTGACAAAAGAGTTTTTCCAGGGGAGTAATGTCACACTTTTGGACCATCCTGCGTGTTCCCCTGATCTTAATCCAATTGAGAACATTTGGGGATGGATGGCAAGAGAAGTTTACAAAAATGGACATCAGTTCCAGACTGTGGATGCTCTTCGTGAAGCCATCTTCACCACGTGGTGCAACATTCCCACCAGCCTTTTGGAAACACTCGTATCAAGCATGCCAAAAAGAATTTTTTAAGTAATACTAAGTAATGGTGGAGCTACTCATTACTGAGACTATTTTTCACACTTAAATTTCTGCTTTTTGGCTTTTTATTTTTATTTTTTTAGTTGTGGTCTTAAACTTTTGATCAGCTGATGAACAGCCTATTTCAGTTAAATGGTCATTTTCAATAAATTGCAAACTACAAACTTTTGGTCTCCTGTTCTCAATTCTTCTGTTTGAATTTTGAAACTCTACTTAGAACCTTCTTAAGATCCAACAGTGCAAAATGCATTTTTTTTGCAATTTCTTAACTGGTCTTAAGATTTTGATCTGGAGTGTATGATAATTACTTTGTTAATACCCTTCTCCTTCAATGATAAGCACTGAATCTATCCATTTTCTATACCCTTTTATTCCTATCATAGGAGTCTGCTAGAACCAATCCCAACGTACTGGGGTCACCAGTCTACCATGGGGCACACACACCATTCACTCACACACTCATACTTACAGGCAGTTTAGAGTCTCCAATTAACCTCAGCATGTTTTTGGACTGTTGGAGGAAGCTGGAGACCGGATACACAGAACATGCAAACTCCACACAGAAAGGTCCCAGCCTAAGTCCTTGAACCTGCAGCCTTCTTGCTGGGAGACCACAGCACTAACCACTAACCTACCTGACTGAATCTATGAATTTGCAAATATTGTTCATTTGGAAAAGTTTTCCAACTGGACACGAGACATCTCCCATGCCTTAAAGGGATAGTTCTGGATTTTTGACATGAATCTGTATATCATCCCGATCATCAGTGTCGTACACTCACACTGACTTACCCCGGACAGTGTCCTGTGAGCCCAGTTCTTGTCCAGTGCTGGTCAAAACAAAAGTAGTCCGGCAGGTTTCCAGGGGACACTAAACCAATATCCACGAAAAAGTCACACCTCATAATCACTTGGCCCTACTTTCTCTCAATTTCTATCCATGCACGCTGTCATCCTGCTGACTGCTGCACTAGTCAACACAACTTTTTTCAGTTGTTTGTCAATGTTAGCACGTTGATATCAGTAACACGTGCAGAGATATGAAGGGAGAGAAAGTAGGGCCAAGTGATTACGTGGTGTGACTTTTTCGTGGATATTGGTTTTGCTAAGCAAATCAATCACAATAAATCACTTAAATAGGCACAAATTGAGGTGGTTTGGACTCAACACAAAGTTTGGAACTTGGAACCTGTTGGTCTTGCAGCAAAACTTGATACTTTGCTGAGGGTTTTATTTGGAGCTTCATCAGTTGTCATCCCAGGCCCTTTTACAGCTTAATGTCTTAAAGAATTAACATCTCTGTGTGTATTCAGGCCTCTGTGAATAATGCTGTGTGTCCGTGCTTGATGGCTGTTAAAACATCACCGTCAGTCCTCTTTACACGCCAATGCATTTAAAGTTTACAGATCACTGTTTGTGAGAAGCTACTGAGGCAGAAAATGGGCAGAATATAGCAAGGGGAGGTGACTAAACAGTGAATTAAATTGGAATGCGGCAGAGACAGAGAGGGGGGAGATACATAGAAAGTAGCAGGGAAAGAGAAGAGCTAGTGGGACTAAGAGTGTGAAAGAGAAATGTTGGTAAAACTATGGAGAAAATCCTGTCAGTCTTAGCTGTTTGTTTTTCATCACACCTAAGGTTAAAATCCTTATAAAAGGATCATTAATTGGTTTGTCATTTTAGCGAGAATGACAAACAAATATTATAGAGGGACGATCATATATTAAGAATTATACTGAAGGATACTGCTCAGGAATTATTGCTAATTTACACATTACTATCAAAAGAGACAAATGACATGGTGAATTCTAATATAAAATGATACATTATATTATATTAAATCAAATCAGAAAAAAAATAGACAAATAAATGATTAAAATAAAACAATAACATGGGATAAAATACATCAAACACTCATAATATTCAAACTGGTATTAATTGACGTTTTTGACCATCTGGTGGCTGCAAAATAAACTATAAACACCATACTGACATGTTATCACCTATGTTTTTTATTGAGAAATCCTCTTTCACTCATACTCTGCTGTGATTTCTAGCACTGCTGGAAATGTCCCACCCCTCAGAGAGCTCTGGTAAATTGGAAACACAAGTCAAAAAGTGCTTTACATGGTTGATCCAGAATTAAATTAAATCAGAACAAAAATGAGGCAATACAATGATTTAAATAAAACAATAAAATGGGATAAAATACAGAACAATGAAATCATCAATAGTAATAAAACAGATTAGGAAGACATGTTGGAAATATAACAGTGTGCTCCCTGTAAAATTAAAGGAAGTGATGTTCCTTCACAGCCATTAAAGGGATATTTAAGTATTTTGACATGACTCTGTATATCATCCCTATCATCAGTGCCATACACTCACACTGACTTACCCCTGACAGTGTCCTGTGAGCCCAGTTCGTGTCCAGTTCTGGTCAAAACTTTCTGGGGGACACTAAAATAAAACGTCTTTCTTCTCAAAACAGCATTTGTTCAAAAGAGTGATTTATTTGTATTGCAAAACCAATATCCATGAAAAAGTCCCAGCTCGTAATCACTTGGCTCTACTTTCTCTCCCGCCGTATCTCTGCGTGCTGCCGCAAGACGACCAGAGCTAAGTCCGTCACAGAAAAGAGATGAAATCCTTGAGGAGATTTAGGCTCATCTCTGTTGCTACAGCCTGGGTAGTCACAAGTGCGCCCCATTTTTACTCATATGTGTATTATGTTTATATCTCGTAGAAGCTGATAAACGTGTCGGTCTAATTCTTTCAAACTAGCTTGTTAGCGATGCTGATATCAACACGCGAACACCACCGAACAACTGACAAAAGTTGTGTTGACTAGTGCAGCCTATTTAGTTTGCCATTTCCTCAGTATAATATTTTAATTTTCATGGATCATTCGTAAAAATGTGCATGGTCCAAAAATATCTATTTAAACTTAAACTTAAAGCAACTCAGTCTGCTCTCACACACACACTCTTTCCGCCCCTCCCCTCTCTACTGAAACACTCACTCTCTTGTAATTGGCCTAGCACTTTCAGAAATGTCCCACCCCTCAGAGAGCTGGGGTCCGTCAAACAAACAAAAGTCAAGCACTTCCAAAGGAAGGGGCAGCTACAAGGATACAAACTTGTAGCTGCCCCTTCTATGAACTTTCCAGAGGAGTTATTTCACCATTTGTGTGTTAGCAGGAAGACCAGACACATAAATATACACACAAGCAGTGAAGTTTTTTTTTTTTTTTTTTTTTTTTCAAAATATGGCCCTTTTAAGCAGAAAGCCAAATTATAATATACAGTACTAGTAAACATTGAATCACACATTTTCTAACTGTAGTTTTGAGTTAGAATGACTGTAATGTTTATACCGGATAGTCCAACTTAGCAATCAACTACTAAAATGGATTGTATGTTTGTGAAAGAATGTATTAGTAGTTGTGCTGAGCAGACTAATGTATATGTGTGTAGTTCTGCATTAATGATAGACAGTAAATGAGTCAAGACAATACCAGGAATAAGTTTTTGAAGGGGACGTAAACTGGGAGAGCAGAGCCGCCACATTACTCTAATCTCTGATGAAATGCCAGTAGAAGTTGGCAAAGCCCAGGAAATGTTTGAGCTGTTTGCGGGTCTCTGGAATCGGCCACTCCACCACTGCCTGGACTTTTGCTGGAGCTGAGCGAACATGCACCTTCTCAATGACCACTCCCAAGAATGACACAGACTGCCACTGAATTTCAAATTTTCCACCTTCACGCACAGGCAGTGCAACAGCCAAGAGCCTCCGGAGAACCAACCTGACATGTTGGCAGTGTTCTTCTGGATCTCTTGAAAAAATCAAGGGGGGGGGGTTCATGGGTAGGCGGTTCTGTCCCCATTGGAGAATGGCTGGGAGCATTGTCCTTGTGGCCCCGCTGCATAGGCTCTTTAGTGGAGTCTGTTTGGCAGAACACGGTATAGCATAGAGACCGTGATGGGAGCAGCGGAGATGTCTCAGGGCACCATGGTAGTCAGAGTCACGACAGGGGAAGATGGTCTTTGGCTGGCATGTTACCGTCGTCTCTCCCTCATCTGGTTATCCAATTAGTAGCCATGGAGATGAGGTCTGCCAGAGACCTGGCCTCATCTTGAACCACCAGCTTGTCCCTGAGATGGTCGTTGAGGGACCAGAGGAAGATTTTCTGCAGCGCCATCTGGTCCCAGCCACTCTCAGTGGTGAGGGTGAGAAATTACACTGTGGAATCTGCTGCAAATCTAGAGTCCTGGCAGATTGAGAGCAGGCGGCTAGCTTCCCTGCCCCACATGAAATATGACAAGATGACAGGGCGGTTGTGCTCCTAGAGAGTTGTGGTCTACTGTGCTGCTTGACTCAAGAGGAGGCTAGTGATGTATGCCACCCTGGCTCAGCCCGCTGAGTAGATGTTAACCTTAAACTTGAATACTAGAGAGCATTGCTGCAGGAAGTGGCTGCAGGATTCCAGCTCCCTGGAGTACTGTTCTGGGGTTGGGAAGTGGAGCTCTCTGGACTGGAAAACGGCACCCTGCGCCATTGCTGGGAGCGAGTGAATGCTTGGAGCAGCCGCGGGCTGGGCTGTAGGATAAGCAGCGGGTGCAGCAGCCATGGGTTGGGATAGACACAAAGATAATGCTGCTAGCTGATTATCTGAGTGTGGAGATGAAGTCGCCCAGTACTACCAATGCATGTTGCAGTGCCTCCGAGCCCATGTGGTGCATTAGTGCACAGAATGTTTTGTAGTGGCTAGAAAGTTCTGTCACAGTTCATGGTCAGACCCCTGAACAGACACAGAGGGGGTGTAAAACAAGGTTCGCAGAAGAGCTGTATGTTACTGGGTGAAGCACAGAACTGTCTGGCAATGAGTGAAAGGAGAGCCTGGGTTTAAATGCTGCTGCTGGTGAGACGATTGTGGACAGGTGTGCTGGTAGTCCACTACCATCTCTACCTGAAAAAGAACACAGGGAGGGGAAGGGCACATGCAAGGAGCAGAAAGACAAGACAGACACACACACAGGGGAACCTCAGGCATTCACAGCTGGAATGTGATATAATCTATGTATAATCTACACATATGATGGCAGCAGAGCAAGAAATCACCACTCCTGACCACAAAGAACCTGATTTGGGGGGAAGATTCAGGGCCTGTCCACATGATGATGGAGTAGTGTAAATCTGCCAAACTTTCATGTCGATTCTGCCTTGCTTAAAGATGGTTCCTTTGTTGTTGGTAACCTGCTCCGGTATTTTCTGACCAAAGGTACAGAGCAGAAAGATAGGACAACACAGTTTCGGACTTGCCATGTATACCCGGCATTGTTGCTACCAGTGATGTTACTGTATCACATGACCAGAAGTATGAGCAGTTGCACAATACCAATGCTGCCTTTGGTGTGATTGTAGCCCATGTAAAAGGTTTTTTTTATATCCACCCTGGAACTCATGTCCCTTTCAGTGGCTTTGTAAAATAAATCCATACGGGTAGATACAATGTTGACCATTTTATTGTCCATATTTTATGAATTATTGATCATATATTGCAGATAACATTGTTGCCAATGTGCACATTTGTTTCCCATAATGTGTTGTGCGACCTTTTGATCAACAGTAAGAAATAACTGACATTGACTGACATTGACTGACTAATGACTGACATTGCCATCAGATGCAAATACTTGAAACAACATTGTGTCAAAAACTTTGGCACCCACAAAGAAAAATCTTTTATGCTGTTGTTGTGTGGACAAGTCCTAACAGCCCTACTCTATCACTGCATCACTAACAAGAAGCACTCACTACAGTGATAGAAATTTAGCTTGGCTCACTTCAATATTAGAACTCATACACAAAAGATACCCGTATGAGCATAGCAGCTAACGCCATTAGCCTCCATTTAAGACATTTTAAGCCAATTACAATGGTCTGTACCACAGTAACGTTAGTATTAAATGCTCCATGACAAGAGCCCTATGATTTCTGCACGCGCGGAATTGGGAGCTTTCACTTCAGCCTGTAAATGCAGATCCTGATCCTGAGTTAAAGGTAGGGTGGATGATCTTGGAAACTCACTTCGAGCAGGCAGCATTTAGAAAAAAAAACAACTCACAAGGCCAACCCCCTGTTTCCAGACTCCCCCTGAAGCCATGCCTCCAGAGAACAGGCATGCGCACCACTTGTTCACTAGCTAACCTGAGCTAAACATCTCATGGCTCATTCACAGGTAAGAAAATTCCTCACAACATCATAATGAACATAAATAACAAATATGATGATTGTTTCAGGTTATACTTATTAGTTTGTCAGATTAGAAGTTTGACTTTCCAGTTTTTAAGTTTAATTAGCGTGAGTAATCTTACGATAGTAAGAACAGCTAATTGCTGTAAGGTTATTATTTGTTCAATGTACATATTTAACATTACCAGTAATTCATTGTTTGTTTCTATAATGTTATGTTAAAACTAACAGATGCTTTCAAACTGCATGTCCAAGGTGAGCAGATCCCTACAATCAGGGAGAACCCCATCAAATGCCTGGGAAAGTGGTACAACGACACGCTCAGTGATAGGAACAACATCTCTGACACTGCAAACCAGGCCAATGAGTGGCTAAGTAGGATTGACAAGTCAGGCCTACCTGGCAAGTTCAAATCCTGGATATACCAGCATGGTTTGCTACCAAGGTTGATGTGGCTGCTGACGGTCTATCAGATCCCAATGACTGCAGTGGAGGAGGTGGAGAGGAAAGTGAACAAGCACCTGAGGCGGTGGCTTGATATTCCTCCGAACTTCACAGCTGTGGGGCTCTACATTCAATTAGGGCAGCTGACTTCCATTTTCCTCAGTGGTTGAAGAATTCAAGGTGGCTAAGTGTAGGGAGCCAATGATGCTCAGAGACTCAAAGGATGAGCGAGTCAGCAGTGCAGGGGTCACAATACGAACAGGCTGTAAGTAGGCAGCAGGCACCACAGTCAGGCAAGCTGAAAGCTCCTTGGAGTTGAGAGAAATCGTTGGCAATGTCTGCACTGGCCGGCAAGGACTGGGAACATCTCACTTCACCCAGTGGAGGAAGGCAAGTGTCCAGCAGAGGAGGGAGATGGTGTGAGCAGAAGTTCGTCACCAAGAGGAAGAGACACGGAAGGCTGTGGAACTAGCAACCCAGGGGTCATGGACAAGATGGGACCTCCCAAACAGGAAGGTCACTCCACTCACCAGTGAACCTAGCCAGGTGGGGCCTGAGGGAGGACCCGCTGTGCAAGTTGTCTGGGAAGAAAGGTACACTGTCCCACATCCTAGCAGGATGCCAAACCACTCTGGCCCAGGGGAGGTACAGGTGGAGGCACGACTAAGTGCTCAGAGTGATTGCCGACATCTTCGAGCAGGCCAGAAGAAGACTACAACCACTCAAGCCACAAAGACCAACAGTACAGTTTGTCAGGGCAGGAGAGCAGACATCCTCTGTAAAAAGAGCCAGGACCAACATCCTCCAGGGGCACAACGGTGGGAGATGTCAGTCAACCTGGGGAAGAAACTAATTCCCCCCCATCATCCAGACCACCTTGAGGCCTGACATTGTCATCTGGTCAGAGCAGGCCAGGAAAATCATCTTGGTGGAATTGACTTTGCCTTGGGAAGAAGGCTGTGAGGAGGCCCATGAGAGGAAGAGCCTAAAATACTAAGACCTCATCAAAGACTGCAGAGAGAAAGGCTGGCAAGCATGTGTACCAGGATGATATTTGGGCAGCTCCACGGCTATGTCTCCCTTTAATTATCTGGCCCTCAGTAGTCAATCACTGTCCACCAGTCTGCCATAAAGGCAGCCGGAGGGCCATGGATCGGCCTCTTACAGAGGACCGAGATATGCCCACTTCTGGCCGCTCCGCTTCCTGGTTAATTTTTTCTCCTGGTGTCAGGTAGGATCACGGTCACCATAGGGTTGCTATGTCCCTTGGTGATTTTAAGGAGGGTTTTGTGGTTTCCTCAGAGTGGTTGTCTTGGAGGAGAGGGCACCTGTAGGCTGGAAAGATTGCTGCGGCTCCTGCTGCTCCGGCTGGTCGTACTCCTCTCACTCCGGGTGGTCTCCTCTCTTCCACCGCGGCGTGGCTGCGTTATGGCGATTCAGTAAGTTCTGCCCAGTGGTCACTCTGCGTAAAGACCTGTTTATTATTTAAGTATATTCTAAATCTGAGTATATTTATCGCAGAGTCCGCATTGCCATCTGGAACCACAACGGCCAACCATAACCTGCCCCAAAACACTGCTGTTTTACCTCGGATTATTTTAGCTGTTTATTTGTGTGTTCGCTACCCACACTCCGTCCCGAATCACGCATGCCGCCGACCGCCGCCTTTCTGGCTCGGATCAACCGGGCACTGTGGGTCTGAAGCGGCACGACCGGCTGATGGGACAGTAGTTTTAAACATATACTCTTTGGCGGGTGGATTGTTTTATTCTTAGCGTTTTATCCACAATCATTCCCCTCTTGTTTTGTTTCTTTTGAATTATTTAGTTTTGTTAATTCCTTCTGTTTAGCCCTGCTAGAATTGTTATTTATCAATTCAAATTGATTCAATTTATCAATTCATTTGTTTTCTTTTGGTGCGATTGCGAGGTTGCTTTGTGCTCTTGTTTAGTTATTTGTTTTCATTGACCAATTCATTTTCCTTGTTGGTGATGCGTTCACCTTATAATTTGGCATAGTTTAATTTTGTTTGTTTTTTTTTGTTTTGTTTAATATTTCATTTCGTAAATGGATTATGAGAGTATGTTATTCTTTGGTTTATTTATTTATTTATTTTTTTATTATTAGCCATTTTGTGAAGTTGCTGTGAGTCAGTGATATTTAGTTTTCTTTTGGTTCTTGTTTTGAATTTTCTTTAGTTGCTCCCAATTTTGTGACCTTTATTTAGTTACAGGATTTTTTTGTCATTTCTTTTGTTTTCTTGTACTCAGTTATTACTTTTCCGTTTGTTGCTTTATGTTTACTGTTGATTTCCTATGTATGTGCACCAGAGATGTAAAGTAACGAAGTAGAAGAAACAAAGTACTGTACTTAAGTACTAAAATGCAGTACCTGTACTTTTTTGGAGTAATATTTTTTTCTCATACTTGCACTGGGATTGGCTCCATGAATCTAATGAGGAATAAGTGGGTATAGAAGATGAATTAATGAATGAATCCCATGAATAGTTTTCAGCCCGAGCTGTGACTGGATATTCAAAGAGCAACCAATCTAAATAAATACAATGGCATTAGTTTTCAGTGTAAACAAATTATGCTAAACTATGTATATACTGATTTGAGCTTCTTTAGATTATGTAGCTGCTTGTCATCAAAGTCTCACACACCTCCTTGAGTTTATGAGAATTTGTGCTTTATAGTGAAAACTTTGTATAAAATTAATTTCAGACCAGATGCCAGTGTTCTAAAATTGTGTGTGTGTGTGTGTGTGTGTGTATGTTTCTCCATTTTTCTTGGCTAATGCCCCCAGCAGCTTAATCAGGCCTCTCACAACACACTTTGCTGTGTTCTAGTACTATGGTGTGTAGCCAGAGCTGCTTTCTCATTCCTTATCTAAACATAGCAGCATGTGTGATGAAATTAATTGAATTTAACAGTCATGGCATTATGGTAGATGACTGTAAGTAGGCATGCAGGGCCATTTCTTTCCAGTGTAATTTCATTATATTTTTTCTCCATCAAAGCTAATTAAAAATGGAAAACAGAAACTTTAATAAAAAGATGTCAGGCACAAAAGCTCATTTTTTAATATTAATGGTGAATTATTAGTATGGGGCTTTATTCCAGAGTGTGCTCTTTAATTCAAGAGTATGATTTATTGATTTCTTGTTCCGAATTTTGTCATTTTTTTCCCCCTCAAATGCCTGGCCAGTCACTTCAACAGCTCCAGCTTGCCCTAAGATTTGCTCTGTTTCTGCTCAAACCAAATTCCTATACTCAGACGTGTTGTTGCTTGCCCTCTGCTTTTAAAATTTATGCTCTGCTATCTGATTTTTCAAAAATCCTCCAATCAATAAGGTGTTAGGTGTACTGTTTGACTCCAAATTTAATACCAACAGCCCTAAATTTTTTTTTTTCCTTTATACTATATGTCCTTTTTTAACAATCTAGAAAAGCGTCAAAAACATACAGTACATGGTTGAAATGTAATATTTTAACAGCGAAAACACAGCAGCTTGTAGATTTCAAAGAAATTTTCCTGCATTTTCTTTACTCATTAGAACATCCTGTACAGGCACATAGTCTTAAAATCAAGTCTATCTACTCAAGCCCTCCAGAGCTTTAATCCTCATTTCCATTACTTTCTTGTAAAACTTTTGGAATAAAAAGACATTTAATATATACAACAACTTATTTTTTCACGCTACCCCTCTCCTCATATACTCTTATATACTGGTGTATATGATGTTTGTCATCTAAATAATTACTCTGTGCCTGTAATAAAAAAATGTTCCTATATAATGAAATAATTAAAACCCAAGAACAATAACATTTTCTTTCCCTTAAATTTGAGTTCAGCTTTGTCACAGTGGTCAGGTTGTCTTGTCTGGGTTTTTTGTCGTGTGCATTTCCTGTTTTATTTTGAAAGTCTAACTCTCCTCTCGTTTCAGGTCACTTGACCTTCCTCATGTGTCACCAGTCTGATCGTCTGCCCTGATTCCTGATTGTGTCTACCTGTTCCCAATTTCCCCTCCATGTGTATTTATAGTCTGCGTTTCCCCTTGTCTTGTGCCAAATTGTCTTTATTCATCCCTGGTCATCGCACCCAAGCCAGCCTTCGTATCGCAGCCTTTCTATCGCAGTTTAAATCTCTATACACTTTTGTAACACTCTCTCTATATTATCTATCTTCAACCAGAACCATGAACATTAGTTTTTAATTCATCAAACTGGACTGCCTTAGGGGAAACACGGTTAATGTGAAGCTGCTTTATTTGTTGTTTTCACCTTTAATCACTGGGTCTGTTTTCTTTGGAGAGGAGACATCTGTATAAACATCTGAATCTTGATTTGATAATGACTCAAGATCATAATATTTCCAGATTCCATTCTATGTCACAATATCATCAACTCTTTGATACTGTTCAGCTATAGAGCTCCATAGCAGCTGAAAATGACATTTGCTGTTTTCAGTATTTTGAAACATTTGGTGTGTTTTAATGGACTTCACATTAATAATCACAGAAATAGTAATGTTTCCCTGCAAAAAGCTGTTAAAATATCTCAATAGGTGGAATATGGAAGCAAATATAAAAGGAAATTTATAATCTTATGAATTACTCAAGGGCAACACAGTGGGGAGCACTGTTGCCTCACAGCAAGAAGGTCACAGGTTCAAAACCTTGACCTGTGTGTGTGAGTGAATGGTGTGTGTGCCCATGATAGGCTGCTACCTGCCTGGGGTGGATCCTGCATCTCACCTGCAATGCATTGAAATTGGCTCCAGCAGACCCTAGTGAGGAATAACAGGGTATAGATCAGTGGTTCCCAAACTTTTTTAACCATGTACCTCCATCTATATCCCAACCTGGTTGATGCAAAAAAAAACCAACAACTAAATTTCTTAAGGCAGCATGTTTAATTCTGCTCAACCAGAACACATCATCTAATGATCACATTAACAAAAGAGCATCTGAATTAAATTGAAATGTAACAAAGTTTTAAAATAATGCAACACAGTAAAGTTTATATCAGGAGATGACAGGCTTAGCAGCAGGAAGTATGTTGGGGGGAGCAGGGTATACTGGACTCTACTGCCGTGTGTCGCTTGGTGCAGCACCCCAAAAAAAAGTGTTAAACCGTCATGTCTAAACAGACAAGTCGTATAACAGGATGTTGAATATCTATTTAATATGACAAATAAAATTATTATTTAGACTGTTTATTGTGTTGGAAAATCCCACTTTGAAAAAACACTCCAGACCGCCATCACATTTGTTAGCTTGTGCACCCCACACTTTGGGAATCCCTGGTATAAAAGATGACTGATTGAATTACTGAATACTAGTGCAGTGATTTGGACTGGCCTCTGTGATTAAAACACTAATTGATCTTCCCTCTCAACCACCAAAGAATGAACCAGATGAACATTCCCTCAGTGGCTGTCATCAATAATAAACATCTTGAAGGTGAGTTTAGCATTTGCAAGTTGCACAGTATCTATAAATAGGTTGCTGCTGTATTTATTTACCTGACATTTGAGTGTCAGTGTCAGCATCATGTATAACATGTCATGCATTAAGGATATTATCCACAAGTGCTAATATCTTTGTCTACTATAGTATAGATTTTTACCCAGCCTTAGCTGCTATCTAAAAGTGTGTAATTAGCACCTTGAAGAACAGGTTTCACATCTGTGGGATGAAGTGGGAAGTTAAAGAGTGGGCAACAAAAATATACAGGTTTGCGTTGCTTTAGTCAATATGTCATCAAGTGTTCTGTTCAACCGTGACAGGGTTGGGGATGAGAACTTCTAAGGCCACACAGAGTATGTCTGCCATGCTATGATGTGAGCCACTGTTCCTCCTGTGGAGAGGGTCTGTGTAGATGGATCACCATCTCAGCCACTTCAAGAAAGGAACTACCAGGAGAGAAAGTCATATGAACAAACTTACCTCCATTATACCTCACTGGTGAACAACTCTCTTAAAAAGAACTGGGTAAAAGAAATACAGAATCATTTATAAAAGACAAAACATATAATAATAATTTCATCATCATCATCATCAAAGAAATTTTAAAAATTCAATTCAGAATCAGAAAGGTTTTTTGTAGATTTTTTATAGCTATATTTAGATTCACTGAATAATTCGGTATGTTATCTAGGATACCAAGTGAAGTAGTGAAGTAAAAAAATATTGTGTTATTTAGTTTTCTTATAGTGAAATATGTTAATTTCTTAATGTAAAAAAACAAAAAAAAAACATTGGGGCTACAACTAGTTCACTGTAAGTCCAAAACAATACAACAATATAATGTTATAATGTTATAATTATGTTTTATTACATTGTTTTGTAACAGTAATAAACAGTAAAATAATTGTATTGAATACAATGCATGAACTGGAGGTTTTTTAGTTTTAAAAATACATTTAAACAGAAAACAAACAAACTTTTAAGCTTTGCAGCAGTTAAATCTATAACCTACTATTTAATACCTATAAATTAAGTCTATCTATAGCGATGTATATATATATATATATATATATATATATATATATATATATATATATATATATATATATACACATCGCTTTAGATCAAATCTGCCAATGACAATAGAAGCTTTCTATATCTATTGACCTTAATTGGACACTTGACACCAGCACAATCAATGAAAATGAAAAGTGTATTTATTATTAAATTCATCACCAAACAGACTCATGAATCATGAGCTGAACTTAGACTGGTGGGAAAGAAAATTAAATTTTTATATTTGATTCATTTAATTAATATTAAATACAGATGCGGTCACTAAGCACATTCACACTCTAGCTCTAATTCAGTTGGATAGATATAGGTTTGACAATCTGCAATGTGGTCCTTTAAATTAAAGCATTTGTATACATCAGTTGAAAAAACGTTTCTACACAGATTGTACAATCTGCAACTGTCCAGCGACAGGTTTGATTTGTTTTGGATCTACTGCGCAGTCCCAATACAGACACAGTGGCAGCACTGGAGGAGAGAAGCAGCCAGGCAGGCAAACCAATTCACAGATGGTCTACTAAAGACAGCATGGGAGGATGGTAGATGGACAGTCTGGGAGACATGCAGCAGTGAGAAATTGAACAGTTTTCAAAAGAGTTCTCACCTGAGCCTGGGAGGGAAGATTTTCAACAGTTTTGCCTGGCATCTCATCTTATTGTTTACAGCTTTTTCTTCTTCTCTCCACTGGCACTACTCCTCCATTCTCTCCTCTAATATGATGGATAGTGTTCCAGGCCAGCTCTCTTTCTTGCTTTGGGACATTTAAGGTTATTTGTAGGTGAATATTCCCATTCAGAGACTAGCAATGGCAGGTATTTTGTTGTTTATATCCTTCCTTGTCAAGAGCTTCCCATTCATTTTATTAAATGCTCCTTGACCAAGGATGTGTGAAAGCAAACATCTAGTTAGTTGGGGTCATCCCTATGTTACCTACTTTTTTCTGTGATACAGAACAATTCTATTCAGGTGATATTTGTGCCTGTAAAAATACATGATGCATTCCAGATACTCATTTCAGATAGTGCACTTTGTGTGAGCAACCTAAAACCATTTGGCCACAATGGGTTAAATTAGCCTTGTATGAGGAGCATCTGTACACACAAAACCCTGCTGCTGTCCTTGATCAAATAGACAATAAAGCATTCAACTGATGCCAATGAAATCAATGTCCTTTAATTTCCCTGAAATTCTTGATTGTAAAGTACATGAAACAAGCAAGAATTTGTAAGTGTAATGTAATTTTTTATTACATTTCCATTACACTCTCCACCACTTTTTCAAATAAACTTGTTACAGATATGTTCACTTGTTGTATGAGGTATTATCCAGCTTGTAACAATATTGTCATGGTGAAATCATCCGATAGACTGGCGCAGAATTAAAGTCAGATTACAGCCACATTAGGATGTGTGTCAGGGGGAGGAATAAATAGGAGACAGAACAGGATATAACTAACGCATCAAGACCACAGACAAATACACTGGAATCTCCAGTTAGAAGCCAAGAAGACTCTGATCTACACATCTACACCAGGTCAGGACAAATCTCCATGTGATGTATATATTTTCACATGGAAATGTTTCATAGACTAAACAGACTTTAAAACCACCCTGACAACTGCATACCTGAAAATGCTTTCCCAAAAAATCATTTTTAATGCACTGCTGTGGTCCAAGAATGCAATGACAGGCAGGTGAAGAGTCATAGTGCACAACCCACCTAAAAGTCCATTACATGTTGGTCTGCTAATATGTGCAGAGCCACCAGGGTTCAGTGTTTTATCTGTGAAGGCTGGTGCCTGCTACACACAATTAGAGTGTCCCTCTTACAAAACCCAGCGAAAAAATGAAACCTGTAAGAAGTGCACATTTAGAGCAGGACAGTGTTTATGTTTTTTGAAAGTGCAATAAGTATATAGTGTGTTTTGAGTAGAATATGTGCAATAATCTCTATCAATGGTACAATATCTATCTATGGTGCAATATTTATTTAACAATTAGCACTAAGTGAACTAAGTGAAGTGAACAATTTATTTCATTTATTTCAATGAAATTGTGTTGCTTGACATTTGCCTGGGACAACACATGAAAAGTAGCAAATACATGAAATATATAAGAGAATAGGTTTTTAAATGTGAGAGGATTTTGAAAGTCTTGTAGTGTGTGTATTACACAAGGTTGTTGTGGCAGTCTCGCTGCCCCGTGGGTTCCCCCAGCACCGAACAGACCGACAGCAAGTCCATTTGTGATTTGATTGTCCTTTTATTTGGGTTTACGCACACCGACACACACACACACACACATACACACACGCGCACACGGACCCACTTCAGCCGATCGCAGGCCGATTCGCTGCCATCTGCTGGGTCTCCTCTTTGTGTGCTCCTGTTTATTCCGCCCTCCAGGTCCAGCCTGCTACTGTGATTTAAAGAGAAGGTGAGAGTCGTTAGCACACCTGCACCTAACTGCACAATCACTCTCACCTGGCCCCGCTCCCCTGAGCCCTCCCCACACCTGTCTCCGGCAGCTGATTCACCACGCCCCCCTCCACAGTTGTATACTGTAGCAGGCCATTGGAACTACTGAAAGCCTGGTGGTTGTCCTTATAATATCAGTAGCCAGTGCTATGTTGTACAGCTACATGTATTTGGACACCAGCTCCTCAATGAGTGTTCTATAATGCCCACCCCCTCTATTTTAATTGGCCAAAGCCAGGTGGTTACTGTCAGAGGTACATCACCAAAATCTGTGTGTGTTCATGTGGCCGCCAACTACTGCATACAACTACAGCTGTGATTAAAACTGTTTGCCCTGTGCCCTGTCCTTTCCCTCATTAATGTGAGGAGGGAGCATGTTACAGCACATGTGAAAGCTCCTTCGTTTCAGATAATGAAATCAAATATTAAAGGTGGTGTATTTTTGCTTTAATCCATGCTGTGTTATGTTCCCTGACAGGTTCTAAATCATGTATTCAAACACCATGACAGTACCTGTCCTGAGTCAACCTTACACCTCAGGGTGCTCTATGATGCTCGGCATGATAATCTAATACCAGGTAAAACTTCATGTGCTAGTAATAGTAATACTTCTGTTTTTTCTGAAAACTGTTTATGCATATTTCAAATTAAGGAAAGAAAAATGTATTAACCAGATTATTTTTATTTTATTTTTTTTTGTAATAGAAGTTCTAGATGGAGGGGTCATTAATTACCAAATATCCTGTCTCCCACATTTGAAATTCTGCTTCTTGAAAGTTCCACAATAGCTATACACATGGATAAAAATGTTTCTGTCTGCTTTAACACATGATTGATATTAATTCCTGCAGGTATCAACTCTACAAGGAAACACATTTTTATGTGTGTACTGGTTGATCTCAGAGGATCTGCCATAGCATGAATGATCAGAAGAAATTCAAAAATCAGAGCAGAGTGAATTTTCATTACAAAGCTAGCACCCACTTCACTTATTAATGACTGATCTTGGAACTACAGACATGCAACAGATAGGTGTTATTGAGCAGGACCTTGTAACACATGTAGTGATGGGTATCAAATATGGAGCAAATGCTTTCTTTGTGTTTGACAGAGAGAATTTAGACACTAGCAGAGTATTATTTGATAATGAAGGCACAATGAAAAGCTGACTGTTAAAAGAAAAGTCCTGACAAAATATTATGCTGCAACAGAGACATCTGTCTAAACAGAAACCCTGCAGCATTTGTACATACAGTGAAGGTCTCTGTAGAGCTTCCAAAACTGAGAGAATATTGTTCCATCCATCGCGATCACTTTTTTTCTGGAATCAGTGTTGGACTAATTATAAAAGCTAAAGAAACTCTAGAAAGAGAGTTAGAAACAGGATGCAATGATCCTCTGGATGACAGAGTGCCAAATCATTTCCCAGAGGTTCTGGAAAAACTGAGCAGTTTCCAAAAATTGTGTAATTATTACACATCTGTGTTCAAACATGGCATTCAAGGTTGAAGATACTTCCTTCCATCCGTAAACATGGCAACCAAGAGGAATAAAAAAAAAAAACAGTTTCAAGATAGAGATAAGTCATAATTCGGTCGGGAAAGGCTAAGCATATGGTTGGATCAGAAGGAGAAAAATGAACGTCATCAGGTCCTGTGTTATCATGATTAAGAATCATCTTATATCAATCAGATTTGGTTAGAGAGGTTCTTGTTCCAGGTGTAGAAAATAGTGTCTGTGAGGTGAGTTGCATTTACAGCCAGCGATTCTAATTTATCCACAGCAAGGACAAACACACCCTTATTTACACCTGTAAACAACATTACAGAACATGTTGGAACTGAACATACAACATACACAGTGCTGCAAACTATTCATGCACATCCAACAACTAAAGCTGCACAAAACCCTTCTCATCAAAGCTGAGCTTCAGCTGAGAGATAAACTTCAATTTAGGAGACATTTCATTAGAAATAAACAGGGTTTCTAAAAAATGTATTGTATTTTCTTGACAGCTTTGATTAGCTTTATAGAGAGTAACTATTCATCATTCACAATTATAGTTCATTTTGACTGACATGACATAAGCGTATGATAATGTCATTAAACAGCAGAGATGAATAAAAGCAAATGAAAAAGATTTTGGAATTTGTGGAAATGAATGAGAAACTGCTGCTATGATGTGCACAAAACAACAAAATATTGTGACGGTTGAACTAACTGTTATGCAAATTTTAACAGTGATGTGAGAAATGCACCAAAGCAAATGAGAAAAAATGTAAATCATGAGGTGTAGCATGACATATTGTCTGTCCTGGAGGACTAATGTCAGGGGCAGAGTCAGGAGGATAAAAGTCAGCAGCAGAGGCTCCAGTATGAAGCCACCTTCAACTTAGCTGAGCTACACAACTTTTCCAGGTAAGAACACAGTGGTGGAGAGACTGGGAGACAATCATAACATGGTTTGGAACAGCTTGATCAAATGTAAAATGTTACATTTATTTAATGTTTTCCCTCAGGTTGATGATATGGCCTCAGATCATATAACAATAGCTGCCCTGGGTCGACCTTTCACCTTAGGGATGCTCTACAATGCTCACAAAGATGAACTGATCCCAGGTAAAACATCACTCATCTTACATTACACTGAAAGGTTGAACACTGTATGTAACTTGTCATGGTGTGTACATTTTACCATAAGCAGTGTTGAGATGTAAGAAAGTACATACAGTATACTCAAGTACTTGACTTTAGTATAATTGAAGGTGCTCATACTTTATTAAGTTGAGACCACAGATACAGATCCCACTGCATTTATTTGTGCATTGTGTTTTATGAGCTGATTAAGTTGATATAAAAATGATAATGTACAAGATACAAATACAGATTTACAGACACAAATCACTGTGTTTATTTGTGCATTATGTTTCACATGTTACAGAGCTTAATTCATAATTTTATTACATTACTTAAGTAGAAATCTGGGGTTTCTATACTTTACTGTAGTAGTTATTTTTCAGCTGACTTTTTATTTCGGGGCAACACGGTGGAGCAGTAGTTAGCACTGTTGTCTCACAGCAAGAAGGTCGCAGGTTCACGTCCTCCTTGGTCTGGGATCTTTCTGTGTGGAGTTTCATGTTCTCTCTGTGTCTGGTGGGTTTTCTCCAGGTACTCCAGCTTCCTCCCACAGTCCAAACACATGCTGAGGTTAATTGGAGACTCTAAATTGTCCATAGGTGTGAGTGAGTGGTATGTGTGCTCCATGATAGACTGGTGACCATATGGGGTGTATCCCTGCCTCTCACCTATGAGGAATAAGCGGCTATAGAAGATGGCTGAATTTTTACTTCTTACATTTTAATGTGTTTAATACATTTAATTATCTGTACTTTCCTTGTTAGTCTATTTCCAGTTTGTTTTCATGACAAGTGAGCCAAAAAGTGATTTTCTGCCAGTGCATTATTTGCCCTGCTCTATGCCCTAAATTATAACCAATCTTGCCTTTTTCCACTGTTAAAATATCTTTAAAAGGACAATACAATGCATAAAACATCAACAAAAAGTGATAACAGCTCATATGTTGGGAGTTAAGGGTTGTTTTCACCTAAAAAATCACTTTTTTCCATTATTAAATGTAGAGTTTAGCTCACCTACTCAGTGTAACATGTTCATGTTAATACTTTTAAATGGACAATAACAAAATACATAAACACCCATTTCTCTACAAAAAAGTGATCACAGTGATTTTTACTGACAGGTGACGGCTGATTTTTTTCATTACTTTTACCTTTATACTTGTATTTTTAAAACCTGTACTTATTATACAGAAGTATTTCTTTACAGAAATGTGACACCAGTGAGCAGCTTTCAGGCCTCTAGGGATACAATTTGATGTAAAGTGGTTTGGAGATTGAAGATAACTTCACCTGCTGCTTCAAAATTAAATATTGTTCAGTGAGTAAATGTCTGAATTGCAATACAACAGTAGAGTGACTGAAAATGCAATAACTGAAATTGCACTTTTTTCACATGTTGACTGTTTTGTTAATTAAATTATAGAATTTCAATTCTAGAACAGTCACTGTTTGACCCGTTGGCGGTAAAAGGTTAAACAGTGCCCACTGGTGGTTCTAGTGTGGGCATGTTGAAGAAGAAAACACTTTTCCACAAAAATAACTAATCCTTCTCTTAATACAGTATTCGTAGAGTAAATTATCATGCTATCAATGCTCCACTAGAACTCAACTTTCAAATGAAAAAAAAAAAACATTCTGTCTTGATTAAACTCTATTGATGTTATCTGACTAGTGTCAGACCCTCTGGAAGAAGATGTCTTCCTCAGGCCTCTACAAACAGAAGCAAAATAAACATCTCAATTAACAGATAGAACAATTATATTTTACACATATATTCTTTAAATGGTTCACTACTTCTATATTTTAAGAATTGTACTTGTATGTATATTTTGCTATATGTAAGAGGTGTAAACACATGGTTGATGTTTACTTTCTGCAGGTCCTACCTTGTGGGATGAAACAACTCTACAAAAGAACACAGTTGAAACGAGTCAGCACAGCAGTGAGTTTCAGATTACAGAATCTGACTGCATTGAATCCAAGTCGTCTCTGCTGGACATTGATGCTTCCATGAAAGCCAGTTTGCTGTGTGGACTGATTGAAGTTGGAGGATCTGCCAAGTACCTGAATGATCAAAAGGAATTCCAGAGTCAGAGTCGAGTAACATTTCTGTACAAAGTGACCACCAAATTCAAACAGTTAACCAAGACCGACTTGAAAGAAGAGGATATGGAAGATCTTCTTGCCAAGGGCCAGGCAACACATGTAGTCACAGCTATTCTTTATGGAGCAAATGCATTCTTTGTATTTGACAGTGAAAAGTTAGATGCTAGCAGTGTTCAGGACATGCAGGGCAGCATGAATGCTGTGATTAAGAAAATACCAACATTTAATGTTGAGGGGAAAGTTGACATAAAGTTGACTGAAGAAGAAAAAGTCCTGACAAACAAGTTCAGCTGCAAATTCCATGGAGACCTCATTCTTAAAAGAAACCCTTCAACATTTGAAGAGGCAGTGCAGACGTATGTAGAACTTCCAACGCTAATGGGAGAAAATGAAAAGCATGCTGCTCCACTAAAGGTCTGGCTGATGCCTCTGAAAAATGTGCCAAATAGTGATATGAAAATTATTAGGATCAGTGTTGGACTAGTGAGGAAAGTTGAAGATGCTCTAGAAAGTCTTAGGCAGATCGAAATGAGATGCAACGATTCTCTGGAGGAAAGAGTGTTGGACAATTTTCCACAGGTTCACAAAATGCTGATCAGTTTCCGAAAACTATGTAGTGACTACACATCTCATCTCCAACAGACCATGGGGGCGAAGCTCCCCTTAATCCGTGAAGGCAAAGAAAATGAAAGTGCAGTGGCAAAAGTCTTTGAAGACAACAATAAGTCACCCTTCAGTCAGGAAAAGTTGAGCAGGTGGTTGGATCAGAAGGAAAGGAAGATCAATGTCATCAGGTCTTGTGTTGACATGATGAAGGGAACAAACACAAAGATCATCCCAAATCAGTCCGAGTTGGATAGAGAGGTTCTTGCTCCAGGTGTAGAAGATACTCTGTGCTTTGTTTTCACCTCTTTGGAAACTTCTGACCCCTGCCTTGATGCAATGACCAACTTCTTTGATACACAGAAAGCAGGAAGTACCCCTGAAGACCAGTGGTACTTCTCAGATGAAGTGGTGACCAACATGAGAGAAAAAGCCAAAGCGTTCCATGATCTTGCCAAAGCCCTGAAGAACAGCAGCAGTGTCTGTTTCCTGGTAACAGCCAAAGCAAATGAGAAATACAAAGGAGCAACCATCTACCATTACAATGAAGGCAAACTGGTCACAGAAGATTTTTTGAAGCCTGACGTCCCTGATGTGGAGACTATCACAAACAAAAAGGCTCTGATGTGGTGTAAGTCATTTTTTGTCTGATCAACCAGTAGGGCTTTATATTGGTGGACAATTGCTCTACCACTTTTTTCCCTTTAACCCATTGAAGTCCATCAGCAACTAACTAAGTGAAGTCTATGATTGATATTTTCTACTCAAAATAGAAAATCTAAATGATACTCATACAGTTTTTTATTGCATGATAGTAGATATCTTAGGGCTTTTAACCCCCCCCCCAAAAAACAAGTTTCCAAATGCGTCCTGTCATATGACATCATCAACACCCCTTCCTCCTGAGAATATGGAGAAGACAAATCCTTCCAGACATGTGACATGTGGGAACTGTGCTACTTACAAATTGGACATACTATTTTTGCAAATAAGACAGAAAAAGTGGGTTCGTCTTAAGAGGTTAAAAAAGTCAAGGTGTGAATATTATTATTTTATGAGTGCATGGAGAGTAATGATGATGGCTAGTAACAGAGTGTGTATTGTTCTCTCCATCAGACGCCTGTGATCTCTCCCTGGACCCAAACACAGCAAACGAAAACCTTATTCTATCTGATGACAACAAGAAGGTGACACGTGGAGCAAAGCAGGACTATCCTGATCACCCAGAGAGGTTTGAATCGATTCCTCAGGTGTTGTGCAGGGAGGAGCTGACCAGCTGCCATTACTGGGAGGCTGAGTGGGGTGATGGGTGCCGGGACGATAGAGCTGTAGGTGTCACATACAATCAAATCGACAGGAAAGGAAGCAGCTATTTAGGAAACACTGACAATTCATGGTGTCTTAAGCTCAAAGCTAAAAAGGAAGATCTCCAAGTATTACACAACGCTGAAGAGTTTTCCATCCCCTTTCCCTCTACCGGCTGCAAAAAGGTTGGAGTGTATCTGGACTGGCCTGCTGGCACTTTGTCCTTCTACAACGTCTCCTCTAACAGTCTGAGTCACCTCTACACCGTCAGACATAAGTTCACTCAGGCTGTTCACCCAGGCTGCTTCATTTACAGCAAATCTGGCTCTGTGTTCTTTTGCCCAGTTGAGTAAGAAAAGTAATGAAGTGAGTCTTGACTGTTTTTAAGTGACATCAGTGTTACTGAGCTGTTCAGTTGTTGCTGTTTTGTGGATGATTTGCAAAGAAGCAAGAAACGTTAATGCATTTAAATGAGCATTCACAGACTGAGGACAATAGTAGTGAGTTACAAAGTTTGACCTTTTGTTACAAAGTTTGACGTTTTGTTGGTTTTAAAGAGGCCCTATTATAGAAAGATCACAAAATCACTTTTTCAGTGGGAAGTACAGCAAGTTGCTGTTTTGTTTTATATGGGCAAAACAATAAAAAGAGGAAAACGGTAATACAATAAATGATCCATATTTCAGTTTTATTTTGTGATATCTTACTTATCTTTGAGTGTAATCTTCAATAAAATGGAGCTCTGAGTGGACCTCTGTGTGCAGCTTGGTTATTTCCTGCATGTTAGAAAACCCTTTTCAGAGTTAAACTTGAATAAAAAAAAAATAAAGAGAAAAATAAAATAAAGAATAGCAGGTACAGTAGTGTTAAAAAAACAGCAGTCCAATCTGACTAACCATATTAATCCAGGTTTTTATTATATTTTTTATTGCTACATGGAAAACAACAGGTGCAGTAGATTCTAAGACCCTGTGACATTGGGCGATTAGTTGAAAGGGGTGTCTTCAAAAAAATAGCAGTGTCTGCTGTTGCCTTTTCCAAACTCAAAACTATTTTGTTTCTTGTTTTTTGTTTCTAGGATTTAGCAATCCTATGAATCCCTAAACTAATATTAATTGTATGACCACAGTTTTTTATAACAACATTCCACAATCCATTTACATTGCTTGTTATAGTTCAGAAACAGAATTTTTGACGTCACCAAGTTCTTGATTAGATTAAGGTCCAGGGATTGGGCTGGCCTTCCATATCAGTTTTCTTGGTTTGGAAGCAAGATGCTGCTGGTTTACTGGTGTGTTTAGGGTCATTTTCTTGTTGAAACTCACATTTCAAGAGAATTTTATCTTCAGCAATAGACAACATGACCTCTTCAAATATTATATATAGGTGAAATGATCCATGATCCCTGGTATGTGATAAATAGGCCCAACACACATGCCCATGCTGCAGCACCATCTTCACTGTCAGTGAACTGCATCTTAAATTCAGATTTTGGGGGTCGTCTCACAAACTGTCTGTGGTTCTTGGACCCAAAAAGAACAATTTTACTCTCATCAGTCCACAAAATGTTTCTCCATTTCTCTTTAGGCAGGTTGATGTGTTATTTGACAAATTGTTTCCTCTTCTGCACATGCCTTTTTTAACAGAGAGACTTTGAGGAGGATTCTAGTAAATAGATGAGCTTCACACAGACGTCTTCTACCTGTCACAGCACTTACAGGTAACTCCAGACTGTCTCTGATCATCCTGGAGCTGATCATTGCATTTGATTATTTTAGCTGAACAGTCAGTTTTTCCCTCTCTAATCAACTTTTTAATCAGAGTACTCTGTTCTACTAAACAATGTCTTGAACAACCAATTTCCCTCAGACTTTCAAAGAGAAATGCAAGTTCAACAAGTTCTGGCTTCATCCTGAAGCAGGGGTCACCTGATTCACACCTGTTTTTACACTAAATTGATGACCTCACTGACTGAATGTCACACTGCTAATTATTGAACACACTCCTTTCAACTAATCGCCCAATGTCACAGCCTTAAGAGTGTGCATATTATCTCTCTGTCCTACAAATTAAAAATATTAACACAGATCAGGATTGCCCTGTTGCCCAGATAAGTGCCCAAAATGGGGCCTTGGAGAATCACTTAGTATCATAACAGACATCAGTGCAAACATGTACAACATATTCAGTGCAACTTGATATTAAAAATTAAAAGAAAAGCAAAGTGTTACTAGGCTACTGACCAAAATCAAGAAAAAACTTATCTGCCAATGGAAGAAAGCAATTCAAGGTAATTCTACTCAACAATGGACTAATTGCACCAAAAAAGATAGTTTTATAGGCTGAAATTATTATTATTAATTTTTTTGCAGTGTTTACATAAAACGGAGGGGAGAGGTTTTTATGTTATGTTATCAATACTTTAATTCTTACTGGTCTGGACCATTGAGATCAAGTTGCCCTGAAAGTGGCCCATTACCTAAATTGAGTTTGACTCCTGAATGTAAAATGAAAGTTATTTTATATCCATTCTCAATGTCAATGTCATTCTAGAGGTTTTTTTTGCGATCATGATCATATATTACAAAATATATTCACTCAAAAACAGTTCATGGGGTGTTCTGGTATCTTGCCATGTTGTGAGAAAATCCACAGCATTGGTACACGCTTCAGCTTTCCTGTGGTTTGTGGGAGAAAGAGTTTCACTAAGCACAAGCAGCAAAGAAGACGTTGCTGGTTTGTCTCTAGTTGAATTAGAGAAGCAAAAGAAAAAAGCGGTGGTCTCAAAAGTATCAATAGTTTATTTTGTGTCTAGGAGAAATGAAAGAAAAATCTATGAGATCTCCTTCTTGCTCTTTGCTTTCCCATGGGCACCTCTACAAACCAAATTGAAATTATTAACTTATTTAAATTTGTAGGAGAAAAAAAACTCACTCTCCTTGCTTGTTATGAGAGTACAGCATTATTATTCAGTTACCACATCTAGCCTATTCATTCCATTTCAACTAATTCATTCTAATCCAGTGAATTATCGCTGATTGCTAAGAACTGTAGGAAAAATGGACACTGTAGCCTATGGTTAGACACTTTAGGACATAAACACCTCACTGGAACTCTGCAAAGGCAACGATGAAGTAGTTTTTTCATATTTGTTTTCATCAGACAGTCTCTATATTAAATGATAATGTAGCAATCTCACCTGTACATATTCTATATTATATGTAAATAAATATTTTGGGTTTGGTTTTCAGGGATGGGTTGGGTCCACACCTGTTTAATGGTATTAATATTAATACCACACCAAATTAAACAATAAGCATCTGTTTTATTCTACCATTTATTAAAGATGGCTAGTGTTAACATTAGTCACTTAGGCACAAAAACACATGGAGACATATATATATATATACTCTATGTTGAAAGTACAAATTCTTCGGGCAGATTGACAGCAGTGTGAACTGCACAGTGAATATCTTCTAGTTATATTATCTCTAAACAAACTGATTTTGCACATTTTGGTTTACATTCACATAAACAACTCTGCAACTTCCCTAAATGAAGCCAACTGTATCCACTTCAGCAGCCTCGGTACTTTCCACTGAACTCTCACTTCCCTATTTCTCGTGTGAAATTTGTTTTTAAAAAATTCAGATAATCACACATAAATACATAATTTTTATACTTTGTTAAATCAGTCATAGAAAGTCATTGAAACGTATATTACTTTAATTATTCTTTATTATTGAATTGTTACCACAATCATTGAAAGGAATCATTCAGTATGTTCATTCAATTACCCCTGAGGTCTTGTTTAAATAATTATTTTGTCATTTTATTATTACACAAAGTTTTTCACTGTACAGTTTTCTTTTTTTCACATTTCAACCTCCAGCTCTATTTATTCTCAGCTACCATCCCCACTTGCTGCATGTTTCTGGTTCATCTTGACCCTAAGCATTGACTTCCATTTCTTCATCTTGTATAGGCCTCTTCTTGGTCTTGGTTTGGACTGGTTCCATGATGATTATGGATCTTGGTTGTCCTCTTTCACTTCAGCCTCACTACAGCTGTAACTTTTACAGAAATTAAAGGGGGTTCACCTCAAATTTGCAATGTCATTCATCAATGCAAAGACAGACACGATTAGACATGAATTATCACCAGGCCATGTGATGATGCAATTTTGCAATGTGATGGACGCAAAGCAACGGAAATCCCTCTATGTTGACATTGGCTGGATCTGTCCCAATGACAGCCAGATATTTACTTATTATCAGCAGTCTGCACTCATCTGATTTTCCTTTTTATCCAATGTCAACAGACTCCCCCTCTTTTGCTTTTTCTTCTCTTCCTCCTACTTTTTCATCTTCCTCATTTTATTTTCCCATTTATTTCTTTCCTTCCACCTTTTTTTTCCCCTCTCCTGTCTCCTTTGCTTTTTCTTAGCTCTGCTTTCTCTCCCTGTTTCCTCCACATCCTCTGGCTTTTTCTTGCTTTCTTCCTCCTGTGCTTTTGCCCTCTTTCACTCACAAAACTTAAGTTTTTTTTTTCACTTGAAGTTCTAGAATAGAAATGTATCCGTATATGAATTTTAAATGCTATAAAATTGTGTGCCTATAATCATAACATCATTTAAAATATAAATATTATGTGGGACACTGACTAATCATTTACAGGACAAAACAATATCAGAATAATACCAGACGGCACCATTGATATGATAATCAGCGTATTTGTCATGTCTGTATTATTATTTGTTTTATATTGTTGCCAAATAAAGCTCTATTGTCTCACAATATGATATGAATATGAGCATTCATAAACACAGCCATTTGGTGCTTATATACATTTATTTCTGTGTCAATACAGTATTATAATGTCAATAATATAGGGTGGCTGTTAGGGGAATGCTAGGAGACCACCACTCCTCTGTGGTGGAACAGCCATGAACTCCTTCACAAGACCATCCCAGGTAGAGGACGACATGTCAGCATCAGTCATAGGATATATTATATAGATTATATAAAACATATAATCTATATAATAATTTTCTAATGTAATCATGTAGAGAACGACATGTCAGCATCAGTTATGGAGAGAGTGGAGACCCCAACATGAATCTGGTGGTGATGGTCCTGTAGAGTCACCAGTGGTATCTGCAGCAGAGAAAACACTTAGTTTAGTTGAGCTGTAGCACATGCAGTAATACTTTAGATGGCAGTTTATAGTTTATTTAGATCCCACTGGTTATTATACATAAGTCATTTAACAATACTTAGGGCAGAAAATAGAAAAAATACACAGGCCTACATTATGCATCAAATTCATACAAGTCTCAAAATACAAAACAACCACAAAGATGCACAACAAATAATCACATATGATGTCATATGATATATGATGCTCATATGGTATCACAGTGCTTAAGCAATCGATACATGTAATTTATTTGTTGTAAAGCACTTCATGCTACTTTTCATGTGTTAAAAATGCTATACAAATAATTTAGGCTGGTATTGATTCATTTCTTTTGTTGATAACTTCAGTTAATAAATATATGTTACTAGGATAACAGTATTCATTGTTTGTGTTAACACAGTCAGTCAGTCATTTTCTATACCCGCTTATTCCTCATTAGGGTCACATGGTCTGCTGAAGCTAATACCAGCACATTACAGGTGAGAGGCAGGGATCCACCCCAGATGGTCACCAGTCTATCATGGAGCACATACACCATTCACTCACACACTCACACCTATGGGCAATATAGTGTCTTCAATAACCTCAGCACCTGTACTTGGTTCCTGCCTGGACATCCTCACAACCCCCCAAGATAGCAAATCCTCAAACTGAGCCTGAAGTACCACTGGAAGCGGCCGTTGTCCAGATGGAGCTCCTGTAGGACGTGGTGGAACTCAGTGTCATGAACTCAAAAACACAACAGTGGCGTTTGGCCCTCAGACATGTCTCGGACTACCAGAGCAGTGATGGTGATGATCTCAGCCATGGTTGTTGAGAGAAGAAGCAAAATAGGCAGGTTCAGTGGCGATTTCTTTAAGACTGCAAGGGAAGCTGAACTTCCCCTGTCCTGTCAAAAAATAAATGGCCAAATTTGTGCAGCTGTATTAACTGCATTGACTATAAATCTGTTAGAACATGTTCATATTGAAGACGAGTTCTTTCAGAATCAGCTACTTATCATAAATAAATAAATGACATGTCCGTACATTCCCATACCGCTTCCTGGTCTCTGGTCAATGCATTTCCCCATAGACGCTGAGCGTCTCTGAGAGTGAATGGGGCTTTTTTTTCATCGCCTCGAAACTCGGCGCCCATTGGATAAATGCTGAAAATTAGAGCCCGCCCGGACGCTGAGCGTCTCTGGGAGTCAATGGAGTGTGGGCGGGGCCTGGACGCTGAGCGTCCGCATGCTGATTGGAGGAAAATCAGAAAGTAGTGGTGATACATGGTGATTGGAGGAAACGCAGAATGCAGTTTGACTGACAGGTTTCAAAACTATATAACGCAGACACCCCCAGGTTCCAAAGTCATTTCAGGGAGATGTTTAACGATCGCGTCTCTCTCGCTCGCTTGCGTGCCTGCGCAATCAAATCGAAGCGAGCCACGTATAATGCACGAGTTACTGTTTTCCCTGCACGCTCTCACTCACACTCCGGGATATTTTACCCGACTCGCGAGCATCACGGAGCCACTCTCAAGAACTTCCGGGAGACTTGGGACGTCTGCATGACATCACCTCAGCTGCATGATTTCAGTCCCATTGCGGATTTTCCATGTGAAGTCAAATGACAAACAGAGACTATTTGTTGGCCTTTCCAGAGTGAAATAATTCACTCTTACACTGCAAATAAATCACACTCACATATTTCATTGTTCTATAAACATTATTTTCCTTGTTCTTATTGTTATTGTTCTAGTTTTAATTACCTTTTGTTCGATAATGCAATCATACTCGGCTAGGTCTGAGTGACCAGCTAGCACACATGATGGCTAACAATGCTAACATTGGGCCAAGTCTCCCAGAAGTTCCAGTAAACATCTCGATAAATGACAAACATCTCCCTGAAATGACTTTTTGGAACTTGGGATGTTAATAACACGTTTATGATGTACGGCAAATATGAGCTTCCCCTGTTTGAAAGATCACAAATCGCCATTGATATATATATATATATATATATATATATATATATATATATATATATATATAAAAAATTCCACTGTGTCTCACTGTTGTGTTGAAGTTCCAGTTTTAGTGTTCAGCTGACGTACAAAGAACGTCATTTCCGCTGGTAGGTAGGGTCCTGCCATAGACACATATACGTACACATATATGTCTATGGGGTCCTGCGCCTACATATGACGTCAGCACGGCACATTTAGTGATTGGTTGAAGGTCAGAAATTGAGGGTTCCCGGCATTGAGGGTTCACGGCCACCGTACTAAACTCGCGTGGGCCGTACTAACATTAAACTTTCATATCAAGGCGGGGGCCTCAAACTAGCGTCCGGTGGGCCGCATTTGGCCTGTGGGCCGCGAGTTTGAGACCCCTGCTTTAAAGGGACATGTTAGATAAGATTGAAAAGTACACAATATTCAAGAAAACAGCAATCATAGATTCAAGGTAAACACTGTTTTTAATGACTGGTACATGTAGGGAAAAGTAGGGCTAAATGAAAGGAGCCTGTATCTCATTTTAGCGGGGTAGCTTTGAGCTTCTCCACAGTGCTGAGTCTGTGATTGTTGTAGTACAATCACATATATTGTATCTAGTTGTATGTATTTAGATCTGCTTACTTGTTTTACGATGTGTGTCGATGTTAAGCATAACTCAAAATAATATATTACTCTTCTAGTTATCTCTAAACAAACTCATCTTCCACATTCCAGTGTTCACATAAACAACTCTACAACTTCCCCTAAATGATGCCAGATGTATCCACTTCAGCAGCCTTGGTACTTTCCACTGAACTCTCACTTCCCTATTTCTCATGTCAGATTTGTTTAAAAAATGCAAATAATAATAAATCAACTTTTAATGTTTATACTTTGTCAAATCAGTCATTGGAAATTCAAATCCTCATTCATTATTCATTCTTTATTATAAAAAAATGTTATCACAGTCAACAAAAAGGATGCATCATCTAGTATGTTCATTCAGTAATTACCCCTTATTCTCATTTTATTTTTACACACAATTCTTCAATATACAGTTATCTTTTATTCACATTTAGTTATACTCCTTAATGTTTTAAGAAACATGTATTTCTTCTCAACTACCATCCCCACTTGCTGGATGTTTCTGGTTCATCTTGATCCTCATCATTGACCTCCATTTATTCATCGTTTACCTCAGGGGCCTCAGCAGGCCCAGCAATGATCACAGCCTCACAGTGTGGCTCTGCCACCTCATCTAGCGAAGCAATTTAGGCTGGTTCCATGATGATTATTGATTTTGAATGTCTGCCCTCTTCCACTACAGCCTCTCTAGGCTGTTCCCTGATGACATTCACTCTCAGAGACGCTCAGCGTCTGGGGAAATGCATTGACCAGAGACCAGGAAGCGGTATGGGAATGTACGGACATGTAATTTATTTATTTATGATAAGTAGCATCTAGCAGACATGATGGCTAACAATGCTAACTTTGGGCCAAGTCTCCCAGAAGTTCCAGTAAACATTTCGATAAACAAACAAACAAACATCTCCCTGAAATGACTTTTTGGAACTTGGGCTGTCTGTAAATAACACGTTTATGATGTACGGCAAATATGAGCTTCCCCTGTTTGAAAGATCACAAATCGCCACTGGTGTACAAGTATACAACTGAACGAAAAATATAATCTCAGGTGAGGTTAATAAAGTCTTAATAAATCTTAATAAATAAAGATGTGTTTTTTTTTTAATATTAATTTTGGTCTCAGACATATTCTTTCAAAACAAAATGTAAAAATCAGAGAAAAAAATCACAATAAAAGTTATTTCATTTGTAAGTCAGCAAATGCATATTCATATTCAGCATATTCAAGATAAACTATAAAACCATTAAGCATGGTTGTGTTGCTACAAGTTGATATGGTAGAATCAGTGTAGAAAAAAAATATATATTAAATGATTTTCTTATCATGTTGATGATAAATATTGAATTGAGCCACATGTAGCTCACATTATCCTTTGAAACACCTGGATTCAAGAGGACAAACCTTATCAATCTATTTGATATTCTTGATAATTAACAATGTGTTTCTTTTAAAAGAAACAGTGACAAAAACACACAATACAATATCAAATGGGTTTATGTATTATAAGGTTGTAGGGTGTGGAATAATGTAAGTCTAGGTTATGTTGTTTTGTTTTTTCTTGTATAATAATGGGATATACATATTTATACTGACATTTACACTGTCCTGCAGGTCCAGTCTCAGGGGAGGAGTCAGGAGAGGGCTGGGTCATCCAATAAGCAAGCATGTACCATCAAATCAAACTGGAAGCTCCAATTCAAAGCCACATTCAACTCAGCTGAGCTATGTAACTTTTCCAGGCAAGGACACAGTGGTAGAGTGAGACAGAAAGTTAGCTTGATTGAATGTAGTATGTTATCTGACTGTTATTTGATGTTTTCCTTCAGGTTGACAGCATGGCTTCAGACCATATGCAGAAAGCTGCCCTGGGTCGACCTTTCACCTTAGGGATGCTCTACAATGCTCACAAAGATGAACTGCTCCTAGGTAAAACATTACTCATATTATATTACACTAAAACCTGTATATAACTTGTTAAAGTATATATGGTCAAGTCTAAATAAGTATGATTAGTAGTATTAGATAGTAGTAGTAGATAGTATTTCAATTTAATTTATACTGTATTGTTGATTACCAACAACATTGATTTTGAGGGATTATTTTGTCATGGTGATTCATAAAAGTAGATTCACTGAGAATGAGATCATGAGCTAGGACCGAAAAAGTGCTTAAATTTTAAAGCAGCATTTTCAAGGTTCTAAAAATGCTTCAAGGAGGAACATGAAAGTGCTGCAAGCTCCTTGAAATTAAAACAAGTCCTCTTCTTCCTCTTCACTGACCCTGCTTCCTGATCTGCTGGGTTCTGGCTTGTGATTAGTTGTTTACTATGATTTAATCTATCTCAACTCCATATTCAGTTTGAGAACACTTCAATGAATCTGGCATTTGAGGTTTGTTAGGACCTTTCTCATAAACCCATTTAAAGAAATATTAGCAAATAAATCTCACGATTTTATTTTACCTACTTTTTTTAGTCTCCAATAAAAGCTCCATGACAAAAGATTCACAACAGCTCTATATGTGGCTGAATGTTAACAATCTGTTCTTTCTGCTTTAACCCATGGTACTTTCTGCAGGTCCTACCTTGTGGGATGAAGCAACTCTAGAAAAGAACACAGTTGAAACGTCTCAGCGAAGCAGTGAGTTTCAAATTATGGAATCTGACTCCATTGAATCTAAGTCGTCTCTGCTTAACGTCGATGCTTCCCTGAAGGCCAGTTTCCTGTGTGGACTGGTAGAAGTTGAAGGATCTGCCAAGTACCTGAATGATCAAAAGAAGTTCCAGAGTCAGAGTCGAGTAACTTTTCAGTATAAAGTGACCACCAAATTCAAACAGTTGTTAAAGACGAGTATTGAAAAATCAGATGTTATTGAGAGGGGCCAGGCAACACATGTAGTCACAGCTATTCTTTATGGAGCAAATGCATTCTTTGTATTTGACAGTGAAAAGTTAGATGCTAGCAGTGTTCAGGACATCCAGGGCAGCATGAATGCTGTGATTAAGAACATAACATTTAATGTTGAGGGGAAAGTTGACCTCAAATTGACTGAAGAAGAAAAAGCCCTGACAAACAAATTCACCTGCAAATTCCATGCAGACCTCATTCTTAAAAGCAACCCTGCAACATTTGAAGCAGCAGTGCAGACGTATGTAGAACTTCCAACGCTAATGGGAGAAAATGAAGAGAATGTTGCTCCACTAAAGGTCTGGCTGTTGCCTCTGAAAAATGTGTCTTCCAAATTCAGCGTGCCAGTGAGTGAGATGAATGTTACTGGGATCAGTGTTGGACTACTGAGGAAAGCTGAAGAAGCTCTAGAAGGTGTTAGGCAGATAGTAAGGAGATGCAATGATTGTTTGACAAACAAAGTGTCAGATAATTTTCCACAGATTCACAAAATGCTGAGCAGTTTCCAAAAACGGTGTAATTATTACACATCTTGGCTCCAACAGACCATGGCGGAGAAGCTCCCTTTAATCCGTGAAGGCAAAGAAAATGAAAATGCGTTAGCCAAAGTCTTTGAAGACAACGATAACTCACCGTTCAGTCAGGAAAAGCTAAGTACATGGTTGGGTCAGAAGGAGAGAGAAATCAATGTCATGAGGGCCTGTGTGGACTTGATAGATGAGGGAACAAACACAAAGATCATCCCAAATCAGTCAGAGTTGGATAGAGAGGTTCTTGCTCCAGGTGTAGAAGATACTCTGTGCTTTGTTTTCACCTCTCTGGAAACTTGATTGCCTTGATGCAATGACCCAATATGTGGATTCACTTCAAATTGTAAACTTTTCCAATATAAATGAAGACCAGTGGTACTTCTCAGATGAAGTGGTGACCAACATGAGAGAAAAAGCCAAAGCGTTCCATGATCTTGCCAAAGCCCTGAAGAACAGCAGCAGTGTCTGTTTCCTGGTAACAGCCAAAGCAAATGAGAAATACAAAGGAGCAACCATCTACCATTACAATGAAGGCAAACTGGTCACAGAAGAAGATTTTTTGAAGCCTGACGTCCCTGATGTGGAGACTATCACAAACAAAAAGGCTCTGATGTGGTGTAAGTCATTTTCTGTGAATTTGTTTGTTTACATGGGTGACATGGTGGTGCAGTGGGTATCACTGTTGCCTCAAAACAATAAAGTCCACAGGTTCAAGCACTTGGGAACTTTCTGTATGGAGAAAGTTCTCTATGGGTGTTCTCCAGCTTTTTCTTACAGTCTCCAGCTCCAGTAGACCCTATGACCCTAGTGAGGAATAAATGTGTAAAAGTACACACCCCACTACCTCTAAGCCACAGTCCCCACTCTTTTTTTCTTTTTCAAATATCTCATCTCATCTTCTATACCTGCTTATTCCTCATTAGGGTTGCAGGGGTCTGCTGGAGCCAATCTCAGCACATTATGGTGAGAGGCAGGGATACACCCCAGATGGTCGCCAGCCAATTGTGGGGCACACACACCATTCACACCTATGGGCAATTTAGAGTCACCAATTAACCTGAGCATGTTTTTGGACTGTGGGAGGAAGCCGGAGTACCCAGTGAAAACCCACACAGACACGGGGAGAACATGCAAACTCCACACAGAAAAGTCCCAGACACAGGACCAAGGAGGTCTTGAACCTGCGACCTTCTTGCTGTGAGGCAACAGCGCTAACCCCTGCTCCACCGTGTTGCCACTTCTTCAAATATTTTGGTTCATTTAAAATATCATCACAATCATGCTTTAGCATACAGACACTGTCCCTGACATGTTGAAATTATATTATATTAAGTATAATATTTATAAGTATATTATATTCTAAAACTTACACTCAAATGAGAATGACTCAGAAGTTTAAATCTTTTTAATAAATATTGATACCTTTTATTCAAAAAGGTAAATTGACTTGAACATACAGCCAACACATTGCTAATGTAACTCTAGAACCATCCTCACAGTAATGATGATGACTAGTAACAGAGTGTGTATTGTTCTCTCCATCAGACGCCTGTGATCTCTCCCTGAACCCAAACACGGCAAACGAAAACCTTATTCTATCTGATGACAACAAGAAGGTGACACGTGGAGCAAAGCAGGACTATCCTGATCACCCAGAGAGGTTTGAATCGATTCCTCAGGTGTTGTGCAAGGAGGAGCTGACTGGACGCCATTACTGGGAGGCTGAGTGGAGTGATGGTTGTTATGAATATATAGGTGTAGGTGTCACATACAAAACAATTGAAATCAGGCAAGTATTTAGGATAATACTCTCAGTCATGGTGTGCTATTCTCAGAACTATCAATGAGGATATCCGAGTATTTCACAATGCTAAGGTGCCTCTCAGCTGTTCTCCCTCTACCGGCTGCAAAAAGGTTGGAGTGTATCTGGACTGGCCTGCTGGCACTTTGTCCTTCTACAACGTCTCCTTTAACAGTCTGAGTCACCTCTACACCTTTAAAACTGAGTTCACTCATCCTGTTTATGCAGGCTGCTCCATTGACACAGGATCTGGCTCTGTGTTCCTTTGTCCTGTTGAGTAAAATGAGGAAGTGATTCTTAATCTTAAAACTGACACCAACCAGTGGTGGTATTACTGTACTTAACCCTCTACAGTGCACATGCTGATGCCAGTTGAAAAATGTTTTGCATATTTTGTCTTAAAATAGACCAAGTACACATAATCAAGATACATCTTTAATTACATTTTTAGTTTTAGTTTTTTGGGTTCATTACCATATGGCAACACAGTACCATAGTGAAAATAATGAAAACAATGTAAAAAAATAGTTTACAGTAAAAGCAATGTGGGAAGGGCTCACAAAGTGCATTACGACAGTGTGTATAGCAACATAATTGTTAATAATGTTACTACAACTAACTAAATGTGGATCTGTGAAATTGATGGATCTAAAAACATAAATAAATTATTCTACATGGATTTGCAGCTTGGTTCCATAAAGTTTACAATCTGCTTTTGGACAAAATTGGCCTACAACTAAACACATAATGCTAACAACATGCTAGGCTAGCAATTCCATGATGGTACATGGTTGCCAAATGGCAACCTACATTTTAACAGTTCTCTATTGTTAAATTATCAAATACAATGACAAATACAATTATGTCTTACTCAACTCTTTTCCTGTTCTAAGTTGTGTGTATTCTTTTTTTTCCCCCCAAAGTTTTAACAATTTAAATTGTAAAAACAATTCAGGCAGTCCAGTTCACATACAATAGGTATATAACAACCATACATATTTGTTTTTGATTCAGAATCAGTAATAAGATTTTTCTCTTTAATTTTAATTTTATTTGTTGTTTTACAGTAAAGTCTATAGATTTCCAAATGCTTAATATATCCTTCATTTCCTAATTTTCTATTATATGAGCAATCATACAATAAATGAATTACATGATGTAATGGAAATTTCCAAGTCTGGCTCTTATGTATTTATCACAGACCCTCCTGACTGCTACAGACTTAGGCAGGATGTCTCATGTGTGAAGGGCAGAGACAGGTCTCCTGCAGCAGACAGAGGGTGTCGGGGGACAATGGGATCAATGACCTTTTGTGTGACCCCTGACTCCTCAGTCCTAATGTATAAATGCTCAACTGACTATTTATTCTATGTCTGACTGTACCAGGAACCAGCCTGGCTGCAGGCTGGTCTTGGCAGTTTGACCTTTCTTCTATAGAAGAAATAAAACTGTCGGCCAACGCTTATGTCTGTATTTCTTTTATTCACCAGAAGCAGAAAAAATGTACACAATGTTCTGGTTGTATTTTACAAAAGGTACATCTGTCATCAATGTCACAGAACCTATAAATATACTATAAGCGTTTGATGGATATATGTTATGTAATACCTTTAAATGTAATTTCTCTTATTTTATTGAAGTACAAAAATTAGGGTTAGGGAAAAATAATATAAATAGCATAATGTCTAGGCTAATAGAGCTTGAACCTTGAAATACTGTAATTACATGACAGTGCAAACTTTGGTAGTTTACTACATCAGATCATATTTTGCAGTATGCAAGTGAACCACACTACATATCCTAGAAGTCAATGTGAGGTCAATAACTGAATGGGAAAGAGAAAATTTCACTTATTTTGCCCCACACTTTATTGAACAATACAGTAAATACAAATTCAAGAATCTCCACTTTGTGTTCTTACATAAACATAAACTTGAGCAAGGAAAAGGAAAGAATAAACATCAATACTATCATCTCACTGAATAAATGGATTTAAATAAATAAAATAGATAAATAACATATATTGGTTTATATATGACACGTTAGGAAATAAAATAATATTTAAATAAATTAATGAAATAACTAAATTATACAGGCAGTCTTTTTGCAATGGGACAATCCTTCTTGTTATGTTTCAACTACATAAAAATAATGATTAAGAACACATTACCAAATTATTTGAAACAATGACTTTTCATTCAGTTAAGCATTAAAAATGGTTAGTTAAAGTTATTACAAAGTTTTTGTAGTGGTCCATATTTTTCACCTAAGAGTAATAGAGAGGAATAAAAGATTTTAATTAAATTTTTTAAATTTTGCCTGGCCCTAATGAAGCAGAAGCGACAGAGAAGCCATTGTGGAGGAGATTTGTAGACCAGCACAGCAGCTGACCAATCATATCCCTGGAGGTTCACGTCGACATGGGATTTTTTTGAAGGTGAAGTCAGCCTACAGTGTAGGGGTCAGTGTCGACGCCATAGCTACAGCGTAGCTATGTACGCAGAAGTATAAACTAGACTTAATGAGAAATAAGTGGGAATAGAAAATGACTGACTGACTCTACATTAGAAAAATTGTTGCCAGCAGTGCTGTAGTTCATCGTTTGAATATCTGGGTCAAAAGGTACTAAGTACAGCCAAGATGGCTGCTGTAGTACATCTGAATTGTACCTTCTACTCGCTAACTTCCTACATAGAAGCTACTACTGTGGTGTTGGAGTAGTAGCTACTGGTTAGTAGGTAGTGATGCTAACTCGAAGTTGCTACTAGTTAGTAGACAGTGCTAGTAGTACTGACTAGTAGTAGTAGTAGTACTAACTACTTAGTAGGAAGCCATATTAAGGTTTCAGATACAACCATATTGATTGATTTATGAGACCCTTTTTGTTGGTGAGCATGAAAAGTATTTCTCACAGTTTGTTTGTTTTTTTCTTTTGCATCAAAGTCACAGAATGAACTGTTTTGAAGAAGAAAATGAAAATGTAATTTGGATTATTTCTTACTAGTATGATTTATAAGTCAAATAATGCACCGATGACTTTGAAATGAAAAAAGCCTTTTGCTAATATATTTTAATTTCCAAATTTGACATTTCAAATTGTTTTTGGCCACTTTTTGCTGGAGAATGTTTTGAAAATAAAATTTTAAATGTCATTTTCTTTTCAAGTCATGACAGAATGACTAGTCTGGAAAAATAAAATTAAAATACAGTCTGGAATATGTATTATTCATTTTATTTATGAGTTAAAAAATGCAGCTACAATTTAAAAAAAGGCCTTAAAAAATGTGTTGCTGGCAAATGGAGCATTTACCAACACAAGGTACTGTATCCGGGGAACAGATCTTGTGATTTTGGCCTACAAATAAAAATGACTTGACACACACTCATGCACCGACCAGGAAGTACTGTACTGATGCACTCATACTGATACTGACTGGGGTGGAGGGGGGTGGGGGGTGAGCTGCCAGTGGAAGGAGGAGGAGCTCTACCCATCACACAAGTTTAGTTCAAATTGACTAACATGATATAAGTGAATGGTACTGGTAACAAATTGATAAGACAGTGGGAGGTCTAGTGCTGAATGTACAGTCTGACTGTTGCAGGAAGAAAGCACTCACTCCTTCACACAGTTGAAGTGGCCTGTCGCTGAAAGAGCTCTTCAGTTCTCTTAGAGTGTCCTGTGCTAGGGGAAGAGAATAGTAGCACAGAAACCTGCAGTATGATTCTATCTACCAGTTTTATCTACTGGTAGATAGAATTGAGCTGGTACTATTCCATAGTTATCTTACTGTTAATAGTCCCATATTTTCTATGAGATCACTCTAAAAATGTAAGGGAAAATCTAAGAAACAGATCTAAATTCAAAAAAAAGAATTTATGGAAAAAACACTGTGGCTGATCTGAACAGGTGGACAGAAATACAGTGGAATCAAAATCAGTACCCTTCAATTAACCTTGAATGGTTTTCCTTTGGCTGAGTGTGATTTTTAGTGTTTTAAAAGTTAAAGGGATAGTTCTGTATTTTGGACATCTAGCCCTATTTCCCACATTTTGAAGACCATAATGTCACTGATCCCTTCAGTATTTCCCTCCAGCAGGAGTTACAGAAGTACAGGGAAACGCAAATTGAATTGTACTTTTCGCCAATATGTTGTCCTGCACTTTTTAGACTAATCAAATATTGAAACCAGAGCTATTTTTGTTCCAGGACTATTTTGAAGACCACAGTTCAACTCTATTAAACCGCCACTACTTTGTCGTTTATAGGAGTAATGCTCATTTCCAGACCAATCATAGCAAGTACAAATGAATGAAAAGGGAAACATTACACAGAGCAGATTATTGAGACCGGTATTACACACTGAGCTTCCTACCGGTGTTTATTCAGTTTTTCAATATTAAATAATATATTCTGCTAGGATTCAAATCTGCCCAATGCACTTCCATTATATTGAAATTCCAGGAAGTGGGAACTCGGGTTATATCTCCAAAATACTGAACCATACCTTTAAAATGGTATATACAGTATGTATATATATATATATATATATATATATATATATATATATATATATATATATATATATATATATATATATTCCTGTTTGGATTCTGACCGGGTTTGGGTTCCTCATTACATTTACACAGATCTCAGCTGCCTGAAAAGCTGAATTCAAAAACTCAGAGAGAAGGTTCAAAATATCGACAGCTGAGCTCTACACTCTACTTGTTGCTTTAAGTCGAAGGACAGCACAGCGGCAAAAAGCTAAATCAATAATTTCTTTTAGTATTTGATGAATAAAGATGAGGCTCCGACCTCAACAGCTACAGGTTGTCCTTGCATTACCAGAATGACTTGATTTCCTTCTTAGAATCTAACTCATTCACGGCTGTGTCCAACATCTGAGGCAGCAGCTGAAATGGTCAGACTAAAGTTTTCTGCTGCACCAAATTTAGGCTTAAAGGAATAATACTGAGGGTAGAGGAGTGATCTGTTTCAATGAACAGATCCTCTGGTACTTGTAAATGAGAGACACAATAAGAGGAAGACAAATTCATAGTTTCAGAGTTGTAAGATTGCCCTCACCCTCCTCTGTCTAATCAATATCTTGACATTGAAAATGTTTTTTTTTTCTGCATTTTACTGAGCCTCTAAAGGCCAATATTCTGTCTGTGTCAGAAATGGTAGTAAGTGATGATGGTGGAGGTAAGAGAACAATTCTGTTTCATAATGTAGTCTAAACTTCATATATTTCATTAGGTTATGCAACATTAGTCCATATATACATCAGCCATTACCTGTCTTCAGCTGACAACATTAACTGATTACAATTCATTTCAGTGAGCTGCAGGAGTACTTCATTCAAAAGATATGGACATTTCTATTGGTTTTACCAAGACATGTAAAAAAAAAGCATATTGTTTGAAAACAGTCTTACATATGTATTTTTTTTTTACAAATAGATGCAAAGAAAAGATACAAAAAACAAGTGAAATTTGTGATTCTGTGATTCAACAGTGATTCTGTTGGTTGTTTTAATATTTTTCAGGAAAGAGAGTTGGCTGCAGCAGAATAGAGAGAAATGAGTTTAATTCTATAAAAATGCTTGATATACTGTTGGTGGTAAGAAAATAAGTCTCCTTCACGTTACAGGCTTTAATACTCAATTCAGATTGTTTGGTTAGATCCAATTTCTGCGTTTTTCTCAGTTTAAATCTCATCTTCCTGTGTTATTTATTCATTTATCTTGTGCCACGATATATGTCATAAATCTGTAGTATAGTGAGAATCATTCATTCATTCATCTTCTATGTCCACTTCTTCCTCATTAGGGTCACATGGTCTGCTGGAGCCAATCCCAGCACATTACATGTGAGAGGCAGGGATCCACCCAAGATGGTCACCAGTCACTCATCACTCAGTCACATTCACTCACACACTCACACCTATGGACAATTTAGAGTCTCCAATTAACCTCAGCATGTGTTTGGACTGTGGGAGGAAGCTGGAGAACCTGGAGAAAACCCACCAGACACAGAGAGAACATGAAACTCCACACAGAAAGACCAAGGTCTTCAACCTTCTCGCTATGAGGCAACAGCACGAACCACTGTCCCACTGTGTCGCCCTAGTGGGTATCAAATTTATCAAAATTATTTTTTGCATCAAAATCAATCAGAATCCTTGTTTTTTTTCTCTTCCTGTAAAACAGTTTCAAATGTTTGATGACTCATCCTGCAAATCTCAATCGCTCACTTTGCCCACTTTCTTGCGACCCAATCAAATTATGAGGATTTGATTTCAGTTTGACTCAAATAATTAGTGTCACTGGTAAATAAGTCATAAAAGATACCTTTAAACTTCCACACATGCAAAGTTAACTGAAATGTGAGCTGTGTATGTACAAGAACAACAATAACATTAAATTGGACTCAGACTAGACCAGACCAGAATATTTCACTGTTTTCTACATTTTAACCCAATTTAAGTCACACATTTTTTAAAGAAAAACATCACATTTATTGGGGAAGTCTTTGACTAAACCATCAAATATGATAAATTAATTAAAATAGATCATTAAAAATTAAATGCTGAGCATTAAAAAAAATCGAATTCCAGAGGGAAGACAACACACTGTGATCCAGCAGTTCCTCAACATACATATAAACAATAATGTTTCTGTAGTAAGCCAGCGCTCCAGTGAGGTCCAGAAATACCAAAAACCTTGGACTTGACAGAACTTGTTCAGTGTTTCTCTGTGCATTTTACCTTCCTGTCTGTGTTATATAATACAATTACAAAAAAGAAAACTGCTTGAAATCTACAAGCTGCTGTATATTTTATTGTTTTTGACACGTTAAATTGGTAAAAAAGGGGGTGAAATTTAAAGAAAAAGAAAAAAAAGCCTAGTTAGGTGCTATGATTTCAGTTCTGTTTTTTTATCTGGTTCACTTGGGAGGCAAAAAGAAAACAAAAAAAGATACAAAAAAATAAAAAATCTGATTTCAGCATGTACTGTGAAGAAGTAGAATGTAGTGCTGGTGATGGCAGTGACATATTTTCACTCTAACTGATTGTACATTGCCACCATGTGGGCAGGCTTTATCTAATACTTTATTCATGAATAGAATAGCAAAGTGTGGTAGGTTGGCCATGATTAAATTAAATAGATCACATGTGGAGTCATGTTGTAGAGCAGCTCACAGATGCAAAAAAATAAAAGAAATGATCATAAGAATACATATCCAGTAACATATTGGAAGAAAAAACTCATCTTGCAGTAGTATTCCTGAAAGTAGCTTTCTTGATGTCTGTCTGTGTGTGTGAACCTAGTAAATTATTTACTGTTGTTCTTTTTCAACCTCAGGTGTGTTTGGGATGAAAAACCACAATTTCCAATAGATAATGATCTGCAACTCATCACCAACTGGACCAACAAAAAACACTCACAGAAATGCATATCATGCAAATGTGTTTACTGTCAGGATTGATAATTAATAATATTTAATTATTGAAATGTTATTCATCACTTACAATCTAATATAAAACAAAAGTTTGCTCCTCAACCAGTTTTTTTCACAGACAAGAGGAAAAATAGCTTCTTCAAAGCAAAAAAGAAATCAAAATGGTTCTTTGATATGTTGTCATCAAGTAAAAGCTGAACAGTTTAGTTGGCCTTTGATTCCTGCCGCTCCCAAAATAGACAAGTACAGTTCATCAAAACACAAAAAACACCTACTGACATGAAGACAGAATTATTTCTTTTAGATTTTAGTGACAGGTGTATTTATAGTTACTCTTAGCGGTTACCTGCCCACAGAGACACACACACACACACACACACACACACACACACACACACACACACACACACACACACACACACACACACACATGCCCTCTGAAGTGATTTCCTGTTCAGAAGTCTTACTGCAGTGGACTGATCTGTCTTCTGCTCCCACGGCTCAGCTTCATCTGCTCAACATGATTGTTTTGTTTGGGAAGTTGATTGTAGCCTTGACATCTCATTGTTTACTTTGCGTTGTTTCGGTAGCCTTTGCCCCTTTTTACATTTTTATGAGCCTGATGAAGCCTCGCGCAGCTGAAAATGCTGTTGTTCACAGTGTTAATGAACACCTTTTGTCATAAATTTCACAAACTGGATGTCTGGCATGCTTTGTATTGTTTTTTCTGACATATTCTTTTTGCAGAGGACAGCACCTCTTCCTCTGTAGCACACACTGTGCCAAAGCCTTCTCCTCTTTTTAAAAAGAAACTTATCTGCAAAAAAACTTTCCCTAGCATTGCAGTTTAAAGGTGCCTTATTCTACCATTTCCCCAGTGTAGTTGTATGTTGTATTTTGCTGCTACAAAACTTTACATTTCTCCATTAACCATTAAATCAAGATTAGTTTATCTTATCTTGTTAAATTCACTACAAAATTGCAACATTTTACCTCCATAAAACAGCCCAAACTCTCTGTTGAACAGCGGTTTTCAAAGTGTGAGGCGCGCCTCCCCTGGGGGGCGCCAGAGGGCTTCAGGGGAGGCGCGGAGAAAAAAAAAGAATGTAAGAGTGTAAACATCTGGCGAGTGGCAAAATGGATCGATTTTTAACATCCAAAGTCAAAGTGAGAGAGGGCAGAGTCTGGGGTAGGCTTGTCCCGATCCAATATCAGCATCGGATCCGTCGCCGATATTGGCAAATTTCCAGCGCACCTATTCAGATAATCCATTCCAGTTTTTTGCTGTTGTTTCGCTAAAATCCGGTCCGCTTTTTCCAGCACACCAGCATCAGCGTCTCCCCACATTTGTTTAGCTCGGCTCGCGTTGCATAGCAACCAGAGACGCTCAGACTTGTCGCTCAGTGCCAAACGGCACAGACACCGAAACAGCGTAATTACACTGAAACGAACCACTGGAATTGTTGCAGCACTCGGATAATGTAACTAATGTGACTTTAGATCATTTTCTTTATTTAACATGGGATGTTGACTTCTTCTCCTTTTTTAACGGAACGCATCTCCGCAAATCTGCGGAAATGTGAGCGCGACTCCGGTGACTGGACTCGACTGTGTCACCTGATGCAGGAATAACGACGAATTAAAAAAAAATAAATGAAAAGTGTTAAACCAGCATGTCTAAACAGAGAGAAGATGTATAACAGGATGTTGAATATCCATTCAATGTGACAAATAAAACGTTTATTTAGACTCTTTATTCTGTCGGAAAATCCCACTTTGAAAAAACTTTATTAACAACACTCCAGACCGCCATTACATTTTTTAGCTTGCGCACCCCCGAGTGCTCGGACTGCAGTCAGGGCAAACAGTTGAAGGCAGTGTGTAGATAGAGATGGAGCAAAAAGTGTGGAGGAGATTGGGGAGTAGAGGGCATTTTTGTTTTTAAATAGTTAACAATATAATTTGCACTGGTTTTTAAAGCCTTGGTTTACACCTGCTCAAAAGCAGAGTACTGATGCTGAGTTAATAGACTATTTTACACTCAGGTTATTTGTTTCTTTTTTCCATACAGTTTACAGTCTGATTTGCACTTTTACTGACCACTGATGCCATTCCTGTTTGTTATTTTTCATGTTGTTAATCCCTGAATAAACAGGTCAGTTTCTTGTTACCAACCTTTGTGTATTCAAACTCACTTAAGTCAGCTGGCTAGTTGTTATCCAGAGTACTAAACCCCTTTTCAATATGAGTCTTATAACTAAGTAAGAAGGCTAAGTAACTTTAAACTTTAATACATGCTTGGTTGGATAGGCTGGTATCGGTATCGGCCACCAGTATCGGATCGGAAGGGTAAATACTATATCGGTATCGGATCGGAAGTGCAAAAAGCTGGATCGGGACATCCCTAGTCTGGGGTGAGCAGAAAGAAAAGAAAGTATGACCCTGATTATCTGAAGTTTGGCTTTTCATATACTGGCACAGAAGATGCTCCGCTGCCACAGTGTGTCATCTGTAAAGAGGTGCTAGCTAACGACAGTATGCGGCCATGTAAACTCCGGCGTCACATTTCAACCAAACACCACAGTTTATTGACCAAGCCGAGGGAGTTTTTTGACCTGAAACTGAAGGAATTGCGGTCACAGAAAAAAGTAATTGAGGCGTTTGGCACTGTGAATACCAGGGCAACTGAAGCATTGTATCGTGTGGCGTTATGTATTACGAAGGCGGGGAAGCATTAAAATGTGTTTAAAAAATCTATTGAAAATATACAGATGTTAAAATGTGTTTAAAAAATCTAATGAAAATATACAGATGTTAAAATGTGTTGTGTTAAAAACATTTATTGTTTAGAACCTTTTTGAAACAACAACAATAACCGTAATAATAGCAATAATGATTAGGGGGGGTGGAGGGGGGCCGGTGTGCTTTTGAGTTCTCCTAGGGGAGGCTCACTATCCCACACTTTGAAAACCCCTGGTGTAGAATAAACCTGAGCCAACATATGACATCAACTGGTCATTTAACTACTCCGATCTCTTTTTTATTTTCTAAGAATGTGATTAAATGCAGGTTTGGAGTTAACAAGACGTGGATTAAATGCTAATCATGCTGCTGGTAAATGAATAACCAGTCCACATGTAGACACAATTCTCCTCTCTTCCGTCTCATAATTAGCAGCCAGTAGCTGCTGTTTATGACACAAAGTTTTTATTTCAACAACATACCCACCTTCAAGTGCAGCACGAGCCTCCTCTTGTTTTTTTTTTTCTTTTACTCACTCCTGACTCAGCTTGTCACTTGGACACCATCTTCATCCAACAACCTGTCAGTCCAGCTGGTCACTGATTGGTCAGATGCTGAGTGCTGTTAATCGTTGTGGCAGTGTGTCACATTACACTTCTCTTTATTCTCTGTCCTGCCTCAGGTTGACTTGGTCTATTGGTGCTTCTTCACAGCCATGAGCTCTGTGTGCTGTGTGCATCATTTGTGTATTTGCAGAAAATGCGTCCCTTTATGTAAATTGGGTCCCCTCATTTTACACCACATACGCTGTGGGGCCCTCCCCACAGTGCATGTTCTGCATGTAGGGAGGGGCGGCACTGATCTACATATACCTGTAGCAGCAATGCAGTCTGCCTTCCCACACACTCACTCTGAAAATCCCTGTTTGCACCCCTCCCCTCTCTGTTGTGACTGGCTGAGCTCGGTCGGTGGGTCAGGTACGAGTGCTGTGGAAGGAGTTATCAGCTACATGGATCCAAAGGTCATTACTATTAACTTTCGATTTCTCAATGTCCTATGTTCAGCCAGGTTTCAGAGGAGGCCAGACAATGAGTAGCTGGTCTTATTTCACTTTATGTGTTAGCAGGAACAGGAGAGGCTGAAATATTTACACTGAAAAACACTGAAAAAGTGTTTTTTTTTTTCATAATATGTTTAATGTTCCCAATTGGAATTGGACAAAATAGGTATATCTGAATTAAGTGTTTCGTGCACCGTAATCATAATTTATGATTACGCTGAATTCCACCTCTCAAACTTTGTTCAATTATTCCACTGGGTCCTCCATGCTGGCTTCTCTCATCAAATATTCATCTTAGCTGAAGAATATTTAAATTACCTCACACGTGTTCTCTCATTGCTCCACAGAGCTTTTTAACCCTTTATAAGGCACTCATGAAATACTCACCCTAGACTGTTACTGGAGGACAGAAAAAGATCAGATTAGATTAGATTATTGACATTTCTTTTTTTCAAGTTTTGTTTTTTATACAATGAATGAAAATCAACAGTTACCATATATTGTTCTCTTCCTTAACCTGAGAACAGAACAAAAAATAGAAAGTGTATACGCAATAACTAAAAGAAAAGCACACATTATATGTGTTTTTAGTCTTTTAGAACATTAGAACATAATATGGGCCCATGTGAAGGTTGTGGGTAGGTAGTTGGGAGAAAGTCCTCATGATTATCATCATCATCATCATCATCAATGGCGGCAGGGTAGCCTAACACAACAACATTGTCCGTCCTCTTTCCAAAGTACATCCATGTGCAACACATGTTAAAACAGATTTAACCCTCATGTCCTCCTGTACACACACAAACAGGCTACTATAAAATCATACATCAATATTTTTTCATCTTTTTATTTTGTATAAATCTCTTAAACAGCTTCTAACCTGCTCAAACACACACCCACCCACCCACGCACCCCCCCCCCACACACACACACACATATATATATTTTGCATATAATAAATGGTAGGAGGATGGGAGCTTTGGGGTAATTTAAATCTTTGAATATGTCAAAGATTAGCAACAAAATTGATTTGATTGCATCAGTATTTTACTATGTAGAGTTTCTCCCTTTAGATGTCTTTGTAAAGCCCATTGGGGTGAATCTTCTGTAATGTCAGCATTTCATTTTGAAGAAAAGTAGTGATCTTTGACATTTTTACAGTATTTGAGCAGATTCAACCATTAACCTATTGTAGGTTGGGGTTCTTGTATTTTTCCCTGTTTTACTATGGAGCAACGCGACTACCTGGTTGAGCAGGTTAGAAGTTGTTTAAGAGAAGAAAAAATAATGATGTATGATGATTTTATAACAGATGTTTTTTCAGAGTATAAAATACATGTATAAATAAAGGACAATGGATTTCTAAAAAATTAGGCACAAAATCAGGCCAAAATCTGTAACACAGCCAAAATTATCACAAAAAGTTAACAAAAATGTAGAAAAATGCCCAAAGAGGACATGATGGTTGAATGGCTTCATCTCTATGTTGATTGAATGAAAGGGTCAAAATATTGTTTTTTCTTCTACCATTAAATTCACCTTTAAAAGTTCCATTTATTTGTGATAAATGATACAGTTAATCCAATGGGAGTTAATTGATTGTTGTTGATTGATTGTTTTTGCCTAAAATCACTTGTTCTTTCTTGAGTTTTACATAACAGACTTTAACTCACTCATTCACTCATTGTCACCTGTTTAAATACTTTTTAAAGGGACAATACAACACATAGATATCAATATCTCTGCCAAAAAGTGATCCCAGCTCAAATATTTTGACTTACAGGTAAGTAAATGGTTTCATTACATTTACTTTTATACTTTAGTTATGAAACCAGTACTTCTACACTTTTACTTAAGTAAAAATTAATTACAGAAGTAATTTTAAACCAAAATATCTGTACTTCTATTCTTTTGACACCTCTTCACACAGTACATGCTGTATGTATGTATGCTTTTCTAATTGATGTTCACACCCTCTTTTGTTGTTGTGATGTTTTAACTGTATCAATGGTCCCACATGATCCTCAATTTGTGACTTTTTTCCATCGCATGAACACATATTTTCAGTATTGTCAACATGTGAGTTCCACAGGTAGGCAATGTGAGTGTTTAATGATGCTATTTGACAGCCCATTAAACCAGAGAGAGATGAGGACGCAATTCAATTGTCATCCACTCCAGAGTTACTGCTGACAAAACAGATGGAAGGAGTGAAAGGAGTGAAAGCAGAGGATGTTTATTTTTGGAGGGAGAAGGTTTTCGGGGTGAGCGGATCATTTGCTGCGCTGATGTCTGACATGGTATCAGATGATGGAGAGATGATGAATACTTGTGTGCGTGATCAAGTGGCGCCGTCCTGTGTTTTTTTGCCCCGGGTTCATTCAGCTCACTGAGTTTTAAAAGGATGCACCAGGGATAAAGTTTCCATCTGGAAGAACGTGAAGTCATTCCTCCTCCTCAATCATTTGTCTTGTAAAAAAAATAAATAATAATAATTATAAGTAGGGGGCGCTGCCAACTAAAACTTACAACGGCATCTTTTATGTAAGGTGTGTGTGTAGCAGAGGAAGGTGCACATTTTTTTCAATGAAGATAACTTTAAACTATTCAGAAGTACACTCCATACATTGCTCTTTGGTGCATCAATATCTATATAGGTGTATAGAAACCCATTTCCAGCAACTATCAGTGTTCTAATGGTACAATGTGTTTGCTCATTGCATCAGAAGGTTAATGGATGATTAGAAAACCCTGAAATCATGTTAGCACAGCTGAAAACAGTTTAGCTGGTTAAAGAAGATAGAAAACTGATCTTCCTTTGACAAAAGCAAAGATAAAAGGAATTCATATTTCAAATAAAAAACATTATTTCTAAATTTGGCAATGTCTTGACTATATTTTCTATTAATTTTACAACTCATGGTGGTAAATAAAAATGTGACTTTTAATGGAAAACACAAAATTGTCTGGATGACCCTAAACTTTAGAATGGTAGTGTAAGTATACCAAATAAACAGTAAGAATTAACTATGTAGAAAGAATGCAAAAAGTTAGCATATGATTAATCATTCTTGATCTCAACTTTACTTCTCTTCTCTCTCATTCAACTTCCAGCATCAAGAGTCGAGAGTAGCTACAGTGTATATCAACAGTATGTGATCGCCCTCTAGAGGCCATTGGAACACAACAGAATGGTAAATGTCCAGCAATAGACAACTTTTTCCAGAATTATCGATCAAAAAACATCTTTTGTTCTTACAACTGAATTTCACGAGAAGACTCCAGGAGCTCAGGAGCTGCCTTGGTATACAGTGGTAAGCTAACAACAATAGCTAACATTAGCCTATTGGTGATTTGCCTTTTTGTGGCGTTTTCCACTGTTGGCCACCATACCTGTCACATGACCAGGCCACTGTAGCCATAGCTTGATATTTTAGTGTTATGGTCGCTTTCTAATGAGCTAAATGCTCTTGTCTGTATATTTTTGTGCCGTTATTAGAGACTGCTATTTATTTTCCCGACAACAGTGAGACCAGACAATGTTAGAGACCCAGCTGCTAATGAAATAGTGGTCTATTTTAGAGAATTTACGGGAACACATCTGTCTAAATCTTCAACAAATGTTGAACAACTGATTTATTTTTTAAATTAAGGCATTTTTTTTTTTTTACATTTATGTAAAATTTAATGTAAAGCAAAGTTTGGCCAACAGTTGGGCCCAGGATGTGATGCAGCCACCCACCACTGGGAGCAGGGTGTGGTGGAGCTGCAGCCCAGCTGCAGCCTTCTCCCACCCCTCCTGTTTTTTAGTGTGTATTTCAGGCAGCAGGATAGTTCAGACTGTACGTTGACATCTCTAACTTCACCTCATCTTTCATTCATTTCACTGTTCTTAAACCTGACTCTCAGACTATTAAAAAATATGTTTTTCCTTCTACAGATCAATCAACACCAAACGTTTGTGGATTTCAGATCTTTCTCTGTCTGGTTGTTCATCTGGCATTACAGTAAAGTCAGTCTGACAGGGAGTAGCCAGACAGGAGCATGAAAATGTTGGATCAAAACCAAGCAGGGACAAAGACAACATCTTCAATCAGGTAATACATGTGGAAAATTACATTTTTTCTCAGCCACTTTGGTGTATTACAGTTTTTCTCAATTGGTTTAGTACATTTCTCACATCAGAGTTGAAACTCTCAAAAGTTCTTGTTCAATTGTCACATCATCATGCCATTTGTGCAGATGAAAAAGGCGGTTTCTCATTGCATTGAACAAATTGCAAATGCTTTTGTCCATCCATGCAAATGATTGTGTACAATTCTCAGTTTTTTCGTACATTATCAATTGCTTTTGTCATGCTAATCAAAATGCTTTGTTATAGGACTCTATGAAATTGTCTCCTTCCCCAAAACATTTAGGCTATAGTTCATCATATAAGTCTTCACATGCAAAATGATTTACCAAGCCATCATAACATGTCAAGCATACATTTCCATAAGACATTTGTCTGTAAATATGATCTAAATTGGTAAATTCCTCTCAGGTGAATCTTTCTGTCTCTAATGAAAAGAGTTGATCAACCAATGATCAACAGTTTTCTGAATGAGCTCAATGGAGCAATCTACTAGGGAGTATATCGGTAACCAGAGCACAATAGAAAGTTACAATGTCTGACAATGGAAGGACAACAGCCAAGAAGAAGGAGAGGAAGAGGGGTGAGGCTGCGTGGTGGAGGAGTAGGAAGAGGAAGAGGCAGAAGAAGCGGACACGTGCTGAATTACATGGAGTTTACTGTATCAATCTGACAAAGCGCAGAAGACGGGGTCGAAACCTTATTGGACACCGAGTCACCATTGATGTACCAGGCCAAAGGGGTGGCAACATAACTATGTGTGCCGCAATATCAGATAACGGTGTGCTGACACACATTCCACCGATGGGTCCATACAACACTGAACGTCTAATAGCATTCCTAGACACAGGGATCATATCCTAGGTGGCCCAGCCGAGAATATGGCCCAGCCCAAATATGCCATAATATGGGACAATGTAAGCTTCCACAAGTCAAACCTAGTAAGGCAGTGGTACGCAAACCTAATTTATAATATTATTACTGTAGTATAATAATAATTTTTCTCAGCCTGGAGGTGGAAGGTGTATGACCGAGAGCCACACACACAAGTGACCCTTCTGGCTGCAATGGATGCAGCATGCCAAGACATTACTGCAGATTCCTGCAGGGCATGGATTAGGCATGCAAGAAGATACTATCCACGCTGCCTTGCACGGGAGGACATCAGGTGTGACATGGATGAGAATTTGTGGCCTAACAGACAGGAACGGGAAGAAGCTGAAGATCAGGATTGAGATTAGAATTTGGGGAGTTGTTCATATTTTTTTGTTTACTTACTGTATGACCTATGTTTATATTTTTGACCTATGTTTACTTACGTATTGTATTTCACCTTTGTTATGTGCAGTGGTGTCTTTTTTTTTCTTTACGCACTGCAATGTCAATGTTTGCCAATAAAGAAGTCATTCTGTAAATGTGAATCTTGTCTTTTCCAATCAGTCTTACACATATACATTATATGAGGTCAAATGTACAACACTTGTCATCACACCTAAACCACATTTTACATCAACATGTCCCTTCAAAGTGCACTATTCAATTGCCAACATGACTAATGAATTTGACTGTCTTATCCATACACAATGACACAATGATTAAACATTCTGATGGTACTGACAAGTATATTGACACAAAAACTTGCCTTTGAGGGATGGACTAAGGATTTTGAGCAAGAGACTGGCTTTTGCAGGTGATCCACGGTGTTTTGCTATTTGTCCAAACTGTTTTGAGAAATGCACTTCTGCAAATTGCAAGAATGATTCGAAAAATGTACCAAAGTGACAGTTATATATATCAGCAGCAATAAAAACAAAACCAAAACAAAACATTTTTAAAACATGTATAGGAATTTCTTGACAGATTTTGACAACTCGTTCAACATGTTTGTATGTGATGACTCAAACAATGAAATGAGGACTGTTATTTTTGAGAGAGAATGACTATTCAAATAAGTGATTGTGAGAAATGTACCAATGTGACTGAGAAAAGCTGTAAAATAGGCTGATTACATTTAAAACCAGTGGGTTTTATGGATGCAACAGCTGGAGGGAGAGATGCTGATAGATAGACAGATAGATAGATAGATAGATAGATAGATAGACAGGTAGATAGATAGATAGATAGATAGATAGATAGATAGATAGATAGACAGACAGACAGATATATAGATAGATAGATAGATAGATAGATAGATAGATAGATAGACAGACAGACATAGATTGATAGATAGATAGATAGATAGATAGATAGGTAGATAGATAGATAGATAGATAGATAGATAGATAGATAGATAGATAGATAGACAGGTAGATAGATAGATAGATAGATAGATAGATAGATAGACAGATAGATAGACAGATAGATAGATAGATAGATAGATAGATAGATAGATAGATAGATAGATAGATAGACAGGTAGATAGATAGATAGATAGACAGATAGATAGACAGATAGATAGATAGATAGATAGATAGATAGATAGATAGATAGATAGATAGATAGACAGGTAGATAGATAGATAGATAGATAGATAGATAGATTAGACATCTTGTATTTGTATTTTCATTTATATTTGTCATGCAAAGAAGACCACTAGGTTTATGTCCAACTATTGGAGATCTTAATGGAACTGTGCATAAAATAATAGTGATTCAATGTAATTCCTTTTTTTCTTTTTTAATTTGTATCAATAATTTTCTGGAAATGCTTTTTCCTCTCATCCTTTTGTCTCTCTTTCTGGCAGCCTTGCAGTTCCTGATTGTTGCCAGTAGGAGGTGTGATGGTCCACCAATTGCAGCAGTCACTGCTAGAAGTCCTCAACTGTGTGTGTATTGATGACACTATTAATAACATTATATTTATATTTCAGCATTATACTATTATAATGATCAACATCACAATCACCCAAATCAAACATTAAAAGTCAGTAAAACTAAATAAAATTATGTGATAATGTAAGTAATGTGACTCACATACATTATATATGATATGATATAATGTCTGTATGTAATATAACTGTGTAATGATAATATGTATTCATAATATAGATTAGGAATGTATTCAGCACTAATCAATGCATGTTAAATAATGACATCATTGAGAATACATTTGGTATATACTCTAAACTATGTGAAGTTAATTAAATAATGAATGAATGGATTAGATGAAGGTGCCATGTATTGAGGGTGACAATGAGAGCATTGATTAATGAATAGGAAAATGAAGACAAGTGGTGATAATTCCAGTGAGCATTGAGTGTGTTCTGACATTGATCAGAATAATGACGCTGATCATATCTGGCAGCATTGTGAGCATAAGAGTGGAGATGATTATGAAGTGACTTTATAAACAGGAATTGATGATTATGTTTGTAATGTTTTGATGGTCATCGTCAGTTTTGATTACATTACTTAAGTGTTAATGCCTTAAAGGGGGGGGGGGGGGGGGGGGTATGTATACATGCTGTAAACTGAACCTATTTGTGAACAGTTCAGGTGTTTACAGGCATCAAGTCTCCATTTGCCGTGGCCCGTCTGGGGTAATTAGCTAGATCATTGATCATTGTAGAGCCTCATTAACTCAAAACCACGTATTCAGGTTGCAGCTTTAGACAGAAATCACACACTGTTTAAAAATTCAGAGTCACTTCAAAGCAAAAGCAGAGTTCAACACTAACATCATTAAACATATGTAGTCAACAGAAGTAGTAGGAATAATAGCAACTTCACATTAACAACAATAAATAAAATAAAGACTCTGTGTCTGGTATGATGTTATGTATTAATCTCCATGGGATGAGGTGGACACTGACTGTAGAGGTTCATATAGGAACCACTTGTATGAAATAAAATATACTGAAATCACTGATTTTACCATCAATATCCTAGAAAAATACCATCTAGCTTCGTGTTGTATTTTCTACAAAGCAACATTTCTACTTCTGTCCTTTGTTACTGCAACTTAAATACCAGTGGCAAGAAAAATTAAAGCAACAGGAAGCAATTTGACAGATCCAACACTGTCTTTTCTTTCTGTCTTTTTATTTACCAAATCAACTCATTTGAATGTAAAAGGAAAATATATGTGAATGCATGATAATAAATGGATATATATAAATACCATGAGCTATAGAGGCTGGAGCGGGTCATCCTCTGATCTCAGGGTCGCTCGTTGGGTTCCCCTGCTCCTTCTGCCACATGTTGAGGGTTAGGGTGACGTCCAGCTGGTTAAGCAGCATCTCTGCATGGCAGCTTTCCAAATAACCTCCATATTTAAGATATATACAGTAGACACATTTTCACGTTATTTTATTTTCACCAATCATCAAATGCAGACAGATTTGGGCCTTTTGCGGGACTCCTTAGAACTGAACTAGTCTGAAAAGGAGCTGAATCCGGAGGAGCTGTCCGCTTCGCGTGGTGCTGAAAAACCGCCGAGGATCCGCCGGCACCCACAGGAGCTCCCCGTGACGGGTTCACTCGTCACCTGGACTCAAGCCGGACTGCACTTAGCCTAACAATTAAAAGACATTTCTGAATCACATCCATTCGCAAGAAATATCCTTTAATTGTAAGGTCAAGTGTAGTAATCTTCGGGTTCCAGCTTCTGGGGAAAAAACAAACAAACAAAACAACGACCTCCTCCTCCTCCGCCTTTCTCGGGTTCCCACGGTCCGTCACTTTCTCACCTGAAATGACATTGATAGGAGGGTGGGGGTGGGGAGGTCAGTGACGTCACGTGGCCGTTTACGCGTAAAAAAACAAACCTCTGCAAGTCACAGGCGAACAAACACATCCACGGCTCCGAGAAGCGGCGTCCCACAAGAAAGCCAGAGAGCAGCATCAGTAGTGAGGTGCTGCTGCCTTTCGCTGACTTGTTAAAACTCCCGCGGCTACGTCCTTCAACACATCTCCTCCTCTCCGCCGGTAACGGGACACCGGCGCATCCGAGCCCGTTTCAAACCTTCCTCTCCCGCGGCGCTAGCTGAGGAGTCCGCCCCTCCCTTTTTTGTTTATTTTTTAAACCCGTTTAATTTATTCCTTACACATACCCTCACCACATCACGACTAGCTGTCAGATTTCCCTTTTCTATTTTTTTTTCGACAAGTCACGATCCCCCGAGTCTTCGATCCCTCTCCCCTTCCATAAAATCTCCTCCGCTCATCCAGCGCCGGCGGCGATTTTTACGCACAGAAGTGACGGCGGGGGATCGAGAACCAAACATTTGACAAATTTCAGGGTTTTATTCATTCCCTAAATGAGCTTAAACGTAATACGACATTGAACCTGAATCTCACCTTATCCTCTAGTCGTGTTTGCCTCTTGTCCGCGCACCGGCGGTCATCCACAACCTCTCCAAGCCGCCGCCGGTTGGGAAATTCCGCTTTTGTCACACTTGATCCGTCATTCATTCAGCAACTCTAAAAAATGATACGTATGAGATGAAGCGGATTAGACAGGCAATTATAGACCTGCTAAAGAGAAAATAAAAATTAAAAAACAAAACAAAAAAAACCCTGGAGAATCAAAAATCGCGTATTTGCACACATGTACCCACATCACGCGCACGAAACAAGAGTAACGACATGTAACAGCGTCGAACTGTAGCAACGGGAGTGAATCCGACGACGGCGATTTACGGCGTTGGCGGATCCCTGACTTGAACCGAACTTCGGTTCGGTAGGTACGGAGAGCGCGTCCGGCTCGCGGAAAAAAAGTGAAGTCGTGCTGTCGCAAGTTCATTAAAAACCGCGCCGACGACCTCGGTTCATCCCGCAGAAGATCGAGCGGGGCTGCGCCTTATACCTCACCGCTTCTCCTCCGCTGGACGCGCATCCATCCATCCATCTATCCATCCATCCACCTATCTATCCATCCATCCATCCATCCACCACCACTCCCCATCTCTCTCCATCTCCATCCACCGCCTCTCTTTTCTCCGGTCGGGTTTCCAGCGCCGTAGATAGAGGCTCTGCAGTCACGTGGGTCGGGGGAGAAAAGAGAGAGAGAGAGAGTGAGAGAGAAAGAGAGATAGAGAGAGAGGGGGAGAAAGCGTCCTTCCTCCTCCTCCTCCTCCGCAGTTCGCAGTGTGTTATGTCTCAGACTCGGAGGTAGAGTCAGAGCTGCTCGTCCGGCGGATCTCCACCTCTGAAACAAACCCCCGGTGTCTTCTCTCATCCTACCCCGCTTCCCTCCTCACTTACCCGGGTTTGGTTTTTTGTTTCTCTCTGGATCACTGGAAGCTTCTATTTATTTCTTTTTTTAATCCCCTTCTTCTTATTTTCTTCTTCTTGACTCCAGCCAACAGTTTGGTCTTTGGGATTTGTTTTTTTTTCATCTTTTTCTTTCTTTCTTTTTTTCTGGTATAACTATCCGGTGGTGATTTCCACTCAACACTGTTCCCCGCCGCCGCCGCCGTTCCGCAGCCGCTTTTACTCACCCGACGCTTATTTTGGATTTGTGCTCATCACTGGAGAAAAAAACACACAAACACACAAATCAGCGAGGTGGATCCGTGGATGCGCCTCTTTGGCTCAAATTGGAGATGGAAGTGCTAATGTTGTTATTTCATTCCCTGTGGATATTGCAATGCAACACAGTGAGCGCCGACTCCATCATTCACATTGGTAAGACACCAACCCGGGCTGCTTTTTTTTGCAGGGCTTTTGGCTGCAAGGAGAGACATTAAAGATGTGAGCAGGAAAGCACGTTACAGATGCTTTTATGAAATATAGAAAAATATAAGCGCTGGTTCGAGTTGAGTTATGTCCAATTTTAAAATCTCCTCGCTGAAAGAAAAAAATAGGATAACGTGTGTAGGAAGGAAGGAAGGAGGCTGTTGCATCCAGGCGCAGACGCACACGCAGCGAAGGCTGGTAGAAGTGGCCGCAAAGTGTGTTTGCTCCGCGCCATCTCTCTTATCCATCTCTCTTATCTATCTCTCTTATCGATCTCTTATCCATCCCTCTTTTCTCCACGGGCAGGGAAGGAAAAAAAAGCTCACATCGATGCATATTCAGATTCGCACGCGGAAAATTCGCGACTGGCAGGAGAAACTGGCCCCGACGTGGGTGTTTTGGAGGGTTTCGCTGCATCCATCCATCCTCCTCCGTCTCTTCCTCCTCCTCCTCCTCTTCCTCCTCCTCCATCCCTCGCTCCCTCGTCTCCCCCTCATCTATAAGCCTGAACTTTGAATTGGACGTGAGTGAAATGTTAATCAACTCTGTCAGGGGAAGCGATGACAAAAGGGACAAACGCCGACTGTTTGGGCTGTGAAACATCGTCGCAAACCCTAAAAAGCCAGTTAGCCAAGCACCACTTTTCCTGCTCGCTTCTTCTCTAGCTATTTAATTTCCTGTGATTTTAATGAATTCACTTTTTTCTTTTCTTTCTTTTTTTTAATTAACAAAGCAGGAATTGAATGAGCATACAGCAGTCAGGTCGGGTGTTCCAACATTCACACACGCACATACACACACTTTTCATATAAAACTCAGAATTTGCACTAATTCCACTTGGTGCTGAGATGATTGATGATAGATTTGGAAGAGAAGCCATCCAGTTTAGACAAGTAGTAGAAGCAATACTGCTAGTCCAGGGGTCTGACACTTCAGACCTCAGATCAGAAGCTGCAACTCAAGGCATCAAACTCAACAGTGGTAGCACTGCAGTGGCCTGTATTTTCTTTTGTTTGTTTGTTTTTTAGCCACACTTCATACTTAAAAATAATTTCCCAAAAGATAGTGACAGGTGGCTTGCTTCTCTATCACGGAGAGATGCAAGGCCATGTTTGACAGAGATACAACAAAGTGGTGAAACATGAGCTGCCTCCTTACTTCAACATCAACAAAGAAGGTGTTTCCTCTGTGGTGAATGTTGTGTAATGAAGTGAAGATCTTTAATCATAAATGCTGTAGAGGGTTGTCACTGGAAATGTTTCACCAAGCAAATATCACGCATGCTGTTTGTTTCCACTTAATCTCCAAAAGATGAATGGATGGACAGATGGATGCTTTACTGTCCTTCTGGAGGAAATCTGTATCGAGCCCACATATCAAGAACAAGAGAGAACAGTAACATGGGATTATCGAGAACACAGCACAGTAAATGCAGAAAATGTGTAGAGGATGATGATGCCAAATAGTGCAATCGAAGCGGGAACATGTAGCTGTGGCTGACACAGTGGGATGAATTAAAGAGCTAACTAAGCAAAGGAAAAAAAGGAAAATATGACCTGCTGTGGAGACATTTTATATTGGGTTGTGTGCTTTAGAGGATAAATTCTATTGGTTTCAGAGGATAGGGAGGATTTCAATGAGGCATTACTGCAAACCCCATACAGCATCCCTGAAATGTCAGATATGCAGTGTTACAGGTATGAAAAGAAAGTACTTGTGTTCAGTGTGACACTAGTGAGAGGTTGATAAACACCATGTGGCGGTTCATGCGAGGCAGAAACATGAAAATAAGTGTCGTACCATGAGTGTGAATCTGGCCTTGGACATCTGGCTCTTGTTGTGTGTCTATGCCAGTCTGGCAGTGGATCTGTGCAGCTTCTAGCAGCACAAATCACAGCCTGTAGCTTCGAGATGTGTGAATTCACTCACAGAGTGATGCAGCAGCAGGAAACTCACAGTCAGCTGCAGAGTGCTTGAAGTCCTTGTAGATTCAACATGTAGTTTTACTCCTGAAAAATAGGATTTTCAGTGACTGAAAGTTGAGTTTTCTTCTTCGGGCTGCAATCCCTGGCCTGTGTGTAGCTTAGAGATGTGTGAACTCACTCTCAGAGTGATGCAGCAGCAGGAAACTCACAGCTGCAGAGTGTCAAAGTCGTTGTAGATCCAACATGTAGTTTTACTCTTCAAAAATAGGATTTTCAGTGACTGAAAGTTCAGCTTTCTTAAGGCTGCATTTCCTGGCCTGTGTGTAAAAAAGTGATTATTACATACTTGTATTAGGAATGTTTCTGCATATTATAATAAAACACTCCTTGATCACCGCACAGCCATTTGAACATAAATAACAGTTTATCTTTGCCTTTACTTTAAGTTCTTTATTTGTGTATAACCTTTATGATGCAATAATGAGTCATGTTTCATAGGTTTCCTGTGGCACACTGCTCAAATGGACTTTACAGAGAAGCTTTATGGTGCAATGAATATTTCTTCACTGCTCTATCTGTTGGTTTATTTGACATGCATACTAGCCCAGAGAAAAGAGAACCATTACCTTTTATAAAGTAGCTCCACAAGAAGCATCACATCTTTTATCAAGATGACACGTTTGTGAAGTCAAGATTGATTCACAAGTTTAGAAGATTGATGAATGTGGCTTGTGACTCATCATGTTGAGCCTTCTTCTGGCCCCACAGCAAAGTTTATGGCTGAGGTCTAAAAGTTTACAGTAGTTTGCAAGAAAGACAACATTTTATACCATTCTTTATGTACCTTGTTATTTTTTTTAATGACTCATGGTCAAAGAATATTTTTTAATTTTCTGATGGTTTCATTTGGAGATTGTTTTGCTTTCTTTTAGGTTTGATTAGATGAAATTGTCCAGTATAATATATAACCAATTTGTTTGATTCCTAAAAGCTGAATAGTTGACATAGATGAATGATTATCTGATCCATATTTAAGTACTTGCCAAACAAGTTCACAGAATGCTGATAAAGCCCATCGCATGTATACCAGGTAAATCTCACAGTGTTTTTTTAATCTGGTGTTTGACATTGCCTTCTGAGTATGCACAATATGCATTCATCTGGCCAGAGACTTCCTGGGGCTACTTCTGGGCAGCCCTCTGCTATCTTGAATGTGGATAACATAATTTAATTGTCTGGCTTTCTAGACTCTCAAAATGTTATCGGACCAAATCAATCAAATTCTGAAGTGATTTCCTTTGTTTCCTTTCCTTTGTGATGGTCTAAACAATGCATTCATAGTTTTACAGCCACTAGAGTAACAGTTGGTTACAGTGGAGCCTATGATACAAGCACATGTGGATAATGTGTAATGAATGTTGCTGCCAGAAGGGGGAGATAAAAGTTCTGCACTACAGCTTTAACTAAAATCAGTAAAATCCTCGGATTATTTTGAGGCGTCTTTGCTCAGGTTTGCTCAGGTTTGGGACTACTGGAATAGCAGCCTCTTAAAATACATAAGAAGAGTCTGAAATCAGCAGGATTATGTAATCTTTTTAGTGGCTCCTCATGAATTCTATTAGAGAAATCACTTCTTTGATGTTGATATAGAGTTTTTACAGACTGTTTTACAGAATGATCATCTTAATTTAGGTCTAAACTTAAACTTTCTTTATTGTCATTTATAAAACTCAACAGTGCATTTGGAATGAAATTTTAGTCCATTGGCTGCATTATAACTATATGAAGGTCAGTCGCTGATTTTCTATATCTGCTTATTCCTCACTAGGGTCACAGGGTTTACCGGAGCCAATCCCAGTGAGAGGCAGGGATACACTCCAGACAGGTTGCTATGTATAGGAAATTTAGAGTCTCCAATTAAACTCAGCATGTGTTTGGACTGTGGGAGGAAGCTGGAGAACCTGGAGAAAACCCACCAGACACAGAGAGAACATGATACTCCACACAGAAAGGTCCCAGACCAAGGACTTGAACCTGCACCCTTTTTGTGAAGCAACAGCACTAACCCCCGTACCACTGTCACCCCTATATGAAGAGTTCTTTTGCAAAAGCAGATAACTCCACTCTAATCTTCCATAATAAAAAGAGGTATCTATTAAACTTTGCAGTTTAAACTGTAAAGTGAAGTCTAAACTTTAAAAATTACAAGCCTCAGATCATTCTTTTCCAAAATGGTGTTTATCTTTTGGAGCTCTTCATATATAAATACAACAAATTTATCCAATTATAAAAATAACAGAAGAAATTGTTGAAAACTGAAGCCGGAACCATCTCCCTCCTCCCTGCCAGTGTAGCTGGTCTGTGGTCACAACAACGGATGTGTTCAGAGCCTCCATTGTGTGACTCTGAGTGACTTGGCAGCACAGCAGGACGTGCAGATCAGATGTGACAGTGTTCCAGCCTTGGTCCCAAAAACCCCCCTGTCCCCCATCCCTCATCTCTGTTCCCTGTGGAGGACTGGTGGCAGGCGGTGGGTGTTCTGATCTGTAAAAGAGCTGATACAGGTGAAAACACGGTGCTGGCACCTTCAGGCGACCTACCATGGCCTCTGACCCGCTCTGAATGCTGTGGGATCGTGTGCATCAGTGGTGCAGAACATCCGTCCACAGGTTTTCATTCCATCTGCTCACAATAGCAGCTGGTTTCTCTAATTAGTCCCGCCCCCTTTTCTGTTGGCTGAATGTGCAGAAAAATCATGGCAAGCTATTTTTAACATAAAGGCTGAATTCGACTATCCAAAATTAACATTGTCGATATTGTCTTTCTGACTAATCGTAATTATGTTTTGAATAGTTGCATCTTTCATTTAAGATATGTGTAACATAAATGTGACTAGTCAAAATGACATATAGAGATATTTGTAATTCAGTTTCAGTAATTCATTATCTGATGTCACTGAAACGTCATTCAAGTCATCACACATCTTACATGACAATTAGAGATATCTGTAAATAAATTTTGACTTGGCATAATTGAAAGTTATGGATGTCTCAAACGTCACAACACATGACGTCTAATTGTCAATTTGTTTCTCTATGTCTCTATTCTCTAAAAGTGGAGACACGTCAACAAAGCCATTTTGCCCAGTCTAAACTGTAATTCAAGTTACTATACGATTCCATTCTGACTAGGCAAACTTGAAACAGATATCTACCATTTCAGATATCTCTGAGTCAGAATTTAGAGATTACTATTCATAACTCATTTAAAGATATCAGTAATTTACATACCGTATTTTACTTGTATTTTACTTGTACTCCGTATTTTACTTGTTTTACTCCGTATTTTACTTGTACTCCGGAGCGACTATAAGTCACTCCGGAGTACAAGTCGCACCAGCCATAAAATGCATAATAAAGAAGGAAAAAACATATATAAGTCACACTGGAGTAAGTTGCATTTTGGGGGTAAATGGGGGGTTATGTTGTGAAGCAGAGGTAATTAGGGGGCAATTGATTGTTTATCCAGTGGGTGCCGCTGTGTGATCATTGTATCAAGAAGGTTTACTGAAGAAGAGGGAAGTTTCTGCGCATGCGTGAGTGAACTCTGAACTCAGAACCGGAGCCGCTGCTCTGAACTCCTCTCTTCTCCTCTTTGTCTCGATAAAAAGTGAACAAACAGATTTAAAATTTAAATGACGAACAATTTAAAATAAAAACAGGCTGAACGGTGCTGACGTTACATAAGATAACTGAGAACATGCCTGGTATGTTAACATAACATATTAAGAGTTATTCCCATAACTATAGCATCAATAACATGCTAAGAAGTTTACCAAAACCATCCGTGTCACTCCAAATATCCGCTAACTAAAATCCAATGAAATCTTCCTCCTCGGTTTCACTTCTCATCAACTCCTCTAACTCTGGAGGTAGAAGACGCGGCGCTTCCTCTTCTACGTCGCTGACGTCAGACGTCATATTTTACTACTTGCAGCTTGTAATCTGCAGAATATGATTTTCTTTTCGGTGCTGTTTTTGTTCAGCCCTTCTCAGTTGTTTTTAAAAGTTATCGCCAATGTTGAAATTATCAACACAAGCCTAGACTGCCCTCTGTTGTTTTAGTGTGAAAATAACACATGAAATGATATACTGGTAATAATGTGTTAATAATTTCACACATAAGTCGCTCCAGAGTATAAGACGCACCCCCGGACTAACTATGAAAAAAAAACGTGACTTATAGTCCGGAAAATACGGTAGATATCTTAACGTTAATTATAGATATGTGTAATAACAAAGCCCATACACATGAAATGCAAAAGTGACATTATTTGTAGTTGTGGATATCTGAAATGACAGTTGTGGATAGGAAGAATGTAGTTTTGAATAAAAAGCTGCAGGTGTAACAACAGAAAACCGCTGGTCAATGAACATCAGTCTACCTGATCACAGGTCAACTCAGACCCAGGGGGCAGCATCAGAAACAGAGCCTGGATCACTTTTAGAGTTTAATTAACCCCCTATTGCTTGGTGTTGCTATATGGCAACAATCACTTTATCTTCATTTTTTCTAAAAAGGTGTGACATGATATCTATGTTTTGCAGTTAGATGGGAAAAAAATGCTTTTATTTTTGGAGGACATACAATTTATGAGGTCACATGACCAGGCTATCCTGTTTATCAGTCCCTTTTGCTCATGGACATTTGACATGTGAGCATGTCAACATTTGACCACATAATTGAACTGAACTTGAATTGAATTCAATTTTGATGTTCTCAGTTTTCCCTAGCCTAATGGAGTCCTATTGACTTACATGGCATGAAACTATCCTGAGATGTTTACAACCTTTTCTTAAATTTCTTAAATATATCTATAATTTAGGCCATTTTACCTACCTTTTACATCCCAATTTCACTCGATTTTAAAAGAGAGCAACCATCTAAAATACATATTTTTTGTCAATATTTAGTATGAGTTATCCTACATAAAGGTCCCATTTCATGGAATTTTCTGTTTTTTTTATTGTTTTTGTTTTTTTGACACCCCTAACATGTTACATTTGTGATTTTAAGGACAAAAATGTCTCTTGCTGGAGCTCTAGAAGGCACAGATTGTTTTTGATCCTGCTCATAAATATTCATGTGTCTCTCTTCTGATTGGCTGATTTTCACTTAGGAGACTAAAACAAGTGGGTGTAATTGAGGGAAACTGCTGGGAACGTCTACAGGTGGAAGTTGCTACTGTATGACAGCTGTGAAAAATGTCTAAATCCAGGCTGTGTTACTTCTCCATTTTTTGAGTGTTTGATGCATGGAAGAGTATTTATATAATCTCTAAAGTTTATCTAGAGTAAAGAAAAACATGTATGTTATGGTACTCTTTACATGTTTTAACTGAAAATCAATATTTGGCCACTAGGTGGGAGAAGAGTGAGACACATGATATTCTCATCTTATTTCTGTATCCAGCAGAAGCAGAGCATTCATTTTGAGACCTGTTTATGAACCGATGACTATATACGACTGATTGACACCTTTTAGCTCTGGTTTGGTATCCACCAACTCCTGAGAAGATGTCTGTCTCTTTACTTGCTAGATGTTTCAAATGCTTCACTGAATTTGTTTGATACCAGTTTGTTGAATGATCATAATTTCTTACATTGTCAGTAGTCCTTGTCTGCTAAATATTTTGATGGGATGAGTGTTCTCACATGGCCATGGCCTGACATGGAATTAAAGTGACCGGTCTGATCTTCAGAACGGTTTTACGGTAAAGTTAACGTTCAGAGATTTACAAGTTACAAGAAAGTCAAAAACTGCAACTAGACTCTACCTCCTCCTTGTTCCTCTGGGCTGTTTTCCAGACCTGAAGGTCCTCTAAACGCCTCCCAGGCCAAGCGAATAACAAGTCACTTTTTATAAGGAGCCTGAGGAGGAGAGATTACTCCATCCCATGAGCCAGGCAGCCGACGAGGGATGATTTACGGTGTTGGTGTAGGGGGCTAGGAGAGGGAAAGCTCTTCTTATCCGCTGCTGAGTTTTGGAAAGGCGAGCTCAGACTGCAGGAATCCAATCTGTTGAGGCTGGCAAAGCGAATGAACAGCTGCGGCCTTTTCTCGCCCCACTGCTAAATAAGATAAACTAACCCAGTTAGGGAACGACGCAAAAGGCTTCCCGCACTGTCTCAGAGAAAGCTTAGCCAGGCCGTTTACCTCTACTACCTGCAGACACACACACACACACACACACACACACACACACACACACACACTAGCTAGAGAGAGCTAGGATATCTCTCTAACATAATGCAGTGGCCAGTCTGTGTTTTGTGCTGAAACTGAATATATGTAAATTAGATTTATTCACAGCTACAAATAGTAGTGTTGAATAAAAAAGTACAAAAAGTAGTAGTAGAATAATTTGTTCTTATGAGCAAACTCCACTTTAGAGAAGCTTCTCCTAAAATGTTGTATTTTGTGAACAGCGTCAAAGGTGTTCACATCCATTACTCAGGTAGAAATATAGATAATAGGGTTAGAAAATACTTCAGTAGAAGAACTCAAGCTTTTTAGTGTGTAAAACTACTGGTTTTAAACCTACTTAAAGTATAAAAGTAAAAAGTAACCAGTCAGTCCAAATATATGAGTTGTGCTAATTTTTTTGGCAGAGATATTGAATTTTATATGTTTTGTTTTGTCCCTTTAAAAGTATTTGAACATGTTATAGTGAGTGAGTGAGAAAATCAAGAACATTTTTAAGCATATACAACCTCATCTCATCTTCTATACCCGTTTATTCCTCATTAGGGTCACATGGTCAGCTGGAGCCTAACCCAGGGCATTACAGCGAGAGGCAGGGATACACCTCAGATGGTCGCCAGCCAATTGTGGGTCACACACACCATTCACACCTAGAGACAATTTAGAGTCACCAATTAACCTGAGCTGGAGAACCTGGTGAAAACCCACGCAGACACAGGGAGAACATGCAAACTCCACACAGAAAGGACCCAGACCCAGGCCCAAGGAGGTTTTGAACCTGCAACCTTCTTGCTGTGAGGCAACAGCGCTAACCCCTGCACCACCATGTCACCCTCAAATGCAACCTTTAATTCTCAAAATATATGACCTATAATCACTTTATGGCAAAATAATAAAAAAAATGTTTTATGCATTGTAAGTCAGTCAGTCATTTTCTATACCTGCTTATTCCTCATTAGGGTCGCAGGGGTCTGCTGGAGCCTATCCCAGCACGTTACGGCGAGAGGCAGGGATACACCCCAGATGGTCGCCAGCCAATCGTGGGGCACACACACCATTCACTCACACACTCACACCTACGAGCAATTTAGAGTCACCAATTAACCTCAGCATGTTTTTGGACTGTGGGAGGAAGCCGGAGTACCCGGTGAAAACCCACACAGACACAGGGAGAACATGCAAACCACACAGAAAGGTCCCAGACCCAGGACGCAAGGCGGTCTTGAACCTGCGACCTTCTTGCTGTGAGGCAACAGCGCTAACCCCTGCGCCACCATGTCGCCCGCATTGTATTGTCCTAAAAGGTATTTTAACAGTGAAAAGGTCTGGATTGTTTATAATCTAGGGCACAGAGCAGGTCAAAGACTGCACTTTCTAAAATCACTGTTTGGCACTTACTCAGATACTTGACACGTTTGTTTGTGAAACATCTAGTCTGACACACACACACACACACACACACACACACACAGAGGTCACCTTACCCGGTGGTGATTGGCTGTACGTGTTGACTATATATGTGTGACCTGAGGATTTCTGGGAAATTGAGCTCAGTTTTAATTATACAGGAACAAAAAGAGAGCAAACCAAAAGTGAAAAAGAGAGAGAGTAGCATTTGCCAAGCAAGCTAAAGATTGTGGTGAAAATATGGTTAATTGAGAGAAATACAACTTGTTTCTGGTTTTCTGGTTTCTGGTTGTTATCACAGCCTTTAGCACAATAAATACTCCCATACCTCCGCCTCCCTCCTGCCCTTCGGGAAGGTGCCAGATTGCCTGATCCTGTGTGACTACAGCCATACACAGTTAATCAACACACAGCTACATGGGTTGGGTGTTACAATTACAGCAGTGGCCTAGTTAGCAATGTGTTTTAGGTTTTCAGTTTCTGGATAATAATGCACTTTCATGTTCTCTCCTGTTTTTATAGATGCTGCCCGGTTGGTAATGTTAAATAACAGCAGGGGCTCAATGAATATTAATACCCACCATGTTTCTTCCAGAAATGAATAAGTCATGTAAATGGATGGTGTTTATGTGCCAAATTGGCTGATACTGTTTGTAATCTGAGCAGATGCACATTTAATTTGCATTAAGTTGGTGTCTGATGATTATTGGCGGTCTGACAGAAGGGGAAGAGCTCAGGAACTCGTATCTTATGTGGACGGTTGTGAGTTTGTCAGTGAAAAGGCTGAGGAACGAATCCTCCTTCAGGTGGAGTCCTGCTGTTTATTTCTAATGAGCTCAGTCTGTCTACTGCTCCATACAGTGAGTGATGTCCCACATCCTGGAGATTTATTTTGTGTTCATACAGAACAAATACATTACAATGTTTTTTTTTGTCCAGATTCTTTTTTGTCATGCAACCATCAAACAACTGAAACATTACTTATTTGGATGTTTAATTATGATAATAGCTCTGCTGTATCCTCCATTAGCCCCGTGCTTCTTTTGGACTCAGGGGAAATGTCATCCTAAATCCTGGACGTTATTAGTCCTGTTGTACCTTGTGTGTTGCAAAATATTCCATTTCCAAGTTCCATTATAATTATTGTTATCCATTTTCACATCCTGAAATCTCTTCTGGCACACGATCAGAATGATTTAGTCTGGTTAAACAGTGTGAGCATGAAGGTTGACCTTAATTTTTAAAATTTTATTAAATTAATTAATTAATTAATTTATTTATTGTATAATTTGCACTGATTTAAAGCTGCTAAATCCTGTTCAACTGACCTGATTGGTTGAATTTCATCATTTATTTATGATAGTAGCTATTTGAGACCAAATTCTATTGGGCCCTTGGGTGACCTTGGGTCACTCAGATTAAATTTCTGGTTCATCTTCTATTACTTACAGTTGATGCTCATATTGCTGACAAACTGAAAGATGTGTCTCTGTGCCCCTAACTCTAACCCTAATCCCTATACCTAACACTAACCCCTAACCCCTGTCCCGAACCTTAACCCCTAACCCCAACCCTAACCCCTAATCCCTATACATAACCATAACCCCGAACCCCTGTCCCTAACCCCAACCACCAAAGGTTAACCCTAACCCCTAAACCTTATACCTAACCCCTAACCCCGAACTCTGAACCCCTCACCCCTAATCCTTATACCTAACCCTAACCTTAACCCCTAATCCCTATACCTAATCCTAACCCCTTACCCCTAACCCTGAACCCCTGTCCCTAACCCAGAACCCCTGACCCTATCCCTAACCCTAACCGCTAATCCCTATACCTAACCCTAACCCCTTACCCCTAACCCTGAACCCCTGTCCCTAACCCTAACCCTGAACCCCTGACCCTATCCCTAACCCTAACCGCTAATCCCTATACCTAACCCTAACCCGAACCTCTATCCCTAACTCGAACCTCTAACCCCTATACCGAATTCTAACCATTACCCTTAACCTCTTTTCCTAACACTAACCTATAACCCTAACTATAACCCCTAAACTCTAACCCTAAACCCCAAACTATACCTTTTATTTATATAATTCATAATAATGTATATCATAATTTATCCATAACCTTGGTTGCATTCTGGTGTTCACTAAAGTTCGCCTTTTTTTGTGTGTGGTAATGAAGGAGTCAATATTCAAGTGATGCATTCCCACCTAACAGTACCAGATAACACAGCCTGTGATTATTCCATATAATGTCTGACCTGTGACATCACATCCTGTTCTGTTACTGCTTGACCTTTTTTCTGAACCATCATCGTCTTGGCCTTCCCCTTAGTGTGCTCTGGATTGAGATTGGTTTAGTTTCAGACAGAAAGCTAGCTTCATATCGCCTTTATCTTAAGAACGACTAATTTGATAATACAGTGTTTGCTTTTCTCTTGGATATTTATTTGATTTTACCCCTGAGTTCTGGCCAGAAATGTGCTGACTTCATTGTTTATCAGGGTTAAGTGTGAGGGTGTTTGAAGTCCTATATCCAATCAGAATTTTAAACAGTGAAGCTATCCTCATCATCTTTTTTGCTTACAAGTGTGTGTATCCAAACCCTGATGTACCATATTTTTCTTTTTTCTTTTGTATTCATTTATATAAGAACAGCCAACGGTATAGAGCTGTTCTTATATAATATATCGTGGTTAAAGGGAAAGTTTGGTATTTTGTACATCTAGTCCACATTCCTGGCATGTATCTGAATCACGGAGACCATAAATTCACTGATCACTCCAGTATTGAGTTTTGTAGCAATTTCCCTGACTGGATTTCCAATACAATGTAAGTACACAGGGCAGAATTGAATCATAGTAGAAAAAAAATCTATTTAACTTTCATGAAAAACTGAATAAACACTGGTAAGAAACTTTAGTATGTAATCATGCTTACCTCGGTTATCTGTACTGTGTAATGTTTCCAATTTCTTTCATTTGTTCTTGCTTCGAAAGGCTTGGAGCCTTACTAGATTTATGAATTTATAAATCATTTATAAATTACATGACAACATCTTGACAAGTAAGATTAAACCATGAGCTTCCTGTTTGGGAAAGAGCTACTGAAAACCTGCCCTGTACACTTCTGTTAGGATGATATCAGGTAAAATGGGCCATTTAAGGTTTGGGGGTCCCAGCCCCTCTGGAAATTAGAGCCAATGACAAACTGTTGACATAGCTGTGCTTGACAAGAAACAGGTGATTTGATTAGTTTATGGCTTCTAGGGTGGATGAGAAAATACTTCAAATCTAAACTGAGCCAGAAATGTATATGGTAAATAGCTTGGTATGACACATCTAACTAAACCCATTTTACCTGATGAGATGGACCATTTTACCTGAAGTCACTCATGCATAAAAAGTGGCAGAGCGAAAATTTCAAGATTTATAGGACCTAAATAATTATATTTTATCACATAATTCCAACACAAAATGATCAGAAACAGTGATCATTATTAATCATAAATAGACATGGAAAAGGCATATGTAGTATTGCGCTATTGTCCCAAGTGATTTATCAAAAAGTGGCTCAGTTTACCTGATGTCATCCTATGTATGAAAATATGATCAAGGAATATTGCTATGAGACTTAATCCTGGAGGGATCAGTGACATTATGGTCTTTATGCTTCAGGTACATGCCAGGAACATGGGAAACGAGATGTCCAAAATACCAAAGTATCCCTTTAAGGGCTAAAGAGGACCTCAGTGGTGGTAAGAAAGGAGGAATGAGCACCACTCATTCACTTTCCCTACCCAGATTTATTCTGCTGGTTCAATCCTCCAGACCAGCACACAAGCTGGCCATTCTCACCTTTAAACCACCACAGCCACAGCAGTGGTACAGTGTTGTGTGGCTTGGTCTGAGCCACATCTATAGTTTCATTTGTTGTAGAGACACACACATTTTGACCCCCAAAATAACAGTGGCGGAGACTTGCAGCCGTCACAGTGAACTGACCCATAGCTGATGCTGCTATTTATCCATCATCATCATCACCTCAGGGTTCTGAAGGGATGAAGAAAATTGGAAGGCTGATGACATCATTTTTTATTTGCATGGTTTCATTTGAAATTTAAGTTATATTTATTCTTTGTAAGACTTCTAATTGGTTTAAAATGTATTTTTAGATTTGTTTTCTGATAATCTCATGAGCACCTTAGGAACCCCTGTGGAGATATTCACTAAAATCAAATGAATGGGAATCGCTGACAGCACCTTTAAAAGATAAATGGTACCTCTTGCTTAACAACTGATTAACCCTTAATAGGAATGGATTTTGCTGTTGATGAATGAATGATGGCCTATAAGTATTGATGCATTGATTTTATGCAGAAATTGTCTGTGATGAGAAATGGAGAAAAATCAGACTGTCTCCTAAACTCAGAGAAGACAGTCAGCCTGCAGAATATAACTATGAATGGTAGTTTTTTATGTACTCTGTGGTAAAGATAACTGATGATCTCTTTATTCAATTTTCCTTTCCACATGGCTAAGCAAGGCACCGTTTCGATCTATCTAACAGCACAGCAAATTTGTCTCCTATTGTAAGCTGTCAAAAATGTAAATATTCTCTAATGATATTCGGTTCCTCTTGTGTAACGTGTATAGTCATGTCAGCAGTAATCTGTGGAGTCAGACTGAGCTCAGCCCACAACTGGGAGCTGCTGACATGTCGCTGTCCTTGGTGCTGACAGGGAGGCAGCGAGTGGTGAGGAGTGTTTCCATGAATGGGAACGTCTCTGTCTGTGCTCCTACAAGAGACCCGGCTACAGCAAAAGTATAAACTGGGGGTTTCTTCATGAAAATAAATACAGTGGCTCAAGTTGGCTGTAGAGTTCTTTAAAGTTGTCACTGGGTGTGAATGAGCATGAATGTGGTCTGTCTATATGTAGTTACCTGCTGAACAGGAAATGTACCTGAATGCTTAGCCAGCTGCAAAGTAATGGCTCAATATCACAAGCTACAGCTTCCAACTTACTAAATACAAATATCTCTTTAAATCTTGAGTACTTTACTGAAGTAATGATTTTTCAGATGACATTTTATTCCTACTCCTTACATTGTCACACAATTATCTGTACTCTACTTTTAAAAGATATTGTCACTATTTCATTTCGGCTTGTTTTCATGACAACTGTTGAGCTACAAAGTGATTTTCTGCTAGAAAGTGCATTATTTGATCTGCTCTGTTCCCTAAATTATAACCAATCCTGCCTTTTTGCCTGTTAAAGTACCTTTAAAAGGACAATACAATGCATAAAATGCATTTTTCCTCTTGCCAAAACGTGTTGGCGGCATCACATTTTCAGTTTAAGGTTGTTTTTGCCTAAAAATCACTTGTTCTCATTCTTGAGTGTTATATTTAATACGTTTTAACTTACCATTACCTGATCAAATACTTTTAAAGGACAATACAACACATAAACTGCAATATGTCAAAAAGTGATCACAGCTTATATTTCTTGACTGACAATCAACTGATTTATATTCATTAATTTTACTTTTTACTATTTAAGTAGCGCAGAAAACTTTTACATGAGTAAAAAGCTTGAGTTAATATTACAACTTCTACAGAAGTATTTTTAAACCCTAGTATCTATAAATCTACCCAGGATATTAATTTAAAAACTTTTGACAGCTCTGTAATGCAACAAGTAATTAGGAGCAACACATAGATTAAAGTGAGTACAATGAAAACCATGCATTGGTGACATAGTGGTACAGTGGATAGTGCTGCTGCCTCACAGAAAGAAGGTCACATGTTCAAGACCTTGTTCTGGGACCTTTCTGTGTGGAGTTTCATGTTCTCTCTGTGTCTGGTGGGTTTTCTCCAGGTTCTCCAGCTTCCTCCCACAGTCCAAACACATGCTGAGGTTAATTGGAGACTCTAAATTGCCCATAGGTGTGAATATGTGACCGCCCGTGACCCTAATGAGGAATAAGTGGGTATAGAAGATGACTGACTGACCATTCCCTGTGAGGCCTATGGGATATATATATATTTTAAATAAAGTAAAGTTATTGATGCTACTTCACTGGCAATCATTTTATGCTTGTTCTTAACTTTCCTGTACAACATGTCTAATTTGCAGAAACGAAACAACAAAAAATAAATGCAAAACACAAAGATTTACATACATAGATGTATGAAATAAATTTTTATTCAACGCTGAAGAAAGACAATCTTGAAGTAGGCAGGAGGCAGCAGAATGCTTCTATTAAAATCTGAGAATATTGTCACCCATCACAGGCTCCATAAATCTCTGCAGAGATTAATAGGTCCACCGCAAAGCTAAAGTTTATGGTTGCAGATCACAGACGCTGTTAAAGCTCCAAATAAACCAGACGCTTTCTCTGATTTTCCAGTAAATACGTTGCAACACACAGCTTTCAGCTGTTGCCTGGTGCAGCGTCATCACCCTGTATGTCGTGCAGGAGAGGCCACTAACTCCAAATCACACATTCATTTTCCGACATAAATTGGAATTTCCCCCATTTTCCAGGGCATTTATTAGATATTCAGCACAGTCAGAAATTCTGTAATTTAACCTAAAGGATGCAGAAGCGTTAGACATCTAGTAAACAGAAATGTTTAGAATAAAATGCAATTTATATGCTGATTTGCTAAGTAATACATCTTGACTCTACATTTTATGTAAAGACATGTACAGTGTGCTGAAACAGGATTAAGACATGTCCTCTTTGCAATGTTTTACATATTACACCTGATCAGCCAATTAACTCCAATTACAGCCAATTATTTTTTACACCAATGAAGTAAAAGTACCAATAATGCAATCAAAAACTCCTAAGTCCTGCATGAAAAGTCTTCAGAGTATATCATTAGCAGCAAAATATACTTGAAGTATTCCATCAAATGTATTGGTTTAGTCTCGAACTGGTACTTTTTTATATGACATTATTATAGCAGGTTGCTAATTCTGCTGCCTCAATGTGCAGAATTTGTCTGTTGTAGCTGAAGGAGGATCTAGTTTGAACTACTACACATTTTGATATTGTACATTTTCATATAGGTGTACTAAGTTGAGTGGTTCCCAACCTAGAGGTCGGGACCCTTCAAAGGGTCAGCAGATAAATCTGAGGGGTCACGAGATAATTAATGGGAGAGGAAAGAAGAAAAAAATAACTTCTGATACACAAACCTGTTTTCCCTTTTTTTTGCCTTTTTCTCTAATCATTGATTTTTGCTAAATTATTTGATCATTTGAACATTTATTGAAATTAACCATGTGTTAAGAAATTGACAACTCATAGATATCTGAATTGTGCACCACTATGAAGTGACTGTGTCTTCAGGAGAAGAAGAAATGCTGTTGAAAATAAAATCTAAGTTTAAACCAACATGTGGATAAGGAATTTAACTTGAAAACAACATTTACTTCTACTTATTTACCAGGAAAGATGATCATTTAGTGAATACATATTAATCCCAAATTTTATTCAAGTTCAGTAGTGGACATTCCAACATAGGAAGAGAGATATCACATAGGACAGATAAGTTACTTAACTTATCTTTAGAGCTTTGTACTCGAGTAAAAGAGTAAAAGTACTGGTTTCAAACCTACTTAAAGTATAAAATAAATACAAAATACAAAGTACAAATACAAAATAAGCACCAATAAATGAACTGTCTGTCAGTCCAAATATATGAGCTGTAATGTAATGTAACAATACATGAATTGCAGTTCATGTATTGTATTCTCCCAAGTATTTGAACAGGTAATAGTAAGTGAGTGATATAAAATCTATTATAAATATAATGCAACTGTGAAAAATCTATCAAATATTTACCACTAAAAAGCATGGAGCAATGCAAGAGCACACATTGCATTATCTGCTCACAACATATCTTTGTTGTCCACTACAGGAGAAAAGGTTCCTGCTGTGGTGGAGAGAATCTCCAAGTACCAGGAGCTAAAGCTGCAGTGGTAGGACTTGAACCCACACCCCCATAGAGACTGGAGCCTAAATCCAGCACCATAGGCCACACTACCTCCACTTCTGAAAAGTCATGTTTGACGTGGTATTTTGAAGAGAGATGAAAGAAAATCAGAGTTTTAACCTGCAGCATTCCTACTGACATCAGTGCTACTATTTATTATTATTAAGCACCATGTGTTACGAACAATCATTTCCTATGTGCCTCTGCTTTAACCAGCACTATTTCTATATCAGGAAGAGTAAAATATCAACACTGATATCAAGTTGACAGTTACCAGAGGTTGCTGTCAGACATGAGTATCTAACAAATAAACAAGCCCTGAAAGGTGGAGTTAAGTTATCTTTGTCTGACCATGGACTTGACAGGTTCACCTGAACAATTAGAGACCCAACTTCAAACTGGCAGACCAGACCTTGCAGCTTGTACAAATGTATAGATATCAGAGGATTGCTTCAGTCTATCAACCTCTGGGTTATGGGTCCAACATGTTTCCACTGCACCACTCTGCTGTTAGTTGGAGTTTTTGGCCTTGCACATGCATGATTCTAAACAAACTTCTGTAAATGACTTCTGAATTTATGCAGAAATATAGAAATCTGATCTAGAAACCAGCATTTCTTCTGGATCATTAGCAAACTTTTCCAATATTCCTTGGAAGTTTGTTGAAAATCCAGCCCAAACTTTTTAAGTTACCTTGCTACTAAACTGACAGACAGAGTAGAGTTTTAGTATTACTTATATTTATGTATTAGTACTTAGTACTTCTCATATTTATGTATTTTTCATCTAGTTGAATGTAATCTATTTGTGTATGATTATCAGTCAGAGGGAGAGTTGAAAAAGGGAAAGCAGAGGAGAGAATGAAACATAACATACAAACATAAACTAGTGGCCCAGCAACCTTTAAGCTGATAAAGAAAAACATTCCATTCACAATATAATTTGACATAATATGTCATGGAAAATTATGTTTTCTCCCCACATTAAATGCTTTCCAGAAGCACAGTTACACTAATCATATTTCACATATGTTTAGCTTGACAAAAAAAGATACTTTCTCTTTCACTTCAGGTTTTATGGGAGTATTTGTCTTTTCTACTTCTAGTTCAATTAAACAACTCTTTCCCTAAATAAAAAATATCTTAGAATTGACATGTTCAGTAGAAAATACGTGTGGTTGTATGAGAGTAGTTGTGCTTCTCTTTGGCGTCACCAAACTAGCCTAATGTGTAAGAGAGCCAAAAAGTGTGATATGTTATGGATCTATTAGTCCTTCAAACAGTGATATCAGAACAAATAAAACCAGAGATATGAAGTAAGAAAAAAGTGAGAACATTTTGATTTTAGTTTTAGGTGAATGAAAAGGGCTGAGTTTGGTGGATGTTTAAAGCCCCCCACTAGCTGCAATGAGGAGAAATATAAACCTCACATCAGTTTCCTTACCATATCTCTGACAGGTGCAACAAAATTAATTCTTAATTGAAAATGTCTGTAAGTGTGATGTGAAAACTGACTGATTGATGGAGCCCAGAAACCAGACCGCCACCCTGTGAAATCCACTGCAAGAATCCTGGAGCTGAGCACAGTTCATCCAGATACTCGGCGTGCTGAATGAGCACAAGCAACTTGGCAAATTGAATTCTCACTCATAGGCAGCATTTAAATTGTGCATGACAAATTGTCCGTACAGAATCTAGGAAAAAATCCATTCATCAAACTGTAGGATTGTTGAACATTCTATCCCTCCATATATATGTTTGTTCCTCCATCCATTGCTGCATGCATGTATGATTTTACAATTGTGCTTAAACCTGAAGAAACACCTCTGTCAAATCTAATAACTAGGGACATTTTCATATAAATTTAATGTTCCCAGCACCTTTTCTCCCTTTCATCCAGTTCTTGAAAATTAAATACATGCATCACTTCAATTAAAGGACTAATAATTATTGTTTAATACACATACATTATGCAATATTTATTTGTCTCCTTTTCTTTCTACATGGTGTAATGCTGAGAAACCAATCACAACACAGTTGTCTCTTTAATAACTTTTTATTCACATTGGACTGAGCAATACAACACTGTATATACTGTATGCTGTTAGCTGCTGGTCTGGACCTCTCAATCATCTCCATGATCTCCATTGGCACATTTAGGGACAACAGGGGTGAGCTTTATTTGTTTTTTATGGGAACACATGTAACCTAGCTAAAATGATATGATGTTTGTTACTGGAGGGACTTTGACTTTAACACATGATGTGAAAGGGACTCTCAGGTAGACCCATGGATGGTTTGTGATGCCTGCCGTGAGATGGTGCTTTACATAAACACACAATAAAAATACATTAACAACTCATATGATGCACTTTTTTGATAGTTAATTTCTTACTTTTGATCATCATAAATTGAAGTAGAGTACAAATGAGCACACAGACGAGTACACTAATTTCTCTGAGTATTTAATACTTGAAACAATTTTATTGAACCCCTAGACCGTATCTATGCTAAAAAACAAACAAAAACAGAATATTAAAGTGGCTATTTATATAAGGAATAAAGAATCACATTTGTGAATAAGTCTGTCACCACTTTACAATGAGCTCCCATTTGTCAATGTGAGTCATTTACTTTTGTCTATAACACTAAAGTGTTCAGAGAAGAAGTCAAGAAATCATCTTCTTTTCTGGCCCATTGTGCATTGTGTTCATATAGCAGAGATCTTTTTTCAACCACCATCTTGGGTGGTGATAGAAGCACATTTCTGAATCTGATGCTTTTATTCGCTGCAGGAGTCAATATCATTAATAAAGTATAGTGGAAAAAATATATGACTGTAACTGTTAGTTGTGTGCAGAAAGTGTGTAGTGTGCAAGAGATACCTTCTGTTTTGATGCAAGTCATGCCAGTGTCTGCTGTGAGTGATTGTAGACAGAAGCTGTCATGATGCATATCACATTTAGGAGATATGACAGAATAAAAATGATAATTCCTGGTGAAACTGCCCATGGACACTGCCACTAGTAATGGACATATCTCACTAACAATAGAAGCTAGAAGCTTCAATCCAACGTCAGCACAAGACATGATAATAGTTATAGCGCTGAAGCCCCTGGACTGAACTGTGTATCATGACCACCCCGTAAGATCCCTCTCTGTCTTTATCTGTATGTGTGTGAACGTGTGTGAATGTGCGATGTCTGTGCACATGAATGTTGTTCCCCACTACTTTGTGTCTTCTAGAATTCTGTGAGTGTGTCAATCAGTTTGGGGATGGGTTTTGATTGGGGGTAGGTGTCCGGGCGGGAATAATTAAGGGGTTAGATTGGACAGATATTGATAAGGGGCGGGGTTTTCAATCAGGGTTTTGGACATTTGTGAACTTTTACTCAGAGCTGAGGAGACTAGAGACTGTAATAGAGACTGGACGTGTGTGTTCTGATAGTCTACAGTCTAGTGTTTTAGTCTAGTTTAGTGTGCTTGTTGTATTCCATATTCCGCCCACATTAGCCTGTGAAAGGGTAGGCATTAAACAGGACAAGACCCCATCTGCTGCCTCTGTCATCCTTTGAAGTGGCTACAGCTCGTTGCTACAGTATTATAGTGTACATCAGATGTTATCAGGTTCTGTCAAGTCTAGGATGTGTGGAATTGATACTACTATGAAAATGTACAATTAGTGCAAAACTCAAAGAAACCTCAATTATCAATGTATACATGACAGACAGTAAATAAACAGTGATATAAGTCACTGTTTCATTTTATTGAGAAATCTCAATTTTACTCCCTTGCTCTTAAACCAACTTAAACCAACAGAGCTGGTAGTGAGTTGAAGCAACAAAATCCATTGAATTACAGCTTTTATTAATCTCATGCATCTTTCTGGAGCTCTGAAAAGAACAGATTTTTATGTGTCTGTCTCTTTTAATTCTGAATACAGACTTTGTGCATGGTGCACCAAGACTTATTATATAATATATTCAAAAAGATTTGAATCTATTTATATATTTGCTAATATTCATCTTCTATACACGATTATTCCTCATTAGGGTCGCAGGGGTCTGCTGGAGCCCATCCCAGCATGTTACAGGGATACACTCCAGATGGTCACCAGACTATCATGGAGCACACACACCATTCACTCACACACTCACACCTATGGGCAATTTAGAGTCTCCAATTAACCTCAGCATGTTTTTGGACTGTGGGAGGAAGCTGGAGAACCCGGTGAAAACCCACCAGACACAGAGAGAACATGAACCTCCACACAGAAAGGTCCCAGACCCAGGACTGGAACCTGTGACCTTCTTCCTGTGAGACAACAACACTAACCACTGCTCTACCGTGTCACCCAATTGCTAATCTGTATATTTGAAATGATATGTTACCCTGACAGAACCTCTAGGCAACTGCTAAATTATGATACGGATGTCTGACGGTTGTTAGTTAGCCTATTGATTTGATTCATGGTTTACTGTCTAATAATGTGTGTTTGTATTGATTACTGACAGTGGCTAATCAGGCTAATTGTCAGGTAATTGTAGGCTAATGAGTTTCTAACAGCAGTACACAGCAAATGGAGGCTTTCAACAAACAGCTGTAGACTAGCTGGTGAACCTAGTAGAGCAAAGAGTAAAGGGAGAGAATATTGGACTTACTTTCACCAATTGGACAGAAACTCCAAATGAATAAACTGTCCAAACTGTCAGTGAGTGGAAGCTTCAGAGGGAGAAGAGTAGGTTTGGACAGGGGAAAGAGTAGGTGGCAACCTGTGAGGATGCAGGTTTACATTTTTTTCATTATGGCCCAAGTTATTGTTTGGATGAACTTCTCGGGTTAATTTCTTTTATCTTCCCTTTGAGCACATATGTTTTTTGAAACAACCCTTTAAAGGTTTTCCAGTGCACAATAAACATCTTTGCCCTTTAATCGAGTGGCAGTAAATAGTAACTGAGTGGCTGCAACGACAATGTCTCCACAAGGTTAAATAACAGCAGCGTTCAGAGTAGAGGGGGTGTCTATCAACAGCATGCACCTGTCCTGCTGATCCGTTGTCTTCTTCTGTTTTCCTCCTTGTCCAGGTGCGATATTTGAGGAGAACGCGGTGCGGGACGATGAGGTGTTCCAGCTTGCTGTGTCTGACCTCAGCCTGAGCGACGACGTCCTGCAGAGTGAGAAGATCACGCACTCCATTAAACTCATTGAGCCAAACAACCCGTTCCAGGCCGTGCAGGAAGGTAAGAACGCTGTGAAAAGTGTGCTTATACTGTGTGTGTGTGTGTGTGTGTGTGTGAGGGAGAGGTGCCACAACTGCTGCGTTTTGTTGGGGTTTTTTGCAGATCAGATTAGGGTTTTGTTGTTACTGCAATGTGTGTGTGTGTGTGTGTGTGTGTGTGTGTGTGTGTGTGTGTGTGTGTGTGTGTGCATGTACATTATTCTCTTGCTCTGGGTTGTTAATCTTTACATTTGCTGGTTCTGTCCCTCGGTGCCGTATCCTCACGGCTAATGACCCAGGTACCAACCTCCTAAATGCTGTTTAAATCACGCTGCTACCTGCTGTTTCTGCTCTCAGAGGACTCTCGGTCTTTGATGCTGCGCCGCAACGCCTCTCCATAGCCCTTCTCTTTCTTCCGTCTTATCATTTCCTCTGAGACTGATTTCTCTATCTCAGTCTCCCCATCACACACTTCCCTCTACCTCTTTCTCTCTGTCTCTCTCACCTCTGCTGGGCCTCTGGATTCTTCTCTACAGAGGAAGCTAGGGGGAAGCACTGAGTTAATTCTAGGTGTAAGTTTCCATATAACTGCCACAAAGAGGCTTACAGGCCCATTTCAGCTTTGAAAGGAGCTAATCTGATCTGCAGTGGTTTTGCAGGGAAAAAAGGCAGCAATCATGTTGATGATAACAGTGATTGTGTTAATTCTGACCCCAGTTGAGGATTGTTTTGCTACAGATAATGAAGATAATGATGTGACTGATAATGGCGTGGATGAATGGTGAGATGATTGTGACGCAGATGAAGTTATAAGTATTGAAGATCACCCTGGAGATAAAGATGATGAGGATGACACAGGCATAAGTGTTGATAATTAAGACACAGATGCAGCGACAACTATGATGCCAATGAGGTTTTGTTGCTGGTGATGACAACAATTAAGATCATGTTGATCGAGATGCTGATGACAATTGCGCTGCTGCTGCTTTTTTTTATATGTCTTGTGGAAGGGGAACCTCAAAACCTTGTCAAAATCCTGTAAGTGGCAGGATAAACCTGATTTAAATGCTTTGCTTTGAACATCTTTGACCAACAGACAGAGCCACCTGTTCGGGAAATTCAAAGGGCGACAGGTTGCTGACTATCATAAAAAAAGTAATTATATGCCCTCAATTACATGTCAAACAAGGTGATTTATTTTGTGACACACAACGTTTCAAGGCAATTAATTGCAATAGCTGTTTAATTGGACTTTTTAGATAACTTACCAATGTGGCAACTTATTCCACTGACAGATCATTTTGATCATTTATTTTTCTTTTGCCTTTTTTTATTTCCAGCAGTGAACACCTCTATATCTAAATGCTATGTTAACAATGCTAACATTAACTGTACCTTAACTTGACATCTGCTAAAATGGATATGGTAACCATGTACATTTTGGTCAATAATTATTTGTATTACTAGAAAATTTGTTCAGTAGAATGCAGACTTCTGACAAGGGAAGTTCTATTAATTTGACAGTAGTGTGCTAATAATTCTGGGTTTCATTTGATCATTTGATCATCCTGAAGTGGCAAACTAATTAACTTCAAATTCCATGTTGTCATGGATATATTATAGTACATTACTTGCTGTGGTATCATTTTGCTGTCACAGTATATAGGCATTGTGTCACAATTTGAGTAGTGTGACAATAACTATGATAAACACCTTCACACTAATCAGAAAAGACTAGCTCTAGTTCAGAAAACAATCGGTTATTTTCGCCAGAATCCTCATCAGTGTCAGTCAGAAGTCCACTTACTCCTAGTTGTCACTGTAATTACGCTTATTTTCAACCGGAACGTATGAAAGCGCCACCTGTGAAAGAGTTGATTCAGGTAAACAATAGCAAGTTGATTTCTGACACGGTTGTCATGGAAGAAAATAAAAAGGAAAATAAAAGGTCCCCCATTAACCGCACCATTTGAAGTGTGCTGAGCTAATTGCGTTGATTAAAGTCATGCTGAGAGGGCTATTCATGGCTTTGTATTTGTTTATCATGCTACGTGAATGTTAGCTCATGGCACCGCCCACATGTTGCTCCTTGCTCATCGTCGGGTGTTTCTCAGCAGTGGAGGTGAACTTGTCAATCAAACAGCGTGGGTGGAGCTGTGCTGTGCTTCTCTGGTGTAAAAATAAACCAATCGCTGCTTCTTTCTGTGCCTGAGCAGAACACGCTAACAGGGACACCATGAATGCATCAGCACATGCTTGGACTGTTTCTTTGATCCATATGACTCATGGTAAGGGAAGTGGCCCTCAAAACTGCAAAAAAAAGTCTAATATAAACACATCAGAAATCAAAAAGCAATAGAGTCTGGTCATGAATGCCTGTTAAGGTCATTATGGTCGCTTCTGCTCCTTTACTTGTAAACCCACAATAATAAAATGGAAGATATCCACCGAGCCACTGAGGTCAGTGTCAGTCAGAGATTTACATGTACAAAAAAACACTTTGATGCCAACAAAAGTTCACCCACATTAAAGATGGATATAGTAAGCTTAGTTGAGAAGCTGTGTTTTACGACTACTACTACTGCTACTACTACTACTACTACTACTACTACTACTGCTGCTACTACTACTACTACTGCTGCTACTACTACTACTACTGCTACTGCTACTACTACTACTACTACTACTGCTGCTACTACTACTACTGCTGCTACTACTACTACTACGACTGCTACTACTACTACTACTACTACTGCTACTACTACTACTACTGCTGCTACTACTACCACTACTGCTACTACTACTGCTGCTACTGCTACTACTACTGCTACTACTACTGCTACTACTATTACTACTACTACTGCTACTACTACTGCTACTACTACTGCTACTACTATTACTACTACTACTGCTACTACTATTACTACTACTACTGCTACTACTACTACTACTACTACTACTGCTGCTGCTGCTACTACTGCTACTACTACTACTACTACTACTACTACTACTACTGCTGCTGCTACTACTACTACTACTACTACTACTACTACTGCTACTACTACTGTTACTACTATTACTACTACTACTACTACTACTACTACTACTGCTGCTATTACTACTACTACTACTACTACTGCTACTACTGCTACTACTCCTACTACTACTACTACTACTACTGCTGCTACTGCTACTACTACTGCTACTACTCCTCCTACTACTCCTCCTACTGCTGCTGCTACTGCTACTACTACTGCTACTACTGCTACTACTACTGCTACTACTACTACTACTACTACTAATAATAATAATAATAATAATAATAATTATTATTATTATTATTATAAAACCTGCAGCAGATGCTCACTTCTAACTGAAGTTAATACTATAACTAGTAATTGTGAGGTTTATCACTGTTGAAAGCTGACTTTAAAACATTATGTATTGTATGTTTTGTTAACATTTGGTTGAACCTTATTATTTCATAAACTGGATGAGGACTATAATAATAGTGACTCATACTCCTGAAACTGTATTTTCAGAGAGAAAGAGAAGGAGAGATAGTGTGAGCAAGGGAAGGCATCTTCAGAAATAGAGAAATAAGAATGAAGGGCAGAGAGATGGAGAACAAGGGAGAGAAAAAAAGAGGAAATTATGGAAAAGGGGGAGAGTACGAGAGGGAGGGATAAAGTGTGTGTGTGGGGGGTGAGAGCAATACTTCTTGGTGCATGATGGTTAGATGAGTTTTTTTTTCCATGTGGCATCTCGATTATGGCTCAGCTGGTTTCTTGCTGCCCTGACCTTTCTCAGAACTCCCATGATCCTCAGTCCACAGAGACTCTGCTGACAGCTCGGGCTGTAGTGGATTAAGTGTAATGAGAGCGGGATTCACATTGCCTCATTGGAGTGTGTGTGTGTGTTTGTGTGTGTGTGTCTCATGGTTTTGGAAATTAAAAAAAAAAGTGGAGCTCAGTGTGTTTTATTTTGTTGGCCTTATCTAACAAAAGCACATCACACAGCTTTATTTCTCTTTCACAGCTCATCGTCCTAAAAGCTCATTCACACTACTTTCCCAGTTCTCAGGTCTTTATGAGATTTCTCACAATGAGCAAAACAATGTGCAGCCAGAAAGCAGCAATTAGTCCAATATTGAGTAGAATTATCTTGAATTATCTTTTTCAATTGGCAGATAGTTTTGGTTATTTTAAGTTTTATTTTTTGACTTAAATCAATATAATCTTTTTTTTCAGAAAATAAGGTTAAAATGTCAAAATTATTAGTTAAAAAGAAAAAAATAATTTACCGCAAAAAAAAACCAACTCAATTATATTAGAGGAAAAGACATTACGATAAAAAAAATCAACAAACAATTGCATCTTGTTTTCTAAAAACAGGATTAAATTGAACAAAATCAAGAAAAAGTAGCAAAACTATCTACAAATGGAATAAGATAATTTTACATAATATTGGACCAATTGTATCAAATTGTACCAAAAAGATATTTTCTCCTCTTAAGATTTTTTTTTTTTTTTGCATTTTAATCAATTGAATTTTTGTCATTAAATAACCAAAAAAGTAAAGTAAAGTAAAGTGTGAGTTGACTAAAAGTCAAAATCAGATGCTGAAATGACCACTGCTCTAGAAAACCTTTTTCCAATCCTGCACATTCAGCCTGGTCAAGAAGAAGAACAGAATCGGCTATAAGTGGTGACTGCTTCAGTTTCCTCACAGTTCTCTAGACAAAGCTTCCTCACAGAGATGGTTGATTGAGGCGGAAGCAGCTGCTCATCCCCACAGACAGATATGCAACACCAAAACGCTGTCAACCAACTCTCTGTTGAAAATCTCACTGAAACCATCTGTCCAGCCAATCCAGTCGGATTACATGCCTTGAGTTTCCAACAAAGAGGCTAAGACAGAGATCTGTTTCTCTCCCAGCTCTAATCCTTTTACACGTATCCGCTGATTTTCAATAAAGACATTCTGTTAACCCATGTGTTTGTTTTCCTAGAGTTAAAATGGGCAGCTTCGACTCCCTGACCCTCCGGTTTGTAACATTTATATGATGCACTGAACTTTCTTGTGCTGCTCAATAATTCTTTAATTGGCTTTTCAATTCAAACTAATTAACCTGCTTGGCTCAGCTCAATTATTGTATAATTAGAGGAGAAATGAGTCGGCCTGGGCAGCCAGTGTTGTTCTGCATTTCCTTCTCTTTACCTTTCTTCCTGTTGTCATTTATTCACTTTTCCCTCATTTTCTTTGTCTTCCTGTCTTAACTTTATCTCCTCTTACTTCTAGTTTCTTTCCTCTTCCACTCCATATTTTACTTCTGTTTTATTTTATGCCTGCTTGGGTTCTTTTATTTCTTTCACATAATCTTCTTGTTTAATTTCTTGACTAGTCTCCCATTTTCTTATTCACTTTATTTGTTTCTCCCTGTCATGTGGCTGTAGCAAACTTTCATCTGAATGAATAACTTGTCCTTTAATTTCTTGATTCCTAAAGGTTTAAATGTTAGGCGATTACAAACGTACTCCCATTGACCTGTATGCACAGCTCTCTCTTGCTTTCTGTGTGTGTGAGTGAGAATGACAGAATCGTTAAACAAAACAAAAAAAAAAGAGGCAGAATCGATTTGTGGCTCTGTCTATGTTTGGGAAACACTGACATATCAAATAATTAAATTAATGTTCACTGCATTGAACCCTGTTACCCCAGTAAAAACACACATTTCATAAACTTAAAAAGCAGATTGGTTGAGATTCTATTAGGTTTTAATATGATTTGTGACTTGGAGACTTTTTGAGATGCAGTCCATGTTGCATCGGCTATTAGGTTGATGCAAAACAAAGCTGAAAAGTTTGGAGCTGAGGCCTGGACTACGAAGTAGGATAACTTTCCCTTATCTGGCTTCACCTCAAACATTGATGATCCAGGATAACCAGTACAATAAAAGTAGTCACCAATGAGCTCTGTCAATGCCAATCCTGCAACGGGCATCATGATCCACTTCATATAATGGGATATGAAATGGTGAAATCCTGTAGCCTCCCAGCAGAAGAAATGTGTTTTAGGGACAGAAACAAGTCCTATTAAATGAAACAATAACCTGTAATTATACAGACTAAGAAGTGAATAGAAATGAGTTTGAACTGTTAAAAACTTCATCTTGAGTATTTTTACTCTTGATAATGGATAGCTGAGTGGTTAGGGTGCATACCACATGGGTATGTTCTCTAGTTTCATGTTTAAATCCTGGCTGGATGCAGCACCTCTGAAAAAAACTGAAGCCCAGAAAGTCAAAGTAGTTAAGTGTATCAAATGTTGCATTTATAACCACGGGAGCCAATTAACTGTGGATTATTGTTCTAATAAAAGACAACAGCAACGTTCCTTTTGTTTTTTAGTTGATATTATCACAGTTGTGTTAAATTATGCTAAAATGCAGTGAATCTGCATGTAAAATCATCCATGTCATTTTGTTGCTTCAAATCATGAATCATTATAATCCAGATTGTATTTTCTAGTCATATCACCTGAGCATTAGTGTTTACCAGCTGACATTTATTTGATTCTGTATTTACCATTGAAAGATGAGCCCAGCAGCACTTTGACTTACCAGTAGCTGCCATAGCTGGCTGTGTCAATTGCCCTTTGTTCTTGAAAATAACAAAAGACCTTGTCGGTTGACTTTGTTCTTGATCTAATGCCACTGATCTCAGCTGTCGATTGACTCCATGATCTTGGTTCATCCAGATTTACAGCTCTGATGTTTGCTGATGTCTCCTACAGACAACAGCCACAAACCAGCTCTGATTCTCTGCTGCTGCTGGATATCGCTGATCCAATAAATTAAAACAGAAAAGGAGCTGTCAGTAAAGTATGGTACAGCACCATAAAACACAGCTCTTAAAGGAAACACCATGCTTGCATTTTTTTCCTGTTATTTATATAGTGTGATGTTCACCCTCATGCTGTGTAATCCATTTGGTATTCCTGGTCAAAGTTCCAGTAATAATACATATATATATATATATATATATATATATATATATATATATATATATATATATATATATATATGTATGTGTGTCCATCTGAAAAATGTTGCCATATCTCATGACCAGGAACACCAACATTGTACAAAAATTGAATAAAACACACAAAACAATACAATTTATTTTGTGTGCTGAAATCCTCGTCATGGAATCTTAGGTGAATCTGATGTAATTAACCAGAGAGATTTGATTGGGAACGCAACATAAGAGTTAAAGATGGAATGTAGAAGTGCTTCGTGGCACTTCTGCAGTTCTCCTGCGACCCACCAGTAATACCAGTGTGTCCCACTGTTTGAGATATACTGCCCTAGTTTGAGTGTGCCCTTAGACACAGCATAGGCAAATGGTATGGCAGGTTTCCCAATTTTCCAGTATTGCTTTCAGTAGATGCACTAATGTTACTGAGTCCATTTAAATGGTAGAAAACGGGTACAGCAAAATGACACAGGTACCATTTAGAGTGTATTTAGCAATGGTTTTGTGCTGTTGTTGCAGTAATCATCATCTTACTAAATAGCTAATTGTATCTGTTAACTTACCAGTCTGCTGTGTCCTCACCAGGAGCTGCTTCAGCAGTGGAAAGTCACAACAACATTAACTCCTTAATTGTTTCTTTTTCTCTCTCCTTTCAGACACAAATATTTTAAGCAAAAAATAATAATTTTGTTCCTGGAATAAATCAATTTTTGTTTATGGGCATATTTGTGCAAGTGGCAACTACAATTACTATTCACTAAAATGTTTACATTTGCTTACAAACAAAATAGATAACATAATTGTTAATGAGTCAAATGATATAATTATAAGGATGAAAGCTTTGAAAATATTGTGATTAAATGTGTTAATCTAAACAGCAGCAACATATACAGAAGTTATCTTATCATTGAGGCAATAGGCAAAAGGGAATGTGAAGGAAAGGAAGGAGGGAAAGATAAGGATGGATGAAAGATCTACACAGACATGCACAAACACACACACACACACACACACACACACACACACACACACACACACACACACACACACACACACACACACACACACACACACACACACACACACAGTCTTTAATCATTTTGCTGACAGGGTCTGATCTCTTTGGCTACTGTAGCTGCCACTTGAGCCTATTTTTCATGGTTAAAATTCATCCCATACATCCATCTGAACTTCTATTTTCATTCTCTTTTTGGCACCACATATTTGAAATTAAAAAATATAATAATAATAACAAGCCCTAAAAATATTCACCAGTCGTAACATAATCAGGAAATAAATTGAGACATTCGTGTCTCAATTGTCTCTTATTTGTCCTTGTGTTGGACAAATAAGCAAAGCAAGAAATCAATCATTCAATCTTTAATTGGTGCATGTGATTACAGTGAAATTAATTAATCTCATCAACATCTTCAATTTGTGCAACAAATAGCCCAAATAAGTAACAATTACCAATAATCAACAGAATTAGACACAGCAGCAGAGTGTCTAGTGGAGATGGATGCAGATATGGTCTTCAATGCCCACTCCCACTATTACAGTCATATTCCTTTCAATTCACCCTTTTCTTCATAGAGTAACTCTTTATTTAGCATCTTTGGTTTTTTTTCTCCACTGGAATGATTGTGTCCCAGTTGTTTGACTTTGTGGAAAAGGACTTCTTTAAATACATGCACAATGATAAGATCTGTTGGACAGGACAGCCTGAATGCTTAAATGAAATTTAGTTTCGCTCACTAAAGTCCTATATAGACTATCCTTATAGTAAAAGAAAAGATAACCTAATGTTACCTTAGATTTACCTTTGGTGAGAAAGGGGGCGGAGGAGAGAGTGAGATACATTTTAGCATCAGAGGACTTATATGGAATTTTTTTAGAGCTTAGTGGGGGTCCACTTTAGATTCATAAACCAATATTTCATTCAAATGTAGAAGTGCTGCTCATTGAAAGCAAAAGTCCTCAAATGGCTCATAAATCCTCTGGTAAGCTGTCATAGGCTCTGCTTTGATTCCAGCAATCATTTTGTAAGAAGTGACACATTTATGACTGCTGATATCTCATTTATGGAATGAAAGTCTTCAAACTGAACTGAGCCATTTCAGGAGTTAATTCTATCCACCAAAACACTTTAAAAGCATACAACATCTTCTGATAAAACGTTAGTAGGCTATTTTTCTTTGATAGGGCGATAATTCACCATTATATATATATTTTGTAGGCAAACAATATTACTGTAAGTACAGATGAATTATCTTTAATACAGAGGTATCATTCTTTTTTCTAGTTTTTTTTTTTTTGGTGATTGAGGCTCAGGCTTCTAGTCCATCAGAGTGATGGTTGTTATTAATTCACAGGGAATCATCAAGTGTAGTTAAAGATCTGAAACAGCCTGAATGTGACTTTCTGCAGAAGTAGCTGATATACTTTCACTCTCATGTCTCATTCTGTCAGGTTGAGTCTCTGTTTTGACTGAATTTTTTGCTGTCTACTTTGCTTTCTGCCTCTGCTCAACCCGACCCGTCTACTTGTGTCTCTCTCTGTACCTCCAGAACATTTCCTACTCATGTTCTCTTTCTGTACAGGTCTTCTAATCTGTCACACGACTCCTAATACAGCTTTCAAGACACTTCTACTCTATAGTTACTATCTGTATTTGTTCCTAAGAAATGTGACTGAGCACTTAACTATTGTAGAGTGTCTCATAAAACATTTAATTCCTATATTGACTTCTTATACCAAATGCTGCTCACTCTACTACTTTTGCAGCTGAATGCACCTTGAGTTTTAATTAAGCCAGCTATCTTTTCATCTACAGTTCAAAGTAATGTTTCTTGAGGAAAATAAATTAAATATTAATTTGTTATGACTAATAGAAAATCTTAACCTAAAGGCCCAGTCATGGCGTAATTTCCCTAATCAGTTATCTAAACGGATTTGATTGCAGAGAAAAAGAAACTGTGATTTCACATGGAGTTTACATATTGTGGATTTTATTCCATAAGAATCTCCATTTTATGTTCTTACATAAACATAAACATGAGCAAGGAAAAAGGAAGAATAAACATCAAGACTATCATCTCATGTTTGGAAGTAAAATAATAATAAAATAAATTAATGAAATTATAACAAATTAATACAGACGGTCTTTTGCAATGAGACAATCCTTCTCACAATATCATTCACATTTCAACCACATCAGAAATTGACTATTCATTCAGTTAAGCATTACAAATTGTTAAAAAAAAAAAAGTTATTGCAAAGTTTTTGTATTGGTCCATATTTTTCAGCGGAGAGGAATAAACGATTTTAATTTTTTTTTTCAAACATGCTATTAAGGGTCTTTAATTTTCTATTTACATGCCTGTACATGATATTTTCCCATTCATCCTTTGAACATCTGGATTAAAGGGCGGCCAAGATGGCTGCTGTAGTACATCTGAATTGTACCTTCTACTGGCTAACTTCCTACATAGAAGCTACTACTGTGGTGTTAGAGTAGGAGCAAAACAACAATTGGTTTGTTTGGATTAACACCCACACTAACAGTCCCTATCAATTACACAGACCATATGTGGAGGAAGGGGTGTGTGATACGTGTCTGGTGTGTGTGTAGTGAGTGGACAGGGAGAGGAGAGACGAGGTAGATAGAAAAAGAGAAAAGAAGAGGAAAGGGGGTGCTGAGAGGGAGAGAGAGAAGAAAAGAAAGGCCCTGGAGGATGACACAGCCAAATGTTTAGAATTAACTAATTTATTCAGATCAAACAGAACACTGTCTGCACTTCAAAACACCTAGGCTACTTCATGGTGCATTCAAATACACCTCGTTGAAACAAGAATCAATTTAAGTTGATAATTGTTTTTGTTTTTGTCTGTTGAAATAAATTAGCCTGTAATTGCTTTCTTGATATTTTACAACAAAGCTTTTAATGATCAAAACAAAATAATGAAAGTAATACTGAAGCAAAACCAATCATCTGTCCATATTCAATTCTGTATCATCAGATTTTAAAAATTCATAAAAAAATAGAAGAAAACATGTGTGCATACATGCCCATGCATGTATGTATGAATGTGCATGTGTGGGCAAGGTGGCCTGGATACAGTCTCCCAGTCACACATCTATTTATAAAAGCAAGGAGCATCTGTGGCTCACATATCTCTGACAATCAGATCAACCTTAGCTAATGGATATAGCTAGCACATGGCATGATGCTCAGTCAGTCAGTCAGTCAATTTCTATACCCACTCGTTCCTCATTAAGGTCATGGGGATCTGCTGAAGCCACTCCCAGCATACTTCAGCCAAGAGGTAGGGATCCAACCCAGGTGGTCTCCAGTCTATCATGGAGCACACACACCATTCACTCACACACTCACACCTATGGACAATTTAGAGTTTCCAATTTGGACTGTAGGAGGAAGCTGGAGAACAGAAAACTCACAAAGACACAGGAAAAACTTGAATGAAACATCATGACAGAAGGGCCCCAGGAAAGGTTCAAGGACTTGAACCTACGACCTTCGACCTGTGACCTTCTTGCTGTGAGGCAACAGCGTAGCCCACTGCTCCACCATTGGCACAATGGTGTTCATCCTGTTTTGTGGAATTCTTTTGATTGATATTCAAAACATCATTGTCATCACTAAAAGTTAAAATTCCATAAACGTACATATTACAGAGCTGTCTTGCAGCGGCACCTTGGCTAGCTGCTACTTTATTCCTTATGATATCACAGGGTACTGTGGGCTGTAGCCATCTTTACTCCAAGACATGTTTACAGACCCTCAGGAAATCCCAGCACTATCATGTAGCAGAAAAGAATCTGGGCCTAAATTCATTTATTTATGTTGCTACGTAGTTATTTATGTTGTTACATTGTTGCCTTTTTTCTTACAATAACTATATTTGCATGTCTCTCTTTATCTTAATATATGTTCATGTCTTACACAATGTACAATTTGTCTATGAAGACTATGTAACAGTCCAAGACACTCATTTGGCCACACACGAAGCTTCCACTTTTCTATAGGAATATACAGTATGCTTCCTATGGGCACTGTACTAGCCTTTTAAATTAGGACAATGATTTGTGTATTTTTTGAATATAAAAAGGGTTTAGGCATTATCACTAGAGTCACTATCCTCCCCTGATTCACAGACACTCGAATTAGCCAATGAGAAGAGAGGCTCATTTATAGTAATGACGAAGCTTGGGGGAGGAGATTTAAGACTACATTGAGACAACTACATTTTTATTAAATAAATACAATACAATACTTATTTTCCAATTAACTTTTAAAAATACTCCATTACAATACTCCATTACATTACCAGTACACAATTGTTGGATCATTTAAATGGTTTATTGAAATTAAACCATTTGTGTCATGCTTAGAAAAACAAGTCAGGGAGATTAGTTTACATGGTGTCTTGCTTTCTTGAGTGGAAAGAAGTGTAATTATGGCTGAACTGCTGCTTTCTCTCTCTACCTACAAACACTTAAGGCAATAGGACTCCTAGTGGACTGACCTTTAAGGTGCTCTAACCCCCTCCAACACTGACAGGCCTGAATGCTGTATAGCAGCAATTACCACAGTTGGACTGTTGGTGGCCGCTTGGAATATTTTGACATATTGTCATAACCCTAGTACTTATTGCTTCATAAATCCTATTCTGTCAATATATAAATTCTGTCAACAGCCATAGCAGCAGTCTTAAACTGCCCAAGTCACTCTACATGGGGAATTTACATTAAGCCTCTGAGAGACTGCAAAATCTGCAATTGGCCCATATTTCCTCTTCATCACAGCTAACTGGAGATGGGCTGACAGCAGTAAGAGCTTCAGTGGAACAATAGATCAACAGTGGACCATCTGCTTGTCATTTCAGATCGGGGACATAAATGTAGCTCTCTTGTCTTTTTAAAGTCACCAGTGACCGAGAATTTTAAGATAGGATAGGTCCAGGAGTTCGACCAGAGGTGAGGATTAACGAAAAGAAAGATGCTGACAGACAAGGATTCTGCTAATTTCTTGTACTAATCCTTTTTTGAGTCGCTAGATCTGGACTGGTTCTCTTGAAAGCTGCAGATTGTCCTCACTTCGCACATGCACACAGTGACTAAACACTTGATATAATTAAAAGGGCTTGATTTTGCCAGATTTCACAGTAGGGACAATTAGGTTTATTGCTGTGATAGCCATGGACAGCTTAAAACGTTAACAACCCAGGAATAAAAAACACAATTACCTTATTTAAAGACGGCAGTCACCCAGCTGGCAAATACTAATCTGTAGGCGATGAAAGGCATGAGAGACCACAGTAGAAATGGCCTTGAGATTAAGTGTGGTGCTGTTAAAAACTGTGTGGGAAGTGCAAGTAGTTGTTGGTCATATTCGCAATGCCTTCAGTAAGAGACTGAAAAGGTGAGGCTATTAAAAAATAACGAGCTGTGAGGGTTGACTGTGTCAGCTTTATGAGAAACGGATATCATGAATCCTTTTTTCATAGCCTAAATGGCAGGTAACATTTCAGACAGGTCACAACTCGTTGTAAAGGTTCAATGCATAACTTGTTCATGTTGTGCTTTATTGGTAGTGGAATTGGGTATTAATGATTAATGAATTATTGACAGTAACGTTGAATTAATAGAATAATTATTTAGTATTTATAATAAGGGGACACCACCATAGATCAGGGATCAATAAACAAACAGCTCATAAAAGTGGTTATAAATGTCAAGGTCTGGTATATTTTAAGACACTGACTCTTCTCAACCATCCTTATCACTATATTAAAATTAAAATCATACAAAAAAAAACAACTTAGTGTGTGTTGTAAAGACTTCAAAGATGGAGGAGCAAGGATCAACATGTGTAGTGAACTACCAAAATGGTGAGAGGTGAGAAGCCAAATGGACGACATATCACACAGGATTTAAAAGCTTCAGATGGTGTAATAATATCGTCTGTATCATCTCATCTACTATACCTGCTTATTCCTCATTAGGGATGCAGGGGTCTGCTGGAGCCAATTCCAGCACATGGCGAGAGGCAAGATACACCCCAGATGGTCACCAGCCTATAATGACTGTGGGAGGAAGCTGGAGAACCTGGAGAGAACCCACACAGAAACAAGCTTATTGCTGTGAAGCAACAGCACTAACGACTGAGCCACCGTGTTGCCCACAGGCAGATGAATGCTGCTAAATTAAATGTATAAATTTCCTTTATTTTGTTAAGGTTCCTTGTCATGCTAATAGCCATGTGTTTTTCTTTTTTATTTTACTCTAGATCTAGGGGTTTTATAAAAACTATGCACTCAGAAAACCTGTTGCTGTTCCCCGCATGGCCCACCTATCCCCACCATCACCCACCTACCCCCACTGTCACATCACTTTTGTTGACTTTCATATTCCACTAATTTTTCAGTCAAACAACAAAACTATGTACTTTTAATTTTTGATGTCTCACTTTTCCAACACTTTCACCAACTCCAAAGTCAAACTTTAGAGGAGTGCTGTCTGATCTGGGTCACCACTTTATAGACGTCTCTCTAAGTGACTCAAGGGAATCCTTACCATTGATGAAATGGTAGTGAGAATGGAATGAGACAAGCAGATGTTCTTTAGGCTCTGCAAATCATGCCAAAGACTTGATGTTTTAATACAGCCCAATAACCAGGACTGATATTCAAATGGTTTCCAGTGTTTTTGACTTCTGATAATTTTTGATTATTTGCAAAGTGGCCAGTAATGTTATGTAATTTGTTCACTCACAGCCCAGGGATTGATTTACATGTATTTTGAATGCCAAGATCTTCAAACATTTTATTTATAAAGCCATATTACATTAGAACTATTGGAGCAGCTTACCAGTTAGTCATATTTTACAGGCTGGCGGTTATTTCTCTGCCTCGCACCAGGATTATTAATTTATTAATTTGTCAGCGATGACATGCTCTGCTGCGTCTCGGCAGGAGCGAATGGCTTTATGAGGGAAACAGATCTTCTCTGGCACTAACATGACAGACAAGATTTACGCAGCGGTTTGCTGGGATACCTCAAATCACCTATATAGATTTCGGGCAATGGCGGTGGTGTGGGACGGTACTTTTTGTAAAAGATTGCAGATGATGAAGACTGCAAGAAATCTTGACCTGAATTGGAAATAAAAATCATCCTTTATTATGTATCCCCTTCTCATTGCCAGTGTATCGTCACAGCCCTACACTAAGTGCCCCTTAGTGTAAATTTTGAACGATCAGAGTAGTCCCACATATTCTAAAACTCTTATAACCTCTGAAACGGAAGCGATGAGTTCTTTAACATCTGTGTAAGGTGAATAATGTCCACATTCAGAGGTGGTGGTAAAACACAGATGCATAAAAGATGACAATTCACACAAGGAGTGAGAGAGCAACGTTCAGGACCACACACTGATATTTTAACTGGACATTATAACCCTCTATTGCATGAAATTTTAATTACTTAAACTTTAATTACTTAAAATGGCTTAAATAATTAAATAATATTTAAATAATTAAATTAAAGTGCATTTTTTTATTTGGTGAAAATTTTCCTAAATTCTCAATAAAAGACACCCTTCAGTCATGAGACAAGGATGCTCATATGTCAAATGTCTATATGCAAACAGAATATCCTAGTCATCTGACCTCATAAATTGCATGTCATTCAAAATAAAAAAAATCCTTTTCACACCTAACTGTTAAAAACACAGATTTTATATCACAGCTTTTTGGAAAAATGCAGATAAAGTGATCGTTGCCATATAGCAACACTACATAGAGGGTTAATTGTCAATTTTACGACCGTTAAACCAAATATTTTAACACATCACATTTTTTTATGCCTAAACTCAACCAGACATTAACAACAACATTGTCACAACATATAACATAATTGAAGATGATTTGTAATGGGTGAAAAGTATGTGTAACAACGATGAAGCTGCCCAGGATGACCTGGATGTGTCATGTCATGTCATGACAAAAGCAATATCAGATGCTCTCTGGGATGAGAAAGTGTTTTAGTTTGTTGCCATATGGCTCGTTTGATGCGTCATGATGCAAATGCAGCTGACAGGTCTGGGTTTAGTTTACAAGTCATCTCACTGTCTTGACTGGAAAAATTCACAAGTGTAATTATGTTGGTACTGCTGCTCTCTCCACCCACACACACTCTGGAGCTTTTCTGGAAGCTTCTGTGGATGTGAGTAAATGGAACAGGTTGGTGCATTCCAGAGTTGTGATGACTATTGGACTTAATTTTCCTTCAGATTTAATAGACTGATATTTACCAGTCACATGGTGAAAAGTGAGGATCTTGTAAGGTCCAGAAAAATGCTAAATGACCAAATTTAAACTCAGACTGGGCAATCAGAAAAACAAAACATACTGCTGTTTTTAAATGATCTAGTTTTAAGGATGAAAAAGGGCTGAATGTGACCACTACTGAATTTGTAGTTTGTGTGTTAAATGACTGGCAGTCAATGGTAATGAGCCAAGGAGGAGTAACGTTATTATTATTTTAGGCAAACCTTCAGTGAATCAATTGATATATTGAACTATTTTCTTATTCTATAGATGATGTAGATATTGACAGTACATACTGGTATTGATTGATTGCCCAGGCCTGATGGGCAGCATTATTTTGAACAGGTATAGAATAAAAATCATTGAGCCAATCCCACTAGGACTCACATCTTGATAAAATAAAGCACCATGGCTTCCTACTTTTTGCCCAAGGCACATTCCTTTGTGTTTACACTGTGATCCACGGCGAGAACAACAAGGTGCTATAACCTCAGAATGAGATGAAAGTGATTACACCTTGAAGAATACATTGGAAGAATTACCTCGCCACTTAGCTGCCGCCACTTAGCAGGCAAGCGCTTCCAATTATCCAAAACATGCCCCGCCGGTTAAACTGTGCAATTATCAGCGAGATGGAGTCATCGCCTCAGTCAGACTCGGAAGGTGCAGTCCTCGCCTTCCCATGCCTTCTCTGATTTATTAAGCTCTCAAAAGCAGTCGGAGCGAACAGTAGAAGTCAACTTTCATGAATCATTTTTGGTAGAAGCCTTGGAAGAGAAAGGAGTGTTGCTGCTATACAATGTGTTACAATTTAAAAGTAATTTATTCCAAACAGCAGTACATAACATGGCTTATACAAAAAAAAAAAGATATTGAATGCAGGAAGCAAGCCAAGAGACCATAATAAGCCTGACACCATGAAAACACACACAAAGATCAAGTCAATGCAGAGAAGAGAACCAACAAACAGATTATATTCCTGAATTCATCTGTTTGTGCAAATTAACAATCTGTTGCTGTCTGCTGAGAAAAGGGAAGAAAACATGGCTCAAGTTGTGTTGATGAGATGGGAAAGTGCTTGTAGAGAAACCATTTCTCTGCCTTTTCTTCTCACAAAGCATGAGTAACTTGTTGAATTGTTGAAACCGTCTTAAGCAAATGATGCAACTTACAAAAGATGCAAAACAATGCAAATTTAATGATGTGGGACGTTTTAATTCACCCTTGCATTGTATTTTGGCTTCTTTGTGGTTAATTGATCTCATTTACATGAAGTTATACCTTGTTTTTAAGAAACACAAATTGTGCATTATTTTCTATGAATTATAACAAGACTGGCATATGTCAAATAATATATGAAATCTAAATACTAACCAGGGCGACACGGTGGCACAGGGGTTAGCGCTATTGCCTCACAGCAAGAAGGTCCAGGTTCAAGACCTCCTTGGTCCCGGGTCTGGGACCTTTCTGTGTGGAGTTTGCATGTTCTCCCGGTGTCTGCGTGGGTTTTCACCGGGTACTCCAGCTTCCTCCCACAGTCCAAAAAAAACATGTTGAGGTTAATTGGTGACTCTAAATTGCCCATAGGTGTGAGTGTGTGAGTGAATGGTGTGTGTGCCCCACGATTGGCTGGTGACCATCTGGGGTGTATCCCTGCCTCTCCGTAAAGCGCTAGGATAGGCTCCAGCAGACCCCTGTGACCCTAATGAGGAATAAGCAGGTATAGAAAATGACTGACTGACTGACTAAATACTAACCAGCACTTTTCCAGGTTAAAATTGATGCAAATGTATTTGCATCAATTTTAATAATGAACATACATTTATTTCCATAACTTGAGAGAGAGAATTTACTCATGCATTTCATTTGGATTATAAATTTGAATATTCAAACCATGTGTGTGCATGCATGTGTATGTGTTTATCTGCTGGAAAGCACAATGGTGTGGCCCATTGCACCATTGTGGAAGACCAGAGATGCAATATATTTGAAAAACACACACACAGACACAGGTAATTCAATGAAAGATGATTTTTTTGTGAAGAGTATTGCATGGAACTACCTGTTATTTTCTGGAAATAACATAAGAGAAATCCTTTTTGATCATAAATAGATTTTAAATGGGTCGAATTTGACCCGAGGACAACAGGAATGGCAGTTGTCCACTGGAGCTGTCTCTGCTGTATTCCATGTTTTTCACCTTCACCATACTTTTGTCAATTTTGACTTGCCTTATTGGCTTATTATGCAAATCCAACAGGCACAGCACATTCAGTGGGGCCAGATAAGAAAATGACTTCTCATGCCTAAGGGCATATATTGCTCAGGCACATGATGTACGATCATCCACTTTTGGTGTTTGTTCAGTTATGCAAGCTGTCTACACAGTGGCGGCTCTAGATAATGACGACTTGGGGAGCTGAGGTTGAGCTTGGATGTTTACTGCAGCATTATTACTTTTACTGAGCTGTAGACTGACAGTATATGTAGACCTGGCTATTAGACCTGAATATAACACCAGGTCCACATAGACGCAAGGCTATGCAGTCATGATAGTTATTTATCCAACAAATTAAAAGTGCGCATAGCTAACGATACGCTAAAGCTTATGTGTCAAACAAATTGGTGACTATTTTAGTCATGTAACCAACAGTGCTACATTATCAGTCACCTTCTTTCAATATACTGTATGTTAGGCATTGTATTGCAATGCTTAAGTAAACAGCAGAAAAGCAAGTAAAAAACGTATCTCTCTTAAGAATATTAATCCTAAATAAAGACTGAGGGGACATAGTTAGTTTATCTCTATTTATCACTTAGTAAAACTAGTGCAGCACCCCAAGGAAGTATATATTCCTATAGAAAAAGAAAGGTGGACTTATGATAAATCTCTCACTTACTTACTTACATATTTTTCCTGCATACTGTAACTTGGGCATGTTACTCTTATGTGTTTATAAATAAATGACTTTAGGCCCAGATTCTGTTCTGTTAGGTGATGTGTTGGGATTTCCTCATCTTGGAACAAGATGCTGCAACTAGTGTGTAGAGTGGTTTCTCTCTGAAGGAAGGACAGATGGCAGCACTCGTGGACTTTTCTCCCAAAGTTTCTTGTTTTACCATTGGCTATGGCCATAGTAGCCTTAATTTTCATCAGGAATAACATAGCATCTTAGTGTTTAGTTTTTGAGATATGTTACAATACTTTTGTTATGTTTAGCTGCACGATCAGTGCAGGAAGTAACAGGACAACAAACCTTTGAACTGTAACGAAAGCGTGGGGAAACAATGAGACATGAGACAGAGCTGTGATATGGAGCTTTACACTGTGACCAAGGTGCTGCTGCAGGATAGTGCTGTGATTTGCAAGTCTATGGGATTTTACCTTAATACCATTTCTTTTGTTTGTCCAGACCAACAGTCCATAATCTAAAGATCATCAGTTTACTATTATGCAAGACTAAAAATAACTAGATCTGAGAAGCTGGAACCAGAGAATTTGTACATTTTCCTCTTAAAATTGAATGAAAATGAATGAAGTAATAATTGGCAATAATAAGTAAATAAAAAGTAATAATTGGCTCATATGTTTTTGTTTGTTTTTGTTTTTTTGGCAAGGATATAGTATATTCCCCTTGATTCACCTTTATATAGGCCCATTCATTAAATTCCTCTCAGCCTATATACACAAAGAAACATTGTGTAAAGTTATCATCATGCATTACCTGTTGTGGACAATATCATATTTGGTACAATTCTCAGTTTCAGAGGGTTTTTTCTGACAAAATCGTTGAGGATGGGGATTGGCTCATTGCCCTCTGCAACTACATAAAAGAAGAAGCACTTTTTATGATCCCTGTGGAGGAATTGAAAAATATGACTAATGAGTGATAGATCTTCTCCACGGGGGGTTTCAGTCACACATGCAGCCACACAGTCAGTGAGCTGAAACATTTTCTTTAATGTCACCATGAAAATCCACTGGGGTTTTGGTACCATACATCCACAATCAGTAAACACTCCATGAAGTCCTTCAATCTGTTTACAGTCTCTTGAGGCCCGTACAAGGTCAGGGAATACCAGGAAAAACATAAATGTAGTACATGACTAGTAAGAAAACTCATTCAAGTAACTGTAGATACAAAAAGAAGTTAAACAAAATGTTGCGTGGAAGGATATTTCTATCCAGATCTGTGATTTTTTCCAGTTATTCTGAGCTGAACAACGTGACATGAAATGTTAGAACGACATTTTAATTGGATTTCAAATGCTGCCAAAAACAGAACTGCTGGATGTGGCTTTACATTAGGGTTTCTCTCTTGCTTCTGTGCATACAACAAGGTACTCTTAATTTTTCTTGTTTGATTCTTTTCTTCCTGTGGTGTTCATAATTGTTTCATAAAGATGCCAGCAAACCATTTTAGTAGCCTCAGTCACTAGGGATTGGTACCAAAGATAAGGTCTACATGAAATATAAACGTTTCATTAGTTATATCTAAAATAATTATAAGCTCTTTGGCAGTCGGCTTTGCCAGGGAATTTTGGCTCAACGGAAAGATCTTACTTATTTATCTTATATGTTATATTATGTCATATACTGTATATATATTAGTGATGGGTCCGGCAACACCGATGCGTCGGCGCATGCGTCAAGCTCATAGAGCGAAACCCGTGTCGGTGCGCTCGAGCACAAGAGGGTTTCCATCAACACCCTACCCACCAGCAACCAGGGCATGCGCCATCACCCACCAACGTTCCTTCGGGAGAGGGAGAAGCAGAGGGTAAGGCCCCCACACCCTGACCTGGGCCCTCTAAATGCTGCCAGGGACTGGCAGATGCAAGTCGACTTGGATCAGAGGCTCCTTTTCCCCCCAGAGATCGCAGTGACCACCCTGCGTCCAGACCTCGTCCTATGGTCCAATACCTGCAAGCTCGTCTACATCATTGAGCTCACAGTTCCTTGGGAGGAGTCCATTGAAGAGGCGAACGAACGCAAGAAACTGCGCTACACCGACCTGGTGGCTGAGGCAGAGGACAGGGGCTGGAAGGCAAGGGTGCGCCTGGTGGAGGTGGGGTGTAGGGGTTTTGTGGCCACCTCGACAGCGAAGCTCCTCAGGGAGGTTGGAGTCAGGGGGCAAGCGCACAGACAGGCCATCAAAGAGCTGGCCAACACCGCCGAGCGGGCGAGCCATTGGCTGTGGCTGAAAAGGAGCGACACCAGCTGGGCTGTGAAGGCAAAACTTAGCCCTGGGACACACACCCAGGTCTGATCAACCTGTGGTGGGCCTGCCTTTGTTGAGGGCGTATTGTGATAATTGGCCGAAACGCCCCGTGATCTGAGGACACAACTGATGATGTGTCCCAGTGGCTAACGAAGGCCGCTAAGCAGCAGCTCCTTTTCCACTCAGGTATGCGGTCAGGCGCAAGCTTGGATCAGGGAGGAGGACGCCCCTGTCATGGGACGTATCTGCCAACTGAATCTCGTAATAGCGCATCAAGAATTATGGAGCCTCAATCGAAAAGAAAGGTTTCCACCGTGTGGGACCACTTTGATGTTGTATCGGCAAATAATAATAAATAATTTGTTTTCCTTGTTTCATCCTGTTCCTCTCAGAGTTTCCACTTGATCTAACCTATCTGAATTCAAATTCATTTCAAAGTGACTCTTCGTTCACTATTGATATTTTTTCTGCAGGTTAAATGTCACATTTGTTCGACAGAGCTGTCTTATTTAAACAAATCTACCTCCTCAATGCTGAGGCATTATAGGGCCAGGCATGAAAATGAAGTGACAGATACACCCAGGATAAACTCAGGTATACAGCCATTCTACAACTTACTTACACAGTTGCTTTATTGATAATTAATTAATTAATTTATTAAATAATTAATTTATTCTTTACCTCGATTTTTTAGGAATTAGGGGGCAATTGATTGTTTATCCAGTGGGTGGCGCTGTGTGATCATTGTAAGAAGGTTTACTGAAGAAGAGTTTCCGCGCATGCGCGAGATGTCCCGGGTCTCCCCGGGACTGGAAGGAATGTGTTTTTGCGGTTAGTGTGAAAATAACATGTGAAATGATATAGCGGTAATAATGTGTTAATAATTTCACACATAAGTCGCTCCAGAGTATAAGTCGCATCCCCGGACTAACTATGAAAAAAACGCGACTTACAGTCCGGAAAATACGGTATCTATTATATAGTAGGGAAATATAGAGGGAAATGTTGCAAGGACACAGGATCCATTGAGGTACTGGGAGAACCAGAAACCAATTTATCCAAACCTCTGCCAGTTGGCATTAGAGTTCCTCTGTACTCCAGCCTCATCTGTGCCCTGCGAGCGGGTGTTTTCGACTGCCGGAGAAGTGATTTCAAAGAAGCGCAACAGACTAAACTGTAAAACATTGGAAAAACTTGTTTTTTTGAATAAAAACTTGTAAAAAAACATGTTCACTCAAATTTTGACATTATGATACATGTTCACATTATTTATTGACTATCAAAATGATCAGATATTTTAAATGTTAATGAAGATATGAAATAATACAATTACTTGAATTATATTATTGTATTTACTAGCTCATCAAATCAGTGTCAGTTGAGTGTCAACTAGGTTGTCTGTAAGGATTTTTAAGGTCCAGTAGGTGTCAGTATTCAGCGAAACAGTATCGACACAGTATCAATACAGTTTGGCAATGTGTCAAAACGCTTCATGACGCCTCATCTACCCATCACTAATATATATATATATATATATATATATATATATATATATATATATATATATATATATATATATATATATATGTCATATATATACTGTATATATATGACATAACGTATACATGTATAGGTTAAAAATGAGTTATTAAATAGAGACTGACCTCTCTGAGTCCCCCTCAGCCATGGACACCTACAATCCTTCCCCTTTTCCCACCTTTTACAGCTCCTCTGAGTGCTCTTAACAGTATCCCAATATTCATTTTAGCTATGCCACTTCTGTTCAACAAACTCGTAGCCACTGTCTAACTGTCCTGTTCGTTTGTGTAGTTTTCTGGTTTTCTGTTGGCAGTGTGCTGGATGAGATTGATCAATTGCCGTAAACACACCGGTTTCAGCCAAGGGGCCGGTCTTGATGAGGACATGTGATGCCCAGTGGCAACTGATTAGGAATGGAGAGGTAAGGGACCATATGTGAACAGACAACAACGAGACAGGTAGATAGACAGATGCTCCTTGATAATGAATCAACATGGCAGAGTGTTGAGGTGCAGATTTATGCTTTGTGTATGGAGAAGAGGGAACAGAGAAAACCACACTGTCACACTTTGTCATTAGTGGCCGTCAAATATGTGTCTGTTTGTTGAATGAGAAGGAGATGCTACACAACACCATCACCAGGTGAAATCTCTGTATTTTATAGTAGACTGAATTTTTTGGATCTTCCCTGCTGACTGGCTCTAATGTCAGTCAGTCATCTTCTATACCTGCTTATTCCTCATTAGGGTCACATGGTCTGCTGGAGCCAATCCCAGCGCATTACGGCGAGAGGCAGGGATACACCCCAGATGGTCGCCAGCCAATCGTGGGGCACACACACCATTCACTCACACCTACGGGCAATTTAAAGTCGCCATTTAACCTCAGCATGTGTTTGGACTGTGGGAGGAAGCTGGAGAACTTGGAGAAAACCCACACAGACACGGGGAGAACATGAAACTCCACACAGAAAGGTCCCAGACCCAGGACCAAGAAGGTCTTGAACGTGCAACCTTCTTGCTGTGAGGCAACAGCGGTTGGCTCTAATGTGAATGTCAATAAAATAATGTAATCTTAGGGTTCTTCTAGACTCTCCAATTGTTATCAGATCACGTGTTATCACAGAAATGTGTCATTTTGTTAGGGTGTGATGCTCTTGATAATTTATCCAGGGCAGTAGCTGGGATTTTACAAATAGAGGTCAACATTCAATATATATAATATACAGTATACTGGCATAATGAGTCATAATTTTAAATTTACTAGAGATGCCATGTTTAGTGACATTATTTACCACTCCAAATCATAGTCTATTATTGATGGATAATTCATACTGTGACTGAACATGGCCTTAAAATATTCCTATTCATTGCATGTCATTTCACATTTTAACCTAGGCTACATTTACAGCAGGTTACAGGTTAGCATTTTTATTGGATATGTGTAACATGCATCTGTAGGCTATTTCCCAAAATAAACCTGCAGTCAGCAGTAAGTTCAAATGAGTTTAATGAGTCAAATATATGAGCATTTCTGTCACATGAGACAGTGTTGATGCCATGATAATTAGATGGGCTTAATGTATTTAGTTTTTTTTTTATGATACTTGTCTGTACTGTGTTACTGTCTGTGTTACTTGATGAAATGTAGCTTATGGGGAAAATTAAAATGAAACGAAACTTAAGGAAAAAATACAGAGGTCATGACCTCTGTGTCCTCAATGGTGGCTACAGTCCTGAATTTATCCACTGTTTTACAGACGCATCAGTTTCCTCTCATAATTTTTAAATTTGTGTTTGTGTAATTACTCCCTCACCACCAATGTCTCCACTAGAAGGGGGAGACAAACGTCCCACACTACACCTCTTAAAGAAAAGGTGACATTGACCAAATTGGTAAACTTTCTACTTGCATCTTTAATGTTCAGTTTGTAATTGTAGCCTACAATCTCCTAAATCTTCAGCAGACTTGTTTGATGAAAAATATGCAAAATACAAAGAAAAAATGACTTTATGAGGTCAATTTGATTGGTAAAGCCCAAAATTCCAAATCCCAGATTTGCCTCAGGGGGATTTACAGTCTCTACATCAATACAACATCACCTGTCCTTAGACCTTTGATTCAAATCTGGAAAAACTTGCTCAGAAGAAAAAAACCTTTAACAGGAGTAAAAAGAAAATGAACAATACAAAAAACACAGAATGGAGCCTTGGACAGAATAACATAATTATATTGGATTTAATATGAAGGTTAAGATGGCAAGGTCCAAGGTGCCATCAGAACATGATAGAGCAACTGAGCAACCAGACCTCCATCAATGTGGAGATCTTAATGTTGTGTGTGGCATAAAACACCACTGAGTGCTTTGTGACTTTTTTGTCTCCTTGTAATTTTCCTTTAAAAGCCTGTGTGGTAATGGCGCACCTGAAGTGCACTCAACAGTTGCTCATTGTGTGTGATTATGATTATTTGTTATCATGATTGTGTCTTCTGTCAACCTCTCGAGCATTTTCAGCCACAGCAGGATTTTTAATTGGAACCAAATGCGTCAGTGCTGCAGCAACTCTTCAGCTGTCGGCGTTCTCTGAACATGGAGGCCACAACGACAATGACTGATTTCAATGTGTGGGAGATGGCAATGATTCCAATCCCCTCCCTGACTTTAGAATACATTGCACTTAGGAACATAGGGCTCTAAATTGTTGTTTCACCCTCAATATGTTTTTGAGGGATGTATATTTACATAAAAAAACTTCCCATAAGCAGGAAAAGACATGGACTGATGAAAGTGAGGCAGCCTAATGTCATCCATTCATTTAACCAGAAACAGATGTGGATATTTTGCAGAGGGTTATTGGAAGGGAAGTGATGGTGGAGGCGAATCAGTCAGATGAACAGCTGGAGCTAATTTCAAAACAATTTTACCTGTCACTTATTGTTCTTAATTACATTTTTGGATATGTAATTATCCTGACAATATGGAGATTTGATTGTATGTTTTTTTTTTTCATGTCTTTGGGCAGAGTGATCAAGTATTTATAAAACACATCTGTCTTACATCAACAATGCATTTTGGCATCTCTTTAATCTTAAAATCATATTTGTCTTAAGTCTACTGACAAAATAACTGATTTGATAAAAAGTTAATGCCCATTAATATTTTAGTTTTACTTCAGCACTAATGGTTCATGGATGGATTCTTACCAAAAGTACAATCTCTGGGCAAGATGCTACTCTTAGCACTGAGGCAGGATCCAGCAGTGTTCTTCAACAAGACGACAATAACTCTGCAAACCATCATCTAATCTTCTGTTTCTTTATTCCAGCATCACTCATGTACTGAACTCGCATTTTAAAAACTAGAATTTTAAACCCACTGAATATTATCGTTAACTTGATTACATGTTTTAATTCATTCCCAGCACTCGTAACATGTCAAACTAGTAAAAACTGTTATAATCTGCGCAAGATTGTTATTTACTCAAGAAGTAACATTAGCTGCTACAATAGAAAGGGTGGTAAATCTGTCTATTTTCCTGATTGGATAATAATTATTGAGGTCCGGGTTCGATTACTATCTGATTTTCAATTATTAACGATTCACAACTTACAACGTTGTTTTTTTTTTTTTTGACAACATGGCCTCTTATCTTTGGTAATAATATAAGATATGGCCGTTTAGGGTTTCCCCTAGAAAATTTGTTTGGGGGGAAAGAATCATTTGTGTGCAAATTAACAACAATAAAAACTGTCAACTTTTCTTAGTTTGTTGTTTTGGCATTAGCTACAGCCACAGTAACCTGTTAGTGTGAGGAACAAAGTAGCAGCTAAACTTGCTAACATCTTGGCGTGTGTTTTTTTGATGTTACACTACTATGCACATGGAGATAATGGATTTTTTTTCACCGCCCCTATACATTAGCTGTTTAGAGTCTCGTAAAATCTAGAATAATTATTTTTACTATGCTCCTTTTAGTTTTACAGGACTGTAGAGACTCCAAGTGGTGAGCTGTCTCTGACTAACTTGTAGTTAATTGATCTACAAAGAGGACCAAATGATAATGACTACATTTTGCACAAGTGCTTGGAGTCGATTGAGCAGTTTTCAGATTCTGCTTTGTTCAGTTTGTCTCTAACTGCAGAGTAGCTAACTTTAGCTGGCAGCAGTCTGCAGATATCAGACTGATGTCTTGTAAATACAGTTTTTTTCAAGTTTTGCACAACAGTTAATGCATTTCTCAACACAATTGGTATAAACTACAAAACCTAGTTGATAACCTTGAATAGGTGCTTAAAATGGATATTTCATTCCTGAAAAGCAAGTATTCATGTCACTTAATATGTATGTTTCACATTTTACTGCATATGGTCTTTGCAATTCTAAATTATCCACTGCATTGAGAACACCCTTATTTACAACAAACATAACTCTCTTTGGGTGGAGCTGTACACAGCTGTAATAATATTACAGAACATGTTGGAAATGAACACACAACATACTCATTGTTAACAAGCAACTAAAGCTTCACACAGCCCTTCTCATCAAAGCTAATCTTCTTCACCTGAGAGAAAGTGTTCAATTTATGTGACATTTTCAGGGAGAAAAGTAGACAATTTGCTTGACAAATTTTGACAATTTCAACATTGTTACGTAACAGCGTTATTTTTTCAGTAACGGGTAATCAAATTAACTACTGTTTCCATCGTTACATCGGCGTTACCGTTACAGACGATGAAATGCACTCCGTTACAATGTTAAGCGTCTCCAAGCTTTCTGTTTCCGCTGATTGTGTCAGGGTGTGTGTTTTTAAAATAAAGATTTGAAAATAAGATGGCATTCACAAATTGGCGATACAAGCACTACTTCACCTATATTGAGATGAAAGATAAAAATGTATATGAAGTGCAAATTGTGTGCTGGGGGAAAGCGTTTGTCCACGTCTGTTCTAAGCAATGGCAATTTAAAGAAGCATCTCGATAAAATACATGCTTCCACTAAACTAGTGGAAGTGGAGTCTTTTTTGAAAATAGTTACTTTTACCAGTAACGAGTTACTTTTACAATAGAGTAATTAAGTTACTAACGCAGTTACTTTTTGGAGAAGTAACTAGTAATTACTTAAGTAGTAATTAGTAAGTAACATGCCCAACACTGGTGATGACTCAAGTAATGGAATGCTTGAGATGCTTGAAATGTTACGGTAACAGTGATGTGAGACATATACCAAAGGTGCTGAGAAGAACATTTCTCCTCCACTGAACTGATTATTAAAATGAATGCTGTAACTCTAAAAGGTTATAGCTGTGTGTGATATAAACTGTGTTTTATGCATAATGGTCAGTCAGTCATTTTCTATACCCCACTAGTCTTCACTAGTCTTCACATTGTGTGCAGACCCCCGCACACAATGTTGCGGGGGTCTGCTGGACCCAATCACAGTGTACTGCGGGTGATACAGGGGATACACTCCAAATGGTCTCCAGTCTGTCCTGGGGCACTCACGCCATTCACTCACACACTTGCATCTAGGGTCAATTTAGAATCCAATTAACCTCAGCATGTGTTTGGACTGCTGTCTTACCCTTTTCCCACTGATATTTCCTTTCTTGTACAACAGGCAAATTCAAGTATCTCTTAAATATTGTAATGATACCATTAAACATGGTAAAGTCAGCCAATCAGAGAACAAACTCATTAATATTAACAAGACAGGCACAAAACAACCTGTTCTTTCCAGAGCTCCAGGGGACCTTGAGACAGGAGATGTAAAACTATATTGAGATGAGTTTTGGTACATAAACCACACATCTATTAGGGTTAGAGATGTAAAATATTCAATAAACCCAGGAAACGTTTAAAAGGTGTATAAGGGACCTTTAAATGTGCTCCAACATCACACTTAATATTGAAATATACTAGAAAAGCACTCTGAGAGGGCAGACGTCCACCAAGAATATGACCAAGCTATGCAGGTGCCAGATGTCACCACCAGGTGGCCCCAAATGATGGCACCTGTTTGAAGGTCTCTTTAGCATGTTACCAAACAATGAAACAAAGATTTCTTAGAGATCAAACGCTGGTGAAAACATAACCTCCTTGGTGGAGACAACTGCCTCACTGCTCATACAAACATAAAAACAAAACAAAACAAAAAAAACTTAAAAGGCCTTAATCCATCGACCTCTGGGTTATGGTCCAGCACAGTGCTGCACCACTCTACTCTCTGCCAAACAGCAGTTCTTTTACCCACATTCCGTAAATTTCAAAGAAAGCAAAAACGAGGACCTGACTAGCAACTGCTCTTTCTCTTTTGATGGCAGGGAGCCAAACTGGAAGCATTTTTTGTGCAAAAGCCTCCAAGTACCAGAATGCCACTGGTGAGTTTTCATCCCACACTGACAGCAGGCAGCCGCCTCACTCAACAGTGAGGTTGTCAATCACTACCACTACAAACTCCGGAATGGCAGGGGTGAGATTCAAATCCACACCTCCTGAGGTACTGGAGCCTTAGACCACTCGAACACAATACCAGTCAGAGAGACTATGTTCACAGCTTCTTTGAAAGATCTATCACCTATTTACCAGCAAAAAGCATGCAGCCAAAGTCTACAAGAGCATATTGCACATATATGTTTCATGCAAAATATTTTTGGTGTCCACTACAGGAGACAAGGGCAGGACACCTCTGTTAAGGCAGTTAAGGCAATGAGGGCATGGATCATGGATGAACAAGATGAAGACCATGTGGAGCCTTCATAACAATGCTGACATTAGCAGTGGATGGTTTTGATCCATCATACTCTAGGTTATGGGCCCAGCACGCTTCCACTGCACCACTCTGCTGTTGGAGTTTTTAGCCTTGCACTTACACATGTAAGACAGAGGAGCTTGTTGAGTAAATGGATTGCTTTCAGTATTAAATGGCTGAAGTGCAGCAATATTGAATATTTCTCTGCCATACTGTCACCAGAATGCGTAACTGACCTTTTAGACTGACCTTTATTTTGAAGATCAGCAGCACCTTCCTGCTGTGGTGGAAAGAATCTCCAAGTACTAGGACTTAAACTCACGTCCCCATTGAGACTGGGGGCTAAATCCAGCACCACAGACCACTTGGCCACACTACCTCCACTTCTCAAAAGTCATGTTTGACATGTGATATTTCAAAGAGAGATGACAGAAAATCAATGAAAGTTGCCAACACCCCAGTCAGGAAAACTGAAATCAACCATTGTCCAACACTGATATCAGGTTCACAGTTACCAGAGGCACATGTTTGTATTATATAATTATGGTGTCAACTACAAGAGAAAAGGGGCAGGTCTCTCTGGATTGGCAATGAGGGCATGGATGAAAAAGATCAAGGCTCCATGGAGCCTTCACAATTGAGAACATCTACAATTAGCAGAGGATGGTTTCAATCCGTCAACCTTTGGGTTATGGGGCCAACTTGCTTTCGCTGCTGTTATTTGGAGGTTTTGGCCTCATACATTCCATTATTCTAAACAAACTTTATTTCTGTAAATGCCAAGTTTTAATCATCTGTTCATGGTATCATTGTCAACATTCCTTGGAAGTTTGATGAAAATCCAGCCTAAACTATTTGAGTTATCTTGCTTACCAACAGACAGACAAACACTGGTGATGACATAAATTCAATTCAATTCAATTCAATTAATACTGGGTAGCTTGGTTGGTTGCTGCTCTTTCTTCATGCAAACACTACCACATATACACTACCTGTACACACATAATGTTATCCTTTTGCGGTTGATATGACAACTGTTTCCATGGTGATGGAGCTTCTCTTTAAGTATCTGTGTGTCTGTGTGTATGTGTATATGTATACATACATATGTAATCACAGATTGTACAGCAGCTTGTGTTTTCACAACTTTTAACATTTCGAAACATTCTATTTCCTCTTCTTTAACACTAATCCTCCTTATTACAGTCATAAGTATAAGTTGCATGTAGTAATTCAGTGTATAGTGATAGATATATTCCATAATGTATACTACTAGATTCGCCACACACACACACACACACACACACACACACACACACACACACACACACACACACACACACACACACACACACACACACACACACACACACACACATACACTCACTGCCAGACTTCATCACCTCACAGAATGTCTGTAGCCACTTTGTGTTCTTTTCAGAATAGAATTAAAAGCTCAGTGTGTCGGCATATCACCTCCACTCACTCTAAATCTCATTGTCTCCGCAGAGGGAGGAAGGATTTACTTCAGCGAGGTGGTAATCCACCACTCAAGGAGAAACACAAGTTGTTTTTCAGCACTCTGGGAGACTCAGCAGGGCATCAAAAAACTAATAGAGGGCAACGTTTTTTTGTTTTTGTTTTCTTTTTTTGGTTAAGTTTTGGGATAGATGTAGTTGGACTTTATGTTGAGTTTCTTCAATATTTTTAAATTTTTTTAATGTTACCTTTAGCTGCAGATTATTTGATTTTAAATAGTTTGGAGGTATGGAACTTAACTGACACTAGAAAAAGCAGTAATGAATAGTCACATTACTTTCTGTTCATATTGTTGGTCAGCCTTTTTCACTCTCTCTTCCTCCCTTTTGTTTGTTTTCTTTCCTCTCCTGAGTTTCCATTATTCATCATTTATTGCCCTTTATGATCAACCTCCCTGTATAATTTAATTCATTCATTCAGTCATCTTCTATATCTGCTCATTCCTCATTAGGGTCGCAGGGTTCCCAGCATGTTACAGGTGAGAGGCAGGGATACAGCCCAGATGGTCATCAGCCTATCATGGAGCACACACACACTTTACACCTATGGGCAATTTAGAGTCTCTAATTAACCCCAGCATGTTTTTGCACTGTGGGAGGAAGCTGGAGACAGGGAGAAGATGAAACTTCACACAGTCCCAAGGTCCCTTGAAACTGCAACCTTCTTGCTGTAGGCAACAGCACTAACCACCTCATCGCCCCTATAATTTAATTTATAATTTAAATTATATTCTTATCAACCAAAAAAAATATAAATGCAAAGAAAGGGCAGAAGAAAGACAGTGGTAGGTGGAAAGAAGTATTTCAATATCCATCTGAGAAATGACTGAATATACTGTAAATTATAACTCATTGAAAAAACTACATTCACAGTATCAAGCCACAGAGTTCATCTGAGGAATGACGAGAGTGATTTAAATAAAAGAACCTTCATTAATAAACACTTAATTAATCATTGCCTGTACAGCTCTGTAACAGTGACCCATTTATCTCTAATGAATGATTTATTAATTACAAACAATTTAAAATTATTGTTATACAAATAATTTCTTAATCTTGTATTAATCTGTACATAAACATTTTAAAGGTTTTACTTGGATCACTAACAGTAAAGAAGAAGTCAAGCTACCACATATATTTCAGTGTCATAATTTATGATTATTATAATTGATTGACACATAACATGTATGATGCAGTAAAGAGAATGAAGGACTTAATCAAGTTGTTAATCTTTTGTACTGGTGATCATGAAATCAGCTCTGATCAACACTGATAAAGATGTTACTACGAATGGCTTGTTGACTTATTGTCATGCTTCCGATCATATTATCGTCTTTTTTAATTCATTTATTCATGGCATGGTTTCTTTTAATTTTTAGACCAACAAAGGAAGTGTTGTGGCATTGGACAGAAGTAGATGAAGCAGAGCAGAGCCTTTTTCATTGTTATAAACTGCTGTTCTTGATAGAGTTATTTTATTTAGTATTTGGAATTTATTGATTTTTGAAGCTGTAAAAATGTTTCAACTAGTGGATTAGGTTTTGTTGGTACATAATATTTTCACTTGTTTTGAATTACAGAGGGAGACCTGCTTCATTGTACAGGTCAGTCAGTTATCTTTTATACCTGCTTATTCCTCATTAGGGTCACATGGTCTGCTGGAGCCAATCCCAGTGCATTACAGGTGAGAGGCAGGATACACCCCAGATGGTCAACAGTCTATCATGGAGCACACACACCATTCACTCACACACTCACACCTATGGACAATTTAGAGTCTCCAGTTAACCTCAGTGCCCTACAATAGACTGGTGACCATCTGGGGTGTATCCCTGCCTCTCGCTTGTAATGCGATGGGGTTGGGATTGGCTCCAGCAGACCATGTGACGCTAATGAGGAATAAGCAGGTATAGAAGGACCCAGACCAAGGACTTGAACCTGTGACCTTCTAGCTGTGAGGCAACAACCCTACCCACTGCACCAAAATGTCACCCCAAAATAACAGCAATGTTCATTTTAACATATACACAAAGTACAACAGTGGTAATGCTCATACAGTTGATGCTAGCTACAGGGATAAAGCTGTTAGATTCAACAATGGTGACCAACACATTTTTCCAGAAACCCTTAGATATGGAAGACAGTGATGATAATCAATTATATGTATATTTCATATCACACACCATAGGCACTCCTGAGTATCCAGATTATATATGTATGCTTTCTCTAATTTCTGGACATTAAAGGACTGGGCTTGGAAGCAGATGGTGATCCGGTCGAAAATCCCTCTTGGTTTGAAAAGTAAAGTTTCTCTAGGGAAATGTTGTTTTGATGTCCATAACTCTCGTTCCCCCTGAGCTGACACAGAACATTTTATTTTCACAACTTTCTCTGACTTAAATATGCCCGAAGGTGTGCTGTGGATGTAAATGTTTAAACACACAACAGCAAAAAAAAAGAAGAAGAAAAAAGCAATCTGCCTCAACACGGTCCTGAAAATAGGATCTGCAGTGGGATGTGCCTGAAGTGAACACATGCAGCATTGTAATTACTTAGTTGACAGGATGTTAAAATGTGGCAGATCAACATCTGAGCTTTGTCCCAGTTCCAAATTACATACTAATTAGTATGGGGGTGACAAAAGAAGGAAATTGAGGTAGGTGGGTGTTGTGTACTTCTTCTTATTATATAGATTCTCAAAAGCCTGTGAATTTTATAGGAGATATGAAGACTGTACCTCCAAAAGATTTTCCATCATTTGATGTTTTTGATAATGATAGTGATGGAAGATCTATATAAAATGTGCCCCCAAATTCACTTTTTATGCACCAGTATTTTTCCTTTTAGTCACTCATCTAATATAATTGATGTGGTATTCTATTTGTACAGTACACATTTACGACCATGGCTTCGAACACACTCAAAACTGCCTGGTTTGCATATAAACTGCCACAATTTAGTTTATTTTTGCAGCGACGTGGCAGAAACTTTTAAGAAGCAACTGAAGACGAAGGGGTGACATGGTGGACAGTGGTTAGCACTGTTGTCTCACAGCAAGAAGCTCAATGTTCAAGTCCTTGGTCTGGGTCCTTTCTGTGTGGAGTTTCATGTTCTCTCTGTGTCTGGTGGGTTTTCTCCAGGTTCTCCAGCTTCCTCCCACAGTCCAAACACATGCTGATGGTAACTGGAGACTCTAAATTATCCATAGGTGTGAGTGTGTGAGTGAATGGTGTGTGTGCTCCATGATAGATTGGTGACCATCTGGGGTGTATCCCTGCCTCTCACGTGTAATGTGCTGGGATTGGCTTACAACCAAACATAAAAATCTGTGTGGAAAGTGGCACAAGTGCACTTCTCATGATGTATACATGTAGCCTGTGCTGCAATATGCATCAGATGGAAGAATAGAGTTTGATTGTAATTTATCTGATTACTGTGACAAGCGTCTTGATTTTTTTGCATAAAACTCCTACAGAGTGCAGCTTCCTCAGCTCCACACTCCTCCTTTCTCTGTTTTGTCAGTGAACGATAAAAAACACCAGCTGAGCAGCAGAGAGAAAAAAAGAAACTCTCTCCTCAGCCTCCACATTCAAATGTAGATCCAAATACCAGAGTCTGTGTTTAGCCTTTGAATTCTTATCAGTGTGTGTTTGTTTGATCTCATCTTGATCTCTGTGCTTCTGCTCTAGCCCAAACTCCGTTTGTTGTGATGTAAACGGCTTCTCATTTGCACAATCATAACGATTTCGGGTTGACTTCTTGTAAATCCTTGGTTGGTTATTGTCAAACACTCCCCACGATGCTGCTCTTTGCTTCTCTAGTTTACTGTTCGTCTTCTGTGTGTGTTTGTGTGTTTATGTGGTGGTTGACATGTTCAAATGCAGTTTCTGAGCTACTCCACTCTGATCAGTGAAGCAACCCACCCACCCCCCCCCCCCCCCCCCACACACACACACACACACACACACACACACACAAACACACACACTTTCCCTTTTGCATACTGCAGACAGCAGTGATCAGAGATACTACAACTCAACTCTATAGAGACAGAGTTCAAATTGAGATGGCATCTCTCTCTCTCTCTCTCTCTCTCTCTCACACACACACACACACACAAACACAAACACACACTCACACACATCACAACGCACATACACACAGAGAGGCAACACTTCAAGCTTTTCTCAGTGCCCTGAAAAATCAAATGTGATGAAGTGATGGCACTGCTACCAAGGATTTAATTAGTTCTTGTTGGCTTGTCCCTGCTTGTTCCTTTGATCAATTGCATCATCATCCACACACACACACACACACACACACACACACACACACACACACACACACACACACACACACACACACACACACACACACACACACACACACCTTCCTACTGAAAGTGTTTATGAGGGAATTCTTCTCAACATTTGGTCTTAAATAACCTCATCACCTTTTACCCAGCATAAGGTTGCAACCAACAGACTACCAAAGAGATAACCTGCATGGCCATGAAAAATGCCAAATTCCTTTTCGAGAGGCATTGTTTAGTTTGTCCATTCTGAGCTACTGTAGAAACATGGTCGTGCAACATGGTGGCTTCATGGAGGGAGACCCATTCCCCATGTAGAATAAATGGCTCAATCTAAGGCAGGGATTCCCAAAGTGTGGGGTGCGTGAGCTTAAAAATGTAATGGCAGTCTGGAGTGTTTTTTGCAGTATTTTCAAAGTGGGATTTTCCGACACAATAAAGAGTCTAAATAAATGTTTTATTTGTCATATTAAATGGATATTAAACATCCTGTTATAGGACTTGTTTAGACATGATGGTTTCTGACTATTTTTTTTATTCCTGCACCAGGCAAATTGGGCCACTTTTTGGTAAATCACTCGGGTAAATAATACCAGGGCTTAATTTGAGGAACCTCTGACATTGGCTCCAGCAGCTATTTATACTGGATCTGTGATCCGCCACCTCTCTTCACTATGTAACAAAAAAAAAAAAATAAATAAATAATTGTATAAATAAATGCAAGTTTATTTTGTGTTGATATTTGTCTTGTTGGTGATTTCTCATGAAACGACAACCACAATATATATCTGTATATTATGGAAAAGGAGGGTGCACACTTCCATTCTAAAGGGAATTTGACTGTGTAGCATGCATAGCCTAAGTCTGTTTTCATTAGCACAGGGGAAAATGTAAAAAAAGCAAGAAAGTTCACTCAAGTTTTTCAAACCATCCAGACGGCCAACAGATACCAAATGAACAAAGCTTGTGGTGAACGATGGTGGCCATGGAGAAGGTAGCAGATCAATCAGCAGGAATGTGGAGGATCAGGGAGATCATGGTCAGACCGCTAAGGATGACAGCGAAGCTAGTGCAACAGTCAGAGGGAATGAGGAGCGGGGAGGTCTCGTTAATGATGGCAATGAAGCAGCAAGTGGGGAAATGCCCAGTTTATTTTTGGTGTGGCGACAGCATTGTTCAAATCACCATAGAAACCATAAAACAATCAAATCACCTGGGACCCCCAAATCTAAAATAGCCCAGTTTATCTCATATGACTCTACTAATTGAAAATAAATATTACATAAAATTAGAAATTATATTAAATTTCTCCCTAAATGCTGCAATGTGCTACTAAATCATACTCGTTTTTAAATTAACTGTAAATTTAGACCTGTAGGCTTAGCAATGAGTGAAATGAGCACTTTTGCTCAGATACTTTATGAAATCACATGACCCTATAAGGAGTCACCTGCAAGTAGAGGTGGGAGAAGACTGCATGTTGCATTTGCAGCAGGTGAAGAAAAGACAAGTGGAGGAGAAAGATGAAAGGATGTGGAAGAGGATTTCACAGCTCATCAGACTGCTCTGCTGCTTTAAGTCAGATTTCGTTGGTTAAATATAAATGTGTGTGACTGTCAGGCAGAAGCCTACTTCATAAACATTCACAGCACGCACACATGCTCAAGCATCAAATGAATCCCAGGAGCTCTGTCATTCTCATCAGTGTGAAGTCTTCATCAGCTACAGCAGATATTGGCTCATATCAATCATTGCAATGCGCAATGTGAGTCTTCTCTTATGCCAGTGATCACTTTGCCAGAGAAAGTAAAGAAAACCAAAAGTTTAAGCCAACATGAAAGACTTCAGTTCTGTCTGTAGATGCTGTAGGCTCTTGTTTTCATCAACATTTAAAATATCAAGTGGTGTTTGCTATTAATTTTACTCACAATTCAGTTTCACACACACGATTTTAAAATTTCCTTTATAATAACAACAAGAATATTATATTACATTCACTTAACGTCTGCAGCACAAACTCCAGATCTGTCTTGTGGGTGAGATTAGAACAGGACTGCAGCTACTACTTGGACACAACAAACATGTTTTCAGTTATTTCACCTTTTTTTGTTAAGTACATAACACCATGACCATGTGTTCATTCATTGTTTTGATGCTATATATATATATATATATATATATATATATATATATATATATATATATATATATATATATATATATATATATATATATATATATATATATATATATATAGTTTAACATACTAGTGTTTCACATCAGTCTGGCATTTGGCATTTTGTATGCATGTAGTTTTTTCCTGCTCCTGTTGCCATTTAGCCCATTAGAACTTGGCTTCTAAAAGTCCTTCAACAATAAAGTTAATGAGATAATGAACTCAACCTGTGGCTTTACACTGTACCTTGGTGTTTACTCAGCACTTTTTCAACAAAGTGTGAACAGACAGAAGCCAAGTGACACCGAGCAGCTGTGAAGGACTCCCAGAACGCCTGGCTGAGCTTTTACACCCAAACAAGCTTATTGTCACTGCAATGTTAACGGTTTAGAACCAGAAATTGCATCAAGAGTCAATGATAGCATCACTTCGACTAGTGTCCTCTAACTAACCTCCTCCTCCTCCTGCTGCTCTCTGGACATCTGCTCCTATGACAGATGATCTGCTCCCATGAAAAAACAGGGGGTGAATCTATGAGCACTTTCTGTCTGACTCCAGAAGGAAAAGCTACAAGTTGAGGCTCAGATAAATCAACCTTTAGATTTATGTGTACATTCAACTATTCACACACATTTATACACTACATGTTGAGAACATGTCCGGTGGTTTTCTGCACCAGTGATTGATCTGTGATTTCTAAATTGCTTTTCTTTAAAAATATTTTAATAAACTTTGTATTGAGCTTGTGAACAGTAAGGTCCGACTGTGATTGTTTAATTATACATTATCATTTGTTTTTAATTAAAATGTTTAACTGTGCAGATTCTGTACTTGTCTGTGAGTATAGAGCTGCAATGATTAGTTGATTAATTTTGACCTATTTTGATAATAAATATGAGTCATTGTTAAGAAAAAATGTCTAAATTCTCTGGTTCCATCTCCTCAAATGTGATTATTTTCTGGTTTATTTATTCTTCTATAAAAGTAAAGTGATGATCTTTGGGTTTTGGACTGTTGGTCTGGAAAAACAAGTATATTTTAGGTTGCATCTTGTGGCTTGGGAATCACCATTTTACACCATTTCATGAAGCAAACAACTAATTATTACAAGAGATTAATCAACTATCAAAATAATCATTAGTCGCAGCACTAATTAATCCCATTAAAATCCTCAAAATGACATCCTCTCCTTCACCCTTGATGGGAAATCCAGAATTCATGAATTTTAGTTCCGAACCAGCTCTATTTGTGATGTCACACATCATGTTCATAAGCCTGCTTCTTAAAATAATTTTTTTTAGTGAACTCTGAGAAACTTTGCCCCTTCACCATATGAACGTCAAAACAGCCTTCGAGTGTGAAGCTCTGCACAAACATCAGACTGTGGGAACAAGGCAGAAAGCCTATTTTTAGAAGAATGTGATTAGGCAGCTTAAGAAGCCATCATTTGGAGTCCAGAACAGTTGTAAACATCTACTTGGCTGGATAGTGTGTTGGATTTTTGGCAGGTACAGAGAGTCCAGCTTCCAGCTCAGAAAACCAATCCAGCATCAAAAACCAAGTCTCCAGCAACATGGCCATTTGATGGAGATAAGCATGAAACTTATGTATCTGAGTGGATTTTACCCATCACAATCTGCTTCTGCTTATTGACTCTATGACAACTTTTTTGTGTGCTGTGACTGGAAAGTCCAGTAGCAGCTGGGTTTGTTTGTTTGTGCATGGATTTGACAAATATAGGCCTGCATTGATAGGAATCCATATTCAACTGAGTGTGTTTATGTACTTGTGCTGTCAGCGTGTGATGTTAATGTTTATGAAGTTCACTTCATTTGATTACTAAGTGTGTGTGTGTGTATGTGTGTAAAACAAAGTCAGACAGATGGAGCAATATACAACTAATCAAATCTATAGTGCAAGGATTGGAGTGTGTGTGTGTGTGTAAATGATAACCAACCAAAACCAAAATTATTCATCATCTTTTTAATGCAATCTTGTTGTTAATGTGTCTACGTGTGGCGGCTCAGCAGGTCTCCGGGCAGATAGAACCAGCTGGACACGATTGGCTTTATTTACATCTCTATTATATCCCATGTTTGATTTAGTTTATACCCAGGTGGGGAAACTTTAAACCTAGCCTGATACATTAAAAAAAAACATGCACCAAAAACAATTAAAATTGTCCCCACAGTTACAAATTTATGAGAGGTGAAGCGAGTTCAAACAATCTTTTAAAACATTGCCTTGTAAAGCACATAATATTCAGTTTTTGTTGGGTCTGAATCAAACATGTTTGTTGTTGCTGATGTCTTGACATATGGAGTTTCATTAGTTTGGGTAACGATGAACTGATGTTCTGGGTTTAGCAGCATGTGCAGACATTTTTGGACATTTTTGGATGTTACTGTCTCATGAAAACTCCCAACTACTGGGTTAGATTGATCCCTGAAAATGAGTGGTACTCGGTACTTTTAGTGGTATGTAAATAATAGCTTTCAATATGTGAGCACTGATGATGTTAAAACTCATCTTAAACATGTCACCTGTGGAGTTCCACAAGGCTCAGTGTTACACACATTACAATACATTTAAATATTACATACATACATTAAAATATGTCATGTTTGCATATGATACTAATTTATTTTGTTCTGGAGGGAACATAAAGGGGTTGTTAAAAGCTGTAATAAAAGAAATGATAAGTCTTGCTTTAAATAAGCTATCACTAAATGAAAGTAAAAACTAAATTGATGTTTGGTGGAAAAGGACTAACACTGATGTAAAACTAAATAAAAAAAAATGTTGAAATTTAAAGCACAGATTTTGGGAGTAATAATAGATGATAAAGTTTGTTGGAAGTCTCACATGTAAAAATTCTGTTTTACAAACATGTAAAACAGAATTTAGCCAAGTCTATTTATAAAAATGAAATTTACTGAATAAGAACTCATTTGCTGTTCTTTGACATGACATTTTGTGCTGAACTTTGGGGAAATGTATATAAAACAAACATGTATCCAATAATTAAACTGCAGCTATTAAAATAATAAATGAAGTTGGATTATGTGAGTCCACAGCTTTTTTTTTTTTTTTTTTGGGTTTGAGTTTGTATTCAAAACAAGTTCAAGCTAATGTTTGAAACTCACAAAGTTAGAATTAATCTCAAGTACCGATGCATGTCAGTTTTAGCGGTAAAATTATAGAATGGACTAAATATGAAAATAAAATTATCAATGATTATAATTAGTGCTGTCAGTCGATTAAAAAAAATAATCGAATTAATTCCAGGATTTTGCAATTAATTAATCAAATTAATCACATTTTTTATCTACTAAAGGTCTCCTGATAAAGAATTTGAATTTTAGGGTATTAAAAAATTGTAGTGCATGATTAATCAATTGAATACATTAAGAAGAGAAGATTTGAAATCCAATTTTTTATTGGTGAACTGTGCTTCATGAATTGAATCCAAAAGTAAAGGTCCAGCACATTAAACCAGTTAGGCCAGGTGCATTATTCAGAAATGTATAACAAATACAGCGATTCAGTGAAATAAAATTCTAAAAAATTTGAAATAAAATAAGGCTGTCTCAAATAGGCACTTGAGCTCAATATAGCAATTAAAAAATGAATAATAGAAGTACAACACACCTCTAAATTAGGCAAAATGAAGAACAAGACGCCAACAGGCATATTTCTTTAGGCCTTTCACTGAGGCCACATCTGCTGCTGACACAGCAGGTAAGTCAGGAGAACATGACATATTTTACCAGAGGTTAACGAACATCAGAGGAACAACACCTCAACCCCAAAAGAGGATCTGTGGTTTCAGTATCAACCTCTGAAATCAAAAACCCACAGGATCTAACTTGCCTGAACATGTTTCATCAGGCTGGAGTTGCTCCGGTGGTCAGAGAACTCCTTTTTGTTATTATTTATCGCCCCGTCTCTGTTCTTTTTGTAAATAAACTTGTCGTTGACTGAAGATGCACTTGCCTCATCCTCCTGAGTCTGTTCCATGTCTGTTATTGATGTTAATTTGGTGACGTAGCATGGCTCTCCAAGCATTGGCTCTCCACCATTGATACTCATAATTAATTGCATTTAAAATGTAATTAATTGTATTAACGCGTTAAAATGACAGCACAAATTATTATGAAATTTCATTGAATGTGATCTTTTTAGTTTAAGCTTTTATGTGATGTACTAGTACTGATGTTTTATTGTGAATTACTCCGATGATGGTACAGGATAAGCAAAAAATAAGCAAGGGGGCTTTGGCCCCAGCTACAGGAGAAATGCATAGAACCATTTTGGTACTGCTCACAGTTAGTTGATTACACTATTATTGAAACGAGTAATCGATTAGTTATTTGGTTCATAAAATGGTGTAAATGTCGATTGCACAACCCAAAGATCATCAGTTTACTATTATAGAGACTAAAGAAACCAGAAAATAATCAGAGAAGAGAAGCTGAAACCAGAGAATTTTCTTCTTAAAACAAGCTCAAATTGATAAAATGACTCAAATTTTTGGCAACTAATTGATTAATCAACTAATTGTTGCAGTTCTACTCATTACCAAGTACAGTTAAATACATGAATTAAAAAAAAAAACCAAATGAATGTATAATATCAGAGGTTTGAAGCTCCAGAGAATCAGCGGTGACTCTAATGCTCCCTGCAGCTTCACAGAGCTTTTTTATTGAGTTTCAGCTCATTGTTTGTCCGTCCGGCTGGAACTTTACTGGTCACTCTCAGTGCTGTCATAGTGCTGTTTTTAACTGCAGAAGGCAGCTGTTTTCATAAAAAAGCCCACTGTGCTGTAACTGCTCACACCAAACAGCAAATACACATAGTTAGATGGAGACTAGCTGGTGAACATCGTGGAGTGTTTGGCAACTGAAGAGCCAGATAGTTCCCTCAGGAGTCAGTCGAGAGCAGAAACTGCTGAAAGAGAGTAAATGTTAGACTGAAATTCATCAGATGGACAGAAATACAATTCTAAATGAATGATGATGTTACTCTACTCTGCTGGATAGGATATAGGTCAGTGCTACATTCACAGCTTATTGCAGGTTTTACATTGAAGTCTGTAGGTTCATGTATTGCCCATGTTAATCCTCTATTACATAGTGTTGCCATATTGCAACAATTATTCTATTTAATTTTTTTCTAAAAAGTGTAAAAGTGTGAGGTGTGAAATAGAGGGCTTTTATTTTTGAAGGGCTTGCAGTTTATGGATGGGGTCACATGACCAGGATATTCTGTTGCCAGTCCCTTTTGTTCATGGACAGTTCACAGGTGAGCATGATTCTTTTATTCAGAATTTTGGAAAATTTTCACCAAATAAAAAATAAATACAAATAAATACATATATATATATATATATATATATATATATATATATATATATATATATATATATATATATATATATATATATATATATATATATATATATGAGAACCTGAAACAGTTGTTGACCTTGGGTTGCCTACTTGTTTTTGCGGGCATGCATTCTGCTTTGGTGTGAAAATGATGATTATCCCCCAGCAGATGGGCTGTTCATGACAAATGGCCTAAAAGGAGTTCAGTCTAAGTCTACCACTTTGTCTACTTCCTACCACGAGGAAGTGACATTCTGCAGCAAGCAAGCTGTGATTTTTCCTCATGTTTTCTCTCCAAATCAGTGTAAATTAAATGCAGTTTGGTGGGTGACACATATACTAGGCAAGGCAAGGCAAGTTTATTTGTATAGCACATTTCAACAATGAGGTAATTCAAAGTGCTTTACATAAAACATTAAAAGCATCAAGATACAATTTAAGACAGTTGATTAAAATAAAAATAAAAATTAAGAATTAAAATTTAAAATTTTTAAATTAAAACAATACAATTTAGAACAGTTGATTAAAATAAAAAAAATTAAAATTAAGAATTAAAATTTATAACTTTGAAATTAAAACAAAGAACAAGTTACAGTACAGTGTAGAGTATGAATGATATTAGCAGTAGGCAGCATTGAACAGAAAGGTCTTCAACTGTGATTTAAAAGCAGTGAGAGTTGCGGCAGACCTGCAGGTCTCTGGGAGTTTGTTACAGATCTGTGGGGCATAGAAACTGAACGCTGCTTCTCCATGTTTAGTTCTGACTCTAGGAACAGAGAGCAGACCTGATCCTGATGATCTAAGAGGTCTGGATGGTTCATAAGGGATCAGCAGATCTGCAATATACCTAGGCCCTAGACCATTCAGGGCTTTATAAACCAGTAAGAGTATTTTAAAGTGAATTCTTTGGCAGACAGGAAGCCAGTGCAAGGACCTTAGAACTGGAGTGATATCTCGACTCGAGCGGCAGCATTTTGAATCAGCTGCAGCTGTCTGATTGACTTTTTAGAGAAGCCTGTAAAGACCCTGTTGCAGTAGTCTAGTCTACTGAAAATAAAAGCATGGACAAGCTTTTCCAAATCTTGCTGAGACATAAGGCCTTTAATCCTTGATATATTCTTCAGGTGGTAGTAGGCTGACTTTTTTTATGTGACTATTGAAATTCAAGTCTGAGTCCATAACTACACCCAGATTTCTAGCTTGGTTTGTAGGCTTTAACATTGCTGATTGAAGATGAGCGCTGACTTTCAATCGTTCTGCCTTGGCTCCAAAAACAATTACCTCAGTTTTATCTTTGTTTAATTGGAGAAAGTTCTGGCACATCCAATCATTAATTTGTTCAATGCATTTACTCAGTGTTTGTATTGGATTATGATCTCCTGGTGATATACTGATGTAAATGTGTGTGTCATCTGCATAATTATGGTAACTTATTTTATTTTCTTTCATAATCTTAGCGAGTGGGAGCATGTAAATGTTGAATAGTAGAGGCCCCAGAATTGAACCTTGGGGGACCCCACAGCTTATGTTCAGATGTGTAGTTGCCTATAGACCCAAAGTAGTCTCTGTCCTTTAAGTAGGATTCAACCCATTTTTGTGCTGTGCCAGTAAGTCCCACCCAGTTCTCCAGTCGGTGTAATAATATGTTGTGGTCAACCGTGTCAAATGCGGCACTGAGATCCAGTAATACTAAGACTGAAATTTTGCTATTGTCTGTGTTTATGTGGATGTCTACTACTAGACATTATTCAGCGATATGCAGTTACAGTAATGAAGGCCTGAATTGCAGAACTAGTTTGGACACACACACAAGATTTGATTGATTTAATTATTTTTTTTACTTTTGAAAGGTGGGCTCTAATTTGTAAATTTAACCAATGTGAAAGGGCCAAAAGCTGCACTTCCTCAAATAGCTACTTGAGTAATTCCTCATTAACTCCTAATAAAATGCCCAACTATACAATAGAAACATGTTTAGAGTCTGGTACAAAAAATTAGTTTTTTGATTTCTATGGATAATTTCCCTGAACTCAGCCTTTTGAATAATACATATATGGGAGATTTCTGGAAGGTGAGGATCAGCTGGAGGACACACAGATGAAGGCTGGAAATAGTGTGTAAGAGAGAGAGAGACTAGGAAACTGAATGGAGTCTGAACAGCAAACAAGGATGATTAAATGAAATGATGGATATACATGGTGGAAAAAACGCAGAGGGGGAAACAAGAAGTGTTTCTGTCCCTCATTATCTCTGTCCCTCCCTCTGTCCTTTGATGTCGTCTGTTGGCTGCAGGTGAATACATTTCCTGCATGACGTGACGTCTTGTCTAGCCTTTTTCAAAGCCCTCTCCTGCAGGTTTACTCCATTATGCATCTCACACACACACACACACACACACACACACACACACACACACACACACACACACACACACACACACACACACACACACACACACACACACACACACACACACACACACACACACACACACACCACACACATACATAGGTGTTCCTTACAGATGACTCATCATCTGTAAGGAACATCAGCATACAATAATTTCATATAATACATACAGTAACCAGCTTGTAAAAATATATTTCAATATACTTTTTAAATATAACGATGAGCCTACAAAGTTTTATTGTGGAGACCATTGAGAGTCCCAGAGTCTCCTTTATTCACTATGAACCATAAGTTGACCAGGGTAACAGTACTCTGATGCTCCAAGCATTGATGAGAGCAGTTCCTTCATCAATTCCATTTAAAAATAAAAGGTTTGATAGAAAAAAGGTCTGAACATATCCCATGAGCCGTCTCTACGATCTGACTTCCTGTTACGACTCAGAACAGGAATCAATACAGGTCAAGATAAGTTTGAATGTTTTATTTACAAGGTCCAGCAGACAGAACAGAGTCCAGGTTGAGGCAGGGTAAATACAGACAGGTCCAAGCAAACAATCCAAAACTGAGAGGCAGAAGACTTAATCCAAAACAAGCAGCTTTCAGGACCAAAAAACATTAAAATGAAGATTCTCCTTGTGAGCTTCACACTGGACTCAAAAAGATGAAAAACTGGGTATTGTTGACTAAACATAACTAAAACTTACCAAAATAACTTAAAGTGGTTAATTTAAGACATTAAATGATTTGTCTTGAATAAATCCAACAAAAAACTGAGACATTTTGGAAGAGCCTAATTGTCTTATGTTGAATGAACAATTCAAATGATTTGCTTTGATTAAAACTCAATGCCTGCATACTTAACATCACCACGAGCATCTGATAACATCACCACCAGTCAACCACGCACCTGTTGGAGGATGAGCTAGCTGCTGCTGTGGAAAGAAGTCTCTCCTGTGGCCTTGGCGAAGTGCAGGACTTAACACTAACTGGTAAGTAACTACATGTTTGACCGTCCATGAGTTGAATATATGGTTCATGATAATATAACATAGTTTTGTTCATAACCACTAAAACTTTGAACCAAGTAACCATATTTAAAATCATTACGTTGTCACATCATCTGCTAGTTGACCATGTTATTGTTGTTAATCATATATCTGCGTGTAAATTCCTGTGGTTTCAGTCTTGCGTAAAGTTCCCGCTGGCAGGGGCTGTCCTTTATAAATAATTAATTCTTCTTGTTACATCGACCAAGCACCAATATGTTCATGTAACACACCAAAATGTCGACAAGAAACTATATCAACCATTATTAGCTTTAAAAAACATCATTTCAACCACAAGCAATAATATGAGCAAATAGTAATTTAATGAATTTAAGTAGTAATATTTTTGTCATTTTCATGTAATCAGATCAGGATTGGCCGGTCAAAATCAATGTCAATTTGTGTATCATGTGACGCACTGTGCACAGTGAAAGTTGTTATACTGTAGACCAGGGGTGGGCAATCCTGGTCCTGGAGGGCCGGTGTGGGTGCAGGATTTTGTTCCAACCAAGAAGTTACACACCTGATTCTACTAATCAACCTCTAGAACCATTGCCAAGGCCTTCATTAGTAGAATCAGGTGTGTAACTTCTTACATCAAAGTTACCTCAACAGATCATTTTTGAGTAGTAGCAGTCAGGTAACAACAGTACAAACCATGACCATCTGACAAAACTGAGCTGAAACTGAGCTACTCAACTCATCAACACAAAATAAAAAGACAAGTGCACTGACACAATGGAGGGAAAAGAACAAAAGGAGGAAGTTGCCCTGAAAGGATGTGGGCATATATGACCAAAATATGGCTATCAAAATAACAGAGTCCAGACCTATCACTCTCCAGCAGGTAGAGGAGACAGGCACAAATGTCCAGGTGAGAATCCTGACACCTCCCACATCAGCTGTTTTGTCAGTGAAAGTTACAGGACTGTTCATAGTGCGGTGTGTAATAAGAACATGTATGTGTATATCAGTGGCGATTTGTCATCTTTCAAACAGGGGAAGCTCAGATTTGCCGTACATCATAAACGTGTTATTAACATCCCAAGTTCCAAAAAGTCATTTCAGGGAGATGTTTGTCGTTTATCGAGATGTTTACTGGAACTTCTGGGAGACTTGGCCCAATGTTAGCATTGTTAGCCATCATGATGCTAGCTGGTCACTTGGACCTAGCCGAGTATGATTGCACTATCGAACAAAAGGTAATTAAAACTAGAACAATAACAATAAGAACAAGGAAACTTTAATATTTATAGAACAATGAAATATGTGAGTGTGATTTATTTACAGTGTAAGAGTGAATTATTTCACTCTGGAAAGGCCAACAAATAGTCTCTGTTTGTCATTTGACTTCACATGGAAAATCCGCGATGGGACTGAAATCATGCAGCTGAGGTGACGTCATACAGACGTCCCAAGTCTCCTGGAAGTTCTTGAGAGTGGCTCCATGATGCCCATGAGTCGGGTAAAATATCCCGGATTTTATACTATGCGAGTGTTTTTTAATAAATATGCAACGCGAGTGAGAGCGTGCAAGCAAAACAGTAACTCGTGAATTATATGTGGATCACTTCGATTCTATTGCGCAGGAACGCGAGCGAGAGCGAGCAAGGGAGCGAGCGAGAGAGAGAGAGTTATCATCTCCATGAAATGACTTTGGAACCTGGGGTGGTGTCTGCCTTATATAGTTTTGAAACCTGTCAGTCAAACTACATTCTGCTTTTCCTCCAATCACCATGCATCACCACTACATTCTGATTTTCCTCCAATCAGCATGCGGACGCTCAGCGTCCAGGCCCCGCCCACACTCCATTGACTCCCAGAGACGCTCAGCGTCCGGGCGGGCTCTAATTTTCAGCATTTATCCAATGGGCGCCGAGTTCCGAGGCGATGAAAAAAAAGCCCCATTCACTCTCAGAGACGCTCAGCGTCTATGGGGAAATGCATTGACCAGAGACCAGGAAGCGGTATGGGAATGTACGGACATGTCATTTATTTATTTATGATAAGTAGCTGATTCTGAAGAACTTGTCTTCAAGATGAACATGTTCTAACAGATTTATAGTCAATAAAATGCGAATACAGCTGCACACATTTGGCCATTTATTTTTTGACAGCACAGGGGAAGTTCAGCTTCCCTTGTAGTCTTAAAGAAATCGCCACTGGTGTATATCCAAGGACTTCTGGAAAACTATTTGGAAAACCAGGACAGACATGTTTGCACTTCTATCAAACAACATAAGCACTCAGATTTGCAGTAACAACATGTAACCACAGCATCACAGATTGTACTTCCTTGACTTTGTGATGCAGTAGCTCCCTGAGCCTGTAGGGGCCCCCAGTTCCTCCCCCCACTGTCACAGCCACTTTATTCTGTCTTCCTGGCTGGTGAATATTTATGAGACAGACCAAAAATGACCTGTGATTTCTGGAGCTCCTGCAAGGAATTTTGTACTTGTAAAACTTCAAATAAAACCCAGAAAAGTGTATGATGTAGGACATTTAAACTGAACTTTACACTTAAGAATGTAAGACAGGAAATGTCCTGTAGTTATGGGTAGTAGTCAGCGCCTCATTTGGGCATAAAATTCTGGATCAGACACAAATGAGTAGAAAGCGTATGTGTAAAGAAAATGTTCAAACCCATTGTGTTTTTCAGAGTTCCTTCTTTCTTGTGCAGCATTATGCAAGAGCTTTTAGTTGGAAATCTCAGAAAACAGCATATTTGTGGGAGCAGAACAGAGGAAAATGTCAAAATGCTGTCATAGCAACAAAACCAACAAAACATTTATTCCTCAGGCCTTAATGCAGCTAAACAAAGTTGGAATAGTAATGCCATTTTCTACTTTAGTCAAATTTAAACTAATGAGGTTATTGGACCAATTAGTAAATATAACTGTATAGATGGTCAGTGTTTACAATCACAGAACACAATCTGAATGATCATATTTTTATTCAATTATTCTATTGACGTTAGCCTCATTTCGTGATGTAAAATGAGTGAATAATAGCAACAATAATACTACATTAAATGGTCTACATTAAATGATCTATGTACTGAGCTTAGTTTGAGCTGCACAACAGCACATCAGTAAAATACTGGATTATAAATTCTCCTCCACACACTGTTCTCAGACCAGTTAGCACCCATTCCAACCAACACACTGCCTGCTGCAGCAGTCAGAGGTTAAGTGCCGTGCTCATCTTAAGCATTTTGAATAATTTATACAGATTGTCAGTTATGGCCTTCCATTATGTTAAGCATTACAGCCAGCACTACTTTTTCATTACAGTTATTCAGATTGATATTTCTGCCCCCATTTGCTAATGCCTCAGAAGAGAAGGCAGTAAAACCTAAGTGCTCAAGCTATTAAAAAAAAAAAAAAAAACATTGGAAACTAAGCAGTGGAAGAAAAAGTGACATTTTCAGCTTCTTTGCCTAAAAATGTTAAATGACAAATATGAACTAATTAATGTGAAAGTCCTCCGCTTGGGAACAGCTTCATTTATGTTTCATCAGTTCTTGGACCGATTTTTTCCTTTTTATTCCTTAAAATGTTATTATTTAAATGCAATATTTCACAAAGACCTAAAATAAACTACACTGTACTGTCAACTTAAACGATTATCTGTACTGACTTTTTATTAATTAGCTTTTTTTTGTTTTGTTTTGTTTGTTTTTTTTTTTGTTTGTTTTTACTCTCAAATACCCTGGCAGAGCTTTTGGGACACTGACAAAACCTGAAGTGAAAGTAATATTTGACTTGCAAAGACTTAACATTTTTTGAGTGTTGACTGTTTTCATAAGTTACATTCTCAGCAATTCATGAATGCTCCAAGTGGTAAAGATGCACAGTAGTCTCAGCTTGGCAATGTAAAAGATAAAATTATGAATGTAGTTCCTTACACATAGAATAATAAACATAAGGCTGAAAATGATTTTTGTGATCGTTTTAAATACTGGAAATGATGTGTCTTTTTGTACCTATCATGTGAAATATCATCATTCTCATGAGAAATTTAGAGTGAAAAGTTTATTCTTGACTAAATCGACAAAATAATCTCAACATAAGATCCACTTTCAAAGCCTGTATGTGGCCCTTCAGTTTAAATGTCAATTTTGTCAAACAGCAACATTGTCAAATCACACCTCTGTGGTTTTCTGACTCCCACCTTCTTGATTGTGTGAGCAAAGATCGCTGTTTGGGATAAAGACAACAAAATGTTCACTATGGTGAAGTAGAATTTCATGATTGATGAAAACGATAAGTGGGCACCACAAAAACACAAAATTGTTAACATTGTTCTGTAATTTGAATTCATATTTATACATATTTGTGCTTCACACATCGCATCAGCTGTAGATTCAGTACCTTTCTTGTAGATGACTCCAACATAATTGTCGGGAGCGGAGAGTGTTTCTCAGACAGCTATTTGAGATGTCGACCTTGTGACAGAGCCACTGACTGAACTGACGTTAACGTGTCTTAGTGCATTTAAACGCTTTCATTGCTGCTAGCATGCTCCCAAATGTGCAAACAATGTCATCCAGCTCAAAACAAAGTATCACTTGGATCCTCTAACGAGCCTTTTTCTCCTCCAGCCTGCCTTTAAGAATGCCAGTGATTTATGTGGAGTTTGGGAGATACTGGTGGTGCTCTCCAGCCATTAAGCTCAGAAATATGGCCTTGATTCTTAAAGATGTCTGTTTGTTGTCAGTTTTTTTTCCCACCATCTCTTGATTTCAGTCTAGATTAATGTAAGGGGGAAGCTGCACTTAAAGGGATAGTCTGTCGAAATTAATCTGGCAGGGAGTGCAGGGTTCGCCAGAGGTGATGTCTTCACCTTGGGTGGAGGTGCATTATCTGGATGAGAAAAGCCAAAGTAGCGACTAGAATGATTAGGACGAGACATCATCCTTCTTTTTTTGCCTTCGCTTTGTGTTTTCTGTAGCTGTTGCAAATCCTCAGCTCAGCTAATCATTTCCTGTTGTCGCTCGCTTTCATTTATCATTGTCAAATCCAATGTAGTCTCACAAATGGCAAAATCGGACACGTTTGCAATGTTTGCTTTGAAAAAATTTCAGTTAAGCAGCAAAGGTCAAATTTTGCCTTTGGTCAATTAAACACATTTTTCATGTTAAGAAATTGTGTCAATTACTTAAAGGTAGACCATCCATCATGTTTCAGTTACTGAATGTATATTCTTACATCTTATGTAAAAGTATGATGATGGATCAAGCAAATAATATATTGTCAAAGTCAGTATAATATAATCATTATGAATAAGGGATTCACACTAGATTTTATTACCAAAATCAAACATTTTAGGTCACTTTAAAGAAGCTTTATTTTGACATTTCCCCAGTTTATTATTGTATTATATTATTATTTTTGTGTTCTATTTAAAAAAAAAAGAATGCTTTTTAGGTCCAAAAGAACCTAGATCTGTAGCAACAATGCAGTTTGTCTTCTCACAAATTTATTCTGAAAAAACCCTTTATCCCATCCCCTCCCTTCCATACCAAACTCTCACTCTGTTGTGATTGGACTAGCACTGTTGGAAATGTCCCAGCTCTCAGAGCTTAGGTTGTTTAGAAAGACAGTCAGGTTCTTTGCAAGGAAGGGCCGACTACATGGATCCATGGACTGTTGCCATTAACTTCCACTCCTGTTGTGACATCAGAACCAGAGCCATTTCTAAATGGCTTGTGTTCATCCAGGTATCAGCGCTTCATAGGAGGCCAGACCACAACAGAATGAGTAGGTGGTATTTTACGGTTTGTAGCGTAAACTCATTGTTCTAATAATTTGTTTTGACCTTTCAAGCAAACGTCTGTCACATTAATGTTACTCATCCCTTCAAATTGTGCAGCTGTTGGTGGTTTTGCAGTAAACTAAAATAACTTGCTAACTTATGTCTTTGTTGTTCTTCTCAGTCAGCATATAGGTCCTTCATTAGCATAACAATGTCCTGATTATGAATCATGCAAAGCCTTTAAAGTGCTCTGTACAGGAATAATGTGAATATTTTTCCATCTTGCTGATTGAATTTAGATTGTTTGTGTGTACCGAGCATCCTTTTTATTCACTGTGATCAGACAGTCAGGTAATGTTTTCTATTCCAGACATGTCTACACTTTAGCCAGTGACAGGCTACAGGGACTCTGCCATTCAGTGTTACATTGTTACATATTTCTTAGCTTCATATTATAACAGTATGGCCTGGCTCCACCTATCATCATATGCTGTGAGGGGAAAAATGCTCAATACTGTATATTACTACATTACTAAAAAAATATACGCTTAGAGTGGCATGTTAACCAGTACAGATTCATTTCACCTTTTCATCCATAAGATTTGTTGTCTTCTGTATAACTGCAACCATGAATTACTGTGCTCCATAAGTCCATCATATGGGCCACTTTCCAACAGCATAACTGCCATCACATTCAGTATATTTTTCATATAAACTGCCATATAAACTCTATGAAACCAAATTCCCACAGAATACAGAAACCAATAATTAGTTCATCTTCTTCACTAGTATTGTGCCTAATAAGCCCCATGGGAAGATGTGGTTAAGGTCTGGCTAAACAGAAAACCACTTAGTTAGAGTATGGAGAAAGATCATAGTTTGGGTGAAAATGATCAGTAAAATACCTGATATGATGGTAAATATGGCTGGTTCAAGTCTCAAATTGCTCTGAATTTTGGGTTTTGCATCCATGCATAAAAAAAATTTGCACAATTTCAACAATCTGGAAATTTTACACTGAATAGTGGAAAAAAACTCACACACATTCCACATCCTCTGCCAATGGATATTTATTTTTCCTGCGCGTGGTTAAATGATCAGTGTTTGGTGGAATAACCTACAGCTTGGAGGCTCAGTCAATACCTACTCCGTCAGTTCAATCAGCTGCGCTGCTGGGGGCGTTTAATGGGAAGTTTTTGTTCAATGTCATTATTTTCACTTTACAGCAGCAGGTAGCCTAAGCCTGTGTGTAAGGAAATATGTGAGAGATCATTACTGCGGTTTAACGGCGGCTTCGACTGCATGCACTCACACGGCAGGACCTGGCCTTTCACACACAGCAGGTCATTCTCTGCATAATGTCATGAGTGTGTGTTTCTAACTGCATAATGCATAGTGTGTCACACACTGGCAAGATTGTCACTAAGAACAGTGTGTGTCCAGAGAGTTGCCATGTCAGCGCTCATCATTTGTTTTCCTACCTGCAATAGAGCAGTTATTAAATGGACAGAACTAAGAAAGAAAATGGGTTTTGTTTCAAAAGTTTACTACTTCAGAGAAGGTGTTTCCTACGCTACTGTGAACTCTATTGCCTTTATGTAATGGAGGCGTCAGGTTTCCACAGCATATGTTGTTTGAGAAGAATATTATATAAGGATTGGCTCCAAACTAGCTGTCACAATCATGCTCATGACATGCCCCTTAATTGGGGTTTGAACAAGTACTGATGGATTCATTAGATAAATGTTAAAGCAAACTCTCCACATATTTACACAGTGAAGCTTGGGTCTACATAATATCTGATAATAGTCAAAAAAGAAAAAAAAAAGACAATTACAATTTCCAAAAGAATGTCGTTACATGTCTTGAGCTGTGTCCCAAATCATGTATTTCTGCACTTACACCAAATATTTACATAATGCGACCACTATGCAGTGTGTGTAAATGTGGTGCACACCCACAACAGCCGCCATCTCAGTAACGTAACACAATATAATGGAGGTAGATTTGTTTATTATTCAATCAAAAATATGTTTTCAACAAAAAAAACAAACTTTTAATTAAAAAAAGTGTTTGAATGCAAAAATATATTTGAGACTTAATAAATGTATTTGAACACTATTTCTCTTTGATAGAAGTTTTTTTTTTTTTTTGAAGCAACTGTTTTCATTGAAGTAACGTTGTTCTATGCTTGGTCCATATTATAGGTAGGACATTTGTGTCTTTATTATTCAATCCAAAAATATTCAATCATACAAAAAAGGTTTTTGAATGAAAAAAAAAGACTTATTTTCATTGAAAATGTTTTCTTTGATTGAAGTTGAATTTTTTTTAATTGACATTTTTGTGTGTTTGGCATTTGTGTCTTTATTAGCTATTCTTTTTATGAAGCAAAACAGCATCATTACATTGACAATATACCAGCATTCAGGCCCCAACTACATGAATCTAGATTTTTTTTATCTACACACTTTTCTATCCAATTCAGTCTCTGAACAACACCAACACCAAACTTATCCAGAGATTTGTCAAATTGGATAAACAAGTGGAAAGATGCAAAAATATCAAATCGAGTAGATTCATGTAGCAGCCCCAATCTGAGTTTTTGGTAAGTAGATAACACAGTATTGAAATGATTGGTGTCATGATAGTACTGTTTGATAGTTCCATTAAACATAAAGCTTGCTAAGTTTGACTAATTTGTGTGATGGAGTTATAAATCTAAGGATTGTAAACTGTAATACATCCACAAGGATGGGGGGTATTAAAAATATATATGTATATTTTGATTAAAGCATAATTTTAGGGACTGATTAAAAATTGAATTGAAGTGCACTGCAAAAAGGATAATGAGAGAGGTGTGCGATTTGGGACACTGTTTTTTTGTCCAACCAGAAATTCCAAGAGTTTTTTCAGATTTGCACTTAACCCTCATGTTGTAGTCCCAGTCAAATCTAACTGTTTCAAAGGTTTTGTCCCTAAAAAATGTAATTAATTTGATCAGATTAACGTAAAATTCCATGACTTTGTCCATAAAGAGGATTTCAGCACACAAAAACTATTTTGTGTGTCTGTTTCCAGTCAAAAATGACAGATCATTAGAAATGAATGGGGGGGACCAGAATTAATGTAAGAAACTGAACTCAGGTACAGCTACATTTATCAGATGGACACACACACACATACACAGGCTTAAGGAGACATGCTTTGAATACATTTTTTAAAATAAATTAAATGAATGATTTTCCTAAACAGTTGCACATTGCTACTTTTCAATCTCTTCTCTGACCACACACATGCTCCAAACCACCATGTGTCAAAATTCGGCTTGTGTGCACAAGAGAAAAATCATCATCAACAGGCAACAACACAACAGGCATAGCTCCATGAATATTGGCCCATCTCTTTGTTGCACCCCAGAAGGTAAAACATTTAAATGACCCTAAAACCTTTGCTGGAAAAGGGTTTAACAGGCAGAGCAGCAGCCAAACACACAATCACTGGAGTTGCTGTACCTGTGTAAAACGTGTATAGAAAGAGTCATAAAAATGACATTTCAGGTTGTGATTATGACAAAAAGCAGAAGTAAAACACTTCCTCTCTCATGATTAGTGTAGACAGCTGTACTGACAACATACAAAATTGATGAATCAAAAGCACATCTCTTCCCTAATAGGTGAAACAGCTCCAGTGCACAGTAGTTGCTACAGTGAACATCGCTGTCTCTTAGTGTAACCAGCAGTGATTGTCTTGGCGTGTTTCACAAGTCTGATCCTCAGTGGTTGTGGATTTCCAACCACCACTGTGCTGCCAGTCATTTTCATTCATCAAAAACAGGGTTAGTTTAGACTATTTTTCTTCAGCACCACTGTGAATTTGCTCGGCACCCCCAAACTCAGCACATTTAAAAAATATTATATGTGAAAAATTTGGTGCAACTGCACAGTTATGTCACTCTGCCCCTGCACAATACTCTGCTGTGACCGGCCAATCTGGCAACCCTGTGTGTCTGGCAACCATGCTTCAAAATGAGGTTTGTGACCAGCTCATTTATCAGCTACGTCTCTTCTGATTGGTTGGCACGTTCACCTGACTGCTTGCCGCTACAGTTGTGTAGAGCTCTGCTTTTTGCTCTAGTCGTTAGCTACTAATAATTTCTGGATCTGCGAGGCAGCACCCCCATGGCAGCACTGAATATTTGCGAGATGAGAAGGTATGAATTTAAAGCTACAGATTTTGAAATGAAGAGGTCAAAATTGGATGTTGTAGGGGAAAACACTACTCAAAGTCAAAACGAATACAGCTCCAACATTTCCAAATGTACTAGTTCGTCACATTTAGTGAAAGATAATGTGCCTCTGTGAACACTGGGGGCTGAGTATCCGTAAAGACCAGATGCTAAAATCACCCCTGATCAAAAAGATGCAGTTTTGATCATTTCATAAAACCATCATCTGCAAATCTGATGACTTTGTATCTGAACTTCTGCCACAGATGCAACACATCCAGCCTGGCAGCTACTGGGCCTCTTAGCATGTGATACCTTGTAGCTGCTGTTAATACACTAGCAGTCACACTCGTTTCTCACCATGTCCCGTCACCCTCATTCCTCCACCTCTCACTATCATTATCCTTGTCATCTTTTGTTTCCCTCTATCCATCAACCTCCTCTGCTCCTTCCTATATCTTTCAGCTGGGCAGCATCCGTCCATTACTTCATTTCCTCCCACAACATCTCTCTATGTGTTCATCCCTCTGCCATGTCTGTTTTGTATATTCTTGTCTACATTTTGTGCATTTGTGCCCCATCAGGACTTTGACACATGAGATAAGTTGCTCAACAACACACTTTTCTGCAAATATTGGAGCAGGGTATCATACGCTTATGTCCAGATTGATGCTGATACAATACTTGGATGCAGATTTGATTTACTATTGATTCTCAATCAAATAAATAGAAAAGGGGGAATGATTTTCAGTCCCCAGTTTAGTCATGTCCAAGTTTACTGTCATTGATGTCCTTAGACCACTGAAAACAAAACGGACTTAACTGGCAGATAAGGTCTGCAGTCAGCACCCATTTTATTTTAAAGCCCCATGAAATAAAAAGCACATCTTCCCAGTTTTAATCTCCTAACTGTGTGTAACTTTTTATCTCTATATGTAGTAATATATACCAGATATCTGTTTAAAATAGTATTAGTAGTATTAGTTTTGGATCCAAATCAATGTTTTTCTCCTTCTGTAAAACAGTTTAATTGGGCAATGACTCATCTTGCACTCATCTAAAATCACAGCCAGAATACTGGTCACTGATTTGTCATGAGGTAACAAGCTCCATTAGACTATCACAGTGACAGCTGAAACCACACTAAAATGATCAGATAGCAAGCAGATAAACACACACACACACACACACACACACACACACACACACACACACCGACATCGTATAAAGGTGGATTAGCAGCAGTTACTGTGTGTTCTTTAATGTTTGTGTGAGAGAGATTAAATGATTAGGGTTCATCTGTTCTTTTATCAATCAGTCTCACCAAGAGCCTGCTAATCTGTGTGTGTGTATGTGTGTGGTTTCATTGCATTTATTCCTTCAGCACCACAGCCTATCCCCTCTCAGTTGTTCTTTTGTTGAATCAGTTTTTTTTTCTCAAGATCATCATCTTAAATTGCTCAGTAACATTTAACATTTTGTTTGTTACACCATTAAATCACAGGTTGAGTGAAGAATTTTGTTTTTGCTCTCTTTCTTTTCTTTACACTAATTTTGAAGTAGCTCTCTAGATCTTCTTCAATCTTCAGTACTTTACAATCTTTCCTCATATGTTTTCCTTTGAGCCTCATTTTACTGGTGGAAAAATGTTCTCTGTTGCTGCAATATGGTATATTCTACACTTATACATACATGAAGCAGAATTCCATGAATTCTCATTATAATGAACCACTACTTATGTAGCAAAACTATGAAATCTATGAACGTGGTCTTTCCCTTTGTGCTTCTTAAAATGACCAAATATTTCAAATGTCACATAGAAGAAGACTTATTTAAAGCAAAAATATATGCTTCTGAGGTCAGAGCTGACAGTGAAGACGTCCTGTGCCATTAAAGCAACCTGCTCCATAAGATAAAAACCATTAGGTGTCAGGCATGGCCTCTCATTAACAAGATGGCTGCTGCTTGTTCTGTGAAGGATAAGTAGCCATCATAGCTGGATTACTGCAGAAAAACCCAATTATAGCCGAGAGCCCCTCAGAAGCAGTAAAAGACCTGTAGAGTTGTTTTTTTCTCTCTGTTCTTTTTACCTCTAAAAGTAAAAAGCACACTTTTCTTTCCTTTGCTGCTACCGTGACTGTCGCTTCATGCTGAGATGTGAGTGAGAGAGAAAGAGAGAGAGAGACAAGGGAAACTAAATAAATCGTTAATCATTTATTTATTGAAGGCTAACCTTTTAGCAGACAGCTGTGATAAAACAAAACTATTAAAAAGTAATTAGATTTGGATTACCCAGCGGCCACACACAGGGAATGTCTTATTAGGTGCAGGTTGCTGCTAGAAAATTAAAACCAGTTTGGGAGATTTGTGTATCCAGAGTCCTCACTGGTCTATTACCAGTTACATAAAATACTCTGCATTTGGCTGTTTTGTAATAATAGAATCGGTGTGATGAGGTAGTAATGTTAAGTTTGGGAATATGAAGGTCAGCAGGTATAATTATCAGTTTGCCATCATCTTCATCATTTTCATTGTATCCCTCCTTAATAACCTGTTACTCAATAAAAGGTCAGAGAATTATCCCAAAGGCCACTGTGATGGCTTGAATAGCTTCTTCTGTCTGAACAACAGTCCAAAAGTCATTCACTGTACAATGATATGAAACTGAGAACAGCTATAGTGTTTTATGGCAGAATGTTTTCCTCTTCTCCTCTATCCAAATGGCATTTGTCTGGTTAATTAATGATTGATGTCACAATAAGTTTTTAAAGTCACAGTACTTGGTTGCAGTATTGGCCTAAAGGTTAAAGAAGCAAACTCCTGGAACAGGAGGTTGTAATATTAATAATATATTATATTAATAATATATTAAAATAATAACAATAAAAACTCTTCTTTTGGCAGACAAAGATCATATTTTTGAAATCACATAATGTCTTTGTCATTTTAATGTAGAAAGGGGTTCTTGTTGGTAAGGAAAGTGTCATTTGAGAAGCTGGAACTATTTTTTTCCTGACTTAACTTGGAACGCTAACTCATCTTTAACACAGCTGTGACATCATTCCCAGCTCTGATAATAGTCCAGCAAATCACATTTTAATAAAGCTAATATACTTTTAACATACTTACAACATTTTATTCCATTTCCATCCTGGACCAAGTCTACAACAATGTGAAAGGTGCTTATAAGGCTGTCCCAAGACCACATTTTGGAAGGGCTGACCACATCTCCATATTCCAGTATCCGACCTACAGACAACTTCTCAAGCAGGCTCCCCCAGTGAGTAAAGCTGTTAAAGTGATTACTGCTTAAATGACTTTAGCCCCATAGCACTCACTCCAATCACAATGAAGTGCTTTGAGAGGATAGTCATCACCCACATCAAAAAGACCATTCCAGACACCATGGACCCCCTACAGTTTGATATCGTCAGAACCGGTCCACTGACGATGCAGTCAACACCGCCATCCACACAGCCCTCACACACTTAGAGGGACAGGACACATACAGTATGTAAGAATGCTCTTCATCGACTATAGCTCAGCATTCAACACAGTCATCCATCACAAACTGACAGATAAACTCCTCACACTTGGTCTGACACCCTCCCTCTGCAACTGGGTGCTGAACTTTCACACAGGCAGACCCCAGTCAGTCCACAACTGCACATCCAGTATTAGAACTGTAAGCACAGGGACACCCCAGGGCTGTGTGCTGAGTCCCCTGCTCTACACACTCTTCACTTATGACTGTGTCGCCTCCCAGAACAACACCAGCATAATTAAGTTTGTGGATGACATTACAGGCATCCGGCTGATCACTGGTGGGGACGAGACAGCATACTGGAGAGATCTGGTGGCCTGGTGTCAGCAACAATCTCCACTTCAACACAGACAAGACCAAAGAGCTGGTCATCGGCCTAAGGAGACGGAAGGAGTTGCCTTCATCACTATTCATTAATGAGACAGAGGTGGAGAGGGTGAAAACCTTCAAATTCTTCGGCACTTACATCAGCGAAGATCTCACCTGGTCTCACAACAACCAACAGATCATTGAAAAGTCCCAACAGAGACTGTACTTTCTGAGGAGACTGAGGAAATTTGGCATGCCAGTCAAGATTCTCACTAACTTCTACAGATGTACGATTGAAGTGTCCTCACCACCTCCATCACAGTCTGGTATGGCAACTGTACAGCACAAGACAGGAAGGCTCTCCAGCGTGTGATCAAGACTTCACATCACATCTGTGGAACAGCCTTCCTCTCACTGCAGGACATTTACCACACCAGGGTTCTGCGGAGGGCACACAACCTCATCAGGGACAATACTCACCCACAACATAACCTGTTTACACTGCTACCATCAGGCAGGCGCTGCAGGAGCCTGAGGGCCAGGACTGCGAGGTTCTGGCCCTCAGGCTCCTGCGGGGTGGGGCGGGGTGGGTGGGGTCAGTGAGTGAGGGAAGTGTTCAGGCTTCTACCCACAAGCCTGAACACTTCCCTCACTCACTGACCCCCCCCACCCACCCCCCACCCCGCCCACTACACTTGTGTAGTGTAACTATGCATATGACAATAAAACTCTTGAATCTTGAATCTCATAAACATCTTTCAAATTTTGTTCAAGGGCTGCAATTAGTGATGATCACTTTCCTAATTGATTGATCTGTCTGTTATTCTCTCAATTGGTAATTAGATATAGTGTGTAATAAATAGTGTGTAGTAAATATAATATTAATATATGTCCAGGAATGTAAGGCCAATTCCATTTTAGAGTTGGTTTTTTGTAGAGTACACATCTCTATTTTACAACATTCAATAATGAGAAGATTTACTACAAGGCAAGCTCTGGATCATATCTTTGCTGACAATGAAGCAGAGGACACACAGCAGCAAAGTGATGTGGATGAGCAGGTTTCTGAGGAGGAAGACGATGTGGAGTATCAACCAGAAGACACAGACACATCTGATCAGTCTGATGAGGAGGTCACTGGTGCTGCTTCTGCTTCTGCTTCTGCTCCTGCTCCAACATTTAAATCCAAAAATGGCAACATCTCTTGGAACTCAGTACCTTCTGATATAAATGGCAGGGCAACTTCTGCAAATGTCATCAAAATGACCCCAGGGATCACAAGGTTTGCTGTGACAAGAGTAAGTGACATCAAGACATGTTTTGATCTGTTTATGCCATTGTCACTAAAAAAAGTCATCATTGCTATGACAAATCTTAAAGGAAAAAAAGTCATGGGCAACATGTAGAATAACATTGGTGAGGAACATCTGGATGCCTACATTGGTGTTCTTCTTGCTGGAGTATACATCCAGCAATGAGGCCACTGATAGTCTCTGGGATGCGTCAACAGGCAGGAATATTTTAAGGGCAACAATGTCACTTCAGACCTTTCGAATGATATCAAGAGTCCTCAGATTTGAACAGAAACAGAAAATCTGACAAGCTCGCTCCCATCAGGGATGTCTGGGAAGGATGGTTGCAGCTCCTTCCACTGATGTTCAACCCAGGGCCAGAGGTGACAGTAGATGAACGTTTTCTCCCTTTCCGTGGAAATTGCCCCTTCCAGCAATACATGCCCAGTAAGCCAGGCAAATACGGCCTAAAAATCTGGGCAGCCTGTGATGCAAAAAACAGCTATGCATGGAATCTACAGATTTACACAGGCAAATCTGTAAGTGGCCTCCCTGGAAAAAAACAAGGAAAACAAGTAGTCCTCGACATGACTACTGGACTGCAGGGTCACAACATCACTTGTGACAATTTCTTTACCAGCTATGACCTTGGACAAGAACTTCTCAGGATGCATGTTCTTGCACACACTGTTTTTATGGAACTGTTGGTTTGGTTTGCTTGATTGGTTGCTGTTTGTTTGACCTTGCATATCTACATTTTGTATTATTACTAGTTCTGGTTTTAATTTTGTATTTGAATACAAGTTCTATTTTTGAAAAAAAAAAAGACTTTTTTTTGCCTTTTCCTTGAAGTAAATAAATGGGTCGAAATTGACCCGTAACATCATAGATGTTACTATAGTTAATAATATTAAAATTAAAAAAATAATAATTATGAACATTTAAGACATGTGTTCTAATACCCCTCAGTAATAGTCAGGTAACATAACAACTGTTTATTTACTTATATAATTCTCTTGAGGTTCAACTGACAATTTTTTTATATTTAAAACGAGGGGTATGCTGTCAAAAGAAAGGCCCAGGGGGCCACAACAAAAATGTTAAAACCAATCTTTTCTTGGATAAGGAAACCTAACAAGGTAACCAAGAGGAAAGAAACAATTTGGATGATAGATAATTGTTGTTAGGGTATTTTGTAGTTGATTTAAGATATGGGTCAAAACTGACCCGTTAACATAAGGGATGGTAGCAGAAAGCTAACACTAGAGGAGGGTTAATATAATATATGGCATAAGGATGTTTTCCTTTATATGACTAATAAATTAAATCAAAGTAAGAGTTGTGTTTTTATTTTAAATAGATTGAGACATCTTTCCTTATTTTATAGAGCCAATGTTTGTTTCAATCAAGTTGTATTAGTTAAATTCAGAACTGTGTTAGCATCACTTTTTAATTATTTTTGCTTTTACTAAACTCAGATACTACAAATAAAACGTTATAATAATAATAACAATAGCCCCCTTTAGCATAATTAGCACTTAACAATGGACCAGTTTCAAAGTATATACATTTTTTGCTCCGCTTATGTATGACCTCTATAGATCACCCCCCCCCCCCCCACCCCCTTGTCTGAATTAGGAAACTAAAGATGAGACATTGAATTATAGAGAAGAAGTTATTAACTATGTCATGAAATTTGGAAGGATCTCAAACTTCCTTTTTATTTAATAAGATGATTATGTTGCTTGAGTCAGCTTTGACCTGAGCTGGTTGGCTGAGGGTTAACCTGCTGTCCTCTGTTATTCTGCCCATTTATTGCCTCACCGATTTAATTATCCGTACACCCAGAAACTGTCTGGAGCTGAGCGCTTTGCTTCTTTTAGTTTGGTTTTTAAATTGGTCCTATACTTGACTCCAGGCTGTGTGGAGAGGAAAAAAAGTCTCTTAAACTTGTCTTTGAGGAACCTACTCTGTGAATCCCTTACTCCCATCCCCCCCTTCAACTTTTCACAAATCCTTCAATTATTTCCTGTCCTAATCAACCCTTTTCCTTCCTCTTCATCTTCTTTGCTGTTATTCCTTTCTCTTCCATCCCTTTCATTTAACATCAGATCTACTTTGAAATCTCATTCCCCAGTTTCATATTTTATCATTATTTCCTGTAATTCCAGAGGTCATTGAGAGTCTGTGTTCACAGAGAGAATGAGAAGTTGTCTCAAAATGACTGGATAGGAACAGACAGCGTCTATATCTGGATCTCTATTAAGTTTTTGCTGACAGGATAGCCCTAAAATAATGAGAGGAAGTGCTCAAGGTGTATGAAGACACGCTATACATCTAGTGTCAGTTATTAAATGGTGACACAATTTCCCAGTTATTATTGCCTTAAGGCTATAATAAGTCAAAACTCAGGAGATCAGACATTTGACTAATTTTGTGCAGGCATTAGAACCAAGAAAAATTTGAACTGTTCATTAAAGTAATGGACAAAAGTTCGTTGAGGTCAGTGTGTGCAGCTGCGATAACTGCCTATGTCATAACACTATAATTCAAATTTTAATTATCCTAGAAAATATAATTATATCCAAACTTTTTCAAGGAGATTGCTATTTTGTTCAGTGAACTTGACAAGAACAGACGTTAAAAATCATCTTTGTAACCCCTGTTCACGGTCCAACACATTATCATCCTACTTATATGTTATCATTTTTGAATCTGGATCGATGGTCCCTTCTAGTTCTGCAGAGGCACAGCTGCACATTTTTAATCTTCCCTTGCTTTATGCATGTACCTCACACCTGATAAGCTGAATCAGGAGAGTGTAGCTAACATGATGCAAACATCTAGTTTTATATTTATATTTTGGGCAACATCTTTGCTTGATTTAGGTAAAATCTTCATATTTATCTTAAACTGGCATTTTTGCAGCTTTTGTCAAAAACAGGTCGTTTTGGCTCCTGTATCTTCGAGTACTTAAGCTTAACCTCCCTTACTGGTTAGTCCGCTCTGTTCTGATTGGCCACCTTCAGGGAGCTTCCTCTGGAAGCTTCATAAACAGATTACAATTACTGGCTATTAATAAGATGATCCTGGTTTAAGTTAATTGTTAATTAGACCTCCAAATTGATAGTTTAGTACAATTTATGAGACTGAATCAGAGAATCTTTTCCTCTCATTTGAGAGGTGGTGCCTGACTCTAGAACTTAATAATTAAGCTCTACCTTTAATGAATAAATAACTTTTTCAAATATTTATTGATCCTTTTTGATCGGCAAGGCTGGCATAACAGTATAATCAAGCAAATTTCAACAGAAAAAATTGAGACATTTTTGTAAAAAAAAATTCCCCTTATGGCTGAAATGAAAAGTCTGAACCTTAGCCACATTGTCAACAAATCCGAAATGAAACATTGACATGAAGCATCCAACCAGTCTTGGGAAATAACTGTGACATAGTGATGATCAAAATATATCAAATAGAAGGACAATTCAGAGAGCCAATACTGAATATTGTGAATTATGAATGTAGTTGATTTTAATCTGTGTGATCTGAACATTGAGGTAGTGAAGTATGAACACATCTGACAACAATGATGCTTTACCTAACTCTTGCCTTTTTCAGCCTAGGAGACATCTTTGGCATGACTGTAAACTTTGGGAATTATGAAATCACTACATTTGGAAGAGCAAGAGAAAACAAAAAGATATAACTGTTTCTGTAGTTTTATTTAAGTGGCTATAAACAAAGGCCATGGACACAGGACAAATTGTTGAGTGATAGTAGCCTTTAGTATCCAATGTATGGAGTTTGTGTGATGGCAGGCTTTAAAATAATATTTACTTTATACTGTTGTAACCATCCTTTTAACATGCTTGCATTGGGCCATTGTGTGGAAATGTTGCAAATCACAGAGTCGGACTTCTTTATGGAGGATTTTATTATGATCCGCACATTAAAGTAATTTGATTTGCTGGATTAGCCAAGACATTCCTGTTTGATAGTTTGTATCCATTAACATTTTCTCAATTTGATTTTCCAGAAGATTTACTGTATCCATACCATATGAATATAAATGAGCATGTAGTGGCTGGAGTGTGAAGTGGCCGGGCTGAGACCACGGCTCTCAACCAACAAACGGTGGAGTACACACTCTGGGTTGGGGGTCAGATCCTGCCTCAAGTGGTGGAGTTCAAGAATTTCAGAGTCTTGTTCATAAATAAAGAAAGGATGAAGCGGGAGATTGACGGATTAGTGTTGTGGTGAAGAAGGAGCAGAGCCAAAAGGCGATTTACCGGTCGACCTTGGTTCCCACCCTCACCTTTGGTCATTGTGTACCAAAAGAACAGCATCCCTAATACAAGCGTCCTAAATGCGTTTCCTCTGCAGGGTATCTAAATGCTCCTTTAGAAATAAGCTGAGAAGCTTTACCATCTGTGACGGGTTTAGCGTAGAGCCAGTGCTTCTCCACATCAAGAGGAACCATATGAGGTAGGGTTGCATCTGGTTTGGACACCTTCCTAGAAGACAACTGGCTGGGGAGAGGGAAATCTGGGTTTTATATATACTATAGATGCATAGTTGCACACATACACACACACACACACACACACACACACACACACACACACACACACACACACACACACACACACACACACACACACACACACACACACTCATACACCCACTCTCTGCTCTTCAGCTTGCTAGGTAATTTAAATGTGTGAGAACAAAGCATCATCATATCACATATCACAGCGTGGACTCTTATATAATCACACACATACACACAGACATATGCAGCATTATGTTCAATACATGCATCTTCCAACCTGTAATTCTTCTTTGAGCAGCTCTCTTTTGAGGATCCTTTGATTTCAAAGATGGTTCACGTTATCTACTGTATTATGTTGAACATCTGCACACAGCAAGCGGCTCATCTTTTTGGTGTGCTGACCAACCATAAGCACCAACTTGCAAATGTCTTGTATCACCATGTGTAATTTTCCATTTCACACAGAAACAGAACAGCGTTTCAGTCCAAAACCGTGATTAAATTCTTTGAAGTTCTATGTTGGTTTCTCCTTTGAATCACTACAAGCCTTTGAAGCTGGGGAATAATAGAAAGTAATCATGTAGAGTACTCTAACCCTAACCCAGTCAGGCCAGTCTCTGTTTAGTGCTGTGAGAGTAAATCATACAACATGGTATAACATGAGCTTTAAATGGCAGCACCATGAACAGGTTGAATAAAATGAATGTTATAACTGTACATCAGCAAAGTCTTTAAATGGCACATTCAAAACTTGAAGTCAATGCAATCTATTACCTAGGAGGAGTTTGTCAAAGTAAGACAAACAATGATTTTGCTGGTGTTTGATTCAAAATGGCAAACTTCCTGTTGTACTTTCATGATGTTAAGAGACTTTTTTATCTGTCTTGACCTGATGCATGTGTGTATCAAATTCCATTCTTCTACATGAAAGAATATGATGAGACTGTTAGGTGGCACTATAGAACCAATTGTGCATGCCCATATTTAAAACCTATAAAATACTGATAATTTCACCAGACCTGATGCTTACACCAAATCTGGTGAGTTTGGGGAATGTTAAGGCCCTCAAAGGAACACTTCATTAATTAGAAGAAAAATAATAAGAATCCTTACAGTTTCATTTAGGCCTTCCCTGAGTGCGGATGCAGCCACTCAGGCCATAAATAGAAGTCTCTTTTTTCTCTCTTTTTCATAGAAGTCTCTCATGAAAAATCCTACAATGTAAAAACAAATATCTGTGGTAAAGTATATCAAGAGCTAAAGTATTGCAATATTAGTATTATATATGACATCATTAGACTGCAGCATCAGTGTGTTAGTGTTGTAGCTGCCACAGACAGCTTTAAATTCACTTAAAAAGTTAGTTTAGTCCATTGGTTCCCAAACAAATAATCTGGGCTCTCCAAATAGTCAGCAGATAAATGTGAGGGGTTGTGAGATGAAGAATGTATGAGAGAACAAGAAAAAACTAAGTTCTGATACACAAAGCTGGTGTCAATTTTTTGGAAGTTTTTTGTAATCATTTGTTTGGTGAAATATTGGAAATGTAAGTTGACTCGGAATATTTGAACATGATTTAACAATATGACATTTCTGTAACTCTGTGACTTAAAGCAATGTGTTCCACCTATGTCAACATCTCATTATAGGATATTATAAGGTATTTGCCAATACAAGAGACATTCAAGAAAATGAACAAAACATAAATAATAAAAAGCACATACCTTCCCCCCCCCCTTTTTTCCAACCGCCCCAATACCACCCTCTTTCCATCCCACCCCTTACTCCTAATGAAATAAATCAACAAATAATTAAAACATAAATACTGAATACATCACAGTTAAAGGTTTTCAACTGATTCCATCTTTAACAAAAAAGTAACTAAAGCTGTCAAATAAATATAGTGAGTGTAAAGCAGCTTAAAATGGAAATATTCAAGTAAAGTACAACTAGTCCAAATTTGTTTTCACATACAGACAAAGTAAGGAAGGAAATTTACTCAAGTACTGTATGGAATGTACTTAGTTACGTTTAGTTGCATTTCCACAATGCAAGTACAATTAGCCGACATTTGCTGACATTAGCTGAAAGTGTAGATGAATTCCTCCCAAAACCCATGGTTTCTCTCTTTATCAGCCTGTCTCATCTCCAAACCTAGTTTTCCCAACCTTGAAACTAGCACACATACTCTCTGCCAACATTATTTTATGCCTCACTGTTAAACATAAGGACAAACAGTAAGGGTGCACAGCAGAGTCCATATAACCCATATCAGTCTCAGTGTGTTTAAAGATTGTCCCCCCTCTCTTGCGGTGGCGTCCCACTCTGTTTTCAGCCCTCGGTGTGTATTTTTGGGAATTAAATCGGTGGAAAACATGGAGTCTCAGAAGGTTTCCCATCTCCTCCCTGTCAGCTTTAGAGAAACTGCAGACTAATAAAGCAGAGTGGGAGTGAGAGGGCACTATGGGCCGAGGCATGACAAAACAAGCTGTGCTACAAGACTCAGACACCCCAGTACAACGATGGTTTTTAAGAATGTCTTATTTGGATTTTGTAGATGAACATGAGTATTAATCTGTAGCTATAACAACCTCCACTCTTACAGTTTGCAGGGTTAATAAGTTATGTTCACTGATGTTGGATCAGTTTTTTTGGTCTTCTATAATAGCAAACTGATGATCTTTGGGATTTGGACTGTCCAAACAACTAATCTAGACACCCACTGAACACTAGTTAAGTGTTTTAATAATCAATAGATTAATTGTATATTAAAATAGACATTAGTTGTAGCCGTAGTCAAATTCATGGTGTTTCAAAGATCAAAATCAGGGGCCCTATTTAGATGACACAAATGCATGCCAAATGGTTTTGGGGATGTGTCCAAAGGACACATTTTCACATTTAGAAAATTCAAAATTCTTGTTGAGTTGGTGGGGACAAATTCAGGCTTCTGATCACAAACTAAATGCCAAACTAATGGCATAGCCACAGTTGTGGCCGAAAAAATAGCTGTTAGACGATGTGTTGCAACACCTGCACCTGGCAAACATGTCGAGAATCTGAACCAGTCTAGATCAGAGAAAACAGTTATGCAGCAGGGAAAGAGAGGAGGAAATGAAAGACATGAAATAGAAAGAAGGAAAGAAGCAGTAAAAAAGAAATGGAGCAGGACAGAAGATGGAGAAAGATAGAGAAAAATGCAGATATAAATATTACCTTTTGCTCTTTTTTAAATAAAAGGGTCAACTACAAACTTAACACACACACACACACACACACACACACACACACACACACACACACACACACACACACACACACACACACTTTTGATGACTTCTCATCATTAGGCCATAAAGCCTGAGTGGGTGATAAATATCGGCTGAGTGATGCTTAACCCACGCCGCCTCGCTGTTAAGTATGTTGCCATGGTGACGAATCAAAGGTCCTATTGGGAGCACTGGGAAATTGTTCTCGCCTAGTGATTTTTCTCCATCAGATTTATATAGTTATGTAGACTAGATAAAGGACAATTTCACTTAAAAAAAACAAACAACAACAAAAAAAAAACAACTCCCAGGTGATAAAGCATCACACCAAGTATTTCATGTTGTATCCTTTCACATTTCAATAGATTGCACAATGAGAATCACTTTGTCCTTCTTTGTCATCTTTTTTCATTTTCTTTCTTAATTCTTAAAGTCATTTGTTGTAATTGTTTCTGAAACTTAAACAGTCATTTGAAGAACTTGAAAAAATGCTTTCAGATTAGGTTCATTATGCTTGAATATAATTACCTTTTTAGATCTTTTTTGAGTTTGTTGGCTTACTTTGAGAAATCATAATTCAATTCTGAAAGAAAGAAAATATATGTATTATATTAGTAAAAGTAACCAAGAACTTAATCAGCTAGAGTCTCACATGGTTGGATATGTTCCCATTTCCTTGCTGTGGGTCTGGTTGGTCAATTTGTCATTGATTAATTAATTTGAGTCATTTCTAAGAAGAAAATATCCAAATTCTGTGGTTCCAACTTCTCAAATTTAATGTGTGTTTTTGCTGTGTAGGCTTTTGCCTTAGAACAGCAAAAAATAAATAAATAAATAATTTATTTCCAGATCCATCCAATGGATTCATAAAGACAAATATAAGTTTGCTGACATGCTTGAAGTTACACATGTCACTTTCTGTTGGCGGATAGAGCTGCAACGATTAGTTAATTAATCGATTAGTTGCCAACTATTACATTTTGGGCAGAAAATGTCCATATTCTGTGGTCCCGGCTTTTCTAATCTGGTTCCATCTTCTCAAAGTTAATGTCCACTTTCATGGATTTCTTCCTCCTCTCTACAACAGTAGTTGCCAGTGAGTACAGCACAAGTACAGCACAGCTTGCTGTATAGGCTCCTGGTTTAGAATAGGAAAACAAAACAATCATTTATTTCCAGGACAAAGTTTTATCTAGTCAAGTCAAATCCATTGGATTTGTGTAACTTAAAATCACCAATCACAGATTCGCCTGTCCTTCCTGCCTGTCCGCCCCAGGACAGACAGGCTGCAATAGATGAAGTGTGCATAGGATGGAAACAATACACCTAGTCAGTTATCTAGCCAAACTACTTTTAAGTTGATATTTTTGGGGGGTAAGTTTGACTGAGTGTATTTCAAATCTAAATTTGCTGACATTTGTTGAAGTTAGACAGGTCACTTTCCGTTGGTGGATAGAGCTGAAATGTTTAGTCATCAATCATCAAGTCATCAATTTTTAAGAAGAAAATGCCCAGCTTGTCAATTCTGATTATTTTCTGGTTTCTTTAGTCTTCTATAATAGTAAACTGATGATATTTGGGTTGCGAACTGTTGGTCTGGACAACAACATGGGTATATATAAAACACCATTTTTATGAACCCAACATTCTTATATGCTAAAATAGATTTCTTTCCATATGGCAACAATATGCAAATATGGAAAGTTCCTAGTGTATACAGCCCAATGGAGTCCCATTGACTTACATAGCATGAAACTATCCTGAGACTGTTTAAGACTTTTTTTTCCCTATATTTCTTAAATACAAATATTATTTAAGTAATAAAAACATTTTTAATACATCTAAGCAATATTTCATGCAATAGAGGATTAACCACAATGTTGCCACAACCAACAGTGATTTGTTACAGTTGTAAAATCCTTGTAATAATGATGTCCAATCCATGTCATGATGACATGGATGGATCAACACCAGAGTAATCGCTGTTGGGTTTGCATTGAACTAATTGAAAGCCTGTTACGGTTCATCCAGACACTAAAGGGTATGTTTTACGTCATTATCAGACGCTGAGGGGCATGATAAAACTGTGATATTTGATACTCTGGGATGAGAATGTGTAGGTGTGTGCTGTTTGTGTGTGTGTGTGTGTGTCAGACCTAGGACTCCAGTATAACAGATGTACGCTGCCCCCGGAGCAGTGGAGCCACACGCTCTTGCTTAGAGAATCAATCCCCCCTCTTAAAGGTCAACAATAATTGCAAAAACTGTGGCGGCCTAATGAATGCTTAGAGGGCTTCATAACACATCACAGCTATTATACATCAACTCACTGCAGGCCGAGGGCCCACTTGTCTGCTTTTCACTCCTACATCCACACCACATTGTCATTGAACTGAGGAGATAATGCTAATTTTCACATTTACCAATTCTCCCTCTGCGTTTCTCCTAAAGCTTGTTTTAGTGGTCATGGTTTGACATGACCCTTGCTTGTTGAGACCAGTAACAGCATTATATCACTATATTATTCATTTCAGCAAGGCTAATGAGCCACAACAAAAGTGGAGTCACCTGCAAAAAGAAAAGTTTATCCCAACTTCTTCAGCCGTGCAGCTCGATATCATTCATCAGGATATTTACTGAACGGGTCATGTGTTAGAAGGTAGTTGTCTTATTACTTATTGTTTGTGAGTATTTAATTAGTTATTAGACTTGCTAGAAGATTCCTTTCCTTGCATCCCTGAGTTGCATCCCTCTTTGATCCTTCTGTGGGTGTTAATATCACTACCCTATCTCTAAAACTTTAATCTGTATAACTAATGAAGAAAGGAGGTCTCGGTCGGTTCTGACTGAATCCATCTCTGTGGTTCTGTAGCGAGGTGGAGCCTCTGATGGAGCGGTTGCAGAGGAGCGTGTCATTCTGGGCCTCATTGCTGCAGGAAGCTTCTCCTCCTCTCTACTCCAGGTCTCTGCGTGGGTCGCTGCACCATCGCCATGGTTACTATCAGCCTCTGTGTGGTTTGTGGGAGTTTCTGTTGGAGGTTGCGGAGGGATTCTGGGTCTCGCACTGTTCTGCAGGGACCATCCCTTTTTTCATCTGTTCCAAAACTGTGGGTCCTTCATGGTTGCCATGGTGACCTTTTTTCTGTGTGATTTGCAGGAGTGTGAGCATCCTGGAGACAAGTTCTCCTTGTTTCTTTCAAATAGTTTACACATTAACATTATTATTATCATTCTTTAAACTGTTATAAGATAAGATATAAGATATTCAGACATTAAAAGCTTCCCTTACTGAAGGGGGGTCAAATATGTGGTCACTCAAGGGTTCAATCTGGTCTACTGCATGACTGGACAAAGTCTCATGAAAAATAGACCAGTTCCTATTTCTTTACAGAAATGTAAAGTCAGTGAGAATCTTTCAGGGCTCAAGGATAAAATATTTACAGTTTTGTAAGTCAGGAGATAGCTTCACCTGCTGCTTAAAATACTAAATATTTTTCATTGAGTATTTATGGAATATATGGAATATTCTGTTGAGATTATCTTTCCTGTCTCTCTCTTATAAAACAAATTATTCATAGTAATCAACAGCTCATTATTATCAATATTATTAAAAGTTAAACTCCCATAGGTGTGCTGTGGTGGAGTAGGGGTAGAGCGCTTGACATTTAGAACTGTTGTGCCCACAGAGGTAAAATATATATGGACTTTGTGACCCCTTTTTGTCATATGTTCAGTGACGTTACCCGAGATATAAAGGACAACCACCACAGCAGACATCTCTGTAGTCTGTTCACACCTACACATACACAAACAGACACACAAACACATATGCATACACTCACACGAATATAGAACCATTAACTTTAGATTGTTTATTGTGTTTTACTTTCATTTTTTATAAACAAAGTTTTTTGAGTAATTCATGCTGCCTCTTTAATGTTGTGCAGTAATGAATTATGCCAACTTCTTCTTTAGAACTCCGAATCCCCCAAAGCTATTAATAAGATGATCCTGGTTTATGTCATTAAGGTAATTGTTAATTAGATCTCCAAATAATAGTTTAGTACAATTTATGAGACTGGTTCCAGTGTAAAGCTTTGTATCACAGCTCCTCCTCATGTTGCTTCTGAGCGCTTTAGTTACAATTCAAAGCTATTGTCCAGTTTCTTCCTGAAGCCAACATAATGAAAGTATTGTAACGTTCCTTGAAAACCACACGCTAAGACATTAGCCCGCTTACCTGCTACTTTATTCCGCATGCTAACACAGGTCTTACCTAAAGACGCATTTACAGACCTTCAGGAAATCCCAGCACTATCACCTATCAACAGAACAGAAAAAATAAACTCATTTATTTATGAACACATATAACAGTAACATGGCCATTTTTTACACTATACATGAAAAACTCTGAAGTAAGAGATTTATCATAAGTCTGGTTTTACTTGGCCTATAAACACAATTTCAAAACTGATATGTTGGTTGAGATCCACACTTTCAATATAAATTGTACCTTTTTTCTTACAGTATCTGTATTTTCATGTCCCTCCTTATCACAACGTATTTCCATGTCTTACCCAATGTACAGTTAGTCCACTAAGACTATGTACTAGTCCAACCCACCCTCATCTGACCAAACATAATAAATCTAGTTAAGCTTCCACTTTTCTAAAGGAATACATATTTCCTACGGGCACTGCAGAAGTATATAAAGAAGAAGGTTCCTTTTATGAGGTTAAATTTACCCTTCATTAATGAAAATATGAACTTGAATAAAAAAAGCAGTAGTGATTAAAACAGGATTGTCTCTCTGGGATTTGTGATGTCCTTGTTTCTGTTTCTGGGAGATAAAGATAGGTACTTTGTGTTAGGGGGTCATTCATACAAATATTTCCTTTACCAAACCTCTGTATTTGTGGACAGATTGTCACTACACTTCCTTCTTTCTTGCACTTCTTTCATTTGTTTATCCTTTCTTTCCTTCTTTCTTTCCCTCCGTCAGAATCTCCTTCATATATGTCGGCTGCTGTCCTCCCTTTCCTCATCAGTGGGATGGATGCGCATCTCCACTATGCTGTATGAGTTGAATTCTCTTTGCCCCAAGCAGGCACAGCAGTAACTTGCATCACGTCACCATAGTAACGCACACAACCACAACTGCACTCACATTCTGATGCGAACAAGCTTTAAAGCATCAAATTATATGAGAGAAAATGTAAAGATGCAAATAATGAAGCTGTGCACACGCCAGCATCTATTTTTGTCTACATAATCACTTATTTCAGTCCACGTCAACACAGTTAATACACTGTGTTAGGTGTGTGTGTGTGTGTGAGACTACCTTACAGCACGTAAGTGTATTATAAGTTTGCATTCACTGCCATTGTATGCTGGATTTCAAGCCCATTTCTGAGGGAAAAAAATATCTAAAGTGTAAGAAAACAGAAAACCAACCTCACAACTGTGCTGGAGCACAGAAAAAAAAAGAAAAAAAAAATGTGTTGCTGCGTTCACAGGGGTGTGCTACTCTACGTACCAGTGGGATGAAAGAATAGCTTCAGAAAGGTTCCAGTGAAATAAGTGTTGGAAGGCTGTACCAGTTTAAATAGTCTTTGCAAAGGAGTGCAGCAGCGAAATAGTTAAATTGTGTTATCTTGTATATAATTGTCTCAGGAAGATAATGTATTAATTACTCTTTACTTTGTTCTTCTTCATGGTTTTGTGGCACTGGTAATTAAAGTCATCCATTTTGGGAGACATTCTACTTTTCCTTGGCTGTATTTAACTGTTACATATAAAGTAGTTACTAGCTCTTTTTAAATATATAAATGTTTTATTCAATATTCGATGGATGGGAGGTAGTAAATGCATTTGTAAAATACCTTTCTAGTCAACCAACAACTCAAAAGTGCTTTATACTAAAGTAGTCATTCACTCATACAAATAGAAACACACTGATGGTGATGGCTGCCATACAAGTTGCCAACCGCTCATTAGTATTTTATCTAATTATTCACACACACTCACAACCATCGGGAGCAATTAGGGGTTAAGTTTCCCAAGGCATTTACATCCTCACTCCCAACTAAAGAGTAGTGGAAAATGCTCAGGGTCCTCTTGTGTCACTTTATGATAATGAATTGGCATAATTTTTTCGAAGGACAGAATATTCACTCCCAACTCATCAACACAGTGACAAACATGGTCAGGATCGTCTGTATTTATAGACCCAAAAGGATTTTTCTAATTCAGTTTTTACAGTTAGGTTTAGGCATAACACATACTTGAATAAGGTTAAAATGTCCTGATCTGTTTGTCATAAAATGACTCAACAGGATCGTTCATTCACTGCTTTGACGAGTTGGGAGTGACAACATATTGCACATGGATATGCAGAGTGGAGAGGCCAGGAATCAAACCACCCATCTGGACAATAGGGCTGCAAATAACTGCTATTTTGATAGTTGATTAATCAATTGTTGAAACAATAAATCAATTAGTTGTTGGGTTCATACAAATGGTGTAAAATTTTGAAAAGCTAAAGATTCAATCTAAAATGTTGTTTTTTTGCCCAGACCAACAGTCCACAACCAAAAGTTTACTATTATAGAAGAATAAAGAAACCAGAAAATAATCAGAATTGAGAAAGTGGAACCAGTGGATGTGGACATGTCCTTCTTCAAATTGATGAATTGATTAATAATCAAAATGTAATAGTTGGTAACTAATCAATGAAGTGACTAATCGTTGCAGCTCTAGGGGATGATTGTTTTGTCCCATGAGCCACTGACGAATAAAATATCACTCCTGTAAGATGAACTTTCATTTGTCCTTCCACCCTTCTTATATTATCCATTTCCTTATTTGCCTTTTTTATTCTTATTTCCTTCTGCTTGTGTGGCCTTTCCTCTTCTACTGTTCTAAAACAGATACACTTGGGTTCATTTCTACTGCCAACACTTTTTCAATACAACTTCAATAAAATCTGAATGGAGAACTTTTAATTATTAAGTATTTTACTACCCTATTTACTTTTAGGATTTAATAGTATGGAAATAACAACAGGTTCTCAGTCCTGATTTGACTAACAGATGGGATCACCCTTGACAGGGTAGTTTTTTTCAAAAATAAAGATTTATGGTGTGTCAATGTTGCAAGAAAATATGATTGAATTTGGATATAAAAATACAAAGAAACATGAATTCTGCATTTATTTTAGGCAAAATATAGTTAAATAAATGAACACTAAGACCAGGGATGTGATCTTAAAGGATTGTTAAGTCATAATGTGACTGTACGTACAGGCTCTATCATTGTCTTCTGTCAGGACTTTCTACCAACAGCTCATTGAATCTTATGTGTCTTCTGAGTGAAATAATCAAACCCAGGATGTTGTGCCTTTTATGGCTGCACCATCCCATCAAGTAGAAATATGGGGGATGTGTTCTGGATCTTTTTATGCTCATAAATTCCTGATATATTCAGTTTATCTGGAAACAGTTTCTCTAAAATAAAATCGCCAATAAAACAACATTTGTCGGCACAATATCTTGTAAGAGACAGATAACCTGAGATAACCTTGAGAAGTTTGTCTAATGTTCTTGGCTCTGCAAACATGAGCACAGGAAATAAAGGGTTCATATTTTCACCTTTTTAGTCCCATGATGTGATTAACTACACAGTGACAACACCCTCCTCCCCAAACTACTTCCTGGTTCCAGTCATGTTTCTTCTTCCATATGTGAACATACATTGTTCAAATGCTAATGAATATCTCAAGGGTACAAGTGAGGGCATTGTGTGTGTGTGTGTGTGTGTGTGTGTGTGTGTGTGTGTGTGTGTGTGTGTGCGTGTGTATGTGTGGAGGGAAAAGGGTGGAGGGAGCTGTTACCATGTTTCTGCCTGCATCAGCAAAACCAGTCAATGCTAATGGACAACATCATCATGCTTAAGTGTGATTGGATAAGGGCTGAGGGGGGGTGTACTTCAGTGTGTGTGATATACTTGTGGCCTGGTTAGTCTTAAAATTCCCTTTACACATGCGTTGCACATACACACACGCGCGCACACACACACACACACACACACACACACACACACACACACACACACACACACACACACACAGCCTCCTCTCTTGAATCCTTAATGAAGGTGTGCTATGGGAGGCTGCAGACTGAGGCTGTGTTGGTATATTAAAACTCTTGTACAGAATCAGAAACAAACTACTCCCCTTCTGTTACAAAAACAAAAAACTAAAACGCATATGTTGAACATCACAAGGCCTCCAGTGACACAAGAGTTTTGAGTGTAACATCTGCTCTGCTGAGTGGTGACCAGAGGGGTGATGGAAGTGTCACGACTGGAAAAACACAAAGATCTGTTCAGCTTTGAGAAGAGCTGCTGGTCCCCAGAGGTGTTCTCCCTCCACCACAGTTTAACAGCTCTCTTTTAGCAATACTGCTATGGTGCAACACAGAAGACTTTTGAGCAGACACTGAATATTTTCTTTGCTGATCCATCTGTTGATTAGTTTTATGAGTTCAGTATTTTGTCTCTTGCATTTTAAATGTACAACATGAGAACAGTTATTGATTCGACGATGGTGTTATACCAGGCCTTTGTCATTCTTATGACATCATATGTTATCTTCATGTCACACTCATCAGCACCATTGTTCAATGCAGGGTTAGTTAACTCTTTAGTGTAATTGTTGAATGTGCAGGTCAGTAAGGGTATCAGTGAATTTCCACTACATTTAATTTCAGTATCATGGTCTCTGGACCTTTTTCAGTTTGTCAGTATACCCTTTGATTTCAATTTTAAAAAATGGTAAATTGAACCTGAAGACATCATATATATGAATAAAGGTTGTTGTGTGATCTGACTATAATAACATCTATCGTGTTATGGCTCAATTTTGATCCATATTTATGTTAAGTAAGTCTTTTTCAGTAATAGAACTTTGATATAAACACTAAATGAAGATCAGAACAAGTCAGTTGGCTGTCAGTGCACTTATGGTTGCAGTTTTGGCTCTAACAGTGTCACTTTTTTTGTTTTATTTTGTTGAACTAGGGGTACCGGAGAAAGTCAAAACCCTTGATGCAAATAAACAAATTTAAATGATTCGTTTATACATTTAAAACCTAAAACGGGTCGGTGCCGACCCGAACACAAGAGGAAGGTTAAGATCCTGTGATAGTCTGACGTTTTGAGTTTATCTGGAGTAGTCGGATCACTGCAGTGATACAGTATGTCTTACTGTTTTCTCTGAACTTGATTACCAAGCTTTTGGCAGGAAACACACATAGAATATTGAACTTAATATTAAATATTGATCAGGCCCGGGGCTGCGGGTCTGCTGCTGCAAATCTGCAGCCTCCCCCTTTCCTTCCACTTGAGTGTGAGTTACTCTGCATCAGTGAAACGGCCTGAAACCGTTTGTGTGTAAATGCCACATTATCCTCTCGACTATCTGTGTTTACAGCTGCGGAGCAGGTGATCTGGCGTGCTTGACACGTCCCCAACGCCCAGAGGTGACCACGCTAGTGATCGCTCAGTGATCCCACACAGCACCGTAATTAACCTCCATGGATAAAAGTACCTTGTATATCTTCATGAGAGGGAAAGGCTCAGCCCTCCGAGCGGGAGGTTATAGAAACCGAGTCCGCTGTTGTTATTAATGAGGGGTGAAGGAGATGAAGGAAAAGGGACGGCATGAAAAGAATCTCAAAGAAGCATATTTCATATTCCCATTCACTGATGCGAGTATCTGGTGGGAGACATTCACAGTAATTATGGAGACAAGTCATTCCATTTCATATCTGCTCAAGTATTGCATATACTTAAAAAAATATATATCTAAAACTCTAAATTGTAGAGGACACAATCTGTAAAAGTGTAATTACAGTGGCAGCTAAGTTACCTATTATCCTTTAAAAGTAGCAGAATGTCAGATAGGTTTTAAAAGCAGTCTCAGAGTATTTCTAAATGGCAGGGATTCTCATTTCATCTGACTGCAAGGCCTTTAATACAGTTTTAATAGTGCTAGCGCTCCACACATGTCTGTCAAAGGCTCACATGGTAATATGAATTGAGGATGATACAAAATGTCAGAACTTAAAACCAAGCACAGAGGAGTTGTCCTTTGGTGGCAACATAGGCTGATGGAAGACCAGATGAAGACTGAACAAAACGTTCAGAAATGTGTGTTCATTTTTATTGTAATAATGTTTCTTGATACATTTTATCCTGTTTATTTCTCTGCATTTGTGAGATGGGGGACAACAGGGAAACCAACACCAATTCATGTGAGGGAAGTTCAGAAGGTTAAGACATGAATAATGACATTATTATTTATATTTAATTGCAGATGAATGTTAACGACTCCGAGATTATGGTTTGATGTTTTGATTTTATTTGGGGTGATGGAGGGGGTCTAACAATAATACTAATAATAAAAAAGACAATAATGAGAAGAAGAAAAATATTCATACAAACGAACATGATGATTGAAATCAGCATAAATGTGCATATAGCACTTTCATATTAAAAATCTGTTTCTTTACATCTGTTCAGTGAAGCTAAGCAAGCTAACGCTAACCTTTGTTGTGCTTGATAACTTAATGATTACAATCCTTCAGCTGGTTAAAGACAGGATAGGATAATAGAAGTAACATTTAAAGACCCAAAAACATAGGTATTGTCATTTTTAGATATTTTAATATGGAAAAAGTACATATTGGGTCTTTAAGTGCATTTTTTATGTGGATATGTAACATTTTATTGTAGATATGAAACTCTTTGTTTTTTGAAACAATGGAAACATTTTTTTGTACCAACAGTCCAAATATGTTTAAAATAGAAAAAAAAAAAAACAAAAACAAAAAAAAAAAAACATCCAATTCTGATATTTGATGGGACTGGATGATGTTTGGAGCTTTTCATGAACATAAGACTGAGGTCTGAGGTTTTTCTTTTCCAAACCTTGATTTGCTGTCAGAGTGGAAAACTAAATTTTGGACAAATTCCCAGGTTCACTAACCCGCTGTCTGCACTTTATATATAGGAGACTATGATTGACAGGTAAATCTCACTGATGTCTGGGATCCAGCCTAAGAAGCTGATGGTGCCGGCCACCCTACAACATGGTGACACATGCTGTGTTTGGCTGCTCGCTGAAAGTCATCTCACACTGTTACATCAGTCAGAACCAGTGATGGATCAACTACTCAGATCTTTTATAGTTGAGTAAAACCATAGTTGATGTAAAATAAGATAAAATAAAAACCTCAAAAACGTAGTAGAAGTGTAAATGTATCATCATCAAATGTACACTCACAGTGTTATATTAATATTATAGTGAATTATACTACTTGTTTGAATCTTAAATACATGTGGGAGCATTTTAGTGTTTAGTTCATTACTGTGTGGAGCCAATATAAAACATTTTAGGTAATAGAAAAAGTACTGCATCATAATATTCAGCACCTTTCACATAAAATGTATGGGTCAGTGATAAAACTGTCATGTGGTGTAACCCTAGAAACTTGGTACCAGTTAGTTCAACTCATTATTATTATTGAAAGTAGAGTAAAGTAAATATACCCCAGAATTGTACTAAGTTCAGCACTTGAGTAAATTTACTTGTCAGGATTTTATATTGCAGATGATTTTCTAAAAAACAAACACTAAAACTGTTTTTTTTTTCTTTTTTTCCTGTGTGTGTGTTTTACGTTTGATATTTTTCATTAAAAATATGCCAGGTGACATTCAGTGACACCTCTAAAAGTAAGAAGTATAACTGAATTCTTTGTGTCCACATAGTGCAGTGTGAGGTAGATAATGAGCATCAAACAGTAGGAAGCTGCATGAGGCTGTTGATGCTGATATAAATGTCAATCCAATTTGTCTGCTTCTCTTGATGAATGGAGAGGTCCTTTTCCAAGGCCAGCGTCTGAAATTCACTACAAAGCTTCTTTCTCTTTCCACTTGAATCACTTCAACAGACTCAGAGACCAGATAACACAGCTAATGGCTCTTTCTAAAATCCATACATGACACTCTTTTGAAAGCAACAGTGAAATAGGACTTTTCTTTTTGGCTTTCCTACCAGGGCCGCTGCTAAGGTTTTGGAGGCCCTAAGGTCAGCTTGTAGGGAGGATCCCCCCCGGCCCGCCCGCTCGCCCGCTCGCCCGCCCGCTCACCCGCCCGTCCACCAAACTCCTGGAAGCTCACGAAATTTACAGTTGAAAATAAGTCTTATATAGACATGTAGATATCAAACAATTAACTTTTATTATACAATAATATACTGTGTGTTAAATAATAAATCAGAGAGAGCAACAACACAATAACAAATAAATAAAACAACTGCCTCCAAGGGAAGGCTTTCAGTTGTGGATGTCTCTTCTAAGGTGACTGTTGTTGTTTGTGGCTGTTTACTTGAACCTTCAGACACGTTGGATGGTTGTTGGCTGCTTACTGCACTGCTTGTCGATGGTTCATCATCTGGTTCATCTTCTTGCTGATGTGGTGGTCCGTCTATATATTTGAGTATTGACCCTATGAATATGATTTAAATGAAAAATATCTCATTAGTAAAAGTTGAATAAAAATACCCAAACCAAAAATATCACTTCATTATATTATGCTATCTAGTAGCATTTGTATTTCACAATGATAGAACCCTTATATGACATTAATATGGTAGGACAAAATCAAATACCTTAAAAATTAACATATTTTAATCCTACACATTAAACAAAACTATAGTGGCATTTTGTGAATGATAAAGGTGGCCAAACATTGTTTTGCACTACACACGACTTTAACACACCTTCTACAACACTGTGGCCAGATGTAAAATCATCCCCCAACCACCGCCCCCTCCCCTCCTCCTCCTCACTACCAGGACAGCCTTGGAGTTATCCCCAACGACCCCTGGAGCAGAGAAAAGATGCTAGAGCTGAGTTTTATTCTCTGTCCAATCCTGTTTACAGTTGGGCTAACCTAGCCTAGCTTGTTTATCACGTAACGCTGTGTTAGCAAAACAAACAAACACGGTATAACGGACTTACCTGAAAGGGATGCGAGTTTGTCGTCTTCCTCTTTTTTCCTGTTTAGCTTTTCAGCTCCAGATTCATGGTGTCTCTTGGATGCAAGGGCGTAAGTTTGGCTTTGACATTGGTGGGGACAGGGACCTAATCTCCCCACCCCCACCCCCCAAAACTGCCACAAATGATATACCTTCAGTCGGTGTACAACCGAATCAATCAATGACACACATTGATAGTTTACATGTCTGTTTACTTCTGCCATGAAACGGGTCTCCATGAAACTATACAGCATTAAGCAGTTAGCCTAAGTGATATATATTTTTTTTAAAAAGTAGTATCAATCAATAATCAACAATAAAATTCACCTGTGCTCCTGTCTCTTCGCCTTTGTCTGAGCTACTACAACATGGCTGAGCTGTCACCTGTTAAATAGCAGTGAGATCCCATGAGCATTCACTTAATGCACTCAAAGACAGTAATGAACCATCATCAGCCTATCATTGGTTATGTAACCCATGGTAAATTACAGGACAACTTCGCCAACTAAATCATCATTCAGCTTCACCTGTGACTCTTTCTCTCCATCGCCATCTGCCTGTGTTGTAGTGTGGCGTTGTGATGTTGGATCTGTCACCTGGACAATAAAATGGGCCATGAATGCCATTTCATTTAAAAATGTTAGCTAAGGATAGCTTTTTTTTGTCTGTCATTATGCTAAGGTGCCCGCCGACGTTTTACAAAGGCGCCCTCGTGATAAATCTCTCTCGTGTTATGTTGACGAGGAGTTATTGTGTCACTGTCACAAAAATGCTATCATTTGCAGGACATAATGCAACATTAACATATGTTGACAGCCATTGGATATTCAACTGTACAACAGTCTCTGCAGTTAGTTGTGCCATCGTAGATAACTTGATTCATAGATAACGAGTTTGCCCTGCTAACGGGCTGTGTTCCAAACGTCATTTCATTAGCGAGTGATAGTGTGACTTACAGATTTCTTTGAAAAATAGCTCCGTATGTCCACTTTCTTTCTTTTGCCTGCCATCTCACTTGGCAGTCATGTGCCCGTGTCACCCACGTTGCACCAAAGATTCTGGAACATTATGACTAAGCCTGCCAGAGTAATTTAATAACGTACCGTGTGGTAACACCACTAATTAGCGCAGTGATACCGAAAAGACCTCAGCTTCTAGTTTTTTTTTTTTTTTTTGGCGCTCCTGCCTCCTAGCAACCATACACAATCTAGAGTCACACGTGAAAGAAGGGGAAGGCACAGCCAATCAGATTGGTCGTCAGCCTTTGGCGAAGGACTTTTGGTTAACCCTTTCTTCGCCGCAATGTGAATGAGACGGGAGACCGTTTTTTCCCCCAGCCCCAGTGATCAAATTGGTGCGGACAAAACGACAATCGCTGGATATTGGTGGGGACGCGTCCCTTATATCCATGCCGAAATTACGCCCATGCTTGGATGATATTCTCTCATTTCAATTGTCGAAGTTTTTAACTGAAGAAAACTGCTCATTAAAGCTGTTTCAGAGCGTAGTAAGAAAAGTGGCTCCGAAGCTTTGTGCCGTCGTGAACGATCCGACTCGACTCTTTGAAGTGACAGATAGGAGCCGGCTCCTCATTGGGAGCAACGGAGGAGCCGAACGAGCCGACTCGTTTTAGCGAGCTGAGCCAAAAGATCCGACTCTCCAAATAGAGACGGAATTCCCATCACTCGCTGTACCATTTCCAAAGGACTTGCGGGGGTCTTTTTATTACGCAATAAATAACATTTAATTTTACCGATTACAGTGATGATATACAAAACTCCTGTAGAACTAATTAATATTTTAGCTATTTATTAGTGTAATAATTATTACCTTTTTTCCCAATCTTAATTTTGGAGGCCCCCCTCCACTAGTTGGGGCCCTATGCTGGCTGCGTAGTCTGCGTGTACGGAGCGGCGGGCCTGTTTCCTACGGTAGGAAACAGACATTCATACTACTTATTAATTTTATCTATAGGTCATTGTCTGCAAGAGTGTGGGGTATTTTTATTCCTTCTTCTTTTAACTCTCTTCATTGATGTAGATATAGCTCAGAAGGGATTTTATATCAAGTAATTAGCAGTTTTACACCTGACTGACACCCTGCAGCTTGTAAAAGAGAATATGTTTAAACCTAATACCCAGTAAGCACGGATTAGATTTGCAGGTCAGGAGACTGTAAAACTGAAATTTGGCTTAAGACTTAAAGCTACTTTCAAAGTAAATAAGTAACTATTACACAATTTAAAAATAAATACAAAGAATCTCACAATAATAATAATAATAATAATTTATGTATTTTTTTGCAAGGAATACTGCAACTATAGTTAATGAGAAATTGCTTATTTATTTATTTGTTGTTATTTTTATGTATAGACAATTTATTTATTTACATTTTTTTTTTTGTATATTATGGTCTTGCAGTGTCTCGTCATTTTTTCCTCCATCCTGCTCCTTCATGTACACATTTCACAATTGTGTTCTGCATTTATTATTAGCTTTTGCTAATTTGATATGAGTCAGAGATAAAATGGAAAAAAAAATAATAGTATTACACAATTTAAAAAGAGGAGGAATTCAAAAATATATGTATAATATATTATTGTAGTGGCAAGCCTAGATAAACAGTTTTGTAGTTTTGCTGCATCCTACTCCTTTTCCTTTGATTTTATTACTTTTACTATTTTAATATTTGTCAGAAATGAAATAAATCTAACCCAAGTTTAATTTAATCATTTAGGTTGCAGCTATTCCAGCTTAATTTTTCACTTCCAGTGGGAAGGTCAAACTACACGTTTAGACACAGTGTCAGTGAAATGCTATTGAAAGACAAGATACATGCACTATAAACCAATTAACCAAATTTAGTTTTATTTTTTTTAACCTCACAACTAATAACTGTAATTCAGCTGGTAGAGAGAGAAGTTATTCTTTAAAAAGGTGAGTAAAAATGTGAATAAACAGATGACAACACAACACTTGGCAGTTAAAAAAAGTTGTAGATTGATATTTTTTGATGTCAAACTGAATCTGCAACGGCTTCTTTAGTGAAAAGATAAGGTTTGACCTGCAAATCTCCAAAACCAAGTTCACTGTGTACTTATTAGATAACCCAGAGCTCAATAAAGCAGACGTGTACTGCTCAGTGTTGTCTTATGTTACCCTATTTCCAGAAAACAAAATGTCACTGAAATGCTTTTTGACTTTAGTTTCCTCAGAAAAGTATTTCTAGAAGAAAAAAAACTTCAGCATCAGCTGCCATGCACCCACACTGCCTCAGCACTTCTCTGCCATTCAGCGAAATCCAGGATACGTTCCGCAAACAGCTGCAGTCCTGTTCCATGTCACATACTCTCAGCAGGAATCAGGCTGAGTCAGGACAAAACCTGGTTCAAACCCAGGCCACCTGAGCAGAGTAAATGCCATATCAGGGTAATGGAGTGGGATAATGGCTACTTAGCTTTTATAAATATGCTACTCCAGACAAAGTAGCGACATCGTCACAGAGCCACCGGACAGTGAAACGGCTTAGTGTGAAAGGAGGAAGCATAAACTTTGATGTAGTTTGCATTCTAATGTGCTGCTCCCTATTCACCACGAGTAACCTTATTTCACCTCCACGACCCCGTAGTCTTAAAACGTAGTTTTAAAACGGAATTTTCATGTGGAGTTACTGAGGTAATTTTTTTTACCATGGATATATAACCCATGATGTGGAAATAGAACTTTTTTTTTCTCTGCAGAGCCAATAATGTTGGTCCTGTGAAAATGTGTTTCACATTTATAGATATTCCATGTGCACCATGATCAGGTTTGTGTAAAGTTATTCTTGTGTTTTACATAGAGCTGGGTGATATGAAAAAAAAAAAAGCCTATCGACTGAAACATAAATGTAGAGACAGGTGATATAGCTAGAACATATGTTAATATAAAATATTTCATATGGATGACAACGAATATTGATTATTTTTAATTATCTAATTTTAAGGCTGAATATAACTAGATAATTTGTGGTTTGTCTGCTAAATGACTGAATATTTAAGGATCTTTATGAGCTAAGGATAAGCACCACTGTCTATATATATATATATATATATATATATATATATATATATATATATATATATATATATACAGTATATAGGATCCCTAAACAGGAATGAACAGGAATGAATTCTGTATCACTTCCATGTATATTCGGAAAAATGGCATAAGCACTATAGATGGAGACTTATTTTTAAACAGATAGTAATATGTTTATCGAGCCTCCTTAGCAATTCAAGTTTTTATCAATACACACTTTGCATATTCAGCCTCATTCTCTCCAGTACAGCGACTGACTGATGAGAAATGAAACAAAGACATTTTCTTTTCTTTTGCTATAACATAATAATACAAAAAATAAATACAGGGATGTATCGGAATTTAAAAAGAACATGGCATAATAATGTAGAAAAAGAATAAACTATGTATGCATATACATGTACACATATACAAACATATGACCTGACCTGTCACAATGTTCTTCTCCATTTAGTTTAACCACTGGTTGGTTGACAAATATTTTTTATTTAAAATAATACTTAATAAGTCAATCAGTGTATGTTGGTGCAGCTGTAATTTGCTTGAAATTATTTATCTCAAGATATAATTTGATTTTATAGGACACAGGTATTGAAAAAATGTATCATTGGGTTCATAAAAGAAAGTTTAGATCTCCAAACCTAGTATGCACAACACAACATGTGAACGTATGAATTCATGTAATTTATATGCAGACTGATGACACCATGTTACTGCAGCTTACAAGTACAAGCAGGAACAAATCTTAAAAACCCTGCGAAGGACAAACTTTTAGTCCCATACACAGAGACAAGAAGGAGTTACAAATCACACGCATGGTACAGCATTAGTTTATACTGTCCTGTAAACTCACCCATCCATCCATGCACATACGCACACACACACACACGCACACACACACACACACACACACACACACACTCACACACACACATGCGCGCGCACACACACACACACGCATGCACTAACTCTCAGGTTGTCCTCTCCTTGTCTTGTCTCCTTTTTGATTTATGAGTGGCAACAGTGACGTCTCAGGCCATTGGATTACGAAGGCTGACTTCCTGTCAGGGCGTAGCTTCCCACACACACACACACACACACACACACACAACACAACATAAATTCTAATATATTTTATGCTGCTACAAATCCTCCTACGGAAGCTGCCATTGGATTGATTCTCACAGGCTTGTAGGTTTAAACGTGCATTCACATTTCACACACGCAAACACACGCACACACACACAAACAGACATACTGCAAGCTACTTGTAGAGGAAGACGAGGAGGTTTTATTTGACTCTGGAGAGCTGTTTGATAGAAGTCATTATCTGATCCCCGCTCTAACCTGATTGAACTGGATATTATAGGAGTGAGTGAGTGTGTGTGTGTGTGTGTATGTGTGTGTGTGTGTGTGTGTGTGTGCATTTGTGTGTGTGTGTGTGCGTTTGCCTTTCCTTCTACAGACTGTTATTCCTTTGTCAGAGCTGCTGTGCGTCGATACATGTGGTGGGAAATGACTGTACATGTGCAAGCGACACAGCCGAATGTAAACCTGTCAAACCCGGTGTAACTCATGGAAGAGCAGAGTGCTGCAGATTAGCATGTTAGCACTTTCACTTCCCTTGTCTGGAAGTCAATAGGATTAAATTAAACACCTGAAATAAGGTCTGAGGTTAAAACAAGCAGAAACGATTTTAACATTTTATTCTACACTATAAATTAGATAAATAATGAACTTAGTCTTGAATTTTGAAGCTTTTACATGTCTTAAAAAGGGAGGTTGCTAAAAAGTGACTAAATTTGACTACAGGTTGTAGGGATCAGCAACCATTCCGGATGTCATGTGACCCTATTGTAGTTTATTTAATTCTAACATTTTTACTTATTTTTTTATTTTTTTATACTTGTCTGGGGTGTACCCCTGCCTCGTCCCAGGTATGCTGGGCTTGGCTCCAGCAGACCCCTGTGACCCTAGTGAAGAATAAGCAGAAGGTGGATGGATGGAGAACAATATCTGGTGAAAATACTATAAAGGCATATAAAGACTATATGACTATAGCATTATTTAATTTTTTATGTTGGTCTAGGTTTCATACCGGGAAAAAATATGCAGTGACTTGATATGTTTTTTAATTGACAGTCTGTCACTAACCTTCACTAACTACTATTATAGTCTAAATATAATCACACCCAGGACTTCAACAGGACAAAATTGCTCTGGGGTCAGAATGCAATTAATTCTCATATTCTCTATGGGACTACCCATAGAGTATGTTGGAAAGTGATGCTGACGAATCAGAGTGCTGCATTTTGTAAATATTCAGCCACATTCATTTGCCTGTGGACAGCAAAGACTATGATGATGAAATCAAGAACAGCCCACCCTGTAGAGTTAGGAGAAGCAGGCATGCAGGAGACAATGGGACTTATGGGAAATGCAGTGTTCATTCAGAATTCAGTGTTTCCCCAGCATTAGCATTACAGGCAAACAATCACCTCCAACCAATCTGACATGTCAGTGAAATTATGCTTCAGTGTTGATTAATCTATTGATGATGTATTGACACTTGAGGTGCAACACAAAGTGACTTTAATGGAGTTAAGGACAAAAAGAAAAACATCATTACATTCTCATTTTCATGGCGTTTAAAAAACACCATCTGCAAAGGTTGTGTAATTTGTATTCCTAAACAGCCTTGACACCCAAAGTCTGGTTTGCATATTAATAATCTTCCTTATTCTCTCCTCAACAAAGGCCTTTTGAATCTGTCAAGCACAGCTTCATCAGTGCCAGAGCTCCAAAAGGCTGGAAACTCATTTTGGAGAGATTGTCATTACTCAAATTTGCTTGATTATCTTTGAATTGTGAATAAAGTATGTCAATCTCCTTTGAATAGCGCTCTGATTAATTAGACAATGTGGGCATTGTGTGCAACTTTAAAGGTACTGATCCACTGAACCCATGGTTTCCACACTTCCTGTTCGTTGTCTGTATCGAGCATGGCGCGCTGCATTCTGCAAGTTTTCACACTTATTCCCTCTCTCTGAGTGATTAGTCAGCACTTTTTTGTGCATTTTTGAACATTCCAAAATAGCTCAGACCCCTTCGAGTACTTTTGTGATTTAATTTTAGCCCTCTAGGCTTTCTTTGCCTGATTTTACTATTTTTCTTTCCATTTCTACTATAAAAGCATACGGCTTACTACAAATATGTTGTAAAAATGAGAAGAATCTGAAATAGACACATGTCACATGTCTCCTCCAGAAAGAGGAATGAGGCCCCTTCAGACTAGAAAGAGAAACTAGTCATCTAAATCAACTGACAAATGAATACAAAAATAACCCTTTCATGGGTTTGGTACATTAAAAAAAAAATTATAGGTGATAGCACCCCTAGTGTGAGGCCTATCTGGTTCTATTTTCTTTCTCTTTCTATTCTCCTCCTGATTTGGATTTCTATGTATTCTTGTCCAGTGAATTCCCATTGGTTGTCATTTGGGATGGATAGATTAATGGATAGATAACTTTATTAATCCCAAGAGGGTAATTAAGTTGTCACAGCAGCAGCCAGGTACAATACAGTGAAATACCCAGAGCTGTGCAACAGGTTGCCACGAGCATGGCGTCATCTTTAACATTTCAGGTTGATTGGTGTTGGGCCAGTAGAGTCCTAGGAAGCATCTAAGGCAGTGGCTAAGGAATGTCTGTAGTTTAGTGAGTATGTAGATGATGAGCTGCAGCTAACTATTATTTTCCATTCATCCTTTTGTCTATAAGATGCAAGAAAATAGAGAAAAAAATGTTTTTAGAGCCAACAGTGACGTCTTTACATATCTTATTTCTGTGGTCAATAGTTAAAAAATTCAAATAAAAGATATCCAGAGAACTATCATGTACAACAAGGGAAATCTTACAACTTCATATTTGAGAAGCAGCAATCAGCAAGTCTTTGCTATTTTTGCATGAAATAGTCCAAAATTATTAATTTATTTGTCAAGATAGTTTGACAAATTAATGAATTGACTAATATTTGCAGCTCTAGAGTAAAAGTCCTGGGGCAAGTGACACAAGATATATTTTCACCTCACACAGGTAGAGCAGCAACAAATAGTTGATTAATCGATTAGTTGCCATCTATTACATCAATCGCCAACTACTTTTATAATTAATTAAGTGATTTGAGTAATTTTTAACAAGAAAATATCAAAATTCTCTGGTTCCATCTTTTCAAATCTGATTATTTTTCTGGTTTCTGTAATCTTCTATAATAATAAACTGATGATCTATGTGTTGTTGTTGTCTGTTGGTCTGGACAAAAAACAAAAATTAAATAACAAAAAAACAACAACAGAGAAAACTATATATCTTTTACATCTTTTTAACATCCTTTAAGACAACATTTTGCTTTCTACGTGACTTCATAAGTCATTTATCCTGTGAGGTTCATTTGAGGCACAACTGCTTTCACTCATTGCCTGTGTTTGACAGTGACACTTTAAAAGCTGCGGATGCATAATTGACTGATTTATGAGGATATTATTCATTCGTGTTTACACAGGTTGCTGACTCTGAACCGTGAACATTACAATTCTCAATTCAAGTTGCGAAAACAATTTATCCCGAGCTGTTGAGATGGAAGTTCATGATGAGCAAAGGCAGTACATTGTTCTTGTTTAAAGTTTCCTTATCTTTTAATTAAGTTCCTTCTGATCCCTGCCAGTGGAGGATAGCAAACATTGTTTTGGTTGTATAAGATGTGTACATACTTTATACTCCTCACTATTCAGCTGATTTCACCGTAACCTTTCCTGTATCTGCCGGTATGGTCTGCTTTAGACCAGGTAATATAATCTCTTATTTCTAAATATCAGCCAATATATTTCTTTAATTTTCCTTACTGATAAAATATTACCATGGATGTAGACAAAAGGGTTCATGCACCAGTAATTCCTCTAAATGTCTACATATCCAAAGTTTAGATACATTATTTGGAAAATTAGATTTGTTATCTTCTCTCCCACTTCCTCTGAGAGAAGTTATTTTTTTTAAGTGAGCCGTGACCTTTGTTTTATTACTACTGCACTTCTTGTAAGTTCCACTGATTGCAGAGGCTGCAAAATAGCAAAATGTCATGTCTGTGAATGTAATGGATTTGTTTAGGTCACATACAAAACTCAGATCTTCAAATGCCACTGAAGAAATACAAGGTCTTTTCTTCTGTGATTCAAAATAATTCAGAAACAGACTTTATCAAACATAAGGTAATCAGAAAAATCCATTTTTGGTTTGTATGAAGATGGGTTGGCAGCTTGGGAAGAGTTCACATAGTGAGCATATGGTCAGAGACAAAAAAATGTGTGCCTCCTCACGAGTGTCACAGGAGTCTTTGTTTCCCTGTGACTGGAATGAGCCACAGAGGAAAAAACCAGCTGGTCTTCAGTCTAGTGTTGCTTCACCGCTCATATCAGCTGTTATTCTCCAACATCTTGAGAAAGTATTTCAGATTTGGTAACTTTCACATAAAAAGAATCAAGCACAGTTCTGACTTTCCCCACAAGTTTTTTTTTTTTTTTTTGTCTGAACCAGAATGTAAACAACTGACTTTTCTACACATTGACAAATTACAGGAAAACCTAGTTGAAACACAGTCTGAGCAGAACTGAGGTCAAACTAATGTCAATATTCAGCATATTAGCCCAGTATTGACTAACTATTAACTTTAGGATGTTAAGAAAAAGCCTCACAGAATGTTTACTGTTAAAGTTGGAAACAATGAAAAAAGAACTCCTGCACACTGTCAATCACCTGCAAAAAGTAGGTTTAATCAAAGACAAAAACACTAAATTGAAAGATGATTTTCTTTCTTTCTTTTTTTCTTTCTTTCTTTCTTCCTTTCTTTCTTTCTTTCAATAATCACAAAAATAAAATAATCACAGAATTAAATTTAGCATTAATTTGAAATTCTTAATAACAGACTTATACTTCAATTCACTTTTATTTATACAGCCCAATATCACAACACAGTTGTCTCAAATTGCTTCACAAAATTCAGTCCAAAGTGACTCAGACATCCTCCGTCCTTAGACCCTCCTCCACTCCAAAACCCAGTGGGAAAGAAGAAACCTCGGGGAGAACCACAGTGAAGGAGAGATCCACTCCCATGGACAGACAGGCAATAGATAAACCAGGACTGACAGACATCCATCTGATGATGAAGTAATAGTCTATAAAGATGTTTCAGTCTGTAGAGATGCTGTAGGGTGGGGGTAGAGGGGCAGGTCCAACCAGGCAGGTGATGGAGTAGGATCATCAGGGGCCTCGATGAGTCGCATCAAGAGTCGTCATCATTGGGCCTCATGTAGTTGAACTGAAACAGTAGCCACTCCCCCGAAGGGGAGTGGAGAGAAGGACTCCGGGTGAATAATGATGAAAAGACCAAGTATAAACTAGATACTGTTTATTAATGACAGACAGTGGTACATGGTACCAGAAAGAGATGATAGAGCTCAGTGACTGTACTTCCCCCAGCATTCTCATTCCTAGGGCAGCTTAGACTGAACTGTGGGTTTAAGTCTACCTTTAACTACCCTGACCATAGGCCTTTTGGAACAGGAATGTCTAACCTTAAATACACAGACTGTGTCGGCCTCTTTAATATTAGTTGGGAGTTGGTTCCATAAAACGGGGTTGGTAACTAAAGGCTCTAGCTCCTACTGTGCTTTTATGGACCCGTGGAACTACCAGTAGACCTGCATTCTGAGAGAGAAGTGTTCTGTTTGGATGGTACTGGACCAGAGAATCTTTAGGATAAGAGGGGCCCATACCATTAATGGTTTTATAAGTTAGAAGTAAGATTTTAAATTTAATTCTAAACTCTTTGAGCGAAGCACAGATTATTGAAACTAACATTGTTTAGAACCCAATGGTACCAAACATGGTATAAATCTTTGTCCTTTTTTAGCATACAGTCATTATGTTAATAGTTTCTTACTAGTTGTAGTCACAGACTGTTACTTGTTTTATGAAAATGGTGCTAATTTCACACAAAGATGCAGGTTGCTATGGCAACAGATGATCATAGCACCATATAATGGTCAGATGTGACACCTAAAGTTGCTCACCAGTTCCCACTGGTTGTTTTGTTGACCTGGACAAAACAGAACAACAACATAATATATTAAAGCTACAGCAACACTGTTGATTGTTGGAGGAAAACACAGTAGTATTCTTCAGGTAAGTCCTTCTCTAGTAAAAAATTACAAGAAACAAATTTAAAATCTAGATATTTAAAATGGGGCGACACGGTGGAGCAGGGGTTACCGCTGTTGCCTCACAGCAAGAAGGTATTTAAAATGCATATAACAGTGCACTAGGAGTATACATGTACAATATGTAGTTCATTCACATTAAAATGATTGTTGTTAGGATTACAATTAACTGTTATGTCATTAACTGATGTAGGACTATGATGATTCATGATGAATTTGTGTTAGGAAAAAGAAATCACCCTCCCCACCATGAATACTGAAATGAATACTGAAATTATCTGAATTATCTGAAATTATCTATACCAAGAGACCAAAATCTTGTGTGGTAATGTTTCATATTTGAACGTGGGGCTCTGTGGGGATTGACCTATGCCCCTTGGTGTTGATTGCGCAAAGAGGAGTTCTGTGTACTCTTCCTTCACCATTAAACTGGATGATGAATGTTTGTCACAGTACATTTGAAAATTAATTTTGAGAACTGAAAATGCAACTTAAACTTTTTTTATATACTCAGATTCAGTTCTCACAATTCAAATTTTATTATATTCCAGTTCCAAACTAATCAATTAAATTTCAAATTATATTATTCATATGCAGTTTTTCAATGTAATGCTTAAAAAACATATTTTTAAAGGACAAATCTGTGATTCATCGATATTTTCTGTGTATACATGGTGTAACTAATTACAGTTCATTAAAACTGCAATAATTAAGAAGAAATTAATTATTGACATAATTCCAAAATCTCTTTAGTGCCATGAAATTGCACATAGCCAATTGTAATGTGTCGCCAGCTGGTTAATTGGTAGCCTATTAAAAGGCATGCAGGGTATTTAAAAGATGCAGATTTACCACCAAGCATGTGTTAAGATGCCATATCTAGCTTTCCTGGAAGGTATTGTGCCATTGGAGACCAACAAAATATGAAGAGAAAGTTGGAATGGCTCATCAGTTGCACTGTGATTCCCAGGAAAAACATTTCAGTGATCTCACCCAAGACCTCTCCAGTTCACCTTCAGTTTCCTGGCTATAGGGACACGGAGGAGAAACTGGCAGATCTGGCTTTTTCACATCCTTTGCTGAGCTGTGCTGTCCCAAGGGTGTTAAAATGGCATCATTAGGCAAATGTCTAACCACATCAAATTCCCATATGATGAAAAAACATCAGTGTACCCTGAAGGGGGGGGGGGGTCTATGGTATTTTACTGGAATGACAAACATTATTGAAGCAATAGACTGCACCCAAGCTGCATCAATGCTCCATCCAACAACAGAGTGAGAAGCGGATTTCTTGAAGGCTATTAAATCTAAACTCTATACCATTTATGCTAAAATGTATTATATTTTTTAGGTGATCGAGAATATGGCCTTAATACATTGCTAATGACCCCTTTTGCTCTTGTAACCCTTTATAAGATGCGCTACAATCATGTCCACAAGCGTGCTGTGATAGAGCACACTGGATGTGCTTGGATACAGTCGATGGAAGGCATTCCCCTGAGAAGGTATGCAGGATTATTATGGCACGCTGTGTCCAACATTGCAATGGCTAATGGAATTCCATTACCACCTGGAGCAGAGCAGTTACTAGACATGCCACATGATGCACAAATTGCGAGGCCTCCCAGCAGGGCTGCAATTCAGGGACACCGTTTGATGCAGCGTTATGAGTTAAAGCACAGAGTGAGCGGGCCAACACTGCACCGGCCTTTGGTGAGGAGCTGGTAAAGTCAGCAGGATCCAAAAATACAGAGGAAGTACCCCCCACACTCAGTGGCTCCATTTGGCTGAATTTCTTTAATAACCAAAGTTTCGACACATAAAACACTAAAACAAGTCTGAAATTCAAGGAGCCATGGAGACTACCATTCTATATCTGGAGCAAATAGTTCTGAAGAAAATAACACACAACACTTCAAACAGTGCACTTCCCAACAGGCAGTGGGCATCAATAAAGATGTTAGAGTTGGGAGTGATATGGAATTTTTGTTGGAAACAATTGTTATGAATGAATTATCAGCGTCTAAGGATGTTAGGATTGTGTGAACGTTGCACAACCTGTGCTGGTGGGATTCCCAGGATGGAAGCTGGAAGTGGATCAAGTGTGAATTGAAGTAATTCTTATCCCATTATGCTTGTTAATTACAAAACACACAAGCCATTGCAAATATCATCTTTCAGTTATAAAGTGGTTACCCATGGGTGACAATCTTTGCAATCTAGTCATCACTTTCATCCTCATGTGCCTGCCCAATAATCACAGCAAGTCTCTATTTATGTGCTGACAGGTGAGGTGGACCTTATGCTCAGTTTCCTTCTCTTTTTTCCTTTTCTTCATAATGATCAACTCCAAATAGCCACATTCCTTAGGGGAAACAACATTTAGCACATCTCCTGATGTAAGATTTCTGAAAAGTGTGCTTTTTTCTAGCTTCACCTCCACTGTGATTTATTCACTTGGCTTCCCTCTTCTGATAATCACTGTTTTCTTCTACTTGGGTAAATGATCTTCTCATACAGAAACATGGGGGGCATAGCAGAATGCTGATTGTAAATAGCAGGCAGGCACCTGTCAAAATAGAAAGATTATGATTAATTAACATTGGCATGGTGGTAGGAACAAAATTGGACAGGAACATGTGTTATGAATCTGACATTGATTTGGATTTCTGCACACATATTAGTGAATGAGGCCCATAATTATCTGATACAAAAACATGTTTTTTCTTCTGCTACTCAGTGGATCCAAAGATGCATGTGTATTACACATGTTTTGACTTAAGGCACATGAACAACATACTTCATACATTCTTCCCTGACTTTGAAACATTCAAGCATCGTCAGCTTTGTCTTCATAGAGAAGGTGTCTGGTGAGTGGTAGTGGGCAGGGAGTGTTGGCTCAGTGTGTGTACATTCCCATCAACAGTTTCTTATAGAACTTCAATGATTCATCATTAAATCAATTAGTTCAGTGGATCTCAAACTTTTTTACATCTAGTACCACTTCAGAAAATGCTCGAATCAACAGATGATGCATAATTCAGGACGATTTTGTCTTTTTTGTTTTTCTTGTACTAGATTATTATTATTTTTCTCTTTTGCCTGGCCCTAATATTCCTTTGTACAAACAGGATGGCATGTGTGTTTGGAGATCATTGATATCAAAGAGCAAATGCTTTTATTATCTTTTATCAAAGAGCAAATGCTTTTATTGCAAATGTTGCGCAGGGAACAGAGAAGCGGTTTGTGGAGGTGAAGCGGTTTGTGGAGGTGAAGCGGTTTGTGGAGGTTAAGCCGTTTGTGGAGGTGAAGCTGTTTGTGGAGGTGGTTTGTACCACTGCTGTGGCTGAGCAGTGCACGCCAGGAAGAGTCTTCCTTGACGCCGTAGCTACATATGCAGAAGTATAAACTAGGCTTAAGATGTGTTTTGTCATCATGGTCGTCATTTAAATGTCTGTTCAAACACTATCTCTTTATCTCTTTATCTTTGACATAAATGCTGAACAGCTTTACTTTACTCTGCCCCCCCCCCCCCCCCCACACACACACACACACACACACATACACACACACACACACACACACACACTCACACACACACCACCACAACCATCACCCCAACACACACATACACACACTACACACACACAAACCACTCTTGACACCATGCTCTTGGCGAGGTGCATTAATCTGATTTGATGTAATGCACTTGATCATATTATATCTGGTGTGTGTGTGTGTGTGTGTGTGTGTGTGTGTGTGTGTATGTGTGTGTGTGTGTGCGTGTGTGTTCTATAAATAGGCCTTCCTGCTGACTGTATGGAGGTGTCAGTTTTTTCTTGTGACAACCAGAGTTGTCATTTTGTGGTTGAAGAGATAAGTTTGATATTCAGATATTGTTTTCACACATCACTTTGAAGCTAAAACACACACACACACACACACACACACACTACCTACCTGAAACTGACAAACTACAGATTTCCCAGATTTCATTTTTTTTTTCAGAGCAGAAAGCACTCAGTTTTTTTTTTTTCTTGAGAATTTGTTGCATCCTGGAACATTGAAACTCAACCGAATTACAGAAGCTGATTATTATTAATTGCCAACATATACCATGTTGGCTCAAACATATCCATATAGTACATCACCATATAAATGCAATGGCACACAGTTGCAGTTTTAATATATATACTGGTTTAATTATGTTAATGTGGAATCTAATTTAAACTAGAGCGCTATCCTCACTATACTTGAACAAAATAAGATAACTGGATGAGAAAAATAGATAATCATCTTGTTATCTTGAGAAAACAACCTTTGGAGATAATGAACCTGTTAACAGGAGAAAATAACTGTTATCTCATAATTAACTGGAGATCTCAAGATAATGGGATTGTGAAAGAAACAGGAAAAAAAGAAAAAAAAAACTTTCAGCTTGTATATTTGCATGTTTTGTTCTTGCTGTCACTCAGAAACAGTTCTGAGTCTTTATTGTTTTGAAAGGAGGCTTGTTGTTTTATGTGATGCTTATATCATCACCTTATTGTTGCCCCCAATGTAGATTTTGGGAAGTTGGATTTGTTCAAAATCATTCACTTAAGTAAAATTACCAATACAGCAATATAATACAAATAAGTATGGAGAATCCTACTACAGTAAAAGTATTCAGTTTGATATAGTTCAAGTATCGCAGTACAAGCGGTTTGGACCTTGAAACTCAGTGTTTAGCACCAAGTTACTGTTATAGCTGCTGGAGGCGGAGCTACTTTTAATGACTTTATAGACAGTTAACTGACTACTGCTTTACACACTCTTGGCATTCTCTTGATGAGCTTCAAGAGGTAGTAGTCACCTGAAATGTTTTTCCCTTCATAGTTGTGCCTTATCAGGGTTAATTAGTGGAATTTCTTGCTTTATCAATCAGAGCAAAGGGTGGCTATTTTATAGAAACTATAAAACATGTTATTTCCCCTTAACAAAAGGTGAAATAACGTGTACTGCCTGTGTGCCTTTGTGTGTGTGTGTGTCTACTATTGCTGCTTTCAGAGGTGATGTAATGTACAGACAGCCTGTGGTGGTGGTACTTACTATCAGCCTGGCTCACTAATTTCACATTGCAACATCTACAAAAGAAGATGGTGTGATTGAGTGATAGAAATAAGAGCTACAGTGTTTTTGACTGACCTTTCCTCAGAAGTAGTATACAAGTAATTAAATATATGTACTTATGTTGTGTCCCACCACTGGCAACAATATATGGTCTTAAACTTCTTCTTTCACATCTTTAGTGTGTGTTTTTATGCAAATCAGGGCAGAGTTTTACTAGCTGACCTGCCATAAGAATGAGGGTGAAAGAAAAAGAGGTTTTAGTGACAAAATGCTGGCTAGAGTTCTCCCTCCACCTCTCCCATTACTTTGTGCTCCCAATCTCTTCCATCACAGCCTAGTTTGTTAGAGAAGTTGTAGGTGTGAGCGTTGGACTGTTCGTTATGACGTATGATGAAGTCAGAGGCAGCCGAGAGACTAATTAAATGTAATCCTTCCCCTCTGAGACTGGTGGAGGTCTATTCTAAGAGGAAACAGCATTATCCCGGGATAATCACATTCATGCTGGGCCTGCTGGGAGCATGCACACCGCTGTCAGTCAACATTCACTTCCCATTCATCTTTAATAACTCCTCACTCTCATGTACACCTCATCTCTCTCCCACAGCTCTAATCTCTACCGTGTTTATTGGCAGTTTTTTTGGTGAATTTCAGGCATCAAGTTGGAAAAATTCAGCTTGGATCAATTAATATTACACATTCCCTTTCATTCACTTCTCAAGATGCCAACACCTGACTTGCTGTTGGACAGGAAATGTGAAAATGTGATATATTGGCTGGTTGCATGTTTGTTTTTTTAGGCATGTGGGCATGTAGCTGGGTTTTGGCTATGACGTTTCTGCATCAAAAAAATGATTTCCTGTGTTGTATTGACAGCAACCAATCTGTAGGGCTCAACCCTTTTAATGTAGTTCACTTTCCAATGTTCTACAGCTTAAATGACTGAAGGCTGTTTTCTGTACTTCCATGGTGTATGTTTATGGTTTAGAAAAGTGTAATAAACAAAAACTTGGTAAAAGTAATAGAATGATGGTGGCTGGGGTTCACTTTTGGTGACATGAATGGTGTTTGCTGGTAGTACAAGAAAAAGATGAAAGAAATTGAGAAAGACACCAGTCACAAATGTGTTCGAGGTGGAATAAGGGAAGTAGAAAGCTGGTACACTCCTGTTAGTGTTTAAGCATTCTGAGGGAGAAGAAATATAAACTGTAAAGCTTGGCCTCAGATGCTTGGTCAGATTCTTAGTCTTTTTCTGTGTCCTTTTGATAGGCTTGAAACCATTGTTGACTGGAGTTTGTAATAGGACCCCAGAGCAGACAAAGAGACTGAGGCAGAGAGTGGTGTAAAAGGGTCTTTTTTAAAAAAGTCTTTTTTGTCCTCAGGTGCAGGTGGGCTCACAGAGGCAAGGCAGGGCTCGGTGCAGGTTCCGTGGAGGTGGGTGCCGCAGAGAGCCAGGTGGTGAGGGCAGGTCTGGCGAGGGGTTCTGTGGAGGACGGGTAGGATGAGAGAAAACCAGAGTGAGGGATCACATTGGTGGAAACAGGAGCACAGCAGACAGAGCCGGAGAGAGGAGAGTTACTGGGAGAGTCATAGGAACAGGCAGCAAGGAGAACTCTAGAACACAAATAAGGCGAGCCCTACATTACTGATACTGAGCACAGAACCTCCTGGCGACGAGTAGAAGTTGAAGCAGGGTTTAAATGCTGCAGCTGATGGATGATTGTGGACGGGGTGCCAGCACTCCAGCACTGGCCCCACCTCCACCTGAGAAAAAAAAAAAACAGGGAGGATGGGAAGGGAACACAAAAGGAGAAGACAGACAAGTGTTACCATATGATATATATGGGTCAGTTACAAAACTGTCATGTGGTGTAACCCTAAAAACTTGGTACCAGGTAGTTTAACTCTCTTTAAAAGGTTTTAAAAACTAAAAAAAACACATGCTAGGAGCACATTTTTTATTCTAGGTGGATTACATATTTAAAATGTATCATTCTTTCTCGGTTCTACCATTTGACATTTTGTGTCAAAAAATCACACAAAATCATGATTTTTGTAAAAAAAAAAAAAAAAAAAAAAAAATATGACACAAATCGACTTTTAAGGAACAAGAAACCAACATGAACACAAAATGCACATTTTGAGAGACCTAGTGATTAATTCTTAAAACTCAGTCAGTCAGTCCATCATTTTCTATACCTGCTTATTCCTCACTGCAGGAGCCAATCTCAGTGTACTTAGGGTGAGAGGCAGGGATACATCCCAGAGAGCTCACCAGCCTATTATGGGACAAACACACCATTCACACCTATGGGCAATTTAGAGTCTCCAATTAACCTCAGCATGTGTTTGGACTGTGGGAGGAAGCTGGAAAACCTGGAGAAAACCCACTAGACACAGAGAGAACATGAAACTCCACACAGAAAGATCCCAGACCAAGGTCTTGAACCTATGACCTTCTTTCTGTGAGACAGCAATGTGAGACAGCACTGTACCACCTGCTTCTTGCCAAACATTCTTTGTCACTGGCCCATATATCAGAAGTGTCAAACATGCGGTCTGAGGGCCAGAATCAGCCCACTACAGGGTTTAATCTGGCCCACTGGATGACTGTACAGTGTAACAAATAATGCAACAATGTGAAGTCAGTGAGAAGTATTTACAGTTTTGATTTGTAAATGGTTTGTAAGGCAGGAGATAGCTTCACCTGCTGCTAAAGAAAAAAGTAAACAATGTTTTGAATTGAATTGAAATGCAATAGTAGACTGACTGAATATGGAATAAATGAGCCATATTGTTATAATTGGACTTTTTTCTTACATCATCTCTCCTGTTTTGTAAATTGAAGGTTAATTAGTGCATATTCTTATAATTTATTTATTTACATTAAACTTTGAGGGAGGCATTTGTAGGTGTTGTTATTTATACCGAAACATTTACTGATCCTTCCCAGTACTGAGTTTGACACCCCTGCTATATTTATGAGTTAGCCTTTAAGTTGCAGTGCTAGTATTAAATATTAGTTCTGTCCTTATAGCTCTTACCTGAGAACCTACAATCCATTTGAAAACGTCTCCCTGTTTTCATCTTGTCATTTGACATTTCAGACAGCTGCAGCATATTTATTCAGCAGCAGAACAAAGAACTTGGACAGAAATAGAACTGAAGCTTAAAATGTTAAATCATCATCTCAGGAGCCTGTCAGTCAGTTTTGGAAGAACTCTGATTATTGTTGAACTTTTCACGTTGGGCCCCTGAGCTTTCTGCTCCCAGTTCTTCAAATTAGTCTTTTGTTCTTGTGGATGGCCTCCTCTCTTCCACGCTGCCCTCCTCTGCTTATCTATCACTACTTCTCCTCCCCGTCTCTCTTATCTGTCCCCTTCAGAACTTCCTCTCTTTATTAGTGAACTACTTCTCTTCACCAGATTAGCTTTCCACATGTCTGTGTGACCGTCTGCTGCTGTGCTGGACTGCATGCAGGAATTTACTTCTGACAAGATATTCCCTGTTTTCTGTGCCCCATGTTGATACTTCAATTCCTTTACTCCTGTTTTGTGCTGCTCTATTTCTGAGGTTCTTTTAATATTTTCAAGTGTGTTCACACATCATTAAGAGGGAAAAATCTCCCGAATTAGACTTTGGATCTGACACCAATATCACTTTGTGGTACTGCCTGTTTTATGACTCAACAGCACTATGGCTCATGATTGCATTCATGTTTAAAAGACGCCAGCGTTGACCCTCTGTAGGGAAAGACTGGTGAGTGATCTTCTTGGCCTGAATCCAAGGTTTTGTCATCCGAATCATCTTACCTGAGGATTCTTTTTGTGGACTTTATGTCACTTCATCCTTCGTCCAGATGGCAAAGAGTCACGACTGCTGCTAGAGGTCTTTGTCACATGGACAAAAACAAATGACCTTTGGAAACTTCTCAAGATGGCCGATGCTGATGCTTTTTAGGAAGTAGAGTCATCACACCTCAACTGAAAAAATGTAGTTCAGAGGGAGGCACAAGGGGGAAGGTCATTTGTTTGAATATGACACATTCTTACCCCAGAGCATCAAATATGCCATTTTGTCAGTAGGGCTGCAACTAACAACTATGTTTATATTCGATGAATCTATTGATTATCAAAACAATTAATTGATTAATTGTTTGGTTCATAAAATGGTGTAAAATGTTGATCACTGTTTCCCAAAGATTAAGATTCAACCTAAAATGTCTTTTTTGTCCAGACCAACAGTCCACAACCCAAAGATCATCGGTTTACTATTATAGAGACTAAAGAAACCAGAAATAATCAGGGAAGAGAAGCTGGAATCAGAGAATTTGGACATTGTCTTCTTAAAAATGTCTCAAATCATTTAATAGTTAGTCATTAATTTGTCAGCCACGAATTGATTATTCATTGCAGCTTAACCCCCAGTATCTGATGTTGAAATGCACCAGAATTCACTATGTGAAAGCCCAGTGTCCCATGATGTTGGTTGGTTGAGATCATCACAGGTCATGTGATAACATTGTGGTTAAGGTCTGGTTAGGTTCAGGCCGGTGCTTCCTAAACCTTTTTGGTTCGTGACATCACAAAACTCTTGGTGAACCCCAGACATTCAAAACACAGACCATTTTTTGGTAGAAGTTTTCAATCAAGTAGTTATACAGGATAGTTTGTTATACTGTGTTGTAACTCTAGCATAACATAAGCAACATGGCTTTCTCCATCCTCCTCTCCTGCTGCCCAATGTTTCAGGAGCCTTTCAGAAGTGAACACTGGCAAAAATCACGAGACCCCTTGATAATCTCTGTAACATTCATGGATGTATAAAGAGAACAACAGACACATGTCAGGTTACTTTACCCGTCCAATGTTTAATTGCTGTTGACTTGGTCATAAGTCCCTGTTTTTTTGTTTTTCTACTGTGGGTAAATGGGTGGAAGTTTTCGCTAGGACTTTTATTTTGAAAATCTCCTGGTTGATCTGTGCCTTTCCTGCCTAAATTGTTCTGCTCTGTGTGAAATTGCCATGATTTTAGCTTGGCTCCATTAAAAATAGTGGAAACACAAGCACTGATTAGACTAGGCCAGCTCTCTGGTTACATTATGGGCCCTATGGAATCAAGCCATAAGTAAGGTAATTTATTTAGAATTGATTTAATTATCTATTCTATCTACAGTTTATTAGTGTAAATGCAGTGTCCACAATAGTATATCTTCAAAAAAATAGATAAAGATCAATGTTTTTTTTTGTTTGTTTTTTAGGTGACCCTGTTTAAATTCCATGCAACCACAAAATCCCTTTTCAAATGTCAAAAAGTATAGTGGAACCGAACTGTACCCACCACCTCCATATATGGACATCTGTCACATGTCTGTGTCTATTTGTTGTGAGTTATGGGATTATGGTGCACACTCAAAAATGACTCTTAAAGGTCCCCAGTGATGCAGGGGTGTGACCAAATAGAAGCACAGAACAGAACAGTCTAAAATCACTCCAGTAATTACACCATTGCATCATTACTATTACAAGTCCACCTAGTTCAAACTTGAATTTGAAATAAAGCCCATTACTCTGTTAAGTAACAGGTCCATCAGGAGGCTGTTTACTGACACTTGTTCCAAGTCTTACAAGTTTTGCTTCTTTGCCTTGAAATCAATTATTGAAGTTTTTTTTTTTTTTTTTTTTCCTTGTCAAAGGACTAATCAATTTCCATTAGAGGAATTTGTTCTTTTCCTTTGTTGGTACTCTAGGAAAGTTCAGCAGGTCACCAAAACGAAAAATTAGATCTATCAAAAAGTTGTTGATGTATGTTGCTCTCAGTGAGACGTCCTTCCTTTCCTCTCTCTCTCTCTCTCTCCTGGTTTAGGGACATCACATCAGACTCTGGTTGTTCTTTTTGTTCCCATTTCATTCAATCTGTTCTGCTTTATTGATTTTAATTATTTTCAGAATGATTGACTCACCAAGCTCAGCAGACGAGGTGTTTGCAGATGCAGCATGACAAGTGTGTGTGTGTGGGCGTGTGTGTGCATGTGTGTGTGTGTGTGTGTGTGTGTGTGTGTGTGTTAACTTGACCTCTGGTGCAGTGGGCATGTTGAACTTCAGCAGCAGTACGTTAACATAATGGATATTGTGTTAAAAGGCATAGTGACTATTTGTTTTCCTGTCAGTTCGGCATGTAGTCCTGTACACAATGTGTCTTTTATCATGTTACCACGCTTTTAATTTTTCCATTTCATCAAAAATGTTGCAGTGATTTAGTTGTAATTGTTTTGGTTTCACCTTGTTCTCCCTGTTCCTTATGTTTTTTTTTTTTTTATCTTTTTCAGTCTTCCTCCTTGCTCCTTCTGACTGTTCTCCACCTTGTTTCTTCACCTCTCCCATTAGATCTTCTTCTTCTCACTTCCCTGTCTCCTTTCCTTTTCATGAATGTCAAAAAAAACATTTCAACAGCCACTTAAAGATAATTAAAAAGTCATTTTATTTATCACCTGAAGAATTTATCAAGGATTAAACTTGGTGTAACTTGTGTCTCAGTCTGATTTAAAAAAAATAAATAAATAAAAGATAAACTAAAAACTTCCGAGAAGACCAAGAAAGTGGACCAGTCTGATATCTGTCCCCAGAGACAAAACTTTACTGAGACAGGTCTGCTTTCTGTCCCCAGAGACAAAACTAAAATTGGAGAAGCAGCATTCAGTTTGCCAAACATATCTGGAACAAACTCTTAGTAATCTGCAGGACTGCTGCATCTTTTCAGTTTGACTTTTACTGTTGAAGTCACCAATGAAAAAAAAACAAAAAAGAAAACATATTGTTGGTCACATTGCTCACTGATTTAACAATATTTGCTAAAGAAATTAAAAAAAATCATTCTATATTCACTCCAGGACTCTATCGCCCCTCTCAAACTTAGGAAAACCAAAATCAAACCAAACAATGACAACATCCATGTTCTTAGGCAATGTGCTGAAGAGCAGAGAAAAAGTAGAAAAAAGACAAGTTATAAATCTCCTTTACAATCTTGAGGCCTACACAGTTTTAAGGAAGCAGTCAAATCTGTGAGATCCCTACACTTGTCCAATTTATTATCCAATAGGATCAGTGTCCACAGATCATTTTAACACCGTAAACTCTGTTATCTGTTCCCCTTCAACACTGACCCATTGCCTGCCAAATGTATGGAATTTGCTAAATTCTTTATAGACAAAGTAGAAGACATCAGACACAATTTCAAGCCCTCCACCTGAAACTCCACCATTCTCCACTTCTGCTCATCCAGACAGAATTCATTCTCACCTATTTCCCTTTCCACTCTCACACAGAGTGACATGAATCTAGCAAGCTGCACACTGGAAATTACTCACTGCTCTCCTGAAAAATCTCTTCACTATTACTGATCCAAGCATCCACTCTATTATTAATAGCTCCATTGTCACCGATACTGTCCCATCCTAGTTCAAGCATGCTGTTGTCCAACTGCTCCTGAAAAAAACAATCTTATCAAAATAGATTTAACCCACCCAACTCAACAAATACAGACCTATTTCCAACCTCTCATTCCAGTCCTGGAAAAAGTCATCCTCATTCAGTCAGACTTGCACCCTCCATTGACTCTTTAAATCTAGACTTACGGCTTACTCTTTTACCTTAGCTTTTAAGGCCTTTTTGAATTATGTTTTGTTGATTTGTGTAAAAACATCAGTTGCACTCTGGTGTGCACTAAATCAAGTGGACCGAGAACTCAAAAATGAGGTGGTCTTGGTCCACTTGACTCTGCACCAAATGACAGACTTTGGTGTGGTTCCTCTGGCGAGAATGAGAACTTGGATTCAAACAAGGGGATAGTAATGGTTTCATAGCCTACGTTGTAGGTCTTTGGAACAATGCCATGGCTCCTCTGCCTGAAATGACGCACTATGCATCCAGTGCATCTGCAGATTGTTCTCCAGACATAGCTGTGACTCAATTTGGAATTAGATATTTTGCCAAAAATGGCTAATACAGAGGATGTAATACACAAAGATCAAAGCAAGTAGCAATGTGTGAACATGTCACTCTATAATGAATCAGAATGTGCACTTATTTCTACCAGAAGATGAACATTGATCAATCAGACCAATTTTGGTTTGTTTGCAGGTGTGAAAGTAAACAAGGCTGGTGTCTCTAGGCTAATTAGTAAAAAATGTGCTGCCTGGTGTGGACCATGTAATCAAACTAGTGGTGTGAAGGTACTCTTATTCTATTCATGTTTTCTATTCTCTCAGCTCTTTAATAACTATTTTTAATGCCATTTAAATGTACTTTTATGATGTTTTCATGTATTATTTAAAGCACTTTGAGCAGACTTTTTTGTTGGAATGTGCCAGACAAAACCTTTATAGCCTTTATTCACTTTCTTAGTTTTTTTTTTTTTGGCCTCCTCTTCATCACATCTCCTCTCTTTTCGCCTGTTCTCTTCACCTTCTCATGCCATCAATCCACTCATCTTGCTCTTGTCTTCTTTCATTTTTCCTTTCATTTCCTATTGCATCATTCTGTATTTCACATCCTTCACCTGACCTTTTTTCCCTCACATCTTTCTCTGTCCTCCTTTCTCTTCATTTTACTTTCTTCGTTCCCCTGACAGTTTTCCCAACAACCTCTTATCCCTGCTTCTTGTTCATCTATCTCTAGTTTCCTTTTTTTGTTCTCTATTTCCCACCTGAACCATCCTCTTCTCCTCATCTCTTCCGTGCTTCTCTTCTTTTTTCCCTCATTAGTGGGTTTTATAACATGTTCACGCATGCGAGGCACCACAGAACAAATTAAGCTCCTTGGCAGCACTGTGTTTCTTTATCCCTCCTCCCTTTGCGATGATGTCCAGTATAATCTGTCTTTTGCTGGCTGAGGTCCCCAACTGGTCCCATAATCCTCTTTGTAACAAGATGGCAATTAGAAGTTCACACCATCGGGCTATGGTGGTGCCGCTGCAGCATCAGGGCTATAATGAGAGCCGAAGGTGTCGGCAGGAAGGTGAGCTCAGGATGATGAGGATGATGATCCTCCCATCATAGTTGGATGGAACGCTGCCGCAGCTTGTTTGTTGTTTCCATTCGTTGCTCCTCTACACAAAGTAAAATTGAAACATTTTATTGAGTAGGACAGACGTCCTTAGAGGAATCCTCTCGTTTTCAAGGAGTCAGAGATTAACTAAGACAAAACACAATCATGATGAGCAGTGGTTAGTGCTGGTGTCTCACAGCAAGAAGGTCACAGGTTGAAGTCCTTGGTCTGGGATCTTTCTGTGTGGAGTTTCATGTTCTCTTTGTGTCTGTTGGGTTTTCTCAGGTTCTCCAGCTTCCTCCCACAGAAGATGGATGGATGGTGTCTCTCTTCAAAACAGATCTGATCAATAAAATAGAAAAGAATTAGAATTTAACTCATAACTTTATTACTATGGTTCATATAAGAAGGTATTTGAACCTATAAGAGTACAAACTCAGGGTCATTGAGGTCATCTGTAAAAAAATCTTATGAACAAAAAATACATACAGATATATAATTCTCAAAATATATAACATGTACCCTTTAAAGAATAATTATATGAAATATAACAATTCTATCTGTTAATTAAGGTGTTTTATTTAGTTTTATTTTTAGAGGCCTAAGGAAGACATCTTCTGCTGGGATTAAACTGAGCTGCTGCAACATGAGTTTAGGTTGTTTCTTTAATATCTTAAGGTACACACACACACACACACTGGGGTTTCAAAACAAATGGTAACTTTTACCCAAAATATTCTGTGATAAACAGTAGACTATGTGTCATCTGATTATTTAGTAATTTAGTCAAAATAATCAGAACTCAAATTCAAGATGTATAAATTCAGATCAATGAGACAACAGGTTATAAATAATGTTATAAAGTCTAAAAGTTGTAATAATCACAGAACGTTATATGGATGAAAAAAATTGTATTGTATTGTATGACAGCATAAAAATGAGCTGTGACTCACCACTGCCTTGTTTTACACCTACACACACACATACACACACACATACTGAAGCAGCCAGACATTATCAGGCAGCCCATGTGGCATACAACCACCAATCACCATAAGATGATGACAGCTGATCTTTACAGGTGTATGAGTGTCCTGACCTTCATCTCAGGCCTGTCAGTCAGCTGCAGCTTGATAAAAAAAAATACAACAAAAAATACAAAATTGGGGGGAAAAAAACAACAGGTTAAGGTGAGCAGGAGTCCAAACACACACACACACACACACACACACACACCGCCTCCTGATGGGTCAGATGTCACAAAGTTATCGCTGCTGTTCATCAGCAGAAGATGGAGCAGGGTGGTTGAGATTAGAATTGACCTTCTAGCAGAACACTGAATTCTTTTTGAAAAAAACTGTCCCGTTCTGTGAATCACCTTTTCCCCCCAACCACAGACAAATTATTTTCTGCATAAGATACTCCATTATCAAATCACTTCCCTTTTAACATTGTTGTCCCACCGCTAAATGAAAGGGGGTGGGGTGGGGGTGGGGACTCTGCAAATTCATCAAGAAAATAAGTCTCTGTGAATCTCTTTATGATTTGTTATTTCCCCCAGGCTGGTCGCAGGCAGATTAAAATGGATCCCGAATTATATGAGAGAACGAATTGATATGAAACATTAACGGTTGGGTTATTGTTTCTCTTGACTTGCAGCTGTGTAAATGTGGCTCAGAAAACCAACAGCAGATGAAATAATGAGGTTTAGGTTATGAGGAATATTGTTTTAAAATGTGTCTTCCTCCAGAGAAAATAAAGGTTTTAATACTTTGTTTTTTTGTGTTTATGAGATCAGTGAGGGTTTACTGGCCCACTATACTTCTCTCTAGGAGTTTGCCAAGTTCATGTACGCAACAGAAAAAACAATTCTCTACCAAATTTGACCCAGCAGACAGCAGCAGGTGAAGCTGTGAAGAACAGACAGGTTGGCATTAAAAATCTGTCTGCTAATTTCTACCAGATGGCTGTAGCCTTGAGGTAGTTTTATATCCAGAAGTCATATGTAGTGGGTGAAATGGCAAAAAAAAGGTGGCCAATGAATCCCGGTGACTGCTAGTACCTGACAGATGGCTGATGGGTAACCAGCGTAACTCCCTGTGTCCTTCAGAGGACACAGTGAGGTTCATTTTCACACACGGGGGAGGAAGTTTTCACACCTTCTCTCTGAATCAAAACCAAATTTTTGCATGTTCCTCAGTGAGTTAAGGCCTCAAAGTAACAGCTATGGGATTGTAACTGTTGCCATATTGTGCACTTTTTTGTGGCTTTTATTTAAAGTTTTGATATCCCTAAGATAATATATTAACTCATTTAAGCCTATTTAATTTTTTTTACAGTTTTCATTAACCATTATGTTATGTATCTATTTTTTTGTTTCCATCTTGTTATCTGCTTTGCAGAAAATAGCATTTTAATGACTGGCTACTATAGTTGCCTCTTGCACAAATATGTTCACATGCAAAACAAAACAAGGGAAAAAATATAGACTTAGATATCATAGAATGATTAAATAGATTCATACAGTCCCCTCCAAAAGTATTGGAATGGTAAGGTTGTTTCCTTTGGGTTTTTTTGTACACTGATCACATCTGGGTTTCAAATCAAAAGATGAATATGAGACAAAAGTTCAGAATTCCAGCTTTTATTTCATGGTTTATATCTAGGTGTGTTAAGCAACTCAGGACAGAGCACCTTTTCTTTGAACCCACCCACTTTACCAGGGTTGCTCTAATGAAACTCTACACCTTTCTGTGTGGAGTTTCATGTTCTCTCCGTGTCTGGTGGGTTTTCTCCAGGTACTCCGGCTTCCTCCCACAGTCCAAACACATGCTGAGGTTAATTGGAGACTCTAAATTGACCATAGGTGTGAGTGTGTGAGTGAATGGTGTGTGCTCCATGATAGACTGGTGACCATCTGGGGTGTATCCCTGCCTCTCAGCTGTAATGTGCTGGGATTGGCTCCAGCAGACCATGTGACCCTAATGAGGAATAAGCGGCTATAGAAGATGAATGAATGACTCTTTCTGGGAGTGTTTGTCTTCACCATGTTCTTGAGAGGAAGGGGGAAGTCAATGACAGGAAGCACTTGAGAGGTTATTTATTATTATTATTATTATTTTGCTTGGAATATTTGTCATCTACTAGTTATCTACTCTCAGTCAGTCATTTTATATACCTGCTTATTTCTCACTAGGGTCATGGGGGCTTGAGCCAATCCCAGCATACTTTGGATGAGAGCATGAGGCAGCGGTCCACCCCAGACAGGTCTCCGGCCTATCATGGGGCACACACTCATAATCTTGAGAGGGAGCTGGGGGGGGGGAGAGAACTCCACACAGAAAGGCTTGAATGTGGCTTGGCTGTGTATAAGAGTGAAATATGAAATTCACCAAATTCAACTAGCTGTTTTAAGGCTGTGTGAATTCCTCAATGGGATGAGTGTGTGATGCATGGGACATTTCTCATACAAGTGTCATACAGTGTCACAAAAGCAATCAAAGTAGCAATTCCCATGATGGGACCTTTAAAGCAGATGTAGGTAAATTCTTTTTAGGTGTAACTGTACACAGGTGTACACAAGTGATTTTTTGTCATGAAATTTGTATGATTCAAATCACATCAATGTATTTTCTAGTAGGAAAAAATAATCAAATGACTTGAAGTATATAACATTATCATTTCTGAACATTTACAATGATTAATGATGCCAATTTAAACATCTGCTGCTTTGCGTGACATCACATTTAATATGGAAAATGTAGAATTAATACATATAGAAGAACACACACGCACACACACACGCGCACACACACACACACACACACACACACACACACACACACACACACAGTTCTCCATTCTGTCTTCTTTTATCAGAAGTTTTTAACCATATGGATTAGTCCACCGGCACGCCTAGGGTCGCTCTCATGCAGATTCCTGCTCTGTTATTAGAATGAGCGCCGCCTCACATGTAGCCAATCAGCTCACAGCAGCCCAGTTAACGGCCTCGATAATCAATTTGTTAGCTTTTTCTAATTTTAAATCCAATTACCTTCGGGGGTTGGGGGAGGGTGGCGAGTTGGGGTGGAGTATTGATGGCATGCTTGTGTGTCCTAATGATTGCTGTGTGTGCATGTGTGTGTGTGTATGTGTGTGTGTGCGTGTATGTGTGTGTATGTGTGCGTGTATGCGAGTGTGTGTCTGTGTACTGTCCCAGTGAGTACACAATTTGTGTTGACAGGGCAATTTGTTTTTGTTCTTGTCGGCAGCCTCAAATTGGAAAAGCAACAATGTTTCTCACTCCCTGAACAACACACACACACAAAGACAATAACACACACACAAGCCCATACAAATTTGGTCTCATTCTTTCACTACCCCTTCATTTCATTCACACACACACAAACACTGGATGAGGTCAATTTAGGTGCCAATGAAAGAGGATAATCTGGCAGCAAGCAAAACTGTCAGTAAATAATCAGCTGCAAAAAATGTGAAACTAACTGGCTTTGGTGTGTGTGTGTGTGTGTGTGTGTGTGTGTGTGTGTGTGTGTGTGTGTGTGTGTATGTGTGTGTGTGCATGTGTGTGTGTGTGTGTATTGGTTATCAGCAGTCCGCCGGCTTGCTCCCCAGACAGGCCTTTAGCCTTCTCCTGTTTCTGTCCCCCCCCAACACACACACACACACACACACACACTGATGAACTCTTTCATTCTCTTTCATTTTCCTCTTCCTTTCATCCTCTTCTCCCTCCCTTCTCTTTCTCCTCTCGTTCCCTTTCCTTCCTGTTTCAGAGATCAAATGAAGGGAGGGCAGCAGAAGGACAGTTTCAACACACAAACACACACTTGCATCCTTGTTGACAGCAGCATCAGTAATATCGTTGTGTGTATTGTGTGTGTTTCTCACCTCTGAAAAACCTGAAACCCAGACAGCTGACTGGGATCTGAGAGAAAACAATGTTTATAGTGAGTGAAGATGTTTGAGGAGAAAGTAAATGCTTAGCTGTCTGCTTCTTGTCTCTATCTGCTCCCTCCATTTTGTTTTTCTATTTTTTGCTGTTTAGCCTTTATTTTTAGCTGCTTTCTTTCCTCCGAGGACTGAGGGAAAGTTAAACTTCAAGCCTACAAGTCTACAACTTAAATATGGATTTTGTGTGAAAGGATTGCACCTCATGCTTCTGCAAATACAAACGCTTTCACTCGTTCCAGATTTTAAAATGGACCAGTCGCCATTTTGTTAAAATTGAAATTAAAACATCCATGTTACTACATGTCAATGTTACTACAACTGTAAGTCTTTTCAGAATGAATCTGAGGACTTTTAGAGGCTGCATCATCAATCAAAGTTAACATTTATTCCAGCAAGAAAGAAAGTCAGAGGGAGACCAGGCAAAGATGGGAAATTGTGAAAATTGAGAAAGAAAGAGAATGAGAAAAATAGTGAAGTAGCCTACACATGCATCAACAGATGCCAACATAGATGCTAAACTGTAACCTATAGATATTATCCATTCCATTCACCCTACAGTCCAAACACATGCTGAGGTTAATTGGACACTAAATTGTCCATAGGTGTGAGTGAATGGTGTGTGTGCCTGGTGACCATCTGGGGTGTATCCCTGCCTCTCACCTGAAAGACGCTGGGATTAGCTCCAGCAGCTCTAACACTAGTAAGGAGTAAGTGGGTATAGGAAACGACTGACTGGATTTGAAATCAACAATAGGTAAATATTTCCGATTTCATCATAGTGACACATTGCACCGCCTTTTGTGATTATACAAAAATGTCAGGAACAACTAGCAGTTTCGAGAAATTCATCATTTGAGAATGAGGATTTCATGCAATTGTAAACCTGTGACCCTAATGAGGAATAAGCGGCTATAGAAGATGACTGAATGAATGAATGAATAAATGTATTTATAACAATACAAATTGCCTTCCAATTAAAATTAAAAACATGTACTTTATGTAATTAACATTGTAAAACATGTACATGTGGGCATGAAGAAGCCTTCCATCACCTTTTCATGTCTGTCTGTGGTGCATGGATTATTATTATTTATGTGTTTACTTTGTATCCTTAGTGGAACAGATTTCATTCTTCATTCGATTTCCTTCAAGGACTGAAGCTCTGAGTGTGAATGAGCCACACTGGAGTAACATTGGGTAATAAGTGTGAAATTTTCACAGTACAAGTAATTTATTTCTGGTTCCTGACATAATACATTTTCTGGAAGCTCAGTGGGGAAACCATTTATAGATAAAATAACCGTAGGGAAAAGGTTTGTTACAATGAATTTAATACAAATCCAGCATTAAATCACTGATTTTCAATACTTTCTACAACACTCTGGTACAACCAGAGGTATGAAGTGATGAGTGGTAAGTGAAAACAGCCTGTAGCGTCGTATCGCTCATCCCTACACTACCTTTCTGCTGGAAAAAGACAATCATTTCAGGTAGTCTCAATAACCAGGACAGGCCCAGACAATCCCAGGAGAGACACAATGACAACCTGAGCACACTGAACTTTGGAATATATCCATTATTCAGCTGCAAACATGCTCTAGTAAACAAACCTAGAAACCTGTTCAGTGGTGCTGTGTGGAACAGAAAAAAAAGAAAAGGTCAAAATGACTGCAATAAGCAATAAAGACATTTCTTTCTTTTTAGTTAGAGATGATATATTTTGTTCAATAAAAGAGTAATTTCACTTTTTTTCACTTTTTTCACTTAACTTACTCTGAGATGGAAACTCTGAGTGTCTGGTTCCAGAACAGCTGGTCTGAATTAGTTCAATCAACTCTGTTTACCTTGAGTTACACACGTACACAAAAAGGAGAGGTTTAAAGCAACTAAAAATGAAATATTAAAACATAATCTATAAAGGTAAGGCATATTTTACTATGATTACAACTCATTTTATTTAATTGACATAGGCTCTTAAACAACTACAGGCCAAAAGTTTGGACACACCTTCTCATTCAATGTGTTTTCTTTATTTTCATGACTATTTACATTGTAGATTCTCACTGAAGGCATCAAAACTATGAATGAACACATGTTTATGGTGTTATGTACTTAACAAAATAAGGTGAAATAACTGAAAACATGTTTTATATTCTAGTTTCTTCTAAATAGCCACCCTTTACTCTGATTGATAAAGTAAGAAATTCCACTAATTAACCCTAATAAGATACAACTATGAAGTGAAAACCATTTCAGGTGACTACCTGAAATGGTAGTTCATCAATAGAATGCCAAGAGTGTGTAAAGCAGTAATCAGTAAATATTAATTCTGTGGTGACTTCAAATAGTAATTTAAACCCTGAACAAACAAAACGTTGGTGTAACTCATCCCCTCACAGTAACGCAAAATGTAAAACAAATGTTTACACATTTTTATTTTATACCTATTAAAGTCATTTAAATTGTGATGATGTGAGCAGAAACACTCTATAATGTAATAATAATAAAATAAAAAACTCAGCTAACAGAAAGAAGGCAGAAGCCTGAAAAACGGGCCTATATAGCCTACTTTAATATATATATACTTTATATATTCACCCAGATTATACCGGTTTATGAAAAGCGGTAGCGTTTGAACAGATATTCCTTTGGAAATAATTGACAGGATATCCAGTCTCTGAAGATTCTCTGGTGACGTAAAGTGTTTCTAATAATTTGAGCTTCGATGTGGATCAGATTGAGAATTAATGGCCAATCCATGTTGAAAAACTTCTTCATGTGGGAGGAGACAGGTAGAAACTCACAGTTTCTACAAGTTAAACCTGCCAGCAACAAGTTATGTTCATGGAGTCTGTTACCATGGTGACTGAGTCTGTTACCATGGTGACTGAGTCAGAGTTTCAGCTAACTCTCTTTATGGAACAGATAACTCAGAGTTTCCCTCATCTCAAGGTTAACTTACTCTGAGTTTTCTTGGAATACCCCTGATGAATGCTTCTTAAAACTGTATTTTAATGGTTTTTGACTCTCTCATCTTGCCAAACATTATTTGTCACTGACCCATATAGAAAGTGTGTTTAAATGGCACACAAACTATAAATCGTATGTAGCTTTGTAGGTAAATGTAAATGCATTAGCACACAGGTACATGTGCACATGCACAAACGTTATCTTAATTGAAAAAAAGTGAAGCGAAGTGGCTTAAGAGCAATGCCCTAATATGTCCGGGGTGAATGAAAGATTCAGATTTGAGTGTGTTCTGCAGATTTTTCCATGTAGTAGGGGCAGAGACAGGAACTAAAATCAGTTTTCAGATTGAACTCGTCGTACTTGAAGCAGGAGATGAACAGGTTTAGTAAGTTCAGTTCAGCATGGAAGATAATAAAGTAAGTGTCCAGTAAGGGCTTTGTGAATAAAAAGATCAAAGTGTTTATCATGCCTCTGTGCTTGGGAGGTCCATCCAACATTATTATACAAAGAGCAGTGGTGCTACTGTAGGGATCAGCAGTGATATATCTGATGGCAGAGTGATAAAATGAGTCAAGGGCTTTGAGATTGGTAGCAGCAGAATGTCTATAGATTATGTCTCCATAATCAAATATTGATAAAAATATTGACTCAGCTATACTTTTTTCTAAGGTGCTGGGGGAAATTGGACTTATTTATATATAAAACATCTAGTTTTTGCTGGAGTTTCGTGACAAGATTCTAAATATGATGTAAATAAAAGTAAATGACTCGTAGAGCCAAATATCAAGGTATTTGTACTCTTGTTCAGTGTGACAACCATTCACTGTTGATAGGTGCAGACTGTTAAAATCAATGCCTCCAGTTCTGGTAAAGAGCATATCCTTTGTTTTAGTTGCATTAAAGTAACATGTTGGTCTTCTGGAGGAAAAGTCAGCAGATCGACAAAGTCATTTTGTCTGTGGGAATCTTCATGGTAACCCATTTTTGGAACAAATGTTTAAATTGTCTGGATCAAACTGTTGGACTAATAAAAAAGTCGGCTGTTCTTTGGTCTGGAAATGAATTGTTTTTATCTGTATGTAGTTAGAATAATTAACTGTGTGTACAAAGAAACCTGTCTGTGTTCAGCACTTGTCCATATTTCCCATTTTTAGATAAGCTACATTAAAACAGCCTTCAAAAATAAGCATAATCAGGCTGAACTCTCATTGTTTCTGTGGATTTTCTTTTCAGTTTTTTGTCAGCAGAAAATGGGTGGATTTTACTGTTTGTGAATGAAGATTTTCCCTCTCCTTATTGATGCAGACCAGGTCTTGTGTCTGTGTGAGCAGCCATAAAGCCCCAGGGGAACCGTATTTCTTCCGTTTAGGCAGCAATAAAAAGAGCCACGGCATGCCACAAAGGGTTTGAGATCTGATTTTCTCTCACCGGACAAACGCAGTTTGAATCAATTTGTGTATGATGAACTCAGGTGTCAGACATAGACACCCAGCTCTGATTTGTTTTCTATTTGTTTTCAGTGTCATCTTTTTCAGCATATTTATCATGCAGTAACATATCAGAGGGACTGGACTCTTCCTTCATTGACTTTCAGTGTTCATCTTTTTCTCCACATCTACCTTTCTCTCTCGATCCATCGATCTGTGTGTCGGTATCATCCTGCAATGGATTACTGGAGGCACAGAGGAATTTAAAGTCTCCTCTGCCCTCTGCCCCTTTCGCTTTTTTTTTTTTTTTTGCTCTGTAGCTCAGCTGCCGTGACCAAACCTCTCTTGTGCTAGAGTCCATTCTTGACTATGGATGACCCACAGCTTAATCTGGCCTCTTTTGTGCCGTTTCATCTTCTTTTTCTTGTGCAGTTTGACACAAATTTCTATTGTAGTTCCATTTCCTTCATTACATGTTGCAAGCGGCCGTATGATAATGGTATTGGGAAATAATGGATTCCTTTGAGGCACGGTCCAAACTGTTTTCACTGGCCCTGTTTGAATCGTAAAGCCCTGCCACTGCTGAAGTGTTTGAAGTCCTTTCCAGAGCCTCTAGTGGCTCTGCAGGCTTCTGTTGAATCAGTGACGTTAATATTTCTGTTGCCGTGCCAAAACTACTACTTCTATAGTTTAGCAGAGTTTGAGGTTGTGAATAACCTCAGTGTTAATAATTAATCTTTTTCTTTTTCTTGAGGTTGCATCAAGCCTCTGGTGAAACTGTGCTACTGCAAAGGTTTTGCAAAATGGACATCCAGGCAAATGGATTGAAGGCACAATGGTTAACAGAAAATTAGTCAGAACAAGGTTCCCAGTAATGTTAGTATAGTATGAATTTACAAATATTGAACAATATAAGAAGACAACAGATTTACTTCCATCATCTTTCACCGCTGCCAGCATGGTTGGAGTTGCGGAGCTTATATTTCTGTCGAGGTGATTTGGAAGAAGTCAATGAATTTTGGTGGAATAAAAATAAGCTGGAGAACTACTCAGCAATGGTTGAGAAATTTTGCTCAGATTTATTACCTCAGGAAACATAGTCTTTATTGTCCCAAGAGAGATTTGTACTTTAGTACAATTGTGAGTTACTTAAACTGATTATTTCCATTTCATGCTACTTAAAACTTCCGCTACGCTATATTTTAGAGGGAATATTTTACTTCCCACTGTACTTTTTATTTTATTTTTTTTTACCTCTTCTTTATGTGACAGCTTTAGTTACCTTCAGATGAAGATTTGACCCAATGTCTCTAAAGTTTATATCGAGGAGGTGATTGACGTAATTTTCTATTTTGAGTGTGAGACTTCTGATGTCTACGTCTTTCATATGTGAAAAATTGCAAAGCAATTAATGAAATCTTAATTAACTCTTAACTAATACAAAGGTCTTGTTTTTAGTGCAATTAGTCCAATATTGAGTAGAATTATCTTGAATTCTCTCATTCCATTGGCAAATAGTTTTGCTACTTTTTCTTGATTTTGTTAAGTTTAATCTTGTTTTATGTTGAAAGAGTTTTTAAATCTACATTTTATGTGTTTTTTCTAATATCTTCTGTCTTTTTATCTAACAATTTAAACAGATTATTTTTTACAACAATAAAAAATAAAAAACAAAAAACAAGATTAAATTGATAAAAATCAAAAACTAAAACTTGAAAAATTTAAATTATTTGCCATTAGAATGGGACAATTAAAGATAATTCTACTCAATATAGGACTAATTGTACCAAAAACAAATTATATTCACCCGATCAGATTTCATTTTTTTTTTTGCAGTGATAGATACTGATAGTTTTTCAGTTATTACTGACAGAAACCCTTTTAGCAGGGTACTGAACTCACAATTCTGACAACAATGAATAAAAAAAAGTTCCTAACTCTAAAATAACAACAAAAGTAAGCACACGTTGAAGTCTTGCATGTCGGTGTTTTTTCTGTTGGTGAAATCTCGCAAACAGCGCACTTAAGATTACAGCGCTGCTTCATCCTTGACACCCCTTCACCTTCTCAGACTGTGGTCTTCTATTAGCAGCGAACAGCCTCTCAGTCTCCACATCACGTCTCTGGCCTCCTGCTGCTCACACCTGCTGCTGCTGCTGAAATATAGAATGAATATAGGATGAAATAACAGACAGGATGACAGGAAAGGGCTGCCCCCAACAAAAATGATCCTAGTCAACTAGTAACCGTTAGATCAAGCTATTAGTTGATGGGGCATCACTTAATTATTTAGGTATTAGGTTTACTGTGTTATTTTATTTAAATGATTGTAATTTTCAACAATGACATTTATATCTATTTAATCTTTCAAGTCTCTAGAATAACCCAAAAAACAAATTTTGTACGTTGGATAAATAGTTTTTAGTTTATGGGCATATTTGTGCAAAAAGCAACTATTGCCAGTCATTAAAATGCTATTACCTTCAATAGATAGATTCCAAAATCAGACACATACATAATTGTTAGTGACTCAACTATAATTATATACATGAGAACTTTGATGAAAAAATGGGCTTAAATGGGCAAATAATGTTGAAGAGAAACACAATAATGAGCCTTTAAAATACACATTGTATAAGCACTCAAACCACTCCATCAATGCTAATGGAAAACTAGGTGGCTAATGCTAGGCTGCTTACATGTGTAGATGACTCAGTCAGTTTGAGGTTGAATGAAAGAAGAGTCTTTATATACAGAGTTTACGCAATGTCATCTTCTACATCCTTGCAATGATTCACAATTGGACGATTTTCTGCCTAACATGGTCTAATAACATTTTAAGGATTAAGTTTGAGGTGTTGTGATTAACCAATCCGGACAGCTTTGCGTCTCTATTTTTGGCTGATGGTAAATTTTAGGAACAAATGCTGGATTACAGGGCAAACTACTTCAAAACTACTTTCAAAATGACTGAATTTAAACAAGCATTTTCATTTTGTCTTTGTTTTTCCTGAGGCCAATTAAAACTTGGTTGACCTTTCTCATTGACTAACGGTTTGGTTGAGACACAGAGGTCTCATCCTCTGTCTCCAAAACAAATAAATCAACATCAATTAAACAGTCAGTCATCTTCTATATCTGCTTCTTCCTCACTAGGGTCACTGGGCCAATCCCAGTGCATTACAGGCGAGAGGCTATCAATAAAACAACATGCAAAAGAAAGCAAAAAACGTGTATGTGTTTAGGATCAAACAAATCCCATCTCTTAGAAAAATCGAAATGATGTGGAATAGAACTGAAATAGTTGAGAAATGAATTATGATATAAAGATTAGCACAAAGAACAGGTTGTAAATAGCAAAAAATTATGTTGGACTAAATTATAAGGAAGAGAAGTAAGAAATTAACACACACACACACACACACACACACATATATATATATATATATATATATATATATATATATATATATATACAAAGGCCCTTAACACAACTTGGAACAAAGATCCTTCACTGGGATGTGACTGTGAGACAGACGAGTAGAAATAACAATCTCCTATCAGCAGTAAATGTGAGTTGTATGCCCATAAAACCCTGAAAGGCAGGTTTCTGCAGCGACTAAATGAGCAACGCAAAGAGACAAAGAGACAGCATTATAAATTCTATTCATCCACAAAGATGTGAGACCCTTCGGAGTAAATCCCCCTTCCCAGTTGTCTGGCCTTTGCCTTTGGTCTGAGGGTCATGCTGCGTGATGCAGTGTGGTCGCTTTAACTGGGAAATACTTCAGCTGCCTTTATAACGCAAGACAGTGCAACCGCACAGCAACATGGAGGAGGGAAAAACACAGAGGAGAGGAACTGGACCAGTGTTAAAGCTCCTCATTATTCACTTTCTGTTGTTTCCACGGTGAACTCTGATGTTCACCTTTTGTTTTTACTGTCTTTTCAGAGGAGGACTGAGATGATTAAACCATGAATTTGTTCAAAAGCTGTTTGTGTTGCTTCCCCTGATTGACTTTATAGTAAATGTGTATCTAAGGCTGGTAATCCCACCTGAATGCAATTATTGGTACACCAAACTGGGTGTACTTCACTGTCTTAATGTGTGACTGTTTCTCTGTGTAAGTTCCAGGAGCTTTGAGCTGGAATCTCTCCAGTGAGTGAAGTGCTGTTGCTTGTCATGAACTAAACTAACCCCTGATGGTTTAGTCCATCGGGGGTGTCAAACATGTGACCCAGGGGTCAGAACTGGCCCGCTAAAGGGTCCAATCTGGCCCATTGGATGACTGCACTGCAAACAAATAAAATTAGAAATCTTAATTTAAGTTAAAGTTTCTTGTTTTTTGTACAATTAATTCAACATTAAGTATAATTTTCATGAAATATCATATTCTGTTGGCAGATATTTTTGTTGGTTATTTCTTGATTTTGATCAATTTAGTCTTGTTTTCTTAAATAAAATTAATTTTTGTCTGTCTTTTTATCTGATATTTTGGACATTTTATCTGTTTCTAAATAATAATAATAATAATACAATATTAATGATAACTAAATAAGTAAAATTATCTGCCAATGAAATGAGATAATTCTACTTAATATAGGACTTGCTAAGATTTCTCTTTTACCAGTGTGTACAAAATGTGTCAAAAAAAGGACCAGTTCCTGTTTCTTCACAGAAATGTGGTGTCAGTGAGAATCATTCAGGGCTCAAAGGATAAAATATTTGTAAATGGTTTGTAAAGCAGAAGATAGCTTCACCTGTTGCTTAAAAAATGAAATACTGAGCTTCATGTGGCCCATGAACTAAAGTGAGTTTGACACCTCTGATTTACACATGTGTATTTAGAATAATGTTAGTGATGCTCAAATAAATAAATAAAAAATCAAGATTGAAGGTAAATGTATAGATTTGAAACCAAATGCAATTTTGGAGATACAAGGCAGTAACAGGGCCAGAGGGAGGAAAAGTGAAGTACAATGACATCAGCTAAAGTCCCAGTGTTTAATAATTCACCACGTGGCCTGCAGGAGGCAGGAAGGATGGAGAGACCAGGAGGAAAGAGTTGAAGTGGTTGCATTTAAAAGGCATGCTGTTTAATAATTCAGCGGCCAGCGTCTGGTCTGACTCTGATGCAGCAGGTGGCTGCAGTGAAACCAGAAAAAATACAACAGGGAAACTTTAAAAAAAAAACAACTTTTCTTGTCCGAGAGTCTGCGAGGAGATAAAATGAGACAGGAACGTTTAGTTCCATATGCAGACATGAGATATGGGACATCACAGCAACACTTACTGGACATGGCAGAGGAGCTTTGTTGAACATATCATTATTAGTCTAAAAATGACATCTTGACATTGATCTGAAGTTTTTTACTCTATTTCTCTCGTCCGTTTCAGTTGCTTTGCTTCTGGGATTAGGGCCATTGGGAGAAAATATAATAATATAAAAACAGAATAAGAACTGTCCAAAAATGTTCATTTATAATATAAAGGTTCTGTATCGTGCCCTTTTCTGAGTTTTGATATCACTAACAAGATATATTTGCACTATAAAGTGCCAAAAAAATCATCTCATTATAGTTTTACATCTCTCTCAAGCTTCTTTCTGGAGCTCTATAAACTGCACATGGAAATTTTGGTCTGTCTCATTAATATTTATGGTTCTTTCCTTCAGCTGATATGAATGACTATGAATGGGGGGGTGAAGAAAAGATAAGATAAAATAAGATAAGTTCTCTTTCTGGAGCAGTCAGAGTAGTTGATTCATCAATTAGTTGATTAGCAGATTAAATGATTAAACATCAACTTTTTGACAATTGGAGTCTTTTTTTAAGCAAAATTAAGCAGCTTCTCAAATGTCATTTAGTGAAAAATAATCTACTATCTATCTAATCTAGCCTACTTAATATTAGACTAATTGTTAAAAAAATCAAGATATTTTCAGCTATCATTACAGATAAACTCATTAACCCCAGGCTTTGGGTTGGTAGTCAGACAAAACAGACATTTGAAAATGTAACTGTGCTGTCATTTTACAGTTAACAAGTGAATCATAGCAATAATCAATTACTTAACTGGTTGAATTTGCTTAATTTTAGGGGATCAGAGGCCAAGAATGTTGGGAACCACTGCTCTAGCCTGTTGTGATTTTGACTGAAGAGCTAACAAGATGTGGGTGGAGCACTCAGACAGTAACATTCCTGAGAATAAGACATAAACACACACAGAAATGGCATCTGAGTCAAGAATCAGGTGCTCCTGTTTTTGGGCTGAACCCTGAATACTCACACAGTAGTGGATGGGTACAAATATTATCATCATCATTTAATCTGTCATTTATATTCTTGATGAATTAATTAATTTGTTTATTTGATATTTTTGTCCCAACCAACAGTCCACAACCCAGGGTTATCAGTTCATGATAATGGAGTAAAGAAAACATGTTCACATTTCAGAAGGTGGGAACTGGAGAATCTTAACAGGATTGGGTAGGAACTGGAGAATCATATTAAAAAATATGATTCAAGGATTATCAAAATAGTTTGCAAATTCATTTTCTGCTGTGCTCATGCCTAGTTCTTATTCATAACAATCTGTCTGGAAATAGATGTTGCTGTTGAATTTTCCAAGCATTTACCACTGCTTTTGGCAAATTATACTCCACTCACTTCTATTAGTGTAGTGGCTGCTGAAATATCACATACAGGATTTAAAATCTTTAGAAAGTGTTACTAGAGAGTAAGTTAGAGAAAAAATGAATACATTTGTTGTGATATGAATGGGGAAATGTGCAAAAAACGGGCCAAAAAAAAACCTACTTTGTGTGTGTGTGTGTGTGTGTGTGTGTGTGTGTGTGTGTGTGCGTGTGTGTGTGTGTGTGGCTGAATGATGAGAGTCCTCTCCCAGCGCAAGGCGGCGTTATCACTGTAAACTGTTGCAATGCATTTCATGAATACATCTGCATTCATCTGCTGGAGGGGACACACACTTAAACACACACTTAAACACACACTTAAACACACACTTAAACACACACACACACACACACACAGCCCATAAGCATTCACAGTGAGATGGATCATGTTTCCCATAGTGTATTTACTGCAAGAGGTTGGTAAGTCACTCCTTTATCAAGACAGCAAGCAGGGCAAACCACAACACACACATACACACACACTTTTAGCATCTGTCATTATTACAGTCCTGGCCTACATTGCCGGTGTTTTCATTCCAGCATCATCAATGAGGGGTGGGTGGTGTTTTTGTGTCTGCTGTGAATGTCTAAACACGATATAATACTAAACCACTCACACCAACTATTACAGCCATTATTATGCCTATGGGAGCAATTCTCACAAAAACACAATATTCTGGTGTGTGTGTGTGTGTGTGTGTGTGTGTTTCTTTTTCACAATTTTGTACAGTTTCTTTTGGATGGTTTAAGATCGGTAACTAATGTGATTATACACAAATACTTGTTTTATTATGATCGTTTGGTCTGCTATACTGAACTCAGCCAGTCAGAGTCTGAACAAATAATATGTGATAAGAAATATACTGTATGTTATACTGTCACAAGCAGGTGGTTGGTTTATCAATTGATGTAAGGGATTATTTGTTCTAAAAAATTTTTTTTTCATGGAGGATAATATATATACATACATATATATATATATATATATATATATATATATATATATATATATATATATATATATATATATATATATATATATATATAGAGAGAGAGAGAGAGAGAGAGAGAGAGAGAGAGAGAGAGAGAGAGAGAGAGAGAGAGTGAAAATAGAGGAATTGAAGAAAAGACAATTTTGTGTGAAAACCATCCTTTCTTGAACTGGTGTGTTTTTTGGACTGGCAGCTGTGGATAGCTAATGAACACACAACCACTAGCATGGTTAACACCCTCCTGATTACATTACATCACATTTCAGTTCACTCTACATGTCAGTCTGGACTTCTCTACATTGCAAACGCTTTCTGTGGGCGGGACTACTCGCCTCACCACAACTCCTTCAGCCAATCAGCAGAGCAAGTTGTTGAATGAAGCTTCTGCCAAGTTCAGACTCCTGTTCATGTTTATTCTCTAACTGCAATGATCCCAGCTCCTGAGGGAAGATGTAAAGTGAAACGTTTGTTGAGATGATTGTTGGTACTTCAAACCACAGCTAGATGGCTCAGTGATATAGCTGAGCCATATAGCGTTTGGCAAGATGAGGAAGTCAAAAACATTTTAAATTATATTTTGAAGAAGCATTCATCAGGTCTCTAAATGTACATTATGTGTTTATGTTAGTTTCTTGTTATTTAAACAAAAATCACAATAGTCTGTGATTTTTTTGGACATGGCATGTCAAATGGTGTAACCATAAAAGAATGATATATTTTTAATATATAATCCACCTAGAAGATAAAACTTGTTGATAGCATGTGTTTTTTAATTATTATTTTTAAAAACCTTTTTAAGAGAGTTAAACTATCTGGTACCAAGTTGTTAGGCCTACACCACATGGCATTTTTGTCCCTGATATTGGATATTGGATATGACAACTTCAAATAAAACCCCAGGGCAAGTGTAAAATATGGGAACTGTAAATAGAGGTCAGAAAATTCAGGCTCAAATAAGGAGTTGAATGATTACCTGTCAACATTTGTCTGAAACACGGTCTACTCAAGTGGAAACTGTGTGGTTTTGTTTCTTCTGGCCTCCCTTCCCTCACTTCTCCCCATCAACAACCCAATGTTAAACCCATTTCAAAGCCAGTAAGGCAGAAACAACTTCTGTCCCTACCCTCTTCTCATCTTTCTGTGGCAGCAAAATGGACCAAATGTAATTAGTTTGAGCAGGAGGATGAAAGTGCTCTGGTATCATTGTATACACATCAGCTGTCAGAGCTCATTGATTACACTGAGGAATGAATAGGCAGTGAGGGGCGAGAGATATTTCCCATCCATTAAAGAGAGGAGAGAGAGCTTGTCTTTACATTTCTTCTGTAATTGACTTCCAGGGTTCATCATCTTTAATTGTGACCAGTAGCCGTTTAATAATAAGAAAAGTACATGAGGAGTGCATTTCAAATCAGGTCACCAGCCCCACAAGTCACCAAGCCCCTAAATTTGGTCAGCAAAGCACATATTTGGTGATCTAAATGTAATACATGTTAGGCAAAAACTTCACAAAAACAGTGAAAACATTTAACTGTAGAAACACTGATTCTTAACATGAAGCTGCTTCTTTAAGTGCTTTTATCACTGTGTCCATTTGTTTTGAAAGGGAAGAAAATACATTGCAGATAATTGGGCTTCTAGTAAAAAAAAAAAAAAAAAACATCTTATCATCTGAATCTTGAGTTATGATAAGCTAATCATTGTAGCATTTCTCATGATCTCATGATATGTTTTAAAATGTGTTTATACACAAGGGCAGGTCATATAAGTAAAGAACTAACATGGAAGTACAGAAAAATTTGCTCCTCACTATTTAACCTTTATTTTGGGACCCTGTTGTGAATTACAGCTTTGCTTAAATTTGCTTCTGACTTCTTCATTTTACGTGTGAGAACTTCTTGTGTCTGATTAAATTTAAATAAATCCTCAAACTTTACATCAACATAATTTGATATGGTCTCAAATTTTTGGATCCCATTGTACATGATTGCCTTTCTAAGAATATACCGATCCTGAAATGCACATAATAATATGTTTTAGGGATACAGTATAGGGATAAACCGCCTACATGAAATATTTGGTGGCCACAGTGTAACTTCTTGTGGTCATCGAGTCATAGTGTTGAACCCTGGTAATCAAATTATTTGCAGGCTACTCAGAAATTGCATCAAATGGTCTTATAAACATTTTTGGACATTTTGTGAATTAAGTCACTTTGCAAGTGATGTGGATAATGTGAATTTGGTTGTATTCTTAAACACAGGCATGTCTTAGAGGGAGAAGGTTTTCTTCACACAACATCTGTCATCTTCCTCCACAAAAAATAATCATTTTAGTTATTTGTATCCTCAGTACACCCGTGATGAATAAATAAGGTTGTGATTTTCTCATTACACTGTAATGAGGCTCCACCACCTGCTGTGAGAGTGTGGAGGGGAGGGTGGAGACAGGAGGAGAGAACATGGGAGAATGATGATGCAAAAAGTGAGACAGGCTGAAGGAGAGATGGAGTTAGATAGAGCCGATAATCCTGATTGCACAGCTAGATACAGTAATCACTAGTAATCAAAGGTATAAATCCGCATAATTTATGCAAAAAATTGCATGTTTTTGTATTTGTTATGAACATCTGGACTGACTCATAATGCGCTTCATGCAGTGAGAGGGATGTGTTCAGGAAAGGAAATAACTGAGAAGTTGTGTGGCCACACCCTGTTTTTCATCTTCAACTGTGTTGTATGTTTAAAATACACTTATAACTTATCTATCAACCAATTTGTTTCTAATCTCTTGGTTACTTTGTAAGGTTTCCTTAACCATGAAATATAAAAGTTTGTTTGTGTGATCTGACTATTCCTAAGGGGTATTTGCTTAATTTATTTTTTCATTTTAATATTATTATATATAATAACATCTATGTTGTACTGGTCAATTTCAACCCGTATTTTTTACTTCAATAAAAAATATAAAAAATATATTTTTTGGCAATAGAACATTGATACAAATACTAAATGAAAATCAGAACAAGTCACCTGGCTTTAATTATTGCTTTATAATCTTATTTTTATGACTGGGTCATATCCGACCCAAACAGCACAAAGGTCATAATTTCATCCAGAGCATTTTATAATTTTGTGAACTTTTTTTGTTTTTTTTTTTTGTTTTGTTGAACTTGGGGTATTTGAGAAAGTCCAAAAACCTTGATGCAAATAAAATAATTTAAGTGTTTTTTTTATGCACTTAACAGATAAAATGGGTTGACCTGAACACAAGAAGAAGGTTAAAGAGGCCTTATACTGAAGAAAAGCTTTTACAAAGCCTTTGTGTACTACTCTAACCACCCTCTCATTCTGTTGTGATCTGTTGCTGAAACCTGGCTGAATACAAGCTGAATATCAACAGCTCCGTTTGTGATGTCACTACAGGTGTATAAGTATATAAGTTAGTAACCGCCCCTGGATTCATGTAGCCCCCCCCCACCTCCCTCCTTCTAGAGTACTTGAACTTGACCTTTGTTTCTCTGACAGACCCCAGCTCTCTGAGGGCAGGACATTTCTGGCAGTATTCAGCCAATCACAACAGAGTGAGTGGTTTAATAGGGAGGGGAGGGGGCCAGGCCCGCCGCTCTGTACACGCAGACTACGCAGCCAGCGTAGGGCCCCAACTAGTGGAGGGGGGCCTCCAAAATTAAGATTGGGAAAAAAGGTAATAATTATTACACTAATAAATAGCTAAAATATTGAGTTCTACAGGAGTTTTGTATATCATCACTGTAATCGGTAAAATTAAATGTTATTTATTGCGTAATAAAAAGACCCCCGCAAGTCCTTTGGAAATGGTACAGCGAGTGATGGGAATTCCGTCTCTATTTGGAGAGTCGGATCTTTTGGCTCAGCACGCTAAAACGAGTCGGCTCGTTCGGCTCCTCCGTTGCTCCCAACGAGGAGCCGGCTCCTATCTGTCACTTCAAAGAGTCGAGTCGGATCGTTCACGACGGCACAAAGCTTCTGAGCCACTTTTCTTACTACGCTCTGAAACGGCTTTAATGAGAAGTTTTCTTCAGTTAAAAACTTCGACAATTGAAATGAGAGAATATCATCCAAGAAACACCATGAATCTGGAGCTGAAAAGCTAAACAGGAAAAAAGAGGAAGACAACAAACTCGCATCCCTTTCTGGTAAGTCTGTGTTATACCGTGTTTGTTTGTTTTGCTAACACAGCGTTACGTGATAAACAAGCTAGGCTAGGTTAGCCCAACTGTAAACAGGATTGGACAGAGAATAAAATTCAGCTCTAGCATCTTTTCTCTGCTCCAGGTGGTCGTTGGGGATAACTCCCAGTCTGTCCTGGTAGTGAGGAGGAGGAGGGGAGGGGGTGGTGGTTGGGGGATGATTTTACATCTGGCCACAGTGTTGTAGAAGGTGTGTTAAAGTCGTGTGTAGTGCAAAAAAAATGTTTGGCCACCTTTGGTCATTCACAAAATGCCACTATTGTTTTGTTTAATGTGTAGGATTAGAATATGTTAATTTTTAAGGTATTTGATTTTGTCCTACCATATTAATGTCATATAAGGGTTCTATCTCCTATCATTGTGAAATACAAAGGCTACTAGATAGCATAATATAATGAAGTGATATTTTTGGTTTGGGTATTTTTATTCAACTTTTACTAATGAGATATTTTTTTCATTTAAATCATATTCATAGGGTCAATACTCAAATACATACACCGACCACCACATCAGCAAGAAGATGAACCAGATGATGAACCATCGACAAGCAGTGCAGTAAGCAGCCAACAACCATCCAACGTGTCTGAAGGTTCAAGTAAACAGCCACAAACAACAACAGTCACCTTAGAAGAGACATCCACAACTGAAAGCCTTCCCTTGGAGGCAGTTGTTTTATTTATTTGTTATTGTGTTGTTGCTCTCTCTGATTTACTATTTAACATACAGTATATTATTGTATAATAAAAGTTAATTGTTTGATATCTACATGTCTATATAAGACTTATTTTCAACTGTAAATTACCTAGCTTAGCTTACCTGACACCACTGTTGACCAGACACTTTTGGGTATTGACATAGCATTTTTGTGCCAAAATCTCACCACACTTTAACCACAGCATTGTCACGCCATGAACGTTATTCATGAAAATATGCAAATATCAAAAATGTTGATATGAAACTGTTTCTCTTTGGGTTGAAAGTCATGGACAAGCTTGATTCAGCCTTCAAATATAATGATAGAAAATATTAAATATGTATAATATTTGAGCATAGAGTACATTAAATGCATGTTTAACTGAGCAGTTACCTTGTTTATTTCTGCTTAAATACAATCTAATTTACCTCCTGCAGCGCTACTCTTAACATATTCAACAACGGATGATTTTTCAGATGAATCGAGATGAATTAAATACCTGACATTTCTAAACCATTAGATGGGGGACAGGTGTTTTTTTTGCAGAGTGTACAGCAGGCAGACAGAGCTGAGCAAACAGATGGTTAGTTGTCTACTCGTTTTGCTCCGGTAATGCATTCTGTGTTCTGCTTTTCAGATCACCTCTGCTGTAATTAATGCTCATTTCAGCCGCTCATTTATTGGAATAGACTTAATTTCCTCTCAGTCTAACGTGACATAATATCTGTACCTCCACCACTGCTTCTGATAAATGAGGAATGTCAAGTTTAATGAGCAGCAGCTGTACTTAGCTACGTTTATTTAGAAACAATTTTGTTCATCTGGTTTGGGCTGTGGTTGACAAACACCTTGACTGATCATGTGACCCACGTCATCTCCTTACCATGACGCAGGTATATGGTGACATGTCCACCTGAGTCCATGTTGAGGGGCAGTCTCCTCATTAGCTGCATCAGGACACTGTTTACTAGTCGCAGTTCATTTAACGGACACAGATATGTAATGGAAGAAATTAGCCACACACTAATGCTGCATATTTCTTTTTATATTTATTTTTAGTGTGGACAGAAGAGGGGACAATCTTATATCCTTCTGCTGGGTAAAATTCTTGACCAATGAGAGAACAGCTTGATAGTGTGGTGGTGTTTGTTTAGAGCATTGGACAAAAGCAACAGCTGCAACCAATGAATAATTGTATCTGCTGAAATGCTTTTAACCCTCTATTACATAGTGTTGCCATATGGCAACAATTCCATTATCTTCATTTTTTCTAAAAGTTGGGATATAAACTCTATGTTTTTACACTTAGGTACAAAAAGAGGGCTTTCATGTTTGAAGGACATTTAAGAAAAAATTCTTTTTATTCTTTTTCTTCTTCTTCTTCTTATTGTTATTATTAGTAGTATTTTACATTTAAAGGTAGAGTGGATGATGTTTTCCTGGAGCACTTTTTATCATATTGCTTAAATTCACCCAGGAATTCAACCCAGGAACAAGTGCCTGTTCTCTGGGGGTGTGGTCTGTTCTCTGGGGGCGTGGCTTCAGGGGGAGTCTGGAGACAGGGGGTTGGTCTTGTGAGGTGTTTTTTTTTTCCTAAATGCTGCTGCTAGAACCAAGTTTCCAAGATCATCCACCCTACCTTTAACTCAATCTTGATGTTATAAGTTTTGTTTTTTTCCTAAAAAATTTGGCAACAATATGCAATATGTTAAATTGTAATTCATACAACCTAATGGAGTCCCATTGACTTATAGCATGAAACTATCCTGAGACTGTGTTTACAACTTTTTCTTTCTTTTTTTCTTTCTTTCTTTTTCTTTCTTTCTTTCTTTCTTTCTTTCTTTCTTTCTTTCTTTCTTTCTTTCTTTCTTTCTTTCTTTCTTTCTTTCTTTCTTTCTTTCTTGCTATATATTAGGCCATTTTATGTAATAAAATATTCAAAACATTTTTACCATGTCTAAGTAGTATTAGATAGAGGGATAGAGGGATAACTATAGTGCAGCAGTATCTTAATATTAGATTAGATACAACTTCATTGATCCCTTTGGGAGGTTCCCTTAGGGAAATAGAAGAGTAGTGGAGATGCTGGGAATAGAAACCAGGACCTCTCTACTACTGAGCTACACCCCCCTGCCCCACCAGCTGGTACCATCACAACAGCATTACTGGTGTTTAACTGGATATTTTACAAGACATTTGTTGCTAGTTGGTATCTGAACAATTATTTTACCCTAACTGTGTGTTTCTCTGACATATTATATAAACATACTGGACCCCTGTATGTTGATATAACTGCTTTACAAAGCTCAGTGAAGCTTTTTCAAATGTGAACATATATATTCTTTCTTTCACTTTGTCAGACCCATAGCTTTTAAAACTGTCCACATCTACTCTCCGTCTCTGTCTCTTTCTCTTCTCTCTGAAATGTTCAGCCTGTAGTTCTGAGGATATCAAATGAAGTGTCTACACCATCTTACATGCATCAAAACCAGACTAGAATGGTGTTTATAGTCAGTGCTGTCAGTCATCAGCAATACTCTGTGTGGCTCTGTTTTTATGCTGCCACTTCCTGGATCAGACATCATTTAATCACACCATCATTATTAGAGACTCAGAAGGGTTAATGGGTTAATGGGTAGTTTACAGTGTTCACTATAGTGAACACTGTAAACTGTAAACAGTGGTTAAAAGTATAATGGCCTCTGAAAAAAAAATAAAGCATATTTTTTTATTCATTCTGTAAAAAAGTATTTTTTTCAGAACTTAAAAATACTAATTTTAATAATAATTTTAATGGTAAAAAAAAACTTTTTTATTTATTTATTTTTTTTTTACCAGCCAATGACCCTAATTCTCTTTTGTAGCTATTGTTGTACATATGTTTTCCTCTTCTCTGAACCTGTTTTCTTTTCTGTTTTTTTTTCTCAGAACTGAAAAAATAAAAATGAGGGGTAAAATTCAGACTTTTTATTCTCAGAATTCTGAGTTTAAAGTCACAATTGGCACCTATTTCTCTGGGGCGAATAATAAATGTGTTTACCCTTTATTCATTAATTTTAGTTTTTATCAGTTCTAAAATGAATAATAATAAAAAAACTACCCCTTAAATGTGTTGTGCATTGGCCTAAATACTACAGCTATTAATATGATATACAATAGAAACAATTTGTATTTTTTAGAAATGTCAGAATTTGTTTTCAAGATCAAAATAAATAAATAATAATCCACAAAGCCTAGTGTGAGTGTGATGGGGAAAACATATTGTTGAATTTGGATGTAAAATAAAGCAGAAATACTTGACCCTTAAACCAAATATGTAACCATAATCTGATATATAGAACATTTTCAAATTGCTGGTCATTTAAATTCTGCAGTTTGTTTTCTGGGACATATCATGTGGACTGCTGAGATAACACCTCTCCTTGTCATCTGCTGACCTTCTTCTCTCCTCCTCCTCCTCCTCCTGCTCCATCTCTTCACAATCAAGTGTCTCCTCTTCCCCCTTCTCTCTACTCTCTTTCCCCCCTGACTGTGCCACCTGTTTGAAGCTCATAAATAACCCAACAAAAGGATGAAAGGCCAGATAAATAATGAAGCAGAGGTGAGGCCGCTGGCCTTTAACACTTCAAGCCTCACGCTGACAGTTGAAGCACAGCACAGAGCTTCGTTACAGCCGCTCTGTCCAACTCTCTGGAAAACAGGGACCACTCACGCATTTAAATGATCTGGAAAGAAAGCCCTGTTGTGTTTGCTTTCCTCTCTTTATTTTAACAGCAGCATGCGAAAGGCGTCAGTTATGTAAGCACAGAGGACAAAAATAACCTATTTAACTCCCCTGCTGTCAGCCCGGAAGAAGACAGAATTGGTATTTTAACATTCTTTTGTGGAAATTAGAAAAAAAAAAAAAAAACAGGTGAAGAAAGGTGAGGAAAAGTAGGCCACTTTTGAGTTTCTTTTAAATTGAGAAAAGCACAAAGGAGAACACAGAGGACCTGGAAGCGTCAATGATTTTGATCTAAGGATGAAAAAGGAAGATGTCACGGTGCCTCGTGGTCACTTCTGCTGACATGAAAGCGCAGATCATTCAAACTCTATCAGCGTGGTGTATATATAGCTGCTCTGATAAAACACACAGGTAGATGGATGTGGGTGGAAGATTACAAATGATTTTAGTGTAGGGGTGTCTGTTTGGCTTTAATTACTACAGTATTTTAGAAATCGACAACTACTTGCCATAAAGTAGACTGTTGAATATTAACTTGAGATGTGGCAACCACCCCATAACATTAATTCTCATATTCTCATATATATGTATATGACAGGTTGTCATGTTGTGCCCACAAAGGTGATAAACATCTTCAGCCAGTTGCCTGGCTGAGCCTGGAACTTGTGACCCTTCCCCTGACAGGAAACCCTGTTTCACACTTTCAGGGGATGTCACCAGAAGGGTGACAGAAAAGCCTTTTGTCCATCTCATAGTCTTCAACCTTCTCCGACACTTACACTCTCTCCTGCTCCTGCTCATCAGCAGAGCACCGCTCTGTAGCAGGAGAAGCTGCAGGACAGAGGCCTTCAGCAGCTTCTCTGCTCTCAAGGGATTATCCAGCCGCTTTCAGGGTCTCACCTGAAGCACCTCAGAAGCCACTCAGGCCTGGTTCTTCCAAACAGCAACAAGGATTTACAAAGAGCAGCATGGTCTTCATGAAGGATCTACTCCACAACAAACATCACAGTTGCAACAACATCTCAGGCCACCACACAAGGAAGCAGAACCAGAGAGCAACCCTTCTCTTCCTTTCCGCTGGTAACATGACTTGGGCAGAACAGAACATTAACAAACACGGTTAAACCAGACTGTTGACCTTTGTTAATGTGATGAGATCATAGGCTACAGTTCACTGTGTTTTAGGTTTGTAAGAAGGTTTAATTTGATGTTAGTGTCCTAGCCTGCATGATACTAACCATTCTTTAACATGATACCTTGAAACACCCACAAAGTGATTAAGCCTACACACACTTTTGTGTTGGAATCATGTGATACAATATAAATATTTCCTACACATCTTTAAACATCCACGGCTGTGCCACTTTTTTTGCATGAGCGGTGTCAGCTAAAATGGGCCAGTCAAATGACAAATGGAAAAAATGAATTCAAAATTAATTTATCATCAGTTTTAATGTTAAAACACAATTGTTTAGAACCACATGTCTTTTGAAATGCATTAAACAAACCTATAGTGCTTCTATTAAGACAAGAACAGATCAGATGTGTTGTACACTACATACAAGCTAACAAACAGTCATATGTAACAAACTAAGTTACACAAACAGTAAAAGTAGTGACTACTTTGCCTTGCACTAATTTCACATGACAGTGAGTGTGGCCCGTTTTAGTTGAAACCATGTGGCCTACTTTAGCTTAAGGGGTTAAAGTAAATTGAGCCACCAACATAAACATTACTTTTCCAAAAAACTAAATTAATATATCAAACTACCAGCATTATTTCTGATGGATGCCATCAAGAAAAAACTGTTTTTTTTTTTTTTCAACTCACCTGTTACTTGTCAAGCACAGTTATACCAACACTTTGAAATCCTTTGTAGTCATTGGCTCTAATTTCCAGAGGAGCTGGAACCCCAAAACCTTATTTGGCCCATATCACCCTATATATTACAGTTGCAACGAATAGCTGATTGGTCACCAATTATTACATTAATAACAACTTATTTTGATAATTGATTGAAGGATTTAAATTCATTAAAAAAAAAATGTCCAAATTCTCTGGTTCTTTGCTTCTCAAATCTGATTGTTTTCTGGTTTCTTTAGTCTTCTATAATAGTGATGATCTTTGGATTGTGGAAATCTTTGCCAGTTTTACAATTACTGCAGTAGCAGTTTGTGCTAAATGGTTGAACAATTATGTAGGTGCAATACGTAGAGGTCAATCTGTCTGTGTTGCAACCTGCAGAAAACCTGCTTAAAGGACAAGTTCACAGTTGCTCACGTCACATGCTTGTACTGTATGTGCATGAGAACAGTTAACTTTTTTTAATTGCAGTAATCAGTCCTCCTTAAAACATCCGTTCATGCCTGGTGTCAGTGAGATTAAAGTGATGCAGACTGGAGCTTAATTAAATTGTGAGAATATATATGAGAGGTGTGAGAGGCAGAATCATTAACAGCTCAACGTTATTTAATACAGTAGATGTTTAGTGTCTTATCACCAGTTTTTCAGCATTTCCACTGGTCCATTTATGTCGGATCACATACAAACGCCTGCATGGATTAACTCAACTAATGGAGGAAGGAAGGCAGCTTTACACTGATCAGTGTCAGGTTCATCAGGTTTAAGCTCAATGCACCGTCCTCTTCCCAGAACATGACCCCACAGCAGTTTGTAGAGCAAAGAGAAGTGACAGATCTCCACAGACCAGTGATTATATTGTAATGGCCAAAATAAATAAATGGCTGATTTGATTGTGAATTGACAAGCGGATGCAGAGCCACAGCTTTACCCACAGTTATCTTTGCAGCCAAGGCTTAATCTCAATTTTAAACAGCTGCTTGATGTCGATAGTACAGTATGTTTTATGTTATGTTAAATACATGCATGCTTGTTATGTATTCCTGCACCTGCAGTTAGTTTTTTAAATCAGTCATACAGTACATCACACCACTGTAGATACCTGCTAAATAACTTCAAACTTTTTTATTTTATTTTTATTTTTTTTATAAAATCATACCATAATTTCTATAAATCAATCAAAGTTACAAACCAGTAATATATACATATATATGTACATATAAACTATACTTCCAATTCTTCTCTTTGGGGAATGAACCTTTATTATTTTATTGGAATGAAAGGAGAATGCAGAAAACGTCTACATTTAGACTTGAAGGCATGAGTCATCTTTATGTGAGGCACAACATAAAAGGCAATGAACCAATCTTATAACAGATAACAGAGCCCATAATATAACACATAACAGAGCACACGTAGGAAGGTGAATTATGCCTATATCCCTGAGTGTTAAGAGCACTACACCTGCCCCCTCAGAATTCACCTTACACAAAAAAATGAAAAAAAAAAAAAAAAATCAAAAATGTTGGGGGTCAAATCAAACAGCAACTCCGCCAGAAGGGAGAATGTGGAACCGTCCCCTCAGTGGTTGTGTGCGGGGCTCCCCTGCGGCAAGGTCGAGGGGCAGAAGGGCAGGAGGGGCGGGAAGTGGGGGCATAGCCGGAGGCTATCCTCGTTTTGGGGATTGTGCCAACTCAACTGGCCTGGCTAGATCTAAGTGAGCTGGTTTAAGACGGTCCACAGACACACACTTTGGTTTGCCCCCAAGCCCTCACCTGAGCAGGCAGTTGGTGCAGGAAAAGGTGGAGGAAAAGGAAATCACCAAGTAGATCAAGCATTCGGTCCATTAGCTCGGAGGGCTTGCTGTCACCAAGCCCTTGAAGAGAGAAAAGCCTACTAGCCTTCTCAGCTTCGGACAGTTTGAATGTTTTTATTAGATATTCCTTCAGTGCTTCATATTTTCTTGTCACAGGAGGACATTTAAGAAGACTCACCACTCTTGATGCCATAGAACCCCCAAGGGCATCATGTAGTATTTGGTGTCGTCAGCGGTGATCTGACGCAAGGCAAACTGTGCCTCTGTCTGAGTGAACCAGACTGAAGCTGATGATTCCCAGAATTATGGGAGTTTGAGAGACAGAGCGTTGGCAGCCATGGCGATCTGGATACGTCCAGTAAACAAACATCGGGTCACCAGTGTAGAAGTTTCTTCATTTCTAATGAAAGGAGAATGCTGAAAATGTCTACATTTAAACTCAGAGGTGTGAGCCATCTTTATTAGCGTAACAAGCAAAAAACACATGGCACTGCGCATCAATGGAAGCGGTGTGTGCAAAACGTTACCGGAACTCTTGAAGCAACTGCAACAATTTTGTGAGGCACAACATAAAAGACAATGAACCAACCTTATTACAGATAACAGAGCCCACAATATAACATATAATAGAGCACACATGGAAGGTGAATTATGCCTATATCCCTGAGTGTTAAGAGCATGATACTTTCCCACTTATCCAAATACTGTCCAACATCACCCTTCATATTTGCAGTATAACCTTCCAAAAAAGAATAATATTTTATAAGCATAATAGATTGACTGATATTTAAGGCATCTGCTTTACCAAAACCACACTGCAGAGGTGTTTCTGTTATTTTGTCCACTCCCAAACATACACACACAGGTTACAAGGGCAGAGGTTACATTTTCTGGTGGTGTTTCTGCTGTTATCATCTGCTATGATTGGGTTATCAAAGCCTACTGCAGATGGCCATGGGGACCAGGAATATGACAGTGACACACACACACACACACAGGAAGGACAGTGATTGTAAGGGGGGTCTGTGTGTATGCAGTTAGCAGTGAGGGGATTAAACTGAATTTTATCTTGGATGTGGATTAGATGGAGCCCAGGATCATGATTAAATTGTTGTCTGGAGATTGCAGGCATGAGCATGTACAACGCTGAGAGCTGTGTGTGTGTCACCCTCCAATATGTGATTGTTTACCTCTGTGTCATTTACTATCAAATGCCAATCAACCAACATACATGACACAAACAAAGTGAATGGAGCCAGAGTGAATGAAGTGAGAGTTGCTGGGTGAGTAAGTAGATCAGCTTTACCACACACACACACACACACACACACACCCACCTCCCTATAAAGTAGTCCTGGTGGACAACCTGAAGCAGCAGTATAGTATTATGACCCTCTATCACCCTCTAGGCTACAATACAGGCTGACCATTTTCGTTGTGAATTACTCAGTTGTTTGTTCGTGTGTCAAGTTTAGTCACTGAAGTGTCTGGAAATAGTAAGGGTTTTTTTTCTTTTTATCTAACTGACCTCAAAAGACACACCAGGAGCTCCAGCTATTTCTCATCTTTCCTGCAGTTTCTCCACATTTGTGTCTTGTCTCTGTTTACTTACAATGATTCAGAAAACTATCCTACGACTCCCCGGATCATTTAACCCTTGTCTTGTCTTAGTTTCCTGCTACCATCTCTTATCCTAAGGGGTCAGTTTTGACCCGTGTCTTAAATCAGCTGTAAAATACACTCAAACAATTATTTATCATCAATCAATTTGTTTCTCATCTCTTGTTTACCTTATTAGGCTTCTTTAACCATGAAAATATTGGTTTAAATATCTTTTGGTGTATATCATATATATATTTATTTATATATATATATATATATATATATATATATATATATATATATATATATATATATATATATCTGAGGGGGTATTAGAGGGGTATTAGAGGGGGTATTAGAACACATTTCTTGAATAAAAAATTATTTTTATTTATTTTTATTTTAATATTATTATCTATAATAACATCTACGATGATACCGGGCAGTTGCAACCAATATTTATTTACTTCAATAAAAAAGCTAAAAAGTATATTTTCAGCAATAGAATGTGGATACAAACACTAAATGAAGATCAGAACATGTCTCATCATAAAATATAGATTTGCAAAGTCAAAGAAACAACAACTAATCAAGCAGATCAAACCAACAGAAAAATATAACTAGTTCCCTAACTAACAACAGAGTAAAAGACTGTGACCTTGTGTCTTTGTGTGTATGTTTAGATCCATTTGTGGCAACAAGTGACAGTTTTAGTGTCTTTGTAGAGATTTGTCTTGCATTTGAAGCACATGTTTGTCTTTCTGTCCTTACTGCTGGGCAGACCTGATATCTTTTTCATTTAGAATCAGGTGGCTGCTTGTGGCTGTGTTGATGCTGCTGGTGATCTTTGTGCTGATGTTGTAGACAGATGTGCTAGGAGAGCTGCATCTGGATCTCAGGATACCTGTTCCTATTGGTCAATGTGTGGCTCCACATGAAGGTTGTCAACTCCTCAAGAAACATTCTCCTCTTGTTGCTTTGGTTAAGTTCCACTCTTGGTGAATGTGGCTCCACAACACAAATGGATGATATGCAGACACATCAAGGAGGTTGGAAAACATTAAAACTATTGTTCATCTCCTGGTCATTCGCTGGCAGGTGTAGGTGACACTTATCTGGCCCAGGTTGTCCACTCCTCCTTTATTTTTGCTTTATTTGAGGATAATTGTTGCCCTTTTATCACTTCCTGCAGTTTGGAGATTCCTGCAATTTTAAAATCCCCTGAACAAGAAGAGTTGGCTGTCATTGTATTGGCTGTCACTTTATCTTCAGTCTCTAATTATTGCTTTATAGTCTTATTTTTATAACCGGGTTAAAACTGACCCAAAGACCACAAACATAACAATTTTAACCAGAGTATTTTTATAATTTACTAAAACATTTTTTGTTTTATTTTGTTAAACTAGGGGTACCTTAATCTAATGCAAATAAACCTAATCTTAATGCAAATAAACAAATTTAAGTGGTTCTTTTATGCATTTAAAATCTAAAACGGGTCAGTGAAGACCCTAAGTCAAGAGGAAGATTAAGATGTTTTTCATACCATTAAATGTTCCCTGGCTCTTTGGGTGTGTGAATGTGCTGATTTTCTTTTTTTTTCCTTTTTCTATTAAAGCGAGTGTCATTGTTTTTTGGTCTTTTGATTGGACATAACAAAGAAAAGTAAACATTTCCTGTGTAGTGTGTAGTCAGCTGTCTGTGTGTCAGGGTGGTGAAGAGAAACAAAAATTCAGTTTTATCATTCACCAGGTCTCTTAAAATGTACATTTTGTGTTCATGTTGGTTTCATGTTATTTAAAAGAATCACGATTTTGTGTGATTTTTGACACAAAATGTCAAATGGTGTAACCAAAAAAGAACGATAAAATTAAAATATACAACAATAACACAATAATATACAATACAATCACACACACACACACACACACACACACACACACACACACACACAGACACACACCTGGTGTTCTGGTGTCAGCTCAGTTACAGTTAACAAGGACAAATACAGTGGCCGAAAAACATCAGAAAGGGCATCTCTAGTGTAAAGTAAGAAAAACATGTATTATTTATTATTTTTGAATTGAATGAGAACATACTTATGACTATTATATTCAATCGCTGTATTCAATTCTGTGAAATACAGCTGAATCTTACACACTGTATCTTTAACTTCCTTATTTGGCCATCCAGCACCCCTGATGTATCTCATATCACCTTCAGCTTCCCCTCGTCCCCCATCCATCCACCCCTCTACATTCATCAGCTGAGGCGAGAGGGCCTATATCAAAGCTTCATCCTCATCTGCAGGCAAATGAGTGAGGAGGAGAAGGATGAGGAGGAGGAGGAGGAGGAGGGGGGGGGGGGGGGAAGATGGAGAGGAGAGGGACAGCTCAACACGAGATTCACAGATGAAGAGACTGAAATGCAGATGAGGAAGGATGGACAGGAGGCTTGTTGTTTACGAGCATTAATACATTCATCATCATCCACCCAAAAAGTGACTTAAAGAGAATTTACAAACAAAACTTCTTAACTGCCAAGAACACAAATCTTTATCATTTGATGCAGCAATGAAGGAATATATATATATATATATATATATATATATATATATATATATACTGTATATATATACTGTATATATATATATATATATATATATATATATATATATATATATATATATATATATATATATATATATATATATATATATATATATATATATATATATATATATATATATATATATATATATATATATATATATATATATATATATATATATATATATATATATATATGGTAAATGGACCTTTTCAACAGCTCGCATTAGAAATAACAGGAAACAGATTTTTACTGCATATAAAACATTAATGATCCTCGTGGGGAAACTCAAAATTTTAAAGGACATAAATTGGAAAATGTATTTTCTGCAAGAGCGGAGCAAGAGTTCTGGTAAGATTTTGTACAATATTACATATGTGAGCCACAGAAAAATGACAGTAAAGTAGCAGCGCTGCTTGGGTCTGCAGATACATATCGGTGCATGTTGAGCCTGTCAGAAGTAGTGAGAAGAAGAAGTGAAGGTTTAATTAATTCTGGTAATAAAAGTGTAGAGTTGTGTGGAAGATCAGCACACAGACAGCACTGTATGTGCAGAACTATCCATCTGATCAAAAAGCAGCATATGAAGCGTGACAATGTCGAAGCTGCGTTCACAGCACTTCTCTGAATAAAGCTGTAAAATAAAATGAGCCAAATAAACAGAGAGGGAGAGACTTCAATTAAGAACCTCGGCCTGACTCAGCACAGTGAAGACACCAAATCTGCCCTTCCTACAAAGAAATGAAAATCATGATTACAGCAATAATGAGAGCAATAAGCGCTTATCTCATTGTCAAGAGTTCAGAGAATGAAAGCTTATGTCTTCTGTTTCCATACAAAGTAATGAATGCATCCTTCATGGCACATCTGATTTTTACATATTTTATCTAAACTGAGCTACATGCAAAGACTTAGAGGAGTAATTAACTCCATCAATAGTTTGGTTTGCAGTCCTCTTTAAGAAGCCAGATTCTAATTGAGGGAGCTTCTATTTTTAGTCAGAGAGGAAGGAGGGATAGAGGAGGATGAAGATGAATGGATAAAGAAACAGTGAAGAGGAAGATGGTGGAAAAGGAAGTCAGTTTGTAGAGGGACAAATAGATTATTTGTCAATAAACAGTAGGTGGTCTGTAAATAACAGTTGGAAAGGTTAGAATTAGTTAGGGGTTAGGGTATAGTATTTTTATTTTAAGGGGCTCTACCCCTGTACTTAAGGACATTACTTGAGTAAACACCAAATTGAAATTCCCAAATTATAACAGAAATAAAGACTCTCCCTGGCCAAAATTTGTGGGTTATACAATAGCCAATATTATCAACATTAACTAAGTATAAGAAATGGAATTTTAAACAATTACTACTTGTAAATCTGTAAATGGTTAAATTATATTAATAATCTGTACATGAGCTGAGGGTGTTTTCATTCATTCTGACATCTAATTCTAACGTGCATGTCCATCCATCCATTTTATATACCAACTTATTTCTCTCTAGGGTCACAGGAGGTCTGCTAGATCCCAGCATTATTTGGGCAAGAAGCAGTGATACACCCACCAGCCTATGGTACACACACCATTCACACACACACACACACACACACACACACACACACACACACACACACACACACACACACACACACACACACACACACAGTTTGGAGTTTGAGTTTGGAGAACCCAGAGTAAACCCACACAGATATAGTGAGAACAGGGAAACTCCACACAGAAAGGTCTCAGATTAAGGTCTTGAACCTTCTTGCTGTGAGGCAACAGCACTAACCCCTGCTCCACTGTGTAGCCAGTAACATACATGCATTAAAATTGCTCACACTGTATTACATGAAATCTCTTGCCCAGCAGTTTGCTTCAGACCACTTAAACACTTCCAGCCTCTTGATTTGCCTCTGAGCATCTTGGAAGGAGCTAAAACCCTTCATGGCCATATGAATTTAGGTGGTTTGTTGTGTTTGGTGAAAAACCATGATCAGGTTGTGCCTGGAGAACTCCAATTCCAAAATCTATTCTTTCTGCAAAAAAAAGAAAATAATTCAAATTCAGCATTACAGTGCGAACGTGACAAGTTCAAATCCAATCTCAGCTGGCACTGATCCCCCACCATGCAAATCTATTACTTTCTCACTGCTGTGCATTTGTGCATTTGTGTGTGTGTGTGTGTGTGTGTGTGTGTTGGAGAGAAATGAAGTTGGGTCTGACCGGGTTGGGTCAATTGGATTCACCTCGTACATTACAGCTGACGGTCTGCTGTAGATCCAGCAGCAGCAGAGAAGAGAGTCCATGTCAACCTCATTACTCCAACCTCATGAATGTTTCATTACAGCCAAGCTATTAGACTGAGAGGCAGACATCGACTCTGATACTGTATATGCACATATTTATTCATATGTCTATATGTCCCTATTTACCTTTCGTTATATCTTTAGACCTTCTCTGCATTATGGGAGTTTGACACTGCAGCTGTCACTGAGACTCAAATAGAGGGGGACTGGTGAATCATTGGGTTTCTGTCCAATGCTGCAGACTAATGCATAGGACCTCTGCCAAAACTGCAAAATACTCTCAATTTGTTATGTTAATAATTTAGAATACGCAGATATTTTAATCTGTATCTGGATCCAGATCTGAATGCTAATAGACAATCATTGGCTATAGCTATGCTAGATGTCAGTGTGGTTATGCAGATGCAGATGTCAGTGCATTCTGAACTGTTGGTTAGATTGCTGGTGACCCAAGGATGTGCAGTGTTGAATTTGGTGCCATTCAGATATGCACCAATGCATAATATTAAGAAAATAGACTTTATTTTATTTTATAATAAACAATTGTAATGATTAATGCAGTGATCTGTTTAAAAAGAAATCTGAAGGTCACATGATGGCAACAGAATGTACTGTATGTAACAGCCAGGGCTTGGCATCTTCTCTACTATTCTAATGGTGTCATTGTACAATCGATGTTCGATGTTCTCGGGGTTCTGCATCGGGGCTTCTTCATCACCAGCCTGTGTGTAGTCAACAAACTGAAGTGCAAACAGCGCCACTCTGACATTACACCCCACATTGTGGTTGGAGGGAAGATTTTTTATTTTTTTTATCAAGTTTTAAAAAGCAGGCTTCACAAATACCATTCACAAACTTACAAAAACATGAAGAGTTGCACAAGCAACAGGAGAGCCTGTTGCTTGTCATTTACAGATAATTTTAACCCAAACAATGTCATTCTTTGAACACTACCCAAGTGTTACACTCGTTACTAGTTACAAAAGTGTTTTTTGTGCCTAAATATAACCAGATTTTAACCACAACATTGACACATGATATGTACCAGCACTGAGCACTAAAAAGGTACCATTTAAGTCCATATCTTACACAATGACTGACAAAAAGGAATTATTTGACATGCTGGGAATGAGAACAGTTTGGTATTAAACAACAATCCTTTTGTGGCACAAAGAGAAATCTTTGTAGCTCTAATATCAAAACAACCAACACAAGCTGTGTTTCTATCTAGTTTTTAAATCTTAAACTAAATCGCAAATTAGGGCTTCAATAAATGGGGTAGAGGTTGCGAGTCTGGAAACAAAACCAGTCAACTATTAGAGAAAATTGATGCGAGATTTCTTTTTCAATTCTTTTTTCAAAAGGTAAAGATGACCTTAAGTGAGCATGTAAACTTTGTATTTTCCATCAACCTTTTATAATGCAATGCTTCAAAATAAGTTGATGGAAGCACAACCGCTGGCTTCTACAGATATCAGTCAGTCATTTTCTATACCCGCTTATTCCTCATTAGGGTCACAGGGGTCTGCTGGAGCCAAACCCAGCGCATTACAGTGAGAGGCAGGGATACACCCCAGATGTCCCCAGCCAATCATGGGGCACACACACCATTCACTCACACATTCACACCTACGGGCAATTTAGAGTCACTAATTAACCTCAGCATGTTTTTGGACTGTGGGAGGAAGCTGGAGAACCTGATGAAAACCCACCAGACACAGGGAGAACATGCAAACTCCACACAGAAAGGTCCCAGACCCAGGACTTGAACCTGCGATCTTCTTGCTGTGAGGCAACAGCGCCAACTCCTGCACCACCGTGTCACCCTCTACAGAAATGTGTTCTGGGAAATATACAAAGTAGATGTTGAAAATTTAAATATATTTTCAAAGAGCCGTTATCTGACCAAATTCTAAAATATAATAAATGAATCAGGTTTTAGTGCAGATGCTCTTTTGAGGAAGCAGTTGATGTATTTGAATACAACCAAATGGATTTCTTTGCTTTGTCTCCAGGCCATGTGAAATATGGCCAACAGCTGACAGTGATGATAAAAAATAGCCCAATACCAGTTAATTATGTCTCAAGTTTTCTCTGGAAACCAATTTATTCATGTCAGCCCTGCTGATGGAAACTCCTTGTTTTTGTTTTATTTTCTTTTTACTTTTTGCAATGTTTCCAAAAGTTGGTCCTGACAGTTTGATAAAGAGGACTCAAGAACTTCCTCAATCTGTGTCATTGTCTTTACTTGTGCCTGGACTTGTACTTGTTCTGCCCATTTTATCAGGGATGTGTTAGGAGGTGACTTGTTTGGATTTGAGGCAGCTGACCGACTAGTTCACGTCCAAATGCGTGCTGTGAAAAAGCTGTATTCTACCATTTGTAGAATGTTTTCCAGAGTCAAACATACCCAGTCCAAAGTCCAAACTACCAAGTATCCAAGTCCAAACATGTTGTACTTGGTAATAAGAAAAGGTTCAGAGCGGGACGAATGGACTTTCTACTTCGCAAAGTTAAGACATCAGTGCTGCACCCCGGACGGCCTTCGTCAATATTTATGAACACATATCCAATGTAGCATTCAAGTGCCATCTACACAGCACTTAACCACAGTATCATTATACGGGACCCGTCCCTCGCCACGCTCTTCCGTATTAAAATAGTCAATAATAAAAGAGCAGCTATCAGCTGTTAACCTAAGTGACCCAAATGGCATTTCAAGTGGGACACTTAAAGCATGGAAATGTTTATGCCTTGTCTGCTTGGGTTATATTTTATTTTCTGTGACACTCTCCTGGTACATCTCTGTTCTCCTTAGTTTAAAAACACAGAGAAGAGTAGTTGGAGGTGAATATTGTGAAGAAAAGACAGAGGTATAGGGTTTATTTTTTTCTTTTCGGATTGTTTTTACCTTTCTTTAATCTGTTGTTGTCTTTTCTGTAATGACTCTTCCTTATGTTCATCCTGCGTCACAGTGGTGGTATTATGTGAAGCCTTCAAGAAACATATAAAAGCTGTTGTGCGAAATATATTTGAATGTTATTATTCAAAATATACACTCAAATCTCACCATAAATATCTCCTGAATTTGACGGAAAAAATACAAAATAAATGAATTCTGCAGGAATCATGTTTATCTTGTTGCCATATTTCTACCAAATGTAGTCATTATATCCTCGCCTCACATGTAGAAATCTGCCAAATTGTTCAGTATTGTATAATTGAAAATTAACAAAAAGAAATACCTTAGAATCTTTGAAGATAGTAACTTGTCAGAGGCCTTTTAGAATTGTTAATGAATTGATTTTTTTTTTGACAATAATCAAACAGATTAACTAAAACTGAAAAACTAGAAAAGCACTCTGAGAGGGCAGACGTCCACCAAGAATATGACTAAGCTATGCAGGTGCCAGATATTACCACTAGGTAGCTCAAATGATGGCTCCTGTTTAAAGCTCCATTTACCACAATGTTACCAAACAATATAAATATTTAGAATTACCAAAATTTAATCATATGTTCATGGTACCATTTGTAACATTCACAGAAAGTTTGATGAAAATCAGGGCCAAACTTTTCGAGTTATCTTGCTAACCAACGGACAGATAATTGCCAGCAAAAACACAATCTCCTTGGTGGAGGTAAGAATTAGGGTCTGAATGTCACACTGGCAGTGGTGGAACTGCCTGATGCCTAAAAAATGTCTGAAAGATGCCTGAAGCAACAAAAACAACAAAAAATCAAAGATAGCACAGAATGGCTTCAATTCATCAACCTCTGGGTTATGGGTCCAGGACACTTCCTGTTCTTTTACCCACATTTTACCAATTTCAAATCAAGCAAAAATGAGGACCTGACTACCAAGTGCTCTTTCTAGGCAAACAGATTTGGAAGCAGTGAGCCAAAGTGAAATGCAGAGTGCACAGTTATCTAGAAACCAGAATTTGTTATGGATCAAATTTAATCACCCCTTATTGGTACCATTCCTATCATTCCTTGAAAGTTGATGAAAATCTGGCCCCAAATTTTATTATAGCAAGAGTTATCTTGCTAACAAACACACAAACAGACAAAGGCAGGGATACATCCCAGATGGTCTCCAGTCTATCATGGAGCACACACACCATTCACTCACACCTATGGACAATTTAGTGTCTCCAGTTAACCTCAGCATGTTTTTGGACTGTGGGAGGAAGCTGGAGAACACTCATCAGACACAGAGAGAACAGAGAAAACTCCACACAGAAAGGTCCCAGACCAAGGACCTGAACCTGCGATCTTATTGATGTGAGGCAACAGCATTAACCACTGCCCCACTGTGTCACATGTCAAACTTTTGTACAGTTAAATAGCTCTATACCTTTCCAACAAAGCCTGGATGTAAAATGCAATTTATCATTTTCATATTGTTAAGGTTGCATCTGTCAAAAGTGTCAATCAGGTGCTGAGTTTCATTGGCTTACAGCCTGACCATCAAGTTAAAGGTGTGATTCAGTTGCAAACCGCAAAACTTAACCTTGAGAGACCCAAGTGCAGCTGCTACCCAGGTTGGAGTTACATAGAGGAGGCATGACTGCCTCGTGGCTCAATTGTTTATCCAGACAACGGCTATAAGTTGTAAAGTGGAGCTTGGTTTAAAGCCACTTGTCCACTTCGTTCACCCTCCCTGGTCCCTTCTGTGTATCACATGTCCACAAACAGTAGCTAAATTGATGGGAGGCTGTAGGATTTGAAACTGAAAAGTATAAATTGAACTATTGAGTTGACAGTAATGGACATGGAATCCACCACCAGTATAAAATCACCAGATGAGAGAAAAGAATGATGTTCATAGATTTTTGATAAAAATATATTGAAGTTTCAAATAATTGATATAAAAAAATGTGGGTGCATTTATGCTAAAATTCAAAAGCTTTGGGCAGGGAGTGGTTGATAAATACAATACACTATTTTGAGCCAGTAGATCTTGCACGCTGAGCTTATTTTTAGCCTAAAGCATGTCAAGGCTGATCATGCGTAACATTTGTCTCAATCCCACTGAAGCAAATTACAGCATCAAACTGTTGACCTGACCCCATATTCTGTGGAAATTTTACAGGGTGTGTGAGTGTCTAAATCCTAAAGCTTTGACAGGAGGGATAAATAAAGATGACAGAATAATTGTATTTACATCATTAGTCAAGGTACAGACAAAGAACACCACACACACACACACACACACACACACACAGCCTGAGGAGGAGCTGAGCCTGTGGGTGAAAAATTAGCTTGTGAAGAAGAGATGAGAGTCAGAGATGGAAGCCTCTTGTTGCAATAGTTGGCCCGTGTCTCCCTGGAGTGTGTTTGCCACTTGTGTACTGAACATATGTGTGTGTGTGTGTGATAGCTAATTCTTCAGCAGCAAAAGCCTTATCGTGATGGTCCAGCCGATCAGTACAGGCCTCAGACAGAGCACTGCCCAGGGAGCGGAGCCCTGGGTTGGGCAGTGGTTCAGGGCAGGGTGGAAGCAGCTTTCATAGAGGACAAAAGCAAATTTGGAAAGATGCCCCTCACAGTGAACATGCTGGAATAGGAAAAAGAAAAAAAAAACACATTTCCACAATAATTCTTAAATTACATCAACATACCCACACAAAAAACCTACAACTTTATTTCTGTTGCTTCATACTGACCACAGAGCTCATGCTTTTGCAGTTGGATTGAGATATTTCTTCCAAAGTGAGTGTTTCTCTCTCTTCTATGTTATTTCCTGTTTCCTGTATTTTCCTGTTTTTAATGATGATGATGTTGTGACATCACATGCAATATCAAGTGACTAACTTGATATTGCATGTGATGTCACAAAATCATTAAATAGTTTCTCCACCAATCTCATCATCCTCTAGTGTTGGACATATTATTAAAAAGTACAGTGTAGAGCTGCAACATTAATTGATTAGTTGCCAACTGTTACATTATTCGCCAAAATAAAGGATTAATCAATCTGAGTCATGAAGAAAATGTCCAAATTCTCTAGTTCCAGCAACTCAAATCTGACTATTCTCTCTCTCTCTCTCTCTCTCTCTCTCTCTCTCTCTCTCTCTCTCTCTCTCTCTCTCTCCCCTATCTATTTATATATAGATATATCTCTTCTCATTTCATCTTCTATACCCACTGATTCCTCATTAGGGTTGCAGGGGTCTGCTGGAGCTGATGTGATCTTTGTGTTGATGTGATCAACATTTTACACCATTTTTGAACCAAACAACTAATCGATAAATGAGCCTACTATCAAAATAGTTGGACCCTAGTACAGTTTGAAAGAAAATATGAACCTTTATTTATATGATAAGCCCATTGAGGTGGATTGCCTCTGTTTCAAGGGGTCAAGGCAGTACAGTATGTGAAACTAAACAAAACAATACATCAAAACAGACAAAAGCTCTTAGGAATAGTCACTCCCACAACAAAATAGCAAAGTAAATACATTAACATACCAATGCAGACCTATATACATAAAAAATACATAATTCATACATGCAGCTGCAGTACCATGCAGTAACCTACATAAAAGTTTATACAAATAGACACAGGCAAATGCAAATAGGCACTTGCACATTTGAGGACTACTTTACATATGTCCACTTCTGTTAAAAACAATAAAGTCTCAGAATATATAGAAGTCTTTAAACTCTGCTATTCCCCCCTTCACTTTATACATGGCTCTGTGACGAAGAATGTTTGGCAAGATGAAAAAGTCCAAAACTTTTCAAATACAGTTTTAAACTCATTCGTCAGGTCTCTCAAAATGTACATTTTCTTCACTATGTTGGTTTTCATGTCATTTGGAAGTCCATTTGTACCTTTTTATTTTCAAAAATCACACAATGTGCAATTTTATGACACAAAATGTCAAATGGTGTAACTGAAAATGAAAGATACATTTTAGTATTGAATCCATCTAGAATATAAAAACTAGAGGTAAACTATCTGAGAGTTAAACTAAAATTCAGTTTGGTCCTGGTTCAGAGGAGGCAGCGTCTGCTGAAGGAGATTACTGTTATTAAACTGCATAGTGTAAATCAGTGAAGACATATTATTTAGATTTTTTTTCCATTTTTTTCTTTTTGCATTTTTGTAAATATCTACATCTTAGGAAGTGGGTGAAATGACACCATTATTTCTATTTTACATTATTTTTTTATAAGTTTGAAAGAGAACCCTGTCGAAAGAAAACAAATTATATAAATCCAAAATGAACAAAACAATTAACATAGCAAGATATCTAAAGAAATGCTCTTGAGACATTTTATATTTGTCAAAATTTGATTAGAAAATAAAGTACAACTTAGATATGTGAAAAGTCTTGTGTGGGGTTTGGTGCAATTTCTGCCCAATTTCAGTCCTTATTCTGGCCAGATTTCTCTGAATTGCACATCAAAAGTCTGACTTTTTTTTTTTATATGTGGACTTTCTCTGCTTCCTTTTTTCTGCCAGCTTGGTAACTGCAGAGATCGGACTGAAGAAAAAAAAAACTCTGCTAGCTGCCTCAGCCATACTTTTTGGAGACTGTAATTGAGTTTTGGCTCAGCAATAAAAAGGTAATATTCACTCTGAAGAAAATAGAGAGCTGGGGAAAAAAGGGGTTTGTGTATGTGACATTTTTCTTTTCATTCAACTCTTGGCTGCGACAGCTCTGTCTCGTTCTCTCTTTTCATACTGCCATCACTCTAATGGAAAGGCCAGATGGAAAGAAATGAGCCTCTCCTTCTATGTTAGTGTCTGCTCTCTCTTTCTCTCTCTTTCTCTCTCTTTCTCACTCTCCACTGTTTCCTTCATCACCTTCTTCTTCCTCGGCCCGTTGGTTATTTCCCTTTAGGGTTCAGCTGCTGTTTTCCTCATCGTGTCTCAGTGAAATGGCAGCGAGGTCATGATACCGTTGTTCAGGTACCTTGGGCCTCAATGAAATCACTGCAGCACCTACCTATCTCAGCTGCTTTTGTGGTTGTGAGGTGTGGTTGGGGTGAGAGAAAAAGCCTTTTTGTTCTGTCACTAAACTCACCCATACATTTGACTTGATCTATGCTTCTATAGTTGTTTCTATTGCAGGAACTATAATAGAACTTGTTCTGTTCTTTTCATGACTAATTAGTTTTTTTGTGTAACATGTAACATACTAAGAGAGAGAAAGAGAACAGGATAAAATGAAAATGAACTATGCCATGAGAGTGAATCATCCTCCAGAGACATTTCTAGAAAGAAAAAAAAAGATAATCAGATGATCATCAAATCCTGCTTATCTTGAATCTCATTGTGTAGTATGTCATTTTTCTTGATTTTATGGGCAAATGCATCTTTTTTCATTTTGTTTTCTTTTTAGGCTTGCTTAAAATGCATGTTGTTCAAAGTCCGTTGTTCAGATGTTACATCTCTTCTGTTTGCAGAAGAGATGTAACCTGCAAAGATTTTTGTATCACCGACTGTTTTATCCAGAATCCATTTCACTGCTTACACACACACACACACACACACACACACACACACACACACACACACACACACACACACACACACACACACACACACATCCCTCAATGCCAGGAGCCGCTGCCAGCATTACAAATGTTCATGACAGCATTCGACAAAGATGGCTCGATGAGCTGTCGGAGGTTTTTCTGTGTGCGTGCTGTGTATCGCTGCATTTCCTTCGACAGGCTACAAACAACATAAGCGATAAATCCTCTGCCTTTTTTCCCGATTGGTACTTAACTTCACAGAGAAACCTCAAGGCATTTGACACATTTTTTAAGAAGGAGGCTTCAGCTTCACAATGCAGGGATGTGTTTAACATCAGTGTATGTGTATGAGTGTGCCTGTCATTGTGGTGAATGTTATCTTATAGCTGTAAATACAAAGCTGTGCAATCAGAACTGACTGACAATTATTAATTTAAATATGTAATGATACAATGATGTCTGTTATTGTGTGGGTGTCTGATGCCCATTATTGTTTTACTATTGTATTGTGCCTATTGTTTGTATGCATGAGTATAAATGTGTTTTTATGTACATTGTATGTATGTATAGATCTATCATGTTATGTTTCGTACATATTTTTTATATATTTAATATTTTATTATATCTTTTCTATTCAATATCTTATCTACCTTATATTTTTAGACTTTAGACCTTTACAATAATTATGTAGCAATAATGAAGGCATGTATAGGCATTTATTTTATTTTTTCTTATTGTATGTTCTCTATGTTGTAATGGTATTATAGTGTATTTTTACATATTTATCATCTGTTTGTGTGTCTATAGTTTTATAACAGTTGTATATGTGATGTGTTGGAGCTTGTTGTCTAAGCCTCCTCAGTCGTATGTACTGATCACAGCTCATTGATATGTGTCTGAAGTATGGAGACACTAAAAAATGAAACAATATTCATGTCCCAGGTGTCTGCAGTAAGAATGTCCACACCACAGGCAGGACAACAGGAAGCTGTGTCAGTATAGAGCGGTGAGGTCTGACTTCTTGGGTTCAGGCATCACTGACTTCTCCAGGTTTTATATTGTTTCCAATATAGAACTATAAAAGCACACTTCAGGCGATATGGAGAAACAGGACTTGCATATTACATTTGTAGAAGTCTAACAGAAGACACTGTTTACTCACCTTTTTAAACACCTTTAAGACTCCTTTAGAGAGAACCAAAAAAAAAGACATCAACATTGTGGGCCATGAAACGAAAATAATCTAATCTCTACCAAAAAACTGCAGGCATACATTAGTATTACATTAGAAAAAGGTAAAAAGTATCAAAACCAATTCACTGGATAATAGAGAATTGTACATTTTCAATATGATATTTTGATTGTTCCATGTTTGATATTCCATTTTTTAAGTTTGGGGAAATACCTGTAAAACATATACTACATATGATATGGTAAAAAAAAATGTTTTAAATGTTTTTATTACTTAAAATGGGCTAAATAACAGATATATTTAAGAAATACAATAAACAGTTGTAAATAGTCTCAGGATAGTTTCATGCTATGTAAGTCAATGGGACTGCATTAGGTTTTATACACTAGGATTTTTACATATTTGCATATTGTTGCAACCATTTTTTTTGCATATTAGAAAAAAAAATACATAACATCAAAATCAAATTAAATTTCTTCCAAAATTTTGAATAAAAGATGACCTTTGGTTCTCCATGAGCAAACAGGGTATTTTGTTCATGTGACCTCATAAATTGTATGTCCTTCAAAATAAAAGCCCCCTTTTCACGCCTAACTGTAAAAACAAAAAAAAATGAAGCTAAAGTAGTGCAGTGTTGCCATATAGCAGCACTATGTAATAGAGGGTTAAGGACTTTGATTAGTAGAATCAGGTGTGTTACTTGCTTGGTTGGAACAAAAACCTGCAGCTTCTCTGGCCCTCCAGAAGCACGATCGGTTTAGTTGGAGCATTCTGTGTCTAGGAACAACAAAAGTGAAAATTGACCTGCTCACACAGACTAATGTTCTACCTTCCTGTCCTACCTGTTTTGGAAATGTGAATACAGAATTGAAAAAAGCTGTAATAAAAAAAAAAAAAAACGACAAGAGCATCTTTGTTTTTATTATTATTATTAAATTCTGAACATTTGTTATAATTGTAAGAGCATTATCCTCTAAAAATAGCATCTGAACTTCTTTTTAAATGGTGCATCTTCAGCGTTAACATCATTCTGTAGTGGTGGGTGTTGAACCAATAAGGTCATCACACATTTTAATCAATCACCTCTTCCAAACTGCCTTTATCACTGTAACTAATAGTACTCTGCTTTTTATCTCATATTGATCTCTCACTGTCTCATATCCTGCTCCATCATCGGTTGCAGTTGGAAGTAGACTGAATTCAGGGAGGACCATTTAATACATGTTGATATAACCTTTTAATTGTGCTTTTTTGCTACTTTTTTTAGTACAGACATGATCCTAAATTAATGAATGGTGGATCAATATGTGCGGTTGGTTGCAGCCTTGCATGTTTTTGCCTGGCTTTTTTTTTTTTAATTGGAAAAAAAAAACTAAATTTGTAGGAGATGGTGACAAATTTCAGACACTGGTTCCCAGAGACACAGAGGTTGAAATGTTTCATTGTGTTTCCAACCAATTGCCAAGTAAATTTTAAACAAACTTTTGAAATCTCGAAAAAATTCCACAACCCAAAGATCATCAGTTTATTATTATATACATTGCACATTTTCTTCCTAAAATGACTTAAATCGATTAATTGATTATCAAAATAAGTAGTGATTAATGCAATAGTCGGAAACTAATTAATTAATCATTACAGGTTTCATTTACAAAGTCAGTCAGTCATTTTCTATACCTGCTTATTGCTCATTAGGGTCACATGGTCTGCTGGAGCCAATCCCAGCGTGTTACAGCGAGAGGCAGGGATACACCCCAGATGGTCACCAGCCAATCGTGGGGCACACACACCATTCACTCACACACTCACACCTATGGGCAATTTAGAGTCTCCAATTAACCTCAGCATGTTTTTGGACTGTGGGAGGAAGCCGGAGTACCTGGTGAAAACCCACGCAGACACGGGGAGAACATGCAAACTCCACACAGAAAGGTCCCAGACCCATGACCAAGGCATTTACAAACTTTCAAACAAAACAATATGTTTAGCGTTAAATTGTTAAATTTGTTTGTTAAAATCATGCTGACTAATGTAGCAGCACAGTAGGTTTCAACCTACTCAACTAAAGATGTTATAGTTGTTATGTCTAGAGTGTGTGTGTGTGTGTGTGAGAGAGAGAGCTTTGCATGGTGCAGTATGCAGAGATCTGCCCTGCACTGTACTGTCCTACAGCTCTTTACCCTTCCAATGGCTGACAGCCAGGCCTGTGTGTGTGTGTGAGAGAGAAGGAGGTGAGGTAACGTGAGGTAACATTGAGTTTACTGTGAGCTTTGAGACCCCCCTCTTCTAATAACCAAAAGGTGCTTATGTTTTAGCCAATTTGTTCCACTGCAGCCCGGAGACAGGTTCCCTTTTTCAACAAATACACAAATGAAATAATTTTGAGTTAAGCCAATTGCTGTTACTTTTTCATGCTCGGAAAGGGCTCTGTTATTGGGATAGAAACTGGGCCGACTGGGGTGAGAGCCAAACCGTGGAGGGACGGGGCTTGGACACAATCCAAAGTAGCAAGTGAACTTTTTAAACACACACACACCACTACGATGCTCCTGAACTCGGCTGTAAATCCGCCTGTGTTGTCTCAACAGTCCAGTCTTCATCCCTCAGAAGTTAGAACACCCAAACATTTGAGTACATCAGGGACTGCCCCCCCAGTAACGTAGTACCTTACCTTACCTATGTAGAGATTTCGTGTTGTTTCATTCTGGCTTGTTTTCAACTGTCAAAAACATATTTTCTCCTACAAAGTGCATTATTTAACCTCTTGTGTGCCCTAAATCATAACCAATCCAGCCCATTTTCCCGTTAATATACAGACTACATCTCACATTTTGACTGACAGGCAACTGATTTCTTTTCGTTACTTTTACTATTAAACATAATGTAGTTTTGAAACTAGTACTAAAAACCAAAACTTGAGTTGATAGTTCAAATTCAACAGAAGTATTTTAAAACCCCAGTACCTATAATTCTACCTGATTAATGGATGTGAAGCCTTTTGACACCTCTAGTGATAAATCATTTTGTGTCTCCAGAGGAAGCTTTGTGAAATCTGATGAATTACCTCACGTGGCGTCAGCTGAAGACTACAAGACTAAAAATGAAAGGAATGTGGAGATGGAGAGAAGTGAGGTTAGCATACCTCCTCATATCTACCAGTGGCTGGAAGCACCATGCTATATTAGCTGGCATAAATGCACCTGAAACCCCCACCCAAACAGCAGCGACCATGTTACACTCTCAAGTCTAACGGTATTATCCTATAGTAAATTGGTGGAGTAATTGTCATTGACCATCATCAAGTACAGAACCTGCTGATTTCATTTGCTGATAGGACCACTTCATCAGGATGATCACTTCAATGAGGTTTGTGGGCCCAAATTGACGGTGTCTAAGGACAGAGGATGTTGCTGCGCATATTTTAAAGCCTCATGAGGCAAATGTGCAATCTGAGATATATGGCTATACAAATGAAATTGAATTGACTCAACTTGATAACCAATCAGGTTTAGAGGTCTGCTGGCCCAGTGTACCTGAATCACCCCTGAAACATCAGGTTAACTTAATGTCATTGGGCTTAGTTCTTAATTATTTAGCATAAATTTTACTATGCACAAGGTAATCACATATATCCCATATCCCTAGACCTATGTAGACACAGTGATGTGGTCCAGATGTCTTCACTTTTGTTAGTCAGGAGGAGGTTTGGTTTAAAAAGTTTGGGTATCTATTCTTTAGTAGTTATAGTAGTTATTTTTCAACTAAGAAGAGAAAAAGTCAAACTGATTAGACAGAAAGACAAAACTATAAGATAACTGCCTCCCCCACAAAAAAAGATAAAACCCCAAAGATATTAGATAAAAAGATGCTATTATATACGATTCTTTAATGTATTTTCATTGTATTAAGCTTTTGTCCATAATGGATTTCTTTCTGTATTTACATTACGTTTGCTATAAATTTTAAGTACTTTTGAAACTAGTACTTTTGCACTTTTGTAATCCATAGTATCTGTAAATCTACCTAATTAATGAATATGAACACTTTTAACATGTCTGGCAATTGATTTCTTTTCTGATCCAATACCAATTAAAATTCAGGTCAGTAGCAATAATACTGATCTGATACCAATAGCACTGTTGCCTCACTGCAAAAGGTCACAGGTTCCAGTCCCTGGTCTGGGATCTTTCTGTGTGGAGTTTCATGTTCTCTCTGTGTCTGGTGGGTTTTCTCCAGGTTCTCCAACTTCCCACAGTCCAAACACATGCTGAGGTTAACTGGAGACTCTAAATCACTGTAGGTGTGAGTGTGTGAGTAAATGGTGTGTGTGTGCTCCATGATAGACTGGTGACCATCTGGGGTGTATCCTGCCTCTCACCTGTAATGTGCTGGGATTGGTTTCAACAGACCATGTGACCTTAATGAGGAATAAGTGGGTAAAGAGAATGTGTGGCAACATGCCGCAAACTCTGGTTTTGGAGTAATGTATAACATGAGAAAAGTGTCATACAACTTCACATGATAATGGTCAGTGACAGTATGTGTTCATGTACACTATAATGTTCTACAATGGAGAAACGCTGGTGAAATCACCTTCACAGATGTTTCACTTCCTGTTCTACAACCTAACAACCTGTAAATAACTAATAAAAACTATGTTAAAAGGAATATTTTACACAACTCCCACTTCATCACTGCAGCTACATTTCCTAGTCACTTAGATCATTAGGAGTGACAGAGCTTATCACAAAACCTAATTACAGAGTGATCCCAGTACTCTGCTGGATACAAAGAAAGAGTTCATTTCCAAAATGACACACACACACACACACACACACATATATATATATATATATATATATATATATATATATATATATATGTTTTCATCTTTGTTCTAATTGCAGCGTAATTAGACAGCAAATGAATGTAGCTAAAATTAAAGCAACTGATTGAATGATTCAAACAAATGAAGCTTTTTCTTTTGTTTGTTTTCTTGAGGAAAAAAACCCTGCTCCCTGCTCATGTAAGACTGAATGCTACTTCTCTGACAATTCCAGTTTCAGTACAACTCATGATTTAATTTAATTGCTGTTCTCAAATGCTCCTGAAGATCCCTTTTAGGGAGAAATATAATTACTTGACGTTGTTCAATAGCTATAACACTATCTTTGTATTTTATGAGTTTTATGGAGCCATCAAACAAGAGATTGATTTGCCAGCGAGCCTGTAAATGTCCCATATTATTCCATGAACATAGTTTACATCACAGATGGAAGGTAAAGTGTCTGGAAGGTGGTAAATAAATAAACTTGCATTATCAGCAGTGAGAGCTAATTCTTTGTGCTAAATAAGAATAGTGTGGATATGAACATGGGGATAATTTATGTAACTACTGTGATTTAGTCACAATTAGTTACCTCTCACTTCTGTACTAATAGTGTTTTCTTTGGCAAAATGTCCAAATTGAGTTCAGTCAACATCTAGTGTCAGTGCACAGGTGTATTATGGGACATAATTGGTTTATTATTGGATCCCATATCTGCAGCAAATGTCAGTGTTATCCACGCAGTGTCAACATGTGACAGTTTGAAGTGACAGCTCTTCTCAGTGGGTTTGATTACATGTTATTAGCTTCTGGCTGTGTGTGTGTGTGTGTGTGTGTGTGTGTGTGTGTGTTTCAAATTGTGTGTCTTTCACCAGTGATTTAGAGTTCCTTTGCATTTAGGTTGCTGGTGTTTTTCTGAGTGTCTTGGGCTTAAAAGCATTGTGAGCATTTCTGTGTGTCTGTGTGTAGGTGTGTGTTTGTGTGTGCGTGTGTGCATGTGTGTGTATATGTGTGTGCGTGCGTGCACACATGTTTTTGTGAGGCCTGAAATTGGTGTGTTGAAGGTTGACAGCTTTCTAATGTAGAGGTCTGGGATAAAGATTGTCAACCAGGATTAGAGAGCGAGTGCTTGTGTGTGTGTGTGTGTGTGTGTGTGTGTGTGTGTGTGTGTGTGTGTGTGTGTGTGTGTGTGTGTGTGTGTGTTGGGAGCTGTATTTATCGGACTTGTCATTGCTTTCTCTCTACCTCTCATTCTCAATCTCCTTCTATCTTTCCTTTGTTCTCTTTTTCTCACAACTTTATTTATAGAACACTTTTAACAAGAAGTCACTTTGTTCTACATTAAAAAAAAAAAATAAACACAAAAGCTGCTTTTACTGGATCCTGTGCATGACAGTATCATACGCTTTTAACAACCATCGCATTTGTTTTGCATAGTTTTGCATAGTCTACCAATTACACACTTAATATTACTGTTGACCACTCTCTAGGACTGTAATGAATATAACAGCAGCTTCAGTGTGAGCTGGACACAGACCAGACTTTAGTACAGCCTTAAAATTCTCAAAATGACCATACTCTTGGTTTCATGTCCTCCAGGCCATTGCTTTTAATAAACATCAACAAAACCTACTGGAAAATATCATTGCGAATTATTAGCACTCTCAATATTTTTTTAATCTGCTGATTAATCATTAATCACTTAATAATTTTCTTCATAAAGTATCACAAAATAGAAAAAAAAAGAAATTAACGTTGATAATTACAAACCTGAGATGGAGTGTTCCTTTGTTACAAAGAAAAGATTCAAAACTGCACAGTTGAGTAGCTGTACCCACATGGGGTTTTGTCACTTTGAATGAGAAATTACCAACAATTTAATGATTAATATAATAGTTGTGGATCATTCATCAGTTGATTCACTCATCAATCAAATAATTACAGCCACAGTTCAATGCTCTAAACAACTACGGGTGAGGGTGGACTGTTCACTTTTTTCATGAATAATGGCCGGCAGCTGTAGCCTGCAATCTGTTCTAAATGCATTTCAGTCAAGGGGAGCTGGGTGACTCATGTCATTCATAAAATCAAACATTACTGCCATTTCTAATAATCTGCATGTTCCATTGTTATAGCAATGCAACACAGAGCATCACAGCCCACGTACTATTATTTTTTTTCTTTTCACTCGCACTTTACATGCAGAATCACTGACTCATTCATGCTATTCTTTCTCTCTCTCTCTCTCATCCAAAGCCAATTACGTTATATCCCTCTTTTTCTCAATCCCTTTTTCCCTATTCCACCCACTCCGGTCCTCACCCCACCACCAATCTGAGGGAACATGATCTATTGTAATAGGCTTATAGTCCTGACAGCCTTATGACTGGGCTGTTGGTTATTGTAATTGGATTAGGTTGGAGATAAGCTCGTTGCCAGTAAGACTCTTAAAGTCTCAATCCATAGTCCACAGTTGGCACCCGCCACTTGCACTTTTCTTCTACATTTTGGATCAAAGTCCCTCTCAGCTGCTGAGGGATGAAGTCCCTTTGTGTGACTGTGATCCTGACACATATGAGGTCAGGAACCATGATGACAAGTGATGGACTGACTGATGATTGCAGTCTTATAGAATCAGACGAGCAGTTTTCGTCATTTTTCTTAATGTCAATGAATCTCAAAACCATAAAATCAAAGATCATTTGATTTCACTAATTCATATTAAAGGGATAGTTTGGTATTTTGGATTCCTGTTTTCCACAGTGCTGGAATGTATCTGAAGCATTAAGAAAATAATCTCACTGATCTCTCTAGTATCAAGCTTTGTAGCAATGTTCCCTTTGACCAGATTTCCAATATAATGTGTGCATATACCAGGTACCAGGTACTCTTTTTCTAACAGGAAACTCATAGTTTAATCTTTCTTCAATATGGTGACCTGAAAATGTTGTTGCTAACCAAATATTGAAACTAGAGCTAGATTTGTTCTGAAAATATTTTGACAACAACAGTACAGTTCTAGGAAACCTCCTCCAGTCTGTCCCAAATAGGAGAGCACTGTTTTTCCAAGCCTTTTAAAGCAAGTACAAATGAATGAAATGAGAAACATTACACAGTATAGCTTACTGAGACAGCTACTCTGACACACAGAGCTTCCTACCAGTGTTTATTTAGTTTTTCACAAAATGAAATAGGTTTTTCAACTAGGATTTAAATCTGCCCTGTGCACTTCTATTAGATTGAAAATCAGGTTGCTACAAAGGTCAATACTGGAGGGATTGGTCAAATTATGGTCTCTATGCTTCTGATATATGGCAGAAATGTGGGAAATGGAGCTAGATGTCCAAAATACTGAACAATCCTTATAAGTACTGTCTATGAAGATTGCTGGCTAAGGAGTGATTTCCTGGGTCTTTGTTGAGAGGAAGCTGATGAAGGATCTAATTCCTCATTCACAGATGTTAGCAACATGTTGACAGCAGTTGGGGGCACATGTGCTTGATTGCTTGATTTGATAAAGTCTGGTGCCACCTACCGTTTTACATTATATGACTTTTGTTTAAAACAAAAAAAAAAGATTAAACAATGACTGAAAAAAGCTTCAAAATTAAATCTTTTGACACATATTCTTTGATTTTATAGAGACTATCGTTTTCTTTAAAAATAATTTTGACCCAATTCAAGGTCACTTAGAAATCTTTCAAGGGTTGTGTAAGGTCAACCTTTTTACAACTACTGGAAACCAGTTTCAGTGCATAGAGTCCAGCCCTATCATCAACCCTGTTATACAACGATAATGTCCTCCCAGCAGCCTTCAGAGATGCATTAACATACAGAGGTAGAAGCTCTAAACTTCCCAGCTGTTTCAAGCATATTTTGGAGGCTAACTGGATGCAGAAAATAAGGACTGTAGAGTACTCGGTTTTGCCCTCATCATTTGGAGGTAAACACCGGACCAGCTTTGTCTCATTTCTCTGCGTTCTTTACCTTCTGGCAGGGTGACAGCCCAGGGAGAGCTGCTGTCAGCCTGCACATCAACACAGGTTCTAACTCAACTCCATAGTTCACTTAAGCATGCAAAGAAGCCATGTTTATTTTATTTTATTTATTTTGCTTTCCTGTGAACCCTGGTGTGCGGTTGTCACAGTGCAATGACTCATTCACTGAATTGTCATTCATACTGATGTATCTCAGAAGGTTAATTATGTCATAGGGCCCATCAGATTTCTATATTCACCTCCCTACATTACCATGGTGCCTGATAATTAGCCATGTTTCTTTGGATGTAAATAGTCTGAATATTGACTTTATTATAAATAATGTAACATGAGGGTTTGATATGTGGTGGTAAGGATCTTAATTATAAGGACTTTTCCATTTATTCAGCGATTGACACTGAACTAACCAGTCAGTTTAGCTATGACTTAGACTGAGGACTGAAGTGAGTAAGGAGTGAGTAAGGGGACTGATAGAAATAGATTTAGGATATTATTTTAACTGTTGCAGATATAAATATTTGAACTTGTAAATATGTAGACTACCAAGTCAGTCTCTAAATGCTTCCCTTAATTAAAGATAGAGAATATTCCCCCAGGTTTCGCTGCTAAAACTGGAGAAAAACATAAAGAGAGTTTAAAAACTTAAAAGCATTGCAGAACCAATTCAAAGTCTTTGGAGTGGGGCGGTGACATTGGGGAGTGAAAAAGTTATTGCATGTAGAATATTCTGTTCATATTCCTGTTTACAGAGCACAGTATTATTAATGACTCGCAGCCTTTTTTCTAGCAAGAAAAAAATGTTATTTTAGACGTTTTGCAGAGTTTTATGTTGGCAAAACCAGGTTTTAACTCAAATCCATCTTCAAGAAAAATGGCTGTTGTTTACTGTTGCCATAAGATTTACCACATTCTATTCTAACCTTGACCAAGTGTTTCTGGTGCAGGGATGTGAGACTTCTTTTTGACAATAGCAGGCATCTTTTGTGTTTTATATTTGAAATCTGGAATCTGATACATCATAGTACGATTAAGGTGTATACATATCTAGGATAACATGAAGAAGACTGGAATGCTACACATGTCTTAACCCTTATGTTGCGTTCCCAGTCAAATCTGAACGTTTCAACGTTTTAGGATTGAAAAATGTGGTTAATTTGATCAGATTCACCTAAGATGCCATGCCTTTGTTCACAAATAGAATTTCAACAGACAAAATAAATTGTATTAATTTACATACAATTTTGTTTTATTCAACTTATGTACATTCTTAGTGTTCCCAGTCAAAAGTGACCAATTATTAGAAATGAATGGAGGAGACAGAATTAATGTAAGAAATTGAACTCAGGTACACTTATATTTGTCAGATGTGTATTTGTCACACACACACACACACACACACACACACACACACACACACACACACACACACACACACACCACATTTCAAATGATTTATAACAGTAGAATATGTTTCATCTGATTATTTCTTATAGTCAAAATAATCCAGAAATTGTTTTTTTAGAATATTGTAATGTTTACAATAACTTATGTTGATCAACAAAAATCCAACACAAGATGATTATGTATTATTAGATTTTTATGATTGAATCTTAATGGAACGGTCGAATTTGACCGGGAACACTAAATTGATTAACATCAAACAAAAACATGATGAGGGTTAATATGATCATGGTGTACACTTACTGGCCTTATTTGGTTTTAGTGAATCATAAAACACACATAGCAGTGGCTATTTTTACATGCACACTAGTAATTTGATTAAAATGCAATTAAAGGAGCAGTGGGCACCACGCACCACGAGCCCTAACCAAGTACTTGATGCAATGCTTGGAACAAGCCAGTGCAACTTTTAACAGACAGCTAGACTGCCTGGTCAAGTGGATTGATTCTGGTTTAGCTGTTGATGGGCAGTTACGTAGGTCAATCAATCCTACTGGTCAGAAGGTTTGATTGGTTGGAGGTAAATTTGTTCCTGTACCCCTGTAATCTATTATGGATTCTTGTGATTTATTTTCTAAACATCATAATTTATGGTTTACTATCAACAGATAATGAAAAATGCAAACATTGAGATCTCGCAGTCTACCTCACCTTTACGGCATTAATGGTCGTCAAGCAGAACTCACTCAAACACCGTACTCTGGTTGAAATTATGTTCATAATAGAAGTAAGCATGTTCAGTGTAAAATATGTGGATTACGCCAATCTTCCTCACATTATTTTTAAGACTCAGAGCATGGATTCACATAATTACTGAAAATCTGATAAAATTATTGTTGATGCATAAGATGATGGCAAGTTTTGCAAAGTGCAGGGAAGAATAAGTCAAGCAATCATTCTAACACATTTTTTTCTTTATTGCCTATTCTTGTATAAATATGTATAACTACATTCTTGGGTAAAGGGGAACAATGGATATAAAGAGTCTCTTGAGTGTGCCTGGAGTGGGTCCATATCACAGCCTTATTCCTGTGAAACACCCATCACTCAAGGAGTGAATATCCATATAATTATATGTAACAACAAGCAAAACAGAGAAGAAACAGCATCTTCATGCTGCACAACATGCATGAACAAATAAACAACACATGTACTTAATTATAGTATCGTGCATAATCACACTTCAGTGCAACTGTGAATATAGCCATTTCCTTTAATTGGAGCATGGTTCACAGCAAGAAGGTCGCAGGTTCAAGACCTCCTTGGTCCGGGGTCTGGGACCTTTCTGTGTGGAGTTTGCATGTTCTCTCCGTGTCTGCGTGGGTTTTCACCGGGTACTCCGGCTTCCTCCCACAGTCCAAAAACATGCTGAGGTTAATTGGTGACTCTAAATTGCCCATAGGTGTGAGTGTGTGAGTGAATGGTGTGTGTGCCCCACGATTGGTTGGCGACCATCTGGGGTGTATTCCTCTCGCCGTAACGCGCTGGGATTGGCTCCAGCAGACCATGTGACCCTAATGAGGAATAAGCAGGTATAGAAAATGACTAACTGACTGACTGACTGACTGGAGCATGGTTTTCATTGCTATAGCACATTCTCTTAGACTTGGTCAGGGTGCCCAGATAGAAATCTACCATGAACTGTCCCCATCTGAAAATCAATCCTGCATCAAGCCTTATCAGACTGAAGGGTTTGCAAAGGCTCACATGACCAAAATGGGAGTACATGATGGAAGAAAGATGTAGGAAAATAGTCCATTGTCAAAAAAGAAGAAAGAGATGCTGGGTGAAAAAAGGGATGAGGGAGATTGAGTGACAGTTGTAAAAAAAAGAAAAAAAGGGAAGGACTGATGATCTGATGGCAGCAGCTCAGCAGCAGCTCTGATGTAAACCCCTGCTGTGAATTACTTGAAAATGAAGCTCATGTTCATTCCTTTCGTTGGTTCTCGCCATCATATCTGTCATTCGCTGTTTTTTTTTACTTGTGAGCTTTCATTTCTGACATCCTGCTGATTCATTCAGGTTCCCAGTTCCTCCATCACTGAGCTTTCTTTCCCTCTTTCTTTTCAGTTGTTCTCATTCCTTTCTTCCAGCTGTCCTCTCCTCTGTGCTGAAGTTTATTTCATAGCTTGATGTAAAAGTTCCTCTTTTGTGATGCTTTTCTTTTTGTCACACCTTTATTTATCTTTATTTATTGTTATTTTCTGTTGTTATTCATTGCCCTAGTTTCTTATGCTTTTCTGTAATTATCTTTTTTTCATCTTCCATCTTGGTCATTCAAATCATTTCCTCATTCTCTCTCTGTCACATTTTATTCATGTCTGTCTTCCTCCGATGATTACATAATAGAAGCATTGTCATGGAGGAAATTAATGCTATTTTTGAAAGTGATTGCTGTTGCTGTTACTAATTTACTATGGTTAAAAGGTTAAATTAGCGTCCTTTACTGCTGGACAGTAACATGTCATTTACACTGAGATGATATTGGTGAATCTATACACTAAATAAAAATATAAACATTTTACCTCCATTTTTCACAAGTTCAAATAAAAGATCTGACTTGTTCTATCTATACAAATTTTGCTTAAATGTTGTTCAGGGATTTGTTTAAATCTTTGTTAATGTGCACTGCTTCTTTGTCAAGATAATCCATCCAGCTGAGGTGTGGTGCATCAAGATGCTAATTAAATAGCATAAATATTGCACGTACATGCCTTGGGCTGGTCACAGTAAAAACGGCAAACCCCAAATTGGGGAGTTTTGTCACACAAGATTCCACACAAGGCATTTGAGGGAAGCTGTAATTGGCATGCTAACTGTAGGAATTCTCCATCAGAGCAGCTTGCCTGTGAATTGTACAACTATTTCAATACCATTAGCTGTCTCCAACATCTTTATGTCAGATGACCATGGAAACCTACAATAATAAAACAACTTTTAAGCTATAAACTTATCTTTATTTTTACCAAAACCGAAATCTAGGGCAACACAAGGAACAAAAATCGCCAACGACAGCGTCTGGTGCTTTGAATCCTGGTTTCACTACCGGGCAGATGGCAGACAGCACATATGGCATCGTGTGGGTGAGCTATTTGCTGAGGTCAATATTGTGAACAGTGATGCATGGTGGCAGTGGCTTTATGATATTGGCACACATAAGCTACAGTCAACGAACATAGCTGCATTTTATTGATGTTGCTTTGAATGCACAGATTGAGATTTCCTGAGATCCTGAGGCCTATTATCGTGCCTATCCTCCACAGAAATCACCTGCATGGTCCTATGTTGCAAAGTTCGCTACACAGTTACTGGAAGCTGAAAGCATACCAGTTCTCGCAATGCTTGCTTACTCAGGCATGTCACACATTGAGCAAGTCTGGGTTGCTCTGGATCATCTTGTACGAGTGCCATTTCCTGCCAGTATCCGGCAATTTAGCACAGTCATTGAAGAGGAGTGCACCAACATTCCACAGGTGGCAAACAACAACCTGATTGATTCTATATGAAAGTGATGTGGCGCACTGTGTGATGTAAATGGTGGTCACAAAAGATACTGACTGGTCTTCTGCTGCCCCTCCAGTGAAGTGCTCACCAACTAAGATGAATTTCAACAAATATGTAAACACAGTTTGAGAGAAATAGGCCTCCTGTGTGTACTAGCTGTCTAGTAGATGGATGGCACTCATTAAGACATGATATTACAAACACATCCAAAACAATTTTGCTTGAATAAAATGATTTTCCATTTCAAATATTCAAATCATTCCTTTGACTACAGAATGGAAAATGATTCATCAGGCTGAATTTCTGGAAAATGGAAACTCATTGTAATAACACATGAGAAACCCAACAATTTTCAGCCGTACATGTGCCTGAATGGAAATGACAATTCTTTCTTTCTTCCTGAACATACATCAATTTGAGCTATAATAATAAGGGAATGGGTGACAAAAACAGATTATGAACAAAAAAAATCTTCTTTTTAGTTCAGACCAACAATTAACAGATTTTTAAATGGATGGTAAATCTGAAAATATGATAATCGGTTTACACTTATTATTGATATGAAACTGCAGTAATGTTGGGATGTATCAGATCTGTCCAGTCAGCTACCATTCAATCCATAACTATCCAATAAGGAGGTTTGTTGAACTATAAAATGCTTTTTTTTTTCTTTTCTCATAATCTCTTCTCCTTCCTCAATTCGGAAATTAGGGCTTTGAGACAGACTGCAAGATGGCGTCCAATGACTTCCGGTAGGAGTGAGGACCATTCAATAAGAGACTTGAGCTGTAAACATAGTCTTGTTTTTAAATCACTGGCATTAGTTTAAGGTGGCATGGAAGTATTTAGGGGAGACAGAGGAAAAACAACCTCACAGTACATCTTTAATCAAAATGTCATCATCACTAACAGATGATCCATCTATAATTTAAGCAATACATCAATAGTAAGCATCCAGCAGTGCCTTTATTTGTTTGGCGGCTTATAGGCTTCTTCTCCCCAACATCGTAACCAATGCTTTAAGCGGCTCACTCGGTGAAATGATTATTGATCGCCATGCACGTCACAATAGATATTTCACCTGGAATCTGTGTGTAAATCAAAGCACATCGATATTGATTTATTGCGCAGCTCACGTCACCGTAAGGGCCTGTGTGATGGATCGTCTTTGATTTGTCCCGCGTGGCCAGTGAGGGAGATGGAGAACCTGCTGCCGTCGACTCCTAACAAGCCACGTGAATCTCGCTAAAGAGATGGTTTGATAATTATAAGGTGAGTACGGTCGATGTGTGAGTGTGCTTTGGTCAGCTATACAGCTGTATTGTTCGGCCATTTGCTTTACAACTCGGAGACAACACAGTGGTTATTTGTTTGCGTGTGCCTTGCTATTATTCCCTTTGTCGCAGCATCTGTTCTTTAAAACACTCTTCAGTCTATATTCTCCCATTAATCATTTGTAAGTGAGACAAAGCTGCACAAAAAGATCTGTTACGCATTGCCCTTTAGACTGCTGTTTACATTACAGTTTACATTACAGCCACATATGGGATGTTTCATTTTAGACAAGACTTGATTTGTCAAACTTTGTATCCTTGCGATTTGTTATTATGGGATTTGGCCCTGCACACATATTACCATCAGGAGAGACTCAGTTGAAAGAACGCTTCAAAAAACAATTAAATTAAGTGAATATGACATAATGTGCACAGACTATCATCTTAATGGTGTTATTGCATCGCAATGTTCCTAGATGGAGTTGAGACACTGGTGGTGGAGGTGAGAGTGGTGGCTGAGGATCCATGTGGTCCACATCTCCAATGAGCTCAGTGGAAGGACTCATGGACATTGGATTTGAATAGGGAGAAGGAGGGTTTCATTAGCTAAGGTATTCTCTATGCACAGATAGCTTCATTTGCATCAGTGTGGAAAAAAAAAACATTGGCCAAATGCTATCTTGGTACTTATGGGAGTTTCAGTTTGCTTAGCTTTGTAGTGTTTCTGGACTTATGGGAGTTTGTTGGACAGTAAACCATGACTGACGAATGGAAATAGAAGTGATTGAAGGGATACCCACTGGCTCCATCTTAAGCACAGAAATATTGATCCATACTCCCAGGAGCTAATCCGTCGTCAAATAATGGTTAATGGGTTCCGAAATTGCTATGATGGTCTATGATGGTATGATGATCAACATACTCATACTCATTATGCTACCTGAAATGAAGGAAATCATGAAGATGTTGGAATTGCTTTGGGACAAAAAAAGTCACCATTAATAGAAATAGATATTTTTTAATAAACTAGAGTACCAGTATGCTGATTTAATACTATAATAATGCCCAAAACAGCTTACATTGCTTCTTCAAACTAGTGAAAAGAAAAAAAAAAACTTATAGTACTCAATATTTACATGCTTTTATTTATTGAGGGATTAATCTCTGCTTCTTGTTGGTTTATCTTCTGCTTCTTAATACCTTTTCATCCTAGATTGCTTTTAAATAGAGGCAGTTGTTTAACCAGTTGTGTTTGGTAATTGGATAAAAATACTAAAAGAAAAAACAAAAAAAAAGTATTAGAAACAATGCATGTAATTAGAATCTAGTCAGCTGTAGGCAAATAATATGCAGTCAGTAACTTTATCACATTTAAATGAGACTGTTTGGGTGGGAAATGTGGCAACGAGTGAGCATTAATTACATGCAGTACAGTGTAGGGACTTACCAGCAGATGTTGCTTACTCTAAGCTGCTAATTACGAACCCTGCATCTGTCTATGCTTTTTGAATAGGTGTAAAACATAAATTAGAGGCAGGGGAAAGGGATGAGTCAACATGATTCAGCTTTTTTGTGGGTTGACAATTGCAAAGTATGACACTTGGCTTTTTTCCAAATCTGGAGCACCAGATGGAGGAATGACCTGAATGAACTTTTTTTTTCTTTTTTTTCCCAAATGGTAGCAATGTATAGAGTTTTCCTAAAGTTTAAGATTGTGACACTGACTTTTAATTGTGTTTTTTTTTAATAAAATGTAAAAATCCCAAACTATAAACAGGGTTTCCTGCAGCCATCTGTCTAAAGAAAGGTTGCACGGTGTGCACCGTGGTAAGACCCATTCCAGCAAACGATAATTAAAAACCTGGATAGCGGCACTTTGAATAATTCATTGCATTGCATAGCAAGAGTGTAAGAGTGTGTAGCGTGTAAGAGTGGGGGCCGACATTTGTTATGACATTTGTCATGTCTCATCATGTTGCTGTTTTCAAGGATGTCTAGCTCTCAGGTCTACTCTCATTGGGTACAAGAGCGAGACATTCATCGCTGGCCAATTTAAATATAACGGAATGGCTTTGTCATTTTATTTATGTACAATTCTTGTTGCTGTCACTAGGTAAAAATTCCACAGCCCTTGAATAATGGGAAATATTGTATTATTCATGGCCTCTGCTCATTACAGTTCAGCCACTTGTAGAGCTGCCGCCTCTGACTTAACACTTCTATAGGCAGACATGACTCAGATTTTAGTGTCTTCACCACTTGTGCCGTGAAACCTTCAGATTTCTGCAGTCAAAAAAATAGTGTGTCTGTTCAATCTTTGTTCTTTTATAATTTGCTCTGCACTGCAGAGGGCCTGCCCATCCATGAATGTTGGCAGAAGAAGAAGCAGCAAAGGAGCCTGGTTCAGCTCAGGAGTGGTTGGTCTGACATCACTAGTATCCATCACTGGAGCTGAATCAAGTGTGAAGAAACAGTTGCATGCCCCATTGCACTTCACCTTATTTCCACTATAGTTTTAACAGGATTGCAATTTTGGGACAAGACTAAGACATAAAGGCTTATGTGGTTACCTTGCAAGGCAGCTGGATCCCCAAGGTCATGAGCTCATGTGAGGATCCATCTTGTCGGCCTTCAACTTATGCCTTTGTTGGAGTAGCAGACTTAGACAGGTGCAGGGGTGAAAAAAATAATAAAGGGCCTCAGTGCACAAAAGTCATGGTGCATGTTGGTAGGGAACGTTATCATCCATTGGAAGGACACTGTAGAGGGCATTTTATACATTTTATAATGTTGTCTTGTACATCGGACCAACCCTCTTGCATGCCCCCTCTCCCTTGAGTCCATCTCTGCCCATTGAACCACATTAATTCAGACAAATCAGCATCTCGCATTATCTCCTGATCGCAGGATGAGTTCTATCTTTTCTTTTTTTTTGTAAGGGCTGCCCTTTTCTAAACAGTTTCCATGGATGTCTTCTTTGATGGTTCTGTGTAACAAACCATCTGGCATGTCAGAAACTCACTTTGGCCCAGTATTGACAGTTTCACATTGTGTTTCCCTTTCGGTCTGCTATGAATGTAGTTTAGAATTTGTCATTGTGATACATTAAATATTCAAGAGCCAGTTGGAAGTAAAATTCACTTCAGGCAGTATTTGAGATAGAGGCCATTTCTGCATCTCACTTATGGGTATAATTCTCCATTTTAATGTCAGTTTAACATCTTTGTAGCTTTTCATAAACTACAAAAATTACACATGACTGCACATCACACTGTTTGTATAATGCTTGATGCAGGATAATGCTTTAGAAAAACTGTTCTGGCTTAAAGGCTACATTCTTCCAAGGCAGTTTGCTATGTTGATCTACAAATAAAGGCTATTTAATCCTTTGTTTTGTCAAAATACTCACAATTCTCACAACACATGGCTTATTTACAACCACCAGTAGAACTTGTAACCTATGATTTATATTTCCTAATCACCTTATTCAGAAACCTGAAGTTGTGTGTGTTTTCTTTTCACCCGGCAACCTGGCTCTCTGAAGAGAGTTTGAAGGTCACAGTGGCTCCTTGATGGCTGCTGTACTTTTGATTCCAGCTTCTTTGAGGCATTATGAGGGGGGGCTTAGTGCTAATGTCACCAGAGTGCAGGGATTGGCTTGGTTGGGGGGGGGGGGATTCTGCCAAGAGGTCCAAGAAAAAGCTCAAGGAATGAACATTGGTGATTCAAGAGATAAACGATCAGAGGCGAATGGAAATGTGGAGGCAGTGTGGCAGACTGAGATGGAAAAGTGGGGAGATATCGTTTGTGACTTTGGGAAAGTATGAGAAAAACAGGATGTGAGGTAAAGTAGGGTTAGTAAAAACTCAATCAGCTTATGAATGACTCATTAGTGGGTGACCACCTGTCATCTCAGATAATTGCTTTAATTAGACCCACAAAGAATAGTTATCATTATTAGTCCATATTATTTAAAATGTAATGTGATTCGTCTGATGTTTATCTGTCTATAATTGAAAACTTTTTTTTTTCTTGTACTGGCAAAATTGTGAAATGTACCTTTTTAAGATGTGTCTTGTGTGTAGAAGCAACATCATCAGACATTTTTAATTCCCTAGAATTTATTAAATCACCTGCCATGGATGGATGGAAAAGCTCTGACTTTTCTTTTGTGTTGTATTTAGTTATTACCTGAGCAATATTGGTTTTGTTGTTGTTGTTATAATAAGATAGTAGCCAAAACATCATGGACCCAAACTATTAAATTCTGAAGAAGATGCCTGAGTCTGTTAATTAATTAGTTAATTAATCTGATTGCAGCTCTTTCACTTTTTTGCTTAGTTGACTGACCTAACAGTCCAAGAAAAGCAATTATGTTTGCTTAAAAAAAAAGACATTTAAATGATGAATTTCTTATAAAGATGATGAAGTTCCTTCATGATTTCATTCCTAACTCAATCATTGAGATATTATTTCAACCCTATAACACCGCTGTGTTATTCAACCCTATAACACTGCTAGCTTTTGAAAGAAAAAAAAAAAACTTTTTTTTTTTCATTATTGTCTTCTTTTAGCTCTAATGCTTGTCTTGGTGCTACTCTCTTGGCCTCACTCAGTCTCCCTTGAACAACACATTAATCTCAGTAGGACAAGTCAGTTAAGTAAAGGTTAAGTAGTTAAAATAAATGTTTATTATGTCCTGACATCTTTCACCCATTGAGACTAAATGGAGAATCAGCAGCTCCTTGACCCCTCCTCAATCTCCTTCTCTTCAGCTTGTTGGGTATAAAGTGCTGCTTGTCAGGGCTCCGGCGCTCTGCCACTCCTTTGACTCTCTTAAGGGACGTTCAGGATCATTTTACAGCATAATTAAAACCAAATCATGCCCTGCCCCCAACCTCTGGCACAGACTTCCTTCCCCCACCTTTAATTGGTCTGGCGCTCTGGAGTAGCTCCGCCCTCCACTCAGGTCGCTGGACTCTGGATGGTCAATTTAGCCCCTAATTCTAATCTCTATTGACTTTTAACAGTGCTATTGTTACATCCTGAGCATTAAAGAGTTAGAGAGGAGATGAAGCCAAGGAGGCAATAGAAGCATAATTAGGACACATGAGGAAATGAATTGTGTCTTGATTCCATTAATGCAGATCACATGCTTCTCCCAATGATATAATATGCTGTTTAACCATTATTGAACCAGATATTTACTATCATTTATACTGACTTCAGGAAGCTGGCTAGATTATTTTAGAGGTCATGCACATCTTTCATTGGCTATTGTCTTTATTTCATACACTGTATGGCTGACATTTATCTGCAACATGTACACTATGTGATAGTTGAACACATCCTTCATCTACATTGATGTGTTGCTATAACAGTATCTACTCCTGGAAAGGTTTTCCGTCTTGATTTTGCAACCTCGTTCAGTCACAAGGGCGATAATGAGGTTGGAAGCACACTGAAATATCACTGAATGCTGTGTCATTAACATTTCCTTTTACAGAAACTAAGAGACCCAGACTTACCCAGGAATATTCTGGACAGAAGTACACTTAAGTGACAGGAGCTTCCCAAGCAGCAACCATGGCTTGAGGTGGAATTACCTTAAAGTGCCACAGGCTGCTGCTTGCTGCTGACTCCCATTCGAGAAAGTGCCAACTTCTCTTATTAATCATTTCAGGAACTCAGTAGGGTTTAAATTCCACCCTTTAACAAGTGTGCAGGTGGTCATTTAGTAAATTATTGCTCCATTAATAAGATTTGAAGGCTTATAGTAACTTTGATGTTTGCCATGTGGCCAGTTGGCTCACCTGCTGCTCTCCATGGCTCTGTGTCTCACACTGCCCCGATCCTCTTTCACATATCATGTGTCCTGGACAATGTCATGTCTCAGACACATTTACTAGAAACTCTCCATGTGGTTGAGAAAGGGGAAGCAGTGGTGTCTGTGTAGAACATGCAGGGTTTTAAGATTTCTTCATCAGCCATGAGCAACAGGAGTTCATGAATCTCATTAATCTCCTGTTCGATTTGTTCTAAAAGATGAGTCTTGCTTGCCACCTGACAGAAACGTCATTAGCTCACACCAGCAAATTCACTGAATATATTCACACATACACATGAATGCCTGGTGTGAAATAACAAACAATTTGTGAAAGGGGCTCTGGACTTTCAGAGCTCCTATTTAAAGAATGAACAGTGAGCTAAGCAACAATCTGAGGTAGTGGCGAAGTGTTTCCAGACCTTGTACACTGCAAAAAAATGTTAACAAGTGAAATGATCTTGATTGGTCTGACATTGTGCCCAATTGTCATGAAATATCCTATTCAACTGGCAAATATTTTGCTTATTTCTGTTTTTTTTCCTGGGTCAATGTAGGTTTGGTTTCATAAAATAAGATCAACTAGTTTGATTTTTTTCCCCCAAATTCTTTGAAAATCTTGAAATAAGTAAAATTATCTGCCAAAGGAATGAGACAATTCCAGATAATTCTACTCATTATTAAACAAATTGTACTAAATTCAAGATATTTCCCACTGATAACAATTAAGTTTTTTTACAGTGTACTGTTATGTGGAAGGACCTGTCACCAAAAACAGAAAAGATTGTGTCAACCATAAGCTGCAACTCTGGGCTTCATACTGGCTCCAAAACCAATGGGTGACATTACTAATGTCCATCTCTACACAGTCTTAATGTTATGTGTTCATGCTCTGCTGGGATGTGAAAGAAAAGTTAAACCCACAAACTGCTACCTTATATGGTTATGCTCAATCAAAAAAGCTTCACCTATTTTTCATTATTTTTATATTATTTTATATTGAATTGTTACACGCTAATAAATGAACAGCTGAGGTCATGGTTTCCTTTTATTTTAGTACCACCCCCTTATTTTATGTGTTTCAATTGACACTGAGGTTTATAATCTATAAAGGTCACATTTGATTGTAAGTGTATCTGAACAGCAGGGATTATTGACATCTTAATTTGGTTTAAGTGTCATAAAAGGGGGTCGTGCGAATAGGGCTACTTTTTATATTGTACTTTCAAGTGCATTGATTTAGATATATTATTTTAAAAAAAATAAGATATCATATATCAGCAACCAAGCTTGAATAGCTGCTTTGCTGGTGTCGATAAGTTTTTGTGTCCGTATTCACCTTTTAGATAGATTTTGAAGTAAACGTCCCTTGCCTTAAAATGATTTATTAAAGCTTTTATTCGTTCATGGACTTGCACTAAAAATAAAGATTAAGCTGCCTCCGCAATCTGTAACACTTCACCAAATTAATTCAGCCAGCGGTGTGGATTTTCTTCCTTAAAGATATTTTTGTAAGACTGTCTTCTCTAAATTGTTACATTTGCAGTTACCAGTACCATTTGGAGTGCATCAGATAGAACTTGTGTCCTTATTTTAATGGCCCTACTTTTCCTTAATCATATCTGCTAAGTATTTACTCAATATATTTTTGAAATCGCAAGTGTTTCCAAGTGTTTAAGTACAACTTGCTTTGTACAGCATGTTGAGCTGTTCACCAGTCACATATTCACACTTATTCATCCCTCTCCAGCTCCACAGTCAACACTCGGCTCAATTTTCACTGGGAAATCTGAAGAGTGCTGATGCAGAGTTATGGCTGTATATGCTTTCCATAGAGCAGAGTGTGTTACTGGTGTATTGGAAATCTCTAAATCAGGATCCTGGCTTCAGCAGCTGACACAGAGCACTGCTGTGGCAGTGGTCCAGAAGTGGCACTGGTACAGAGCCCGTGAACTTGGCGACCTCTTGATGGTCAGTTTAGACACTGGCATCATTTAATCCCCATTGATTTCAACAGTTCCACCATTATGTTGAAGAAAAGTGGAAGGCCAAATAGAGGGAAGAAATATGGCAGATAAAAAGCAAGGGACTCTTTGTTAATTCCTCTCAGTGGAGTCTTTAGCAGGAGTAATAATAGTGTATTCAGCCATAAAAAGTAATTAAGGTAACATATTTTATAATAAAACCTCAGGAAAAAAACAAATGTGCTGGATACATAGCAGCATTTTTATCATATATGAACAAAGTTTATACTTTATCATTCATTTGGTAAAATTAAGTGGTGGAAGAAGTATTCAGATCATACCTATTTAAAAAGTTTCAAAACCAGGATGTAAAATGACTATTATGTCATTATTTCACTTAAGTTAAAGTATAGAACTATTACCAACTAAAAATACTTAAAAGTGGTAAAGTAAAAATAGGTTTTGGGTTGTGAGTGATATATTCAATGAATTTAGAAGTAAATGTAAAAACAACCATTTTTATAACTGTAGTGGGTTAAGGTGGAGCTAGTTTAAATTGCTTTATAAACATCACAGATAAATGTGAGTGGTATTTAATAGAATGAGTAGGAAATTAGAAAAAAGAATAGTTCTGCTATATAAATTTGGATTAAGTTTTCAAAATGTTTATTTAGTTGTATATTTTTTGAGAAAAAAATGTATTGCTTTACCTCTTCAGGCCTCAAACAATTACTTAGTTGCAAACATGTGAATACATAATCTAGTGTATATACTAATCTATACAATATAATCAATTTTAATTAACTCCTGCCTTTCACAGAATTTTTTTCTAAGTTGCATAAAACACTGACACTACTAAGACAGTATATTTAGTGTCATCCATAATCCTTCTATTCACAAATGTACTGTCCATTATTATCAAATGGAAATGTTTGCTGAGCAATACAACATGACTCCATGCTGACAATGTAATTATACCATTCCTTGAACACTGATTTTTACATTTACATAGAAATTTAATAACGCATGTAAACATAAAGAAAGACCATTAACTTGAGCATGTACTGTAACTTGCTTTAACTTGCTTTTGCTCCCAGTGATGTGTGCATACAGACATTCTGTGCAACACTGAAAATGCCAGAATTTAATAAAAAAAGGGAAATAGTTGTGCAACCTATTTTTTGGGGTTCATCTGGAATCCTTTTTTCAGTTTAATAGACAAACAAGCTGGAGTCTATCAGTGAAAGAGGCTATTTGTTGATGTCTGAATCTTTGGTGCATCACCCTCTCTTAATGGCTCTCAGCAGTATTTTTGTGCTCACAGTTCATTCATTTCCAATGGGCGGAAGGTCCTGAGTGACAGCAGCGGAGGTAGCCTGCTGTTCAGGGGAGTGGGGGGGTTCACCACTAGTGCCATTTCATTTAAAGCCCTCCAACACAAATCAATAGAGGACAATCAGGACTGAGAGCATGGCGGGCTGGGATACAATTACGGATTACCTGACCAGTCCACTCGGCAGTCAGAGGGGGAAAACACTGCAGAGACAGAGGGCGTGATGGGAGAACTTTGATGCACATTGTCAGTCTTCTGCAGAAAAGCCAATTTCCCAATTTTAATGGTAAGGAACACCAGAGGTTAGGAGATTGTTTTCTTTTATTATACAGAAAACATCTGACATTCTACCAACAAGGATGAAATGTCTGCAAATTACTAGCTTTCTGGCATGGATCTGGCAGTGAAATTTAGTCTAATTCTGCTGGATTTCATATAGCTGCTTCGATTAAGAGAACAAGATAATGAAGTAAAGAGACTTGTTCATTATACAGATGATGTAGTGGTAAATAGTCTTGTTAAGTACTGGGGTGCTTGGCAAGTGGAATCAACCCCCAGTGGAGTCCATAAAGTGTTGGCTAGTGTTGGAGTCACCAACTTTTTCTCACATTTTTTCCAATATTATTATTATATTTATATTATATGTCTATGTATTTATTTATTTAACTTTCCATTCTTTTTATATTAGATATATTACAGTTGTTCACCTTATTTTAATACAGATCTGTAATGCCATGGGCACAGTACCAGTAATTTCTGAGACTTGGTATGATGTAACTTCCTATTCTTGGAAGTAGACAGTTTTCAGTTGTTAAAGGTGAAGGACACATGTCAGCTCAGCTCCTCTGAAACTTTATCTTTCCATTTTGGTGTGGCATTGCCAGTAAGTACATTTGAGTTGATTTACCTGCAGAAAGAAGTGGTTAATGAATAGATAATAGTAATAGTTTAGTCAATCTTTTCATGGGGAAATAAGTTAATTCATGTGTGCAGTAAAGCAGTAGATGTACTGGAAATGGTTCATGACTCAGCTAAATGTTAGCTATTCCTTTGTGTGAATTACCGTAGACCCAACTAGCATGGAAACTAAGCTAAGCATAGCATTTAGTTACCTACCTGTTTTACCTATCCATGTAGATATTTTGTAATACTTACCTGATTACTTTGATACTTACCTGATGTTTAGATATACATTTTTACTAACCTGCTATATTTGTATTTATTTCAGTTTTACCTTCTTTTCAATAAACCTCGCTAAATACAAGACCTGCCTCTTCCTGTTGTTGAGGAGATATGTTTGGGCTCACATGCTCCAGACCATAGATATGCATACAGTGCATCCGGAAAGTATTCACAGTCCTTCTCTTTTTCCACATTTTGTTATGTTACAGTCTTATTCCAAACTTTTTTCCTCAAAATTCTACACACAGCACCTCATAATGACAATGTGATTTTTTTGAGGTTTTTGCGAATTTATTAAAAATAAAAAACTAAGAAATCACATGTACATAATTGAATTGAACATCTCAGGAGAGATCTGAAAATGGCTGTGCACCAACGCTTCCCATTCAACTTGATGGAGCTTGAGAGGTGCTGCAAAGAGGAATGGACAAAACTGTCCAAAGATAGGTGTGGCAAGCTTGTGGCATCATATTCAAAAAAGACTTGAGGCTGTAATTGCTGCCAAAGGTGTATCAACAAAGTATTGAGTAGTGATGCACCGATCCAGGTTTTTCCAATCCAATCCGACACTGATCCCTGGGCTGAAAGTAGCAGCCGATATCCGATACTGATCCGATACTACTGTTGAATGAATGAACTGTTGCAGGCATGGGGTGGAATGAAGGGTGAGAATACATTTTTTTCTTTTCTTTTTTCTGATTTTCAACATGGATGGTAAGCGTTTTTTCAGCCAAAATCATATGCAAAGCTCCAGCAAACTTTAATTTCCATGTCTACTAAATAGGTGAAATATGCTTTTGCTTCTTTTTTTATACCGGGAGTGAATAATTTGACAGTGACTTTATGGAACGGTGACAACAATTCCGCCATATCAAAGTGATCATTAGGTTATGTGCTGTTACTCTTTAATCATCGTTAACAATAAGTATAGATTTATTAAAGTGATATAAATGGGAAACGGGGCGCGGGGGATGCACCGCGCTGCTGTTGCGTCGATGAGCATCTCCACGCCGCGTTGACGCGAACAACAAGGGCAGTTATTGGTCAGTTCAGCCGTGGTGGTCTACAGTCTCCTCCACAAACAGCTTCTCTGTCGCTTCCACTTCAACATTTGACACAAAAGCATTTTCTCTTTGACATTAATAAGCTACAACAATATGCCTACATCCGGTTGTACGAAGGAGGATTAGGACCAGGAAAAAAAAAGTCTGTTACAAGGAAAAAAAAACGGCAAAAAAGTCTGGTACCAAAAGAAAAAACAGGCAAAAGAAGAAAAAAATCGCTAAATACAGTCCAGACTATGTGTTATTTAGGGGAAAATGGGTTTATTGTTTTTTTTTTTTTTTTTCTCTCGCGTTTCAACATTTGCACCAAAAGCATTTTCTCTGTGATATACATAAGCTCCAAACACACACGCTGCATTCTGGTACAAGAACAAAAGAAAAAGAAACAGGAAAATGCGTTCCCTCTACACAGAACATCTCACTGTGATAAACATCCTTCAGTACCAGCGTGTTAGTAGGTCATTCAGAGCCTGGGACACATCAGAGCTGGTTGTTAATTTAGCAGCATTATTAGCTCCCCTCACAATTTTGTGTTGTAGATGTCAACACATGGTATTTGTTAGTTTATCAAGTTTAAAATGTTTCCTAATGACTTGGTCTGGTGGTGGCTCCATGTTACTGTTTACTGCTTGTTGCTGTGCTGCTCTGCGTGATGACGTAACCAGCTTGCAAACATAGAATCAAAGGAACTAGATGCATGACTGGATCGGAATGCTGGATCGGCCTCTTTCATCCGATATCAGATCCAGCTGATTGGTCAGTATCGGAGCCGATATCCAATCATGGTATCGGATCGGTGCATCTCTAGTATTGAGGCTGTGAATATTTATGTACATGTGGTTTCTTAGTTTCTTTTATTTTTAATAAATTTGTAAAAATCTAAAAAAAATGTTTTTTCAGGAAAAAAATGACAAAACATCCACACTGGCAACCATCTTGCCACAGGCTGCTTGCTCACCCATAACCAAGTATTTAAATGGTGTATGTTCTTTTAAATGACCAAAACTTGCTAAATTTTAACCAATTTTCAAACAATTTAGTTTGTTATAAATGTCAGAGATGTAGTTATGACATTACAAACCTATAGTTTTTTAAGTATATTTATTATATAGTTATATAATTTTAGTTATAAAACTGTATGTAAATCCATCAAATTTTCAGCGAAATCTGAGCATTTGAGTTTGTTCAAATCACTCACCTTCCCTTATATTCAATACATTAGGTCCTACAGCACTGGTGGTGGTTGATGATGCTGCTGAGGCTGAAGGGTGATTTGTTTGTACTCCTAGAGGTTTTGTTACCTTTGAAGTTATTTTCCGTGCCAGTTATCAGTTTGCCATACTTCTCAAATTAGGTTTCTTTCTTCAATTCCACAAAATACTACGCACTTTTGTTTTCTCTTCTGTTAGTTGACATTTGTGAGTGAGTTAGATTATTACAATCAAGAGCTTATCATTGTATTTAAGCACTTGTTAATTGACAAGCTCTTACTACTGAAAAGCCTAATTATTACTCTATGGAAGGCAGGCGCATAGTGGAGGACAACCAGTGAATCTTCTCTGTAAAGAGTACACTGCTGACATTAATTTTCACCCTGACTCAACGAAAATGAAAATTATTTTTTTCACATAGATCAAGGTTAAATCCTCTAAGAGTAAAACGTAAAAAGGTGGAGCTAATTGATGATGAGATTTAAAGTTCTACCAGTCACAAATGTTTGAAGCCATCACTCTCACCAGCTCCATAGCTGAATATTAGAATTAAGGCTCCTTTATGCTGTACGTTTCTGGCTATAAGAAGGAAGTTGAGAATCTAGAGAGAAATGTAGTAAACAATGTTATCCTCAATGTAAAATGGTGTCACAGATCTTGTTGTGAGACTAGTTTACCATTCTGAGGCAAAATTCTGACAGAATTGAAGCCTATGACTGGACTGTGACTATGTAACTGTTTCTCTCTGATAACGATTCCAACATCTCAATTCAGGATACCTCACAATTCAGGTCACAATCTGGTTCCAGAGCTGTCTTTTTGTCCCCCAAATTTTAAATGGAATGTATACTGTATATACCCAGTTTAAAACCTGTGACCTGTGATTAACTGTTGTATCAAATCTGCAAGTTTGATTATTGTATCAAATCTGCAAGTTTGATACACTAATGTAAGTTAATTGCATGTTGCTATGCGACATTCAGGTGTCAGGTGAGATATAAACAGTGTTACAGAGTTACAGTGGAAAAAGCATTTATTTGTTTAATGTTTCATGAACTCCTGGACAACTCCTGGTATTTGTACTATATTTAAATAAGTCAGGAAATTAGATAGAAATATGTCCTCTGAATAATGATATGAAAATGGCCTAGATTAACTACACACAAAGCATGAGGCAGCTCTGATGAATGCAGAATTTACTTTTGAAATTTTTTAGACTTTTATCAATAACCTTGTCAGCTATGGGCATGACAAGAGTCAAAAGAGTCAAGAGATGTCAGGCTTCGCTGTCAGCATCCCAACTCACTTTTTAAAAAGGTGAGAGATAAACTGTGTGAATTTCATATTAATTGAAGGGTATTTGTTAATTTGCAATTACTTCATTTTGCCAGCAGTGGTTGAGTGACCTGCCGAATGAACAAAGCTAACTATCCAGCAAATAACAGATAACCAGTAAATGAGAGAAAATAAAGTTGTTTTCTGGTGTTTCATGGTTGTTATTGTTATCATTATTTCCTTTTTTTCCCCCTTTTTTTTTGCCTGGCATGCGGTTGCCACAGTGAAGAGGAGTTCCCTCAACATACAACTACAAATGTACAAGGTCTGCGTCGTGTTGACGGCATAGCTCCGTGTGCAGACGTCTAAACTAGACTTAATCAGCTGCTGAGGGAAGCTCTTTCTGTATCAGAGACACAGTGGAAGTGTTTCTGTTTGACAGTCTGTTGACTTACCTGGAGGCTGCTGTTTCCATACTATCTGCATGCCAAAAGAAACATTTCTTGTTCGCCGGAGGTGTGTCATTCAATCATTCCTCTTCCCCGCCGACTCATGTTCAGGTTTTTCCGTTTTCAAACAGCCATGTCTCTGAAGGCAGCTGCCGTCCATGTGGATAAGCTCTGTTGGTAGCCACCTAGTATTAATTAGCATCAGCCACCAAGCTATAGAATTTAACAACTTGTCTGGCACAATGAGTTCCCTGACCATCACTGACTCCTGCATTCTGTGGCTCTAGTTGGTATTTACCTCATTGTCACCTTTCATATGTTGGCAGCACCTTGAAGAAGAAGCCTTTGCTGTTTTTAAACGGTATGTCTTTAAAACCTGGACCATCCTCAGCCAGTGTTTGTGCCACACAGCTGAGACGACTCTGGCTGGTTTTAATAATTCCACTTCCTTCTCCTCCCACCCTGCACTCCACTCATTTTTTCTCTTTCCATTTCAAAAGACTGGACTCTTTGAGCGGTCATGAAAATGATTCACCCATATCTTCCTCTACGCGCTGAAACCGACCGGCCGCCTCAGGATGAACGCTGAAGCACCTTCAGCTCCCCGTAGACTCTTTCTTTTTTTTTTCTAGGCCAAATGAACCGCAACGCCTCCGCCAAATAATTAATTTCTCCTTCTCATCCCTCCTGCTCCTCCTGCTCTGAACTCTTGGTTTATGAATTTCACAGTTCAGGGAAGTTGCAGGGGAATGGAACTGTAATGGGCTTCTTGTTGTTTCCTGTTTCCCCCACAAATAAGGGGATACAAATGGAATTGGAATATAAAAAGCGTCTCTCCTTATCTCTTTCTCCTCTATCTATCCTCTTGCTTTTTTCTCCACAATCCCTCCTTCTCTCTCTCTCTCTCTCCCTCACTTTTGTCTTGGCCTTTAGCATGCGCTTATTTATCAGACGCTTAGTGTAGGGTAAATAAAATCAGGGGAGCACTCTAGCTGAACATTAGATTGGACTGGGAAGGCGGCAGCGGTGGCAGCCAGCCGGTGCGGTCGGTGTAGCAGTCGAGCCGGCCAGCTCGTCAGACGTGGCGGCGGCACGCCCGCAGACCTTCTGACATGGGCGGCGTCACTGCACAGAACCACCGAGTGGAAAATTAGATTTAAACATTTAAGTGACAGGTTGGTTTAAGCCAAGAGGTTCCTCACAGACACACAGCTTAGCTTAGAGCATGTCACTTACTGCATGTTGTTGCTGATCTCTGGTTTGGGTGATGTGATTTTGATTCTATCGATTGAATGAAAATATGCCTCCAGCTTATTGAAACCTTTTTTTATTAGCAGACAGCAAGCGCTTCAACCATTCACATGCCAGGGCATGTTTTTAAAGGCAAATAGCTGCTGCTGAACCAATGACGAGGAGGCAACAGAAAAGTCCAGCAAGTAATGAGTGTCTATGTGATATGGAGGATTCAGCCACATCATGTTTGGGAGGAACAGACACAAAATGGGATAATAATTAAAATAACTTATGTCAGACTCATTGATTGAATTAACAGATTTAGTGGCATCAAAACTCATTTCATGATATGTCATAAATATACTCGGCAGGATCTAAAGCCTGATTTTAACCCCAAATTGGCCCCAAATAGATTTAGAATCAGGCAGAATTTCTGCCAGATCAAGTTTCATTTGATGTCACATTACTGGACAATCTGTCAGATGTCTAGCAGGACAGATATCATGGCGTCTTGCTGAAAATTCATTATAACCTTTGTTGATCTTCTTTTAACATCACCAGGTATTTTACATATTTTGGGTAAAACTGAAGTTGGACTGAGTGTGCTGGGATATAAAACTGAGCTTTTTATTTTTATCATGGCTGAACTTTTTTATTTCAACTGAACTTCAGTCAGCATTCATTCTGTTTATAGTGAATTGTACAAAAAGATGCTGCCTTTCTCTGTTTTTGACGAGGATGCATTCATTACTAGATCTGCAACAATTAGTTGATTAATTGATTAGTTACCAACAATTACATTAATGGACCAGCAATACCAAGTTATTCATAATTTGTCCATCAATCACATCATCTTCTGGTATTGGACATGTCATTTAATGTGCAGTGTAGGGCTGCAACAATTAATTGATTAATCAATTAGTTTCCAACTTTTACATTAATTGCCATCTATTTTGATAATTGATGAATCAATTTAAGTTACTCAAGTGCTGTTAAGTACTGTTTTGAGGTACTTGTACTTGAGTATTTCCATTTGACTTTATACTTCACACTTCTACATTTGACAACTTTAAATACCTTCTAGATTAATTTCATATTCTACATAAAATGAATATACTGTAATATTATATTACTTATATTATATAAAATCAACTTTAATGAATTAAAAATGAAAAGGATCTCATATATTTAGTGATTTAAAACAAGTTATATAATGCACTTTATTGATACCATACAGTCTGCATTAAGGTCCTATTCCTTTTAATTCTTGAAGTACATTTTGCTGATGATTACTTTTAAATACAGGACTTTTACTTGTTGATTTTTTTTTCTTTGATGACAGTACTTTTACACAAGTACAGGTTCAGAATACTTTGCTCATCACAGTTCACAGCTGATACTCACGCTGTGAGCAGAAAAATCACAGGTTCTGGCAAATTACAACAACAACAACACATAGTGCAAGCTAACACAGCATGATACATTCAATACAACACACAGTTTTTATCCAAGTAAAGATTGACAATAAATGCAAATCCATATACAGAATGCTTGAATAAAACATGTAGAAGCATCTTAAAGTTGCTTTTAAACAGTAATACTGACTTGCTTATTGTACCTCCTTGGTTAATGAATTACTGAATCATTCCGTGTCTCATAAGTAGGATTTTTTAGGTCACAAAATGAGGGGTCGGTCCAGCTTATTACTGACACAGATTGCATTTCAGCATCATAAATTAATCCAAAGTTTACTCTTGGGTGAAACTGCATTGACCTCAACTGATCTACTTCTCCTTGAGTTAGGGGCACATTTTTCCACAATGCATTTGGACAGCCTTGGAATATAAACCTAAGAATATGCCCAAATGTATTCCAGTTATCTGTGGGGTTTATAAGCAGGTGAGGGGAGCTAAAGTGAAGAGAAATGTGAAAGGCCTTTATTCCAGTCTGCCTTGCGGCTGCATTGCATTCTGCAATCTGGTCTTTTGTGGTTCTATTAGTTGCTGTCTGTGCTTCCTTGTTCCTCCTCCACAGTTTTAATGGAAGGTGGAAGAATGTAGAGACAATGACTCATTAAAATACTTACCCTCAGGACGACCTTATCAGACAAGCTGCCTGTTGGGGAAGTTTGGATTTAGGAAGGACATCTCTGTCACTGCCATGTTTCTGACACTTTTACTGCCCAGATTTTACTGTCCTCACTAGTAACCAAACACGAGAGGACAAGAGGAGACATGAAGGAGATGAGGTGGATGGACAGATGAGGATAATCTGGAGTGAAGGAGAAAAAGACCAAGGAGAATGAGAGAGCAGAGAGAGAGAGAGAGCAAAAATGGCAAAGGTCAAATAATCCATCCTTATCAGTACAGGAGCATGTCACCTTCTTTTATTTTAATTGTTTTTTGTGTTTGTCTTTGACTGAAGAGCTGATACACACTGTTACATTCTCATCAAATCCCATGTCTGACACACACACACACACACACACACACACACACACACACACACACACAAACCTTTAGTTAATAGCAAACAAGTAGTGAACGCAACTCTGACATGATATTGATGTGTTGAGCTTAGACTTTGTGTCTTCACCTACAGCTGAAGGAATATCTCAAATACGTTGTTACCTACATAGAAATGTTGGCTATGGTATCATGACAACTGTTGAGACAAAAAGTGGTTTTCTGCCAGAAAGTGTAGTATTTGTCTTGCTCTGTGCCCTAAATCTTTGTGTTCAATGGGCTGCTTCTCATCGCCGTCCATGTTTCTGGCCTACCATGGCCTGTAGATGGTTGTCTCCTCTTAGAGTCCATCAGAATGAGAGAGGATGCTATCTGTGCCTGGAAAGGTCTCATATTCAGTCTCGCTCTTAAATATTCAAGAGCTTGGTAGTCCTACTTGTAGAGGAGCCAGGCATTGACCACAGCAAGAATGATGGCGTATCAGAAGATGTACATATACCAGTGGCAGGATTTCAGGGGGAATATACAGTATATATGGCTGTAAATGAGTCTAACAAATCCACATGGAACACAATGTAAGGCCCTTCAACTTCAGGATAGGTCTCGTTGGCTTTGTCCCAGTGTTGAATCTTCTGTACTGGTTCTGTTCCAGCAAAGGGTGACATAGATGTACCCGTCTTGTTGTCATACCACATGACACCACAGATGCTGTTTCACCTTCTCTTTGCAGTCAAAGATTCCTCTCCGCTTCTCCTTCAAGCTCATGTCATCTTCTAGGTTGCTGAAAGCCAACTGGTTATGCTCTGATTATCATCCTAGAAGGAATGTGTTTATTGAATAATATTTGAATATTGAATGTGACTATTTTGCATTCCTGAACATCCAACAGACTGCTGCTCCCAAAAATAAGGACAGACTCAGAAACTCTTTTGTTCCCAGTGCCATCAAACTGCTCAGCTCCTCACTGGAGGGAGGAGGGTGAGCAGGAAAATAAACAGGAACCTGTTGACATAAAACCTGTGAACTAATACATAATCATATACAAATCATAACTACAACAATCTACAATAGTATATGTCACACACGCACAAGGATATATGTATGTATGTATATATATATACTTCTACTTTTCTAGTCAAGTAGAATATTACATTTCTTTCAATATTATATTATATTAACATCTTTATTTTATATTTATATATATATATAATTAATTTTCATTAATTATCTATTTCATATCTTGACTACTTGCACCTTATATCTATTAGACTTGTACTATAATCTTTATATATTTATATGTAGATATTTATATAATTCATAATAATGCATATAATAATGTACACAGAATAGGTAACCATTTGTAATTTATTTATATTTTTCCAATAATAATACATGTGCAATTATCTACTCCCCTACCTCATACCATGTGCACTTTACCATAACTATGTAGCAATAACAAGGTGTGTTTAGGCATTTACTTTTATTTTTGTTATCTATTTATTTTCTCTGTTGTTGGTATTTAGTTTTTTTTCTGTTTTTTCTGATTGTGTGTCTATAGTTTTATAACAGTCTGTATGTGATGTGTTGGGGCTTCAATTTCCCTGAGGAACCTTCCAAAGGATCAATAAAGACCTATCTAATCTAATCTAATTCACACCTGTTTCCACAACAATGCACCAGGTATACATGACATTCTTCCACCTCCCACAATGACCTGCTTTGACTATGCATTGAGACACATAATAGGCACATATGTACATTCTGAAGGGGGGATCTGAACTGGTGAAGGTGGTTACTATATACAATTATGAGCAGTAGAAAGTGACATGGTATTGCAATATCTTGTAATTTAGCTTCCAGTACAATGGGTTTATAATGGTATTGGATTGTAAATTAAATTAAAAATAAATATACAGCCTACATAATATATAACAGGGTCTGGAATATTTAGATGTGTGTAATTGTAAACTGTGTGTAATGTAAACTGACAAGAAGGTTATTTTGACTACCACACGTACCCAGTGTAAAAAATTACAATATGTATACAAAATCCTCTAATTTACATCAGAGGAAACTATTTAAAAAAAAAAAACAAGTATGTGCATGTTCTACTAAATGTAATGATCACCAAAAATATTATAAGCATTTTTCTTAATTAAATCCAGTCCATAAAAAATAACTGTCATTACTCATCCGAAGTTTGGCAGGTTGTGAAAGTTCAGGACCTGTTGGGCAGACTTATATGTACAGTACAGTACAGTATGTACAGTAGCATAGTTTTGAAATCACTAGTTTTATACTTTTGCTTGAGTGAAAAGCTTAAGTTGATAGTTCAACTTCTACAGAAGTATACTTAAATTGTGAGTCTCTGTCAAACTTTTCTCTGGAGCTTTAGGGAGAATAAATGAGCAGTGATTGTACAGTTGTGACATCACAACTATGCACAAGTCCTGACACCTAGTTTTAAGGCACAGTTTCTGAAACAGGCTGAGTGCATTTCTCTCTGGATTGTGGGTTTTGAAACTGGACAGGATTTATGTGACAGCTAGAACTTTCCTTAGCATCAAAATGAAATTAACTTTCTATGATAGGAGAAATTTAAATGTTTAACTAAGTAAAAATTAACACTGGATCATTCACATTTATAAGACAAATTCATCTGATACCGCTTCTGAAAGCAGTTGTTCTACAGTACATTATGATGGTATATAGTGTTACTGAGTTTATTACCCAGCGCTGATTCTCATCTGCTTAATTTATCTATGCAGTTATTCAATGGAGCTTCCAGAATTCCCACATATCCTGTGAGGATTGTATCATTGTGATCAGGTCTGTACACTGTGTCAGCTCTACTTTTCCTTCTATAAAGTAAATGATAACATCAATGACATGACCAGTAACATAGTTTCATGTGTAAAACATGTAGAATTTACAGTTAATCCTCATAACTTTACTGCTATTCAAAGCTTGAAACAACAAGCGTATCTACAGCCATTCTCCTCTTTATTTGAAATAAAGAGGAGAATGGCCTTCAAGATGGTTTATCTAAAACCATCTTGAAATAAAATATTACAAAAGTACTACAAATACTCTAAAAGTGAACCTAGACTGTTTTGTACTGTTTTGAACTACCATGAAGACATGTTAACCTTTCTCTTGTCTTAGTTTCCTGCTCTTAACGGTCCAATGTCTTACATCAGCTGTAAAATACACTCAAACAATTATTTATCAATCAATTTGTTTCTCATCTCTTGTTTACCTTGTTAGGCTTCTTTAACCATGAAAATATTGGTTTAAATATCTTTTGGTGTGTTTTTTTTTATAAGTTTACCCCTCGATTTCAATTTTAAAAAGTGGTAAAATTAACCTCAAGAGAATCATAAATATAAATACAAGTTTTTTGTATTATCAGATTATTCCTGAGGGGTATTAGAACACATTTCTTGAATAAATTATTTTTATTTATTTATTTTTTCATATTATTATCTGTAATAACATCTTTGATGTTACCAACTAATCAAGCAGATCAAACCAATAGAAAAACATAACTAGTTCCCAAACTAATGAAGAACAGAGTAAAAGACTGTGACCTTGTGTCTGTGTGTGTTTAGATCCATTTGTGGCAACAAGTGACAGTTTTAGTGTCTTTGTAGAGATTTGTCTTGCATTTGAAGCACATGTTTGTCTTTCTGTCCTTACTGCTGGGCAGACCTGATATCTTTTTCATTTAGAATCAGGTGGCTGCTTGTGGCTGTGTTGATGCTGCTGGTGATCTTTGTGCTGATGTTGTAGACAGATGTGCTAGGAGAGCTGCATCTGGATCTCAGGATACCTGTTCCTATCGGTCAATGTGTGGCTCCACATGGAACGTTGTCCACTCCTCAAGAAACATTCTCCTCTTGTTGCTTTGGTTAAGTTCTTTTGTAAACTATTGTTCATCTCCTGGTCATTCACTGGCAGGTGTAGGTGACACTTATCTGGCCCAGGTTGTCCATAAACACATTTAAGTGGTTATTTTATGCATTTTAAATCTAAAACAGACACTAAGACAAGAAGAAGGTTAAAGGACTACTGTAAATGCACCACAAACCATGAAGCAAGGGTCCAACCAAGCAACCAAAGTACCAGCAAATCGCAGACTTATGACAGATATACTAGAATAACCAACAACACATTCCCCACCAAGATGAAATATTTGAAAATGTCTGTTGTTGACAGAGGTGTCAAGAGACTAAGTGCAAATACTTTGTTATCTTACCTAAGTAGACCTTGTGTGTATTTTACTTTACTGGAGTCCTTATTTTTTAGGTGAGTTTTTACTTTTATTCCTTACATTTTCACACAAATATCTATATTTTCTACTCTTTACATTAAAAAAATGTTACTCCTATTTCATTCTTGTTCACAAAAAGTGATTTTCTGCCAAAAAGAGCATTATTTGAGCTGTTCTGTGCCCAAAAGTATAACCAATCCAACCGTTCTCTCTGTTAAAATAAAAGAGAGAAAAGAGAAAAGAAAAATACATCACATAAAACACCTTTTTTTCTTTTGCCAAGATGTGATAACAGCTCATATATTGTGAGTTAAAGGTTGTTTTTGCCTATAAATCACTTGTTCTCATTCTTGAGTGTCATAGATTTCAGCTCTCTCACTCACTCACTATTAACTGTCCAAATACTTTTAAAAGGTCAATACAACACATAAACTGCAATATATCTGTCAAAAAATGATCACACAGCTCATATATTGTCACTCTAACAGGCAGCTGTTTTTTTTTTGTTTTTTTTTCCAGTTTTATACTTTTAAACCAGTACTTTTACACTTTTTACTTGAGTAAAAATGTGTTGCATTGCAAGTGTTGCAGTGAGTAGAGCAGCCACCCCATGTATAGAGGCTACAGTCCTCACTGCAGAGGCCCCAGTCCAGATCCTGCATCAGGAGGCCCTGATGAGTAAATATTTCATTTTTTTGTTAAGTACATAACACCATAAACATGTGTTCAGTCATAGTTTTGTATTAATACTGTCCCATGTTTAAAAAAATGCTCAACAACTCAGACTTACAACTTTTCTGCAGTAATGGACATAAATAAAGTCAAGTAAATAAATAAAGCTTTTGTCTGAAATGTAGATTTCAATAAAATGTACCTACTTTTAAATGTATGCAAAAAATGAATGAAAAAAGAAAAAAAAAGAATTCCAATCCCTGTTTACATATTCATAGAATTGAATATCCTGACAGCAGCTGGCAAATTTTTCAATGCACTCTGGCTGGAAAAGAGTTCAGTACGGCACCACACCATCACCAGATCTCACAATGAACCTCAGAGATTCCATTGATGTCTGCATATTGTCACAGATACGCATGGATTCAACAATAAACCCGTCAGTTTTGTCTTCTTCAAGATTGACGACGGTGCTGCACTTCAAAGGCCTTCAGCTTCACACCACCCCCATTAAATCTTTTTTTAAATGCCTTTTCTTCTCCTCTAATCAGAGCTGTTGACAAATCTAAACAACTCCACGACTCCACACTGATGTAAAATTGAAGAAATTAGGCTTTGACAGCGGCTCGGCAGACAACTGTCAGTGAACGTGCCTCTGGGATACAACACCCCAATAAGTGATTAAAATTAGCATACCAATCCTTTAACCACTCGCTGACTCTTTATTATTTTACCGACGCATGTTCTTTGTTGTCCCTGCTTTCGCTGCCTCAGACTGTAAAAAAATTAGACAAAGACAAAGTTACTCATACTATAATAATGGATAATTCATCAGAATATGCATATCTGCAGCACAGGATTAACTTTTTTAACAGAAATACTGTTTGATTTCTTATTATTTCCATAAAAACACAATTTTATCTCTCTTTTTTTCATGTAGATGTGCTGTCAGTAAACTTCTTGCAGATTTTCAGATTAAAAGCCTACCGGCTGAATGGAGGGAAAAAAAGTGAGAGCAGTGGTGGTAACTATGGTATGACTGAAGGAATTAGCAATATCCTACCACTGTTTGAGAATTAATGGAATGCATGACCTGTATTAAACGGGCTATAAAACAATGTACCAGCCCTCCACATTATCATGACAGAGAGAGAAATGGAAGCTTCCAAAAAAATAATTAATAAATAAATTAAATAATAAATACTTAAATAATAAATACTTAAGTAAGTATCCTTTAATACCACCAAGGAGCAGTTATGTGTACTAATACACGAGCAATGATTCTTATCGAGCATTAATTTTGTTTTCACATTGGATTTGAAAATAAATATATAAAATAATAGTGAATAAATAATATTGAGAATATTTGTTTCATGCAGAAGATTCACACCTGTTTACAACAGGGGTGAATTCATTTCAATTCTCTCCTGAGATTCTCAAAATTAAAAGTATTTAAAATTAAATTAAAATGTTGCAGTTCACGGATTATTTTTAATTATAGTGATTTAGAGCAAACCCTAACCCTCACCTGAGATTCTTAAAATTAAAAGTATTTATAAAATTAAATTAAATTATAATGTTGCAGTCTGATAATTATCATTGTATTTTTTTGTAATAATGGTGTGAGATGTGGATTTCTAACAAACAGAATAATTTCCTCCAGCGGATGAAATAATCAGGAAAAAAAAGAAGAACAAGTCAGATTCACTGTGTAAAGATGGACCTGGGTGGTGCTCCGGTACCGGTAAGATGGTGTTGCCATGCCGACGAGCAACCCCCTGCCCCTCCACCCTCCTCCTCCTCCTCCTTGCTTGCTCCTGAAGTCCTTCCAGCACTCTGTATAAATAGCAGTGTTGGAGGCATTTTGAAATGAGTCCAGCTTGGCCTGTTCTGCTCGCTGCGGTGAATTCATCCATTATATAGCGCCTTGAGACATGTACGGGCCCTTCTTCAAAACACACACATGCACACGCACACACATACACACACACCTGTATGTCAATGCACTAACTGCAAGCCAGGAGGTGTGTTGCAAACAACCCAATGTTTGTGTTTGTGTCCATAACACATGATTTATTCAGTGTTGTATGTTGAGAGTGTTGCAGCACTGATGCTGTTTGAGATGCTAGACACACACACACACCTGTACATCACTGACCACATGCCAGGAGGCGTGTTGCAAGCAGCCCTGTGCTTGTGTTTCAGAAAGTGACACATGTGTACCAGTTCTGTTTGAAATGCTACACACACACATACAGACACACACATACATGTACACGCCAGCAAACACATAATAGTATTTCCCTCCACAAATGTTCACCACAGCAAATGTAGACCCCTGAACTGGATCATGTGTCGGGTTAGTGCGTCCCTGAGAATTGGAATCACTCAGAGATCATCAGAAATGGGATTTATATTTACCACACGAATAAAATTAAAGCAAACACACACAGGAGGGGGAGGGATGAGGAACAAATACAAACGGCTCATGTGAGTAAAGCGGCGGCGGGGCTTAACGGAGGCACCCGACCTCGGAGGAAACAAAGTCAATATGACATCACTAGCGATGTTAATCATTTACAGACGATTTCCCAATGCTCCAGCTGGAGTAGATAGGAGTAGCTGCTGATTGGTCAGGATAATGTTGAGGCTGTGGAGGTCAGTAACAAACCGAAGCGAGGTAGTGCGTTTCAGTGCTTTATTTCCAGAGCCACACACAACAACCACAACAGTGCGTTTAAATCCCCCGCTTCCCATAACACACCCCTTAATCCCGTGACATCACATCCTGTCTGGTGCGAGACCACACCCCCTAGTGTCCACCACACAGCCCCCCCCCGAACACCCAGACAGTCCCCACACAACCTGCGAGAGGATAATCCTCAGTCTCTTAGAGGCGGCTTTATGATGCGACCCCACCGACTGCGTCTAACAGTGGGCAGCGGCTGGCAAGACATTGGGGCAGGGGGCAGGTGGGCTGACTTGCCAGCACGGTCTGCTGCTGAGAGAGGAGGGCGGCCGCGGCGTGGCACCCGAGCCACCTCCACTGGCTCGTCTGGAATGAGATGGGCAGGTTTAATGCGGTCTATCGAAACCCGCTCCAAACGTCCCCCAACATCCACCACAAACGTCTTTGGCCCAGCCTCAACCACCCGAAAAGGTCCATCATAAGGAGGCTGGAGCGGTGAACGGTGGGCATCGTGACGGATAAAAACGTACTCTGCAGAGAGAAGATCCTTTGGAATGTACGATCTGGGGAGACAGTGATGGGCAGGCACCGGGACGCAAACCCTGGCAGAATCCTGGACCACCGGACGGGGCACTATGGCCGGCCAGGGGGCAGAAGCATCCGGGAGGAACTCCCCGGGGACCCTCAGTGGTTGGCCGAACACCAGCTCTGCTGATGAGGACTGCAGATCTTCCTTTGGAGCCGAACGTAGGCCCAACAAGACCCATGGCAGACGATCTATCCAAGAAGGGTCCGTGAGTGTGGCCCGAAAGGCGGCCTTCATCGAGCGGTGAAACCGCTCGCAAAGTCCATTGGCCTGTGGATTGTATGCCGTGGTGCGGTGCAGCTTCACCCCCAGGCTCTTTGCCACCGCCGTCCACAGCTCGGAGGTAAACTGGGGGCCCCTGTCAGATGTCAGATCAGAGGGCGTACCAAACCGAGCCACCCAGGCAAAGATGAATGCCCGGGCCACCTCCTCTGTTGTGGTGGAAGACAGGGGCACAACCTCCGGCCACCTGGTGGTCCTGTCCACCATGGTAAAGAGGTGAGTAAAACCCCTAGAGGGGGGAAGCGGACCCACCAGGTCCACGTTGACGTGGTCAAACCGCCTCTCTGGGATGAGAAATGGCTCCAGCGGGGCTTTAGTGTGCTTGTGGACCTTGGCTCGCTGACAGGCCACACACGCAGCAGCCCATCCCCGGATGTCTTTTCGGAGGCCAGGCCAGACAAACCTCGCCCCCACCAGCTTTACCGAAGCCTTCACCCCCGGGTGCGAAAGGGAATGCAGAGAGTCGAAAATCCGGCGGCGCCAGCTAGAGGGGACCAAGGGGCGGGGCTGGCCTAGGGACACGTCGCAAAGGAGCTTGGCTCCGCAATCCTGAAACACCACATCCTCCAAGCGCAGCCCAGTCACAGCCGACCGAAAACCCTGGATCTCTGTATCCCTGAGCTGGTCAGCAGCCATAGTGGCGTAGTCCACACCCAAATGCATAGAACTGATCTGGGCCCTAGAGAGGCAGTCAGCCACCAAGTTGTTCTTGCCCGCTACATGCTGAATGTCCGTCGTAAATTCTGAAATGGCAGAAAGGTGGCGCTGCTGCCTCGCCGACCATGGCTCAGTGGTCTTGACCATGGCAAAGGTGAGGGGTTTGTGGTCCACGAAAGCGGTGAACTCACGGCCCTCTAGCAGGAACCTGAAATGCCGTGTGGCCAGGAAAAGAGCCAGCAGCTCTCTGTCAAATACACTGTATTGCCGCTCATTGTCCCTAAGTGCCCTGCTGAAGAAGGCCAAGGGTTGCCATGCGCCCTTCACCCACTGCTCGCAGACTGCCCCCACAGCAAAATCTGAGGCGTCCGTTGTTAGAGCCACAGGAGCAGCAGCCACTGGGTGTGCAAGCAAAGCAGCATTAGTGAGTGCAGTCTTAGCGTCCTCAAATGCCTGCACCCTCACCGGCGACCAGTCCACTGGTGCACTGGCCTTTTGATTCCGCAGCACCTCGTAAAGCGGGCGCAGCAGGTGAGCTGCCCTGGGAATAAAACGGTTATAAAAGTTCACCATGCCGAGGAACTCCTGCAGGGTCTTGACCGTCCGGGGTTGTGGAAAAGCAGATATAGCCTCAACCTTAGCAGGCAGGGGAACTGCCCCCAAAGGAGAGACGCGGTGGCCCAGGAAATCAATGGTCGTCAGGCCAAACTGGCACTTGGCTGGGTTGACAATCAGTCCATGTTCACTTAGCCGACCAAAAAGCAAACGCAGGTGCGACAGATGCTCCTCAGGAGAAACACTGGCCACCAGGATGTCGTCCAGGTATACAAAAATAAAAGGCATGTCCCTTAACACCGAATCCATCAACCTTTGAAAAGTCTGTGCTGCCCCTTTCAGGCCGAATGGCATCCGTAGGAATTCAAAAAGTCCAAATGGGGTGATGACAGCAGTCTTTGGGATGTCCTGTTGATGGACCGGCACCTGGTGGTAACCTCGCACTAAATCCACCTTAGAAAATATCGCAGCCCCTGCCAGGTGCACAGAGAAATCCTGGATGTGCGGGATGGGGTATCGGTCAGGAGTGGTGGCATTGTTGAGACGGCGAAAGTCCCCGCAGGGGCGCCAACCCCCCTCCCGCTTGGGGACCATATGCAGGGGGGAGGCCCATGGGCTTTTCGACCGGCGCACAATGCCAAGCTGCTCCATGGTTGTAAATTCCCTTTTCGCAATGGCAAGCTTGGCAGCATCCAAACGTCGTGCCCGAGCGAAAACCGGTGGGCCGACCGTAGCGATGTGATGCTCTACACCATGCTTTGCCACTGCAGCACAGAACGTCGGGGTGGTCAGAGCCGGAAAATCAGCGAGGAGTCGCTGATATACGTCCCCCGTAGCAAGGGCATTGGCGAGGGCATACGGCACGGATCTTCCCAGCGTGCAGGGGTATGTGGCAAACGAGACGGCATCAATCAGGCGGCGGTTCGCCACATCCACCAGTAGTCTGTGTTCGCACAAGAAATCCGCACCCAGTATAGGTACCGAGACAGAAGCGACGATAAATTCCCAATTAAAACGTTGTCCATTAAAACACAGAGTCACAAACCTCGTGCAGAAGGTGCGAATGGGTGTACCATTCGCCGCATCCAACGGGGGTCCAACGCTGTCAGTCAGGGCATCCGCGGCCGAAGCCGGCAGGACACTTCGCTGAGCGCCCGAGTCCACCAGCAGGCGGCGCCCGGACAACTCGTCCTCCACAAAAAGCAGCCGTTCTGCAGCACCAGCGCCCACAGCTGCTACTGAGCGCCGGTCTTCGCGTTTCCCTGGTTCTGGAAAGAGCAGGGTGGAATACAGCGCCTGGCCTTGGCACCAAAACGGCGATGGTAAAAACAAAGCTCCCGCTTGTCCGTCCGGCGCGCCGTCACCACGGCAAAGGTCGGCGTTGCCCAATCCTCCGGCGGGGGTTGCGGCTGTACCGGAAACACGGCATGCACGGGAGAGCACCGGGACGCCAGCAGGATCCTGTCGGCCTCTTCCGCCAACCCCCGGTAATCCTTCGTGCGCGTGAGAGGCGAGGTGGCGAGCACCAGCGCCAGCATATTTTCCATCAGCTCCGTGGGCTTTGCGTCCCCCAAGCCATTGAGGGACAACAGGCGCTCCGCGCGCTCGGCGTCGGAGAGCTGGAACACCCGCAGCAGCAGAGTCTTCAGCGCGTCATACTTCCGTACCTGCGGCGGGTCCCTCAGCAGCCCCATGACGCGACGGGTGGTAGAAGAGTCCAGGGCAGCGACGACGTGGAAATACTTAGTTTCATCTGCCGTGATCCCGCGGAGGTGAAACTGTGCCTCGATGTGCTGGAACCAGGGATCCGGGTCATGCTGCCAGAACTCAGGCAGCTTGATGGTAGCCGCAAAAACCGCGGGGGAAGCGGCAGTAATCTGCGCCGAGCTTCCCGGCTGATCGTCAATACCGGCATCCATCACGTCAGAGTCACCAATTGTGGAGGTCAGTAACAAACCGAAGCGAGGTAGTGCGTTTCAGTGCTTTATTTCCAGAGCCACACACAACAACCACAACAGTGCGTTTAAATCCCCCGCTTCCCATAACACACCCCTTAATCCCGTGACATCACATCCTGTCTGGTGCGAGACCACACCCCCTAGTGTCCACCACACGGCTTATATTTTATATGAACACTTTGGGTGTAATCAACACTAGTGATGATGTAAATGTTACTTTAACATATGGTTTGATTTCCATAAAATGTGTATTCATTGACTTTAATGTACTTCATTATCTGGCCTACAATTCCACTACCACCAGATTTCTGTTCATTAAATAGTCCATGGACCTTTCATATCTGAGTGATGGCAGATGATGATCAGTCATATTACACATAGCTGGAGAGGTCACTGGAGAGTATAACTTCATGAACTAATTGTGAACATAAGCTGTTGGTTGCCAATGCGACCCAATAACAGAATTAGGCTTATGGTACCAGAATATAAGTGTAGGATAATAGCTTTTACATGTCAGTAGAATGGGAACACTAGAGATTTGGAAGTATTTTTATAATGATATTATATGCTGCAATTCATGTTGATTTGTGCTATTTGGGTTGCAACTAACAACTATTTTAATAGTCAATTAATTAATCTATTGATTTTTGAAACAATTAATCTATTAGTTGTTTGGTTGATAAAATGGTGTAAAATCAAGCACTCCTTACCAAAGACAAATATTTGACCTACAATGTCCACAACCATCTACAACCCAAAGATCATCAGTTTACAATTATAGAAGTCTAAGAAACCAGAAAATAATCCAATTTGACAAGATGGAACCAGAGAATTTGCACATTTTCTGCTTTAAAATGACTCAAATCAATTATCAAAACAGTTGGTGATTAACTTTATTGGTGGCAAATAATCGATTAATCATTGGAGTTCTCGTTTAGTTCCTTGTCTTCTTGCAATATTTGAACACATTATTGCAGCTTATCTTTCATCCTCTCAACTTTTTTCATTTTCTTTTTTCCTGACTGTGCAGACTGATAGTGAATTAAGACAAGCTTCACCTGTCACCTGTCTCCAATTGGAAATAAATGTTATTTTACAGCTAATCCATTGTCTGCTTTATTTACCTTGACTAAGTATGCCTACTGTTACTATTTTAATTGTAACCATTATCATTTTTATAATTATCTTATAGTATATATGATCTTATCAGTCATCTGAAGACTCACTGTGGTGTTTATCCAAATTTGTTCACATTGATGTCAGAGGTTGTATTAATATTTATATTATCGTAGATGTTGACATGATCAGAAAGATGGTTTCAAAGAAGTCAGTGATGGGGATTACATAAAGTCACAGTGGCGTGTTGTTCTTCAGCCCTACCATCTCATATATTCCTTTCACCTAACTGATACAATCTGTTCAGACAGTAAAACGTGCGCAGGCAATTTACACAGCTCAGCTGTACATTGCTATCACCATTCAAGGCACCTTTTTAGTTTTTTTCTAATACTTCTAATACCAACCACCAGTGTCTATGTCTATTTCTTGTCCCTTTTTTCATCTCTACCCAGACTGAACCCACAGTGTGTATGTATAGAACACAACGAAAATAGTCAGCAACATTATGTCGTAAACAATTTTTCTATCAGTCTGAATTACTTGGCCTATCAACACAAAACTGGTTTATAGTTTGAGGTCCACACTCTCCAAATCACTTTCACACATAACCTGAAAAAAGACATTGACTTTGAGGGAATGGGTGGTTCTAAAATGCTAAATCCTTTTTTTAGGTTTTAGGACACAATCAGTGCTACTAACTATTCAACATCAGGCAAGAGGTCTGATGTTAGGTTATTGTTATTTTTTGTAAAGAGAAATCTTTAAGCTACTAGTTGTTAAGAAATGTTCAAAAGATAAGCTCAACAAGCTATTCTAGATCACCTAGCTAACCCTAGCTAACTCTAACCCTCCCTGGTGATGCTAGCACACAGTGAAGTGATCTGCAAAACTAGCTGAATTTCTTGGAGAAAACCTTTTACTTCCTCTTGCTCCGCAGCCTTTTTGTCTTCCAGCCACTGTATCCAGAGCTCCAGACTCCCTCTTTATGTTGTTTAACATTTAAAATACAGTAATGAAGAAGAAAAGAGCAAGCCGTTAGCGATGGAATATCAGCCTTTATGGGCATCTTTATTGAACTAACATTTAACACTTTCCATTTGTCTTATCATTTTACCCATGGCACCTTACAGTTTAATGAGGGCAGACATGGTTAATGAGCATTTCCTCAATGTCTTTGTGTCAGTATCTCATTTTCTCTACTGAGGTATACTCTTTATATATAAAGTGAAATTCCTTCAAACTAAATTCCACTTCAACATTTTTCTCATAGTTTTTGTTGACTGTAATTTTACTGCAAACACCTCAACTCCAATTAACCAGAGACCAACTGTGAAGTGATAATCATGTCAACTGTTCAGCAGGTTGTTTTGTCAAAGGCGTCAAGTTATGCTCATTTGTTGGATTCTTTTATTAAGGGTTTTTTTTTTCACACTGCTTTTTTTCAGGCTTCTTTTATGTTCTGTGGATTCAAGCACTATGACATGAAAGAACATTTAGAGAAAATCCACATAATTTTATAGCATGAAGATGTCAAGATTTGAAGGAGCTCTCTGGTAGAGACTTTATATCGCTGCTATTTTCCAAAGCAGCCAGATGTTTTAAAACGTCCATTTTTATCTCTATGGATCCATATCACAAATTTGCCTGACAGGACTTTACAATCTGTACAGCATCAAGTATCCTCTATCCTTAGACCCACAATTCAAAAACATTAACAGGAAAAATGGAAGAAAACTCAGGAGGAGCAACAACTTAGGGATCAGGAAATAGAGAACAGAGAAATTACAGTATGGGCGAAAATAAGATGGAAACATGATGAGAAACATGATGATTTCATAAATTTGCAGTCCAAGATGTAAGTGGTAAGGAGGATAGCTTTTTTACTATATTAGTCCATATGAAAATATGGGCAGTAAATCAGAAAATATTTAAAAAATATAAAAGTTTTAATTTCTCGTTTGACAGCCAAAAATCTATGTATATTCAGACCCCTTAAAATGTGGATTTGACTTTTCTGTTGCCTCAGCATCATCAAAAGCAGCTGTTTAGCATACCAATAAACAACTCATAAACAGTAATTTTCCATAATTACAATATAGTAATCATTTTACATGGATTTATCTACATTTTTTTGTTTTTTTATTGACAAATAAATAGATCAATAGGCGTATTAGCACCCATAAAACAAGAACTTTTTATATAACAACAAATGTACTGACACTGCTAATAATTCAGATCTGTTATACTTGACATGAAATATTTTGTATTAATGTATGTTTAAAGAAATAAAATGATATACCAGTCATAACATTTAAATCTTTTAGTTAGTCTAATATTGAGTTGGATTATCTTAAATTATTGTATTCTTGACAGAAAAGGTTGCTATTTGACGTTTTTTTCTTAATTTTATTCAGTTTAGTTTTGTCTTTTTAAAATAAAATTGTATTTATGTATTTACTTATTTAAATTGAAACCAGTAAAATAATCTTCCAAAGGAATAGAATAATTCAAGATAATTCAATATTGGACTATCTGTACTAAATAGAAAATATTGTTAACCTGATAAGACTTGATTTTTTTTCAATGAAAAATTTGAATAATATATTATATATTAAGTGTAATATGAAATACACATATTTGATGTTATTTTACATTAGACATGTACATCCACAATCATTGTATTGACATCTTCATAGATTTTTCAGGAATTAGTTTCAGTCAACATACAAAGTAGATGCAGCACGGACAACACGTATGACACATATGACACATATGATATCTCATGCTTCAGAACTTTTTTTTCATCCATTTTGATTCCCTTCATGAGTTGCCTTTAAATCTGTGGTGGCCTGAGCTGCAGAAAGTTGTGTTTTTTCAGCATCATCATGGTCCTGTGTGACAGTGAAAGATCCAGCCTGCCCAGGGCCACATAATTATGTTTCTGTTTTAGGTATTTATATAGCAAACACTCGCTCCTCCATTTTTTATTTCTCATGAATTTGTTTGTGGTGAATGAGTCATTACCAGACAATGGAGTTAAACACTGTTTCAGGAACACATGAAGAAAGCGATTGTGACTGTGTTTTCCCTCCTCCTCCTTCCTCCCTGTTGAATTAGCGTTTTGCTGCATTTGAATAGAAAAACAATGTGAAGTGAAATACACTGAGGGGCTCATTCTCCCTTTCCATCTCAATTTCTTTCCTTCTGATTCCCTCTGTTGCTTTCATTCTTCTGTCTTAAACTCTCTTTCTCCACTCAAAACTGGGAGATATTACATCTAGCATGAAGCAAATAGATTATGTCACCAATTATCTGCTGCTGCTGCTTGTGTTTCCAGATAGAAACTTGTGTCTGTGTCAGTTTATTGCTGTTATAGCTAGCTAGCTTCTGGCCTCTGATTTTTCCTGCTGGAGCTCATCGCTTAATTGAACTACCCTTAGTCATATTATAATATATACATATTATTATTAATTATAATTAATAATGTATAATTGTAATGCTAAGAAAGCTAGTCTGACACATTTGCTCTAGGTGGATAAAATGTCTCAACCATTGTTGTTTTGTGGTAAGCCCTCAATATTAAATAGTTATGATAAAATAACCTGAATCTCCAGCAGTACCTATTTTTTGTCAGCCAAATCTTTACCATTTTTTGTGTTAAACTCAGAAAAAAAGAATCAGCCAATGGGGTATCAGTTATGTCATATATACTTTTATATGAATCTACAAGAAAATGTGATTTGTCTCATTATCTGTCAGCAGCTAAAGTTACAGTAACTGTCAGTACTTAAAGTCTTTATGTTTATTGTTTGGTTTTGTTGGGTGTAGATTTGTTATTAATAGTTATTAAACAATTGTCAAAGGTAAATAATTAACAAAATGAAATAATTATGAATTAGCTTTTAATAATAACAGGGCACCAGCCTGGATCAGAGATCAATAACACCTTAGATAATCTTATAAAAGTGGTTATTTTATCATACATATCCATTTTTATATGAACAATGAATTCTCTTCTCACACAAGTTTATCACAAAATTAAAATGCCAATAATCTCTTTAACTGTATATATATATATATATATATATATATATATATATATATATATATATATATATATATATATATATATATATATATTAACATTAATTAATTAATTAGTAATCAATCAATAAATGACGCAAGTAAAACTATATACAGAACAGTGAACTATTAACGTGTGTTTTAAATGTGCACGTAGTAAGAACTTTAATTAGCTAGTAGGAGCTTGTCCTTCAATTTGTTTTTTTTGTTTTTTTCCTGTACAGTTTCACAGATCATAATGACAAATGAAGGACAGAAGTATCAAACTCTCTTCATGTAGCACACATGTTCAGGGATCTGAGTTGATTCCTGAAGCAGCTCCGTCTCCATTCACCCCGTCCTGCTGCTGATCCTGCTGATTAAAACCGAATTAGACAAAACTCCACCATTGTTACTACACATGATTCACACTCTGGTTGTCAGGTTTAGTCTCCATTGGTCCATTGTGCTCTGCTTTTCACTGCTCTGTCCTGCCTTTAGCAGTCCCGCCGCTTCAGCACACCACATGCCTACTGTAAGCAGGATTAATAATTACAAGTTCATCCATTATTCATTGGATGAATAAGCAGCCCACAGTCTGGTAAACAGGCATTGTCCATTCACAGCTTGACTTTTTTGCTTTCAGTCTTCACATATTCATCATGATTTTCATTGGTTTTCAGTCGAATACTAGATTAAATATAGGCAATAAAATGCAGTAGAGGGTGACCTCTGACCTCCAGCTGGTGATCACCAGAGGGGTACTACCCGTCAGCATGAACCCTCCAAAAAACAAGGGTACTTTTACAAAAATGCATTCAATAAGGCTTTTTATCTTCTACCTGTGACGCAATGAAAAGACAACCCCATTCTCAGGTGGTGGTGTTATCGCTGCTGAATCACATTTCACTGTTTATTCAGGATTAAAAATAATGTGGCTCTGTGGTTGCTGCATTAAAATTCACTCACATTTAAATAAAAAAAAAATGTACAACAGAAGCACACACCTTCTTCTCTGTTTTAATCCCTGTTTTAATCCCTGCAATCATGTTGTGACACACATACCTTGGCTGCCAAATATTAATGTGTGATTATAGGGCAGTTATGATTACTGCTTAGTCCTACTAAGAAAAAAAAAATAGGGTCATAATGTTGTTGCTAAAGTTGACTTTAGTGCAATTCAAATACCCTATATATATATATATATATATATATATAGTAGTGTTCAAAATAATATCAGTCCAATCTGACTAATCAGAATAAACCAGGTTTTTATTAGATTTTTATTGCTACATGGAAAACACTTTACCAGCAGGTGCAGTAGATTCTAAGACCCTGTATTCATGATATCACGCTCTTAAGGCTGTGACATTAGGTGAAAGGGGTGTGTTCAATAAATAGCAGTGTGACATTCAATCAGCAATGTCATCAATTTAGTAAAAAAACAGGTGTGAATCAGGTAGTTCCTGTTTCAGGATGAAGCCAGAACCTATTAAACATGCATTTCTCTTTGAAAGTCTGAGGAAAGAAGAACAGCATACTTTGATTAAAAAGTTCAATTGAGAGGGTAAAACTCTTAAAGGGGTGCAAAAATTATAGGCTGTTCACCTAAAATGATCTCCAATGCCTTAAAATGGAGACAAAACCAGAGACAGGTGGCAGAAAATTAAAATTAAGTATTAGAATGGATGGAAGAATAACACATCAACTGGTCTGAAGAGAAATGGAGAAACATTTTGTGGACTGATGAGAGTAAAATTGTTCTTTTTGTCCAAGAGCCACAGACAGTTTGTGAGATGACCCCCAAACTCTGAATTTAAGCTGCAGTTCACTCTGAAGACAGTGAAGATGGTGCTGTAGCATCATGATATGGGGATGTTTTTCCTGCTATGGTGTCAGGACTATATATCGCATAGCAGGGATCATGGATCAGTTTGCATAGTTTGCATATGTCAAAATACTTGAAAACGTCATGTTGCCCCTTGCTGAAGAGGAAATGTTATGGAAGGTCAGCCCAATCCCTGGACCACACCTACACACAAAAACACACTGAATGCAATTTTATACCACTTTGCTATTTTAATGTAAAAAATGTAACATTTAGGACTGATTTGAATTAATATGAAAAGGCAGAAAAATCACAACAGGACATTTTTAGCATTTTGCTGTGAAAATGTAACATTTAGGCCTCGGACTAATTATGGAATATGCATGAAGCTCACAACTTATTCAACGATATTAGTGATCACTTTTATACTGATGTCAACTTATTCACAGGGAAATCATAACATTTTTATCATTTTAATGTGAAAACATCAACGCGACACGTAGAGCCTAGTTTATACTACTGCTACGTAGCTACATCGTCAAAGCGGACCGCAAGGGCTGTGATTGGTCAGTTCAGCTCCTCCAGGGCTGTGATTGGACAGTTCAGCCGTGGTGGTCTCCAGTCTCTTCCACTGTAGATTTGCAATAAAATCATTTTTTGTTGATATCAATGAGCTACAAACACATGTGCTGCATCCCGGTTGTCTATAGGAGTCTATAATGGGTCTATAATGTATCTTAATGCCACATTATACAAGGGTGTTACAGAAAATTGTGTCTTGCATTGGACTGCACAGCATTTTTTACCTTTCTAGTCTTTGGACCACTGAAAACACATTAAACTCCAAGTGTACATTCATCCACATACATACACTGATGGCAGTGACTGCCATAGAAGGTGCCAAATCCTTGTCAGCTTGTAATTATTCACAACCATTGTAAACATTCGCACAGCCAACAGGAGCAATTCAGGGTTAATTATCTCATCCAAATTGGCAGTTCAATTCCCAAGGACACTTCGACACAGGGACGTGTCCTTGGTTAGGAGCTGGCAATCGAAACAATAATCTTGCCATTGGCAGATGACCACTCTGTTACGCTATGAACAAATTCAGCTCCATTGAGAAGGAAGTTTTCCAGCCTCATCCAACACCTTTAATTCAGGCCCTACTGTCCAAAATTAGTTTTGACATCACTAATGGTCTTAAGGTTGAATGGAAGCTAATCTTTGCAGAAAACATCTTGTGGACTGATTTCATATATCTCTCTTTTGTTTTATCACACCACCCATTTTCTCCCCATTCCACCATATATCTATGAGCCCACTCTACATTCAATCCTCTTTGTCTCTGTTATTTTCCCTTCTCTTCATCCTTGACATCTTTCTTTCTTTCTCATCTTTCTTTCTTCAAGCCAAACAAAAGCAAGGGAAGAGGACGATAACTCTAACAACTGAGCCTTCATTTCACACAATGCAAAATTACAATCCATGGGAAATGGCTCCCCGGTTGTTCTTGCATTATTTCCCATCAGTACAGATCAAACCTTGTGGAGCCAAGTGTGACAAACAATCACAAAGTTTCATTACGGAGCTTAACGCCAAGAGGAGGAGAGGCAGGAAGTGATTTTTTTCCTCCCCCAGTAGTGGCAAAATCACTGCTGTGGGACCTGATCCTTCAGGGAACCTGAGCCTCAGCTGAGGCAGGGGACCAGGGGACTCACTGCATGACTGAAATGAATGTAGCACTTCTTATAGTTGCCACTCAGGTTGTTTAATTTCAGTGCAATGAATCCAGATGAATATGAATGATACCAGCACACACACACGCATGCACGCACACACACACACACACACACACACACATACATACTCTAATCAAACGAAGATAGTGAACAAACACAAAATGACAACAATATTGACAGAAAGGAAATGAGATTTGGGTAAAAAAGATGGATTACAGAATTCAATATGTTTTGAGTGCTGAAATTAAGTCATCGTTGTCAAGCATCGGAAATTGGAATAATGCTTCATTTGATTCGTAGTCTTGATGACTTGGTCTTTTACTCAAGTATTTCCTGCACTAAAGCTACACTTGACTATAAAAATGGTGACTGATTTTGTTCAGATGAGTTTCAAAACAGTGTGTTTCAATTTTATATTTTGTTTATTTTAAATTGAGGGTTATAACAATTATTGAAAGGTGTTTTTTGTATCAGTGGCATTGTGACTTGAAATTTAAATATGATACAATTATTCTTATACAAAAGAAAGGCGTTAAAAACATGGAAAAAATTGTTAAATATTTTCTGGGCCTAGTTAGTGTTGCAGTAATTAATTGATTAATGTAATAGTCTGAACTTTAAGTCTACCTTTAGCTACTCTGACCATAGGCCTTTTGGAACAGGAATGTTTTCAGTATAACCTTAAATACACAGACAGTGTTGGCCTCTTTAATATCAGTTGGGAGTTGGTTCCATAACAAAGGGGCTTGGTAACTAAAGGCTCTAGCCCCTACTGTACTTTTATGGACCCGTGGAACTACCAGTAGACCTGCATTTTGAGAGAGTGCTTTTGTTTGGATGGTACAGGACCAGAGCATCTTTAAGATAAGAGAGGCCCATACCATTAATGGTTTTATAAGTTAGAAGTAGGATTTTAAATGTAATTCTCAACTCAACAGGAAGCCAATGAAGGGCTTGGGCTTGGAGTATAGGGCTGATGTGCTCTCTTCTATTAGTTAGTTAGTAAATGAGCTGCTGCGTTTTGAACCAGCTGGAAACTTTAGGGAACGTTTAGGACACGTTATGAGTAGGGAGTTACAGTAATCTAGTCTAGATGTAACAAATGTATGGATTAGTTTTTCAGCGTCATTTTTAGATAGGATATTTCTAATTTTGGCTATGTTACGCAGGTGAAAGAAGGCTGTTCTACAGGCTTGATTAATATGAGTTTGAATGATGCTCAAATAAAACTAGGTTTTTAACTGTGGCACTGGAGGCTATCCTCACATTATCCAGAGTGACTATCTGCTCAGATAGGGACTCTCTAACACTTTTAGGGCCTAATATAATAACTTCAGTTTTATCAGGGTTGAGTAACAGATAATTAACTGACATCCAGGTCTTTATGTCTCTAACACAGGCGCTTAGTTTATGTACTAGCCTGATCTGATCGTTTTTAATTGATAAGTATAGCTGCGTGTCGTCTGTGTAGCAGTGGAAATTAATGCCATGTTTTCTAATAAAATTACCCAAAAGCAGCATATATAGAGTAAACAAAATGGGACCAAGGACCGACCCTTGTGGGACACCAAAAGTGCTGGTTAACACTAACAAACTGGAACCTATTAGATAGGATTTAAACCAGGAGAGAGTGGATCCTCTAAGGCCTATGTCCCGTTCCAATCTTTTGACCTCCAATTTTGTCCTTCATCAAAGTAAAAATATCAAATGACAGTGACATTATAATCATAATCTAACATTTAGTTTGTTTTTCTTTATGGAACATGTATATAAAAGCAACACTACAGTTGTTTTGGAGTAGAGATGGAAATCAAGAGCTGGTTCTATTAAAGACTGAGTTCCACAATTTTATCACTGTGCCTCATTTAGACTGCATAACGCTAGATTTCTTTTCAGTAGTCATTTATGAAAAAATCACTAGTGACTAAACAAATCCATCATCTAAAATTTTTAAATGAAATTAAATTGCCAGCTAACTGAGATTAATCTAAAGCAAAAGGGATTGAATCATCAAACTTAATAAAGTAAAAGTAATCAATGTATAAATATATGTTGAAATCGCCAGGATTAGAGCTAGTTGGTTAGTTAAACAAGGTTCCATAAGATTACATCATGATGTAGAGAATGTGACTAAATTGCAATCTGATAATGGGCTCTTTCCCATCTTGGTAAGAGTTAATTCTCCTTGGGAACAATGTAAAATTAGGCAGATCACCTGGCTTCAATGTTAAGGTGGAAGACACTGTAGAGGCAACTAAAAACTATGTCACATATTTAGGACATGAACTGGACTAGTCTCTCACGGGGGGAGAAGATAGGGTTTGAAAGTTATAGCCAAAGTCATAGAAAACATAAAATATCTGTCTCGAAAGGCAAAGCTTTTTAGATCTAAAAACCTTGAAGTTGCTGGTGATGGCAATAGTTCAACCCCACTCTAATTCCTGCGAGTATGATGCAGTTGCACCAGTACCACTAAGTATATCAAAATGGAGCCACAGAACCCAGAACAACTTAATATAAGTTGCATTAAATTTACCTTCCTGTGTCCTTGTTGGCCATTCAGCTCATGAGAAGTAAATTGGTTGTCAAATGAAGACAGTCCATCTTTTGAAGCTGGGTCGTGCCCACAGAATAATGAATGGCTCCATTACTAAGCATTTGGAAATACATTTTAAACTTGTCATGGGGTCTCATGGCTGTGCCACAATAGCAAGTAGAACAGATGAATTCCCCTGTAGGTTTAAAACATATTTCTGTACATAGCTGCTATACATAAAATGAAATAATCAACCCTCTTATTTGAGGGAATAACTATGGTGATCCTATTTAAAAGTGCAGTGAAGAGATAGTTACTGAGAAGCTCAGCCAATTAGTATTTAATACTTGTTCAATTCTATGTATGGTGTTTTTTATGGTAAATGTTATAAGTTTTATGTCTTAATGTGGGTATGTATGAGCCTTATGTTTTGTTTTGGGGTTTTTTTCTATGCTGTTGATAGTGTTTTATAATGTACTTTGCTAAACCCCATGATTTGACAGATGAGGACCAGGATGGAAATAAGTCAAGGGTAAAACGGATTTTATTTGGTATAATTCCTCTTCTTATGTACACTGATGGTTTGGCTTGGTGGGGCTTTTAAAGCATATACATTTTAACATCTGCTAGATAAAATAAAATTCAATACATTAGGTGATGGTAAATAAAACCAGCATGCTGTGTTTATATTTAAAATTAATCCTGGAAAAGCGAGAAATGGTTGTTTTGGATGAGAAATTAGTTTCTCAGCAATACAAAATGTAATAGGAATGAAATACTGTTTAACAAAAAGTAGAAAAGTATTGACAGTGATCTTTATGGAGTCTCAATAATGGTAACAACATCTATGATGTATTAATTGTACAAATTAATGTATTAATTGGAGCTAATTTTGACTAGTTTTGACATTTTGAGCTCAACATTTGTGACTGTTGCCATTTTGTAGAAAAAATCAAATTTAAAATGGCTACAGACTTTTTTTTAAAAAAAGGGAAAATATTATGATCTCTAGCTGAAATTTTTCAACATAATCCTGGGTGACAACTAAGCAGACACACGGCAGAGAATAATTAATGAGTGTTTCATTTGCATTTTTTTCACTGCCATATTATTGTAGAGAAGAACTTTTGCACCTCAGATTGACTTTCTTCCCCAATGTCAAACAAAAAAAGTTACATTTCCTCCACATATTAAAATGTCACTGTGTTAAAATCTCTTTGAATACAGCCTGTTGACACCTGCTGACATGCAGTATTTTCTGTCTGCCACTCCAACATGAACTCATAAAACTGTCAAGAGTGAAAAAGTGAGAAACATGGTGCCAAATATAGTTTCACTTCAGGTCTACCTGTTTTCTCTCCTGAAACCTTTCACCTTGTTGAAAGCACCACAGGACAGTGTGTCAGTCAGTTTCACACCTGCAGCTCTCACATTGAGCTTCCTGCTATGTATAAACTGGCTCAGGTAATACAAATTCTTTTTTTTTTTTTTTTTTTTTACAGCATTTTTTATTCCAAGTGGTAAAACATTTGTTGGCAACAGTTCCACACTTTGGATTTGTTAAAACACCTTAGATGGATGTAGGTTTATGACATTCAACTAAGGTTTACGACATGAGACTTTTTAAAAGGTAAAAAATATACCTTCTTGTTAATAAGGTTGAGGTTGCCATGAATCTAATTTGCAGCCAATGATCTTATGAACGTAGCCCCATTTGATATCTGACCTGCTTGATGTTTACAGTACATGTACAGCACTCCTGGGAGTATTTAACAGATAAGCATCCTTCCTTGGTGCTTCTCATTTGGTGCAATGCTCAAGATACTTCAAAGTACTTTAGAGAAGCCCACACTTCAATTTAACCCATTTAATCCGAAATACTTCCTAACCTATAACCTTCATGCCCTTTTTAGATTTTTTGTTGTTGTTGGTTTAGTCAGTTTAGTTATATGAAATATTAGGTTGTATATTAATATGTATACCTAATATTTGTACTCATATTTTATATGAAGTATTAGGTTTAGTTCATGAAATATTAGGTTTCATACTCGGTCACAATAGTGAATGATGGGAAGTGTAGTCAGAATTGTACAATTAGAGTCATTCACACAATAGAAATATAAAACAGTATAGTTGAGAATGAGATATGGTAGGAATTTACTTCATAACTTTATTACTGTGGTTTATGTAACACAGTATTTGGACCTGTAAAATGTTTATCCCTCTTATGAGCAAAATATATACATATAGGGCTATCATTTTCAAAATATATCCATAGTGGACCCTTTAAAGAATATATGTACAAAATATTATCATTTTTAATGATGTACGGCAAATATGGGGTTCCCCTGTTTGAAAGATCACAAATCACCACCTCTACCTACCAACCTACATACCTACATACCTACCTAGCTACCTACCTACCTACCTACCTACCTACCTACCTACCTACCTACCTACCTACCTACCTACCTACCTACCTACCTACCTAGCTACTACTATCTATCTATCTATCTATCTATCTATCTATCTATCTATCTATCTATCTATCTATCTATCTATCTATCTATCTATCTATAGATAGACACATATACGATAGCACATACAATGCTATGATAGCAAATGTATGTAATGCATTTAGCATTGAAAAACTGGCCTGTCAAAAAGATGACGTGTCTGAATAGCAATACTAAAAAAGTGTTGGACAACTAGCATGTCTAAAGCAGCAAACTGCTTCTTTTTATTTTTATCACATTTTAATAATTGTCCTCTTTTGTGTTTTAGCAAAGTGGGTTATATTTGCTTCCTTATTTTGCATATCCAACATTCTGCTCAGGATTATTCAACTTGGTGTGCTTTCTATTTGTGATGTTTTGATTGTTCATTGTTTTAAACACCCTCTTCCTGTACTAAAAGTGTTCCACCTGGAACAAATCTAAATGTCCCCGTCAGTGAACGCGGCTTCTGTAGAGGATTCATGCTGACACAGGTCCTGGGCTGGGGCTCATCACAGAGGATTAGCTCTTATTGGAGCTGAGTGCGGTCCGTAATTCACCACAGGTGGTGGGGCTGAGCGACCCGCTAGCATTTGGCTCGCTGGCTGAAGTGAGTAGAAGGCCAATTATCGCCACATTCACACCAGAGCCAACGCTCAGCCGTGGGCGGCCCGCTGCTTTCTGCTCTGCTTGCAGGTTGATACAAGGACAGAGTGATGCTTGAGCTAAAAGGCGGCTCTCAGTGGCTCTGATTACTCAGATGGCAGCACAAGGGGGTCGGGTTATTGTCAGTACAGTGAACATGCTTTTTCACATTTGAATAGTTGACTTTCCTCACATAATGGTTTCTATTAGCAGTGTGATTTGTACTTTGCTTTCAAAGGCTGAGGGGAAACATCAGCCTTATTAAGAGCGACACATTTTTATATCCATAATTTAATATATTTGTGGTTTTAAGTACCAAAAATCATCTAAATATATTGTTACATTTCCTCTCAAGCTTCTCTCTGGAGCTCTAGAAAGCACATGTTGTTTTCTGTCCATTTTATTAATATTACTATGCCTCTCCTGTGATTGGCTAATTTGGCTAATTGGCTAATTTGAATGCATGTGAATGGGGCAGTGGACAGTCACTATAGTTGTGACATCACAACTTCATATCAGTCCTGATGGCTCATTTTAAAGCAATTTCTCAATATGATCTGTGTGCATATCTCTGTAGATTGAGAGCTTTGAAATATGAGACAGTATTCACAGAACCTTGAGATCTTCTAATAATCAAAACAGACATTACAAAGTCATACCTAATGTAATAACACTTTTACTTCAATTATTTCAATTCCTTTGGGAAACACAGGACAGATTTTTTTGGACTGAGGCCCTGGGCATGAGAGACATACCAATCTTTGCATGAAGCTGAGAATGATGACGTTGAGGTTGTGTGCTAGTTTGAATTGTAGTCAGTCTGTAGTTCAGTAATGGCAGTGGAGAAAGACACAAGCATAGCCATTCAGTCCGTTGTGGAAAATTAAACAATCCATCTATCCAGCAGTTAAAGGGGCCTGTTTTTCTATTTTCTTAGTTTATCTTCCATGGTCTGTTTATAAAAATGATCACATTAGTCTTAACTTCTATTCCTGTTGTAACCTCACAACAGGAGCCATTTTAAACAGCTTGTGTTCAGCCAGATTTCATTGACACCACAGAGAAGGGCCAGAACTAAAACAGAAGGTCGTATTTCACAGTTTTGTGGGGACATTGTAGACTTAAATACTTTACACACAAGCTCTGAAACAGTCTTTCTTCATAATAAGCCCCTATTACCAAGTTTTACCAAGAACAATCTAGTGAGTTTTTTTCCGGGCTGGTTCCAGCGTGTTTTGGTGCATGACACAAACATGAGCAATTGATTTGGCAGATCCAAAGCAGCTCTGGGTAGATCCAATACTGTTTAACTTTAACAGTGTACAAATGAAATGTAGTGTGAGAGTCTGGTATGACCAGTCCAGGTAACCTGTAAAAACTATAAAATTACGAAACATTCTAGTTACCTCTTGGCTTCCCTTTCAATAGACAAAATGACTTCCTGCATGTGGACGCCCAACCACATAATAGCTGGTGCTCTCAAACAGTCCACTGAAATGGTATGTTAATTGTATGTGACTGATCATCACATCAATTAGTATCAATTCACTTTCAAACATTTTACTTGCTCTGAAAATGTTAAACATTACACTGACTTTATTCTGTTTTCTCTACATTGACTGCTGCCACACTGGGATCATCCAATTGCAAGAAAACTGGAGAAAAGAAGTCAGAGCCTCATCATAGTTTGGTGTGTTTCTTCATCCAGCAGATCGCTCAGGGGAAACAGCCTGGGTTCAACTCTCTAAACTCCTCTGACATTCACCAATTTGAGTGGAGCTGGAAACACTTGGTGCCTGGCAGGGAGGGTATCACTGATAAACGAGGGGTCAGTGCCGCTGTGGAGGGTCTTGTATTGTCGGCTGGACTGTGCAAGGCGGCGCCGAGGGCTCGCAGCATCCAGCCAATGTGAATTATGGTTTTCATCGCCGAAAATACCAACAAACTAGACTGACTCTTCTGACCTTAAATGTTGTAAAGAGAGCACTGGCAGTGAGATGGATGAAGGATGCATACACACACACCCATGAAACTGCTATTTAGGTGTGGTGAGAATGTTCTCATCTCATGCATTCCTTAGACCAGGTGTACACTTTTTTTTTCTGAAGCCAGAATTATGCATCGTCTGATTTTTGGTGCATTTACAACGATGGTGGCAAAATGAGCCATACACCCTCTATTGGGCAATTAGTTGTCTTTCTGCTGACTAATTTTCAGCAAACCTTTGAAATCTCGTAAAAATATTTAGCGTATACCCATCAACTGTTTTGGAGCAAATAATCATGAATCATGCAGTTTATTTTTATCAGATGATGTTGTGTTACACATGACTGGAATATAGAAAGAATAATAAGGAAAAGGAGGTAACTTTTGTTGCATTTGGGTTGTGACAGCTCTTTAATGTCAACAAGTGTTTGAATTCCAATCATCAAACAATCATCAGTTTAGTTTTTTCATAATTATAATCATAAAAAAATCCCAAAGGAGCCCTGCAGTGGTTCTGAAATGTGTTTCAAAACACATTTCAGAACCACTGCTCACCTTTTTCTTTAGATGAGTGCAGTATTGGTTCATGGGGAGAGGGAGGAAGTGCTACCTGTTCTCAGAGGGTCAAAAGTGTAGTTTTACTATGAGAGTTTTTGCCCAAAAGATGAAAAGAAGAATACTGTTAATGTTTAATTTTTTTTTTTTTGTAATCTTTATAATTTTTGGTCCCCCTGTCAGTCATGTACCTTTAGAATCTTCCTAACTCTCTCCCACCCACCCCCTTTATGCATCTGGCTATGACCTGGGGGGAAAAAAAGAAACAAAGAAACAATCTGTCGCAGTTTTCCGCCTCAAGCAGGTTGAGTGAAGTTTATCTACCGTCTCTTGTTTTTGCGAGCAAGAAAGTTTCAAAGTGCTTGCGGGTAAAAATCTGTCCACCCCCCACCCCTCTTTTTACAAAAAGTGGAACATCCCTCCATCGCCTCACTGTTTCTTGTCTTAATGTCTTTCTTTGTCAGAGACGCTGAGAGACTTTCTTTGGAGAGGCATCTCACAAACAAAAGATGATTCTCTGAGGGGAAGGCCTCTGGTTTTATGATGCTGAGCAAAATTTTACAGCTTTATGTAAAAACAGAAGACACCGTTAAACACAATCTATGTGCAGAGTTTGCTAATTCAACTAGCCAATGGACTAAAGGAAGATGATGTCTGGCTCTGCTACATCAATAGGAAAAAGTCTAAACCATGTGTTGATTACATTACAATTGGGACCATTTGTGTGTATTGTAGTGCAGTATTGTACTATTTTGTCTCTTTTAACCTTAAAAAGAAGCAATTTTAACAGAAACTATGCATCTCAGAAAATGGTCACACTGTTTTGAGAGGCACTTACACACAATGTTTTCAGCCTGACAGAGAAGAAAACACTTACACAGGGTGTTTGAAAGGCACTGGCAAAGGATGTGTATTTTTTTTTTAGAGTGGAGAGAACTTATTGATTCACAAACACTAACCACCATGGAAGCTGCAAGTCTTAAAATGACTTTGAACCCAATGATCTCAATTTAATTTTACTAGCTGCTCTTTTGATTGTTTGCCCAGCCAGCTCAACTTCAGGAACAACACATTGTAACAACCGTTGCTTATTAGCAACTAAATGGGATACTTGAGTAGGTTGTTTTCCACCTTGAACCTTTTTTTTTTCTCTACCCGAGTGAAAGAACACCAGAAAAGCTTGCTGTAAAGATGCTTTGCCCACAGCGATGCACACTTATGGTTTGCCTTGTGTGTGTCCACACATCCGTTACATAAAGCTTTAACCAGCCGAAGAAGACTCATCTTTGCTTTATATAATCCATTTCCCATAAGGCCTCCTGTAAGCCTCTATCTATTGATAGCCTGTGGAACGTGGACCTTTCAGTATAGGGGTTCCAAAAGGCTGCTAAGTTTGAGAGCAGTGTTTCAGGAAGGCTATTAAGCATATTGTCCAAAAGGCTTCCATACTTCCATACCAGAAGTTCTGTTCCTCAATCACAGCTCCAACTTAGAACTCCGCGTAAAGCAAATATATCTCTGCTTCATTGGCCTTACACCTGCCAGGAAACAAGCAAAGGTCTGTATGGCAAAGATGGTTTCTGGACTAGAAGAAGCTAGCATGGACCACTGGGCTGCCAACATGCACCAAGCAAAAATCTGTAAAAATATTCCACAATGGAAAATGATTGCTGGAGACTCTAAATTGTCCATAGATGTGTGAGTGAATGGTGTGTGCTCCATGATAGACTGGCGACCATCTAGGGTGTATCCCTGCCTCTCACCTGTGATGTGCTGGGATTGGCTCCAGCAGACCATGTGACTCTAGTGAGGAATAAGCGGTATAAATGGTATAGAAAGACTGACTGACAAACTTGTGTGACATTGTTTAATTAAATTTACCTCAATTTGTAAGATTCAGAGACACTTAACATATAATTAAAAATGCCTCTCTATCCTTAATGTGGAATTCAATAGATTGGTCTTCTCTTTGATCAGTTGATACAGTATTATGTTTGTTAATTAAAGTTAATGAAGCTTTTAAAGTAAACAACCTTGCAGAGCAAAATCTGAGAAATTAAGATGTTGTTAGACTCCAGAGGGTTAAAATTTAGTTCTCATGGATTGGTGGTGAGGTTGTTATATGTTAAACGCTGACGGGATGATAGTATGGATCTGGAGAGGCCGGTTTCCACACAGCAAAATGTCATATATATGGATTCAAACTTAAGAAGGAGCAATGGAGGTTATCAGAAGGAATCAGACGGTTTCCAGTCTGAATACTCTCCAATCGATTTGACCGATGGTTGCCAAGCTCCTTCCTGGCAACAGACACACCAATCATGAGAGGCCTGAAATGGATTCAGGTACGACCATCCTCTGGACTGGAATAGAGCCAACCTTTATTTGCAAGTAGCCAAGATGCAAGATGCTATCAGACATCTGATCTGGCTCAAAGTGTAATTGATTACACTTAAGTCTCATATGGAGTTTATCCTGATACTTGAAAAGTATAAATGAGATGGAGTTGAACTAATAAAGGCCAACATGTAGTGAAGTGTAGTGTAGAGGGAAAACATGTTGATCAGCAATGAGACACAATCTCGTTCTAGGACGAGAGTTCGTCAGTTTTAATTCATCGGCAGAATTCAGAAACATCAGCCAACGTTGCAGAGTTGTCACCGGTATGAGTATGTGTGTGTGTGTCTGTGTGTGTGAGCGTGCATATGTGAATTCTCAGCAATAGATAAGTGAAGTCAGCATCTCATTAATAACAGCAGCCTGCAGCCATTAGGGTTTTCACACCATTTGTAATTATAATTGAAGCTGGACAGGCGTGTGTGTGTGAGTGCGTGCATGTGTGTTTTTAATGCAAACCTAATAGGACACTGGTCCGCTTACATTGCAGTTGTATTTTTCCATTTCATTTTTTTCTCACCCTCACATTAAATTTAGCCCATTTATATTATATATAAGTATATGCACAGAAAAGACAATAAGTTAATATTACATGGGACTATAAACACACATATGTTGACATTAATACATTAATAATACATTAATTAATACATTTTGCTCTGTAGGGAAACAATACAAGATGAATTTGAAACTACTTTAGACCAGTATATGCAATATATATAATATACAAATTTACATTTAAAGTAAATAGAAGAGCAGTTACTACTGTCGCCATCCAATACTTATTTTTCTCCAGCTGTGAGCAGCTGTTTTATCATTGCATGTTGCATTTTGCAGTAACAATGGCCATTGACAGCCAAAGCTACAGAGCCTCTTGGGGGACTTGAGAGAAAACAAATGACTAAAAACCTTTTGCATTCTCTTGCCAAAACCTCTACTTGCCAACAGATGAGGTGTTTTTGTTTATTTTGGCATGAGGGTCCAGACTTTGACTCCAGAGTCCAGAGTTTAATCTTGCCTCCTCATTCCTTCTCAGGAAAGTCTGAATAAACTTCTCCACATCAGAACTGCCCTGAAACACAGCCAAAGACTCTTTAACAGCACATGTTTGTCTTCTTCTTCTTCTTCTTCTTCTTCTTCTTCTTCTTCTTCTTCTTCTTCTTCTTCTTCTTCTATGTCTTCTGATCATTTGTGTTTTTTTTTTCTTTTCTCGTTTTAGGCCAGTTTGTAGGATCCACACTAAACAGTGACTCCTCTGTCTCTTCAAAGAGGTTCCACATGGAATATTATATTAAAAAAAGAACAAGAGAACAAGAAGAAGAAATTCACATTCAGATTGACAGTTTGTGTTTCTTACTACATACTTGCTACAACAGGGGATTAATGCTTGATTATAGAATAATTAAGCATTAATTAATTCTATCATTGTTCTGACAGCCCATTATTCGAAAGCCACAATAGTCTGAGAATTCCCATTTTCCATTTGTCTGACAACCTGTTATCCTCCCAAAAAAAACTTTTGGCCTGAAAGTGTGTTGACATGGAGATGATCTTCCTCAAATATTTACTGCTTGCAATCAGCACTTACAAGTAGCCAAAATACATTACTTAGAATGCTAGTAGATTGTATGTATTATAGAGATCAGACTCCAAGTGTCTAAAGTCCAAGCTCTACCCATAAATATATATTTTATTGAAAATATATATTGAATGAAATTATTGAATGCCATTTTTTGTGAAAAAAGTGTCAAAAACATACAGTACTAGTATGGTCAAACCTAAATCAAATATACCAACAAACTATCAGACCATCTTGGTAGACTTCCACATGCAGTCTGGATTATGTGATGCTAATATTGATGGAAAGTAGACAACAAACAACAAGGAGCCAGAGAGAGAGGTACCAATGATGATCGATGACCACCTTTATGGTCATGTCCTCAGACTTTTGGCCACATGTCTTGGACACTCAGGTGAAGAGAGGGGCAGAGCTGTCACCTGATCACCATCATGGTAGTGAATGGTGCCAATGGTGGGGGAGGAGGCCAGTCAGATCCAGCATACCCAAACATTCTGTGAGGGTTTGCTGGGACCGTCTTGCTGTATTTCCTGTCAGAAGGAGCTTCAATGGGACTTGATGTGCCAAGCAGAGCACAGCCTCGGTGGCTGTGGAGGCAACAACTCTGTGGGCGTGGGATGAGAATGGAGAATGACTTTTGATTGGCTTCAAGGAAGTTGTGGACAACCATCCAGCGCCTCAGGAGGAGGAAGCAGTGCACTATCAACACTGCTCAGTGGAGGCAGGGTGCTGCCGACCTTGACTCGGGATGTTCTGGGCCGGTGGCAGCAGAGTCTGGGGACCCAGCCTATTTGAAGCTGAGATAGTCGAGGTAGTGAAAAAGCTCTTCGGTGGCATGGCCCTGGGGGTGGAGGAGATCTGCCCAATGTTCCTTGAGGCTCTGGATGTTGTGGGGCTGTCTCATTTGACACGACTCTGCAGCACCATATGGACATCTGGACTGGTAGACCCTCAGGTCCCCTCTTCAAAAACAGACAGGAGGGTTAAACTAACGTTTAAAGTCAATGTTGTGCTGATGGTTTGATGTTTTTCCTTATTAAGACATCCATTTTGGTACATTACATAATGCACCAAATTATTACATTTTGTTCATAATAAAGTGCATCACCCGCATTTTGTAATAACTCATGTAACAAATTATTACAAAATGTGGCAAAGTTTATTATAGATTACGTTCGATTTGTATTATATAATGTGGCAGATTATTACAAAATGTTATAATCATCATCATATAAAATGTTGTTAAAAGTTATTACATAATGCATTGCTACAAGATTTATAAAATCCCTACAAAAAACATAAAAGTGGCTATTTACTATTTTTGCTTTTTTTTTTTTCCACAGAAAGTGTATCAGTTCATTGTGTAGTCACTTTGTTGAATTTTCAATCAGATTAAGGCACATTAAGACCGATACAGTTTAGCCGGGCTGGAAGGGTTCATAAAACCATCTTAACAAACAGTGCTGATGCTGATGTTAAACCACCCAACCCTGAGCCCTGCAGTCACTGTGATTGGCTGTTTAGTCAAGTAGAAATTTATTGGCTTTATCCATTTTCAAGAGCTAATTCTAGTAATGTATGTAATACAGTTCCTGTGCGCGTGTGCTTGGAAAGCTTTTAAATACATAAACTTAACAGCAGGATAGATACACACACACTAAAAGTGTCTGTCAGGTGATCAAACTTCACATCTGCAGTGCGTCAGCAGTGTTCTGACAGTATGATTTAATAACAACACAACTATCAATCAAATGTGAAAAAAAGCAGAGCCGTAATCAGTCTGCAGGTAGACTTGTAAAAGCAGTACCTGACTTTTTGACAAGGACACGTGTGTGAGTATCACTGAGAAACCATGTCTCTGGGTTTCTTTCTTATTTCTATTTTTCTGTCTCTAAACACTCTCGTTACCTTGACTTCCTGACAGATTAAAGCTAATTTACAGTGATTAATGAACTAAAGAACTAAACAAGGCCCGGACCCCTAAGACTGACTCCTCATGCAGAACTTCTTTAAAAGAAAAAGAGAGAGAGGAGAAAAGGAAATCTATATATCAATGAAAGTAGAAATAGACATAACAATCTTGTTTTCATTTTTTAATTACACTTCCAATTTTAGGATTTAAAGTGGTAAATTAATTGTTTTTCAATAAACTATTATTAATAAACTAACAATCCTAAACAATGTATTCATAAAGCCTGGGAAAAAAAAGAAAAACAATATAATCTATTTGTTTGATCTATTGTTCTATTTAATATTTGTTTTATTTAAATGTATATATAAGACTATATACATATAAATAAATATATATATCAACATTTTATTGTAATATTGTTCATAAAACCAGCATAAGCATGTATAACTCTAAATATAATTGAAAATAAAAGTCATTTTAAAATGACATTTATACCAATAAACTAAACTCTACACAAGGACATTTTGAGGAAACTACCTCAAAAAAATAGTTAAAAAACACAATTATCTGCATTTATCTAAAAAGGAAAGTTTAAGTTTCTATGAATTTTAGAAGTGTACCTACAGGCATGACTTGCCTTTAATTTTGGAGCTTATTGTGGTCAATATGCAACTGAGGCAAGTTTGATGTGGAATCTTGAAGCCTCCGGTGTTACATCTTCGACATAAATATCAATTATATTGCTTCATTTTCAATTAATCTTAAGTGCTTTTCTAAGTTCTATAAATAGGGGTTCATTCCCTCACTCATTCATACATAGTACATAGACATAATTAGTCCAAATGTTTCCATAGTAACAATGCCGTGCCTTCACCAATTTCCCACCCTGCCTTTCTCTTCACTGATTCGCATATTAATAGACATACACAGACACACTACCCAGCACACTGTCCATTTTCAGCTCAGTGAAAATGATCACGCTGCCATCTGGGCTTCAGTTTGTGTTCATGCCTGGATGCCTTTGTGTATGTGTATGTGTGTGTGTGTGTGTGTGTGTGTGTGTGTGTATACACCATCTACCATGGTTACCATCTACTGTCACAGTCACAAGCAATCAACATGCCCTTGGCATTATAAATGCTAACATCCATTCTTACTAACAACACAGAGCTCTGTAGATTTTTTTTATTATTATTATTATTATTATTCACTGCTGAACACTCAAATCTATGTTTTTACAGTTAGGTGTGAAAAGGGGGATTTTATTTTGGAAGGACATACAATTTATGAGGTCACATGACCAGGATATCCTGTTTGACATTAGAGCATCACTGTCTCACAAGAGAAGGTTGTCTTTTATTTAAAATTTGGGAAAATTGTCACCAAATAAAAATTGGAATTTTAATTTAATTACATTTGTATTTCATATTTGTTTGCTAATATGCTAGAATAGATTTGTTGCCATATGGCAATTATATGTGAATATAAAAAAATCCTATTGTATACAACCTAATGGAGTCCAGTTGACTTGACATTATGAGACAACTTTCTCTTATATTTCTTAAATATATCTATTATTTAGGTCATTTTCAGTAATAAAATCAACCATGTTTTTTACCATGTCTATGTAATATTTCATGCAATGGAGGGTAAAAACACCAATGTTAATAAGTACAGGAAATTGGTGGTTTCTGTATGAGTGAAAATCCACGGCTCTGAAACCAAGCCGAGCTGCCTTGGAGCAGGCCTTTCATCATCTCAGGATCCCTTTGTGCTTCACATATTCTCCGGCATCCCATTATCGCCGCTGCTAATCATGTCGGGGCCCTGCCATGTCACCGGGAGAACGATCAGAAAGACCTGCTATATATGCTAAACACAAGGAGAGAGCCTGGTCAATTCATATCTGTCAGCAAGTGTGCTGCTCTATGTAAGCACTAATGTGATATCTATATTCCATTATTCAGATGAGGTGAGAAGTTCAAAATCTCCTCTTAAGTCACCAATTAACATTAGTGCTGTATCATGTTAATAGCATGTTGTTGGTTGTGATCTGAATAAACTCAAATACTCTGACTGCACTGAAAACTGAATACACACGGTTAGGCTTCTTACAAATGTTATGTTAAATGTGGCTATAATTTTTGTATGTATATATATATATATATATATATATATATATATATATATATATATATATATATATATATATATATATATATATATATATATATATATATATATATATATATATATATATATATATATATATATATATATATATATATATATATAGGGCGACACGGTGGGGCAGGGTTAGCGCTGTTGCCTCACAGCAAGAAGGTCGCAGGTTCAAGACCTCCTTGGTCCGGGGTCTGGGACCTTTCTGTGTGGAGTTTGCATGTTCTCCCCGTGTCTGCGTGGGTTTTCACCAGGTACTCCGGCTTCCTCCCACAGTCCAAAAACATGCTCAGGTTAATTGGAGACTCTAAATTGCCCGTAGGTGTGAGTGTGTGAGTGAATGGTGTGTATATATATATATATATATTTTTTTTTTCTAAAGAAATATAAGTTTGCAGTGTCATAACTACACCTCATGTTTATAACAAACCAGCAAGTAGCCTGTGGCAAGATGGCTGCCAGTGTGGACGTTGGACTCCATTGATTGTCAGTGTGAGACGTCTTGTCTTCAATGTATATCTATGATTCATACAATCAGAGCACAAAGACAGAACATAGAAATACTACAGACAGAACTTTTAAACTACTTTTTGTGGCAGTTACATTCAATGCTACATCTATTAATATAGTATGTCTATACTTAAAACCTTGAAATGACAGTCACAGACTATGGCACATATAGTTGCCAGTGGACTTAAATTGGTTTATATTATGCAAATTATGCATTATATATATATATGCAAAGTATCTCAAATTGGCTCCACATTGATAAACTAAAACATTCTCTGACGTGCATTTATTTCTGCTTTCTATCAGGTAAAGGATCTGAGATCTTGTCCACCACTGGAACTGAATATCTTAGAATATGAAATGTGCAGAGAAGTAACTAAGTATACATAAATATGTGTTGCCTTACTTAGAAATTTAGGGTAACTATACTTTACTGGAGGAATTATTTTTTACTTCTATTCCTTACATTTCCACATAATTACCTCTACTTTCTAAATATCATTGTAACACCTATATTACTCTGGTTTGTTTTCATGACAATTGTTGAGCTAAGAAGTGGCTTTCTGTCAGAAAGTGCATTATTTGACCTGCTCTGTGTGCTCTTTCTCTTGTTAAAATGATGTGAATGTTATATTTAAAGAGTTTAGCTCATTCACTTACTATTAGCTGCATTATAGCACCAATACTATAATATTCATATTTAAAGGTGCACTACTTCACCATTTCCCTAGGTTAATATTTTAATGTCCATGGTCTAGGGTTAGGGTTAGAGATGGAGGGAGAAATGCAAAAGTGAGGAAAACACAGTGTGTTTCAGGGGTTTCTAGAAGGTAGGGAGGACAGGAAGTGATTGAAGAGGCATGAGGAGGAGGATAAGGCAGAAGAGGAGGAGACAGATTTAGGGTTTTTTAAGAGAGCAGGAGAGAAATGATGGAGGTAAGAGGATTAGGAGAGTTTGTTTTGGCAGTGTGCTGATGACAGTGATAAAAAGATAGAGTCGGTCAGGGGTTCATCTCCCCTTTGGTTGACTGTAACAGCTGAGCTCTGTTCTCACTCACTCACTCAATCATTGTGGTGCCAATCAGCTCCACACGAAATCCCCTCCTATAAACAGCTCTGGAAAGAAATAGTTAATCTGTGATGATTTGATCTGTGAAGTTCAGGCTTAAGCATCAGACAACTCAAGCTCAGACTTATGTCCCTGTATCACTACTTTATATGTAAATGATAAGGCTAAAAAATAACAAAACAGGAACTGAGGAAACACCATCAGGAATCACATCAATTTGTAGTGAGAAAATGGATAAAATCTCAATCTCAGTGGCGATTTGTGATCTTTCAAACAGAAGTTCATTTATCACTCAGGTGGGCTGGTCACTCAGACCCAGCAGAGTATGATTGCACTATTGAACAAAAGGTAAGTAGAACAACAACAATAAGAAGAACAAGGAAACTTTAATATTTATAGAACAATGAAATATGTGAGTGTGATTTATTTACAGCGTAAGAGTGATGCGTCATGCAGGCACAAGTCTCCCGGAAGTTCTTGAGAGTGGCTCCATGATGTCCCGGATTTTATACGATTTATGCGAGTGTTTTTTTTTTTTTTTTTTATAAATATGCAATGCGAGTGAGAGCGTGCAGGCAAAACAGTAACTCATGCATTATGCGTGGATCACTTCGATTCGATTGCGCAGGCACGTGAGCGAGCGAGCGAGAGAGAGACGCGATCGTTAAACATCTCCCTGAAATGACTTTGGAACCTGGGGTATCTGCGTTATATAGTTTTGAAACCTGTCAGTCAAACTCTGCTTTTTCTCCAATCACCATGCAGCACCACTACATTCTGATTTTCAGCATGATCAGCATGCGGACGGCGTCCAGGCCCCGCCCACACTCCATTCACTCTCAGAGACGCTCAGCGTCTATGGGGAAATGCATTGACCAGAGACCAGGAAGCGGTATGGGAATGTACGGACATGTCATTTATTTATTTATGATAAGTAGCTGATTCTGAAAGAACTCGTCTTTAAGATTAACAGAATAAATAAAGTCCAATATAAATTAAATACTGAATTTTTGGGTCACCTACTTAACTTAAAAGTGGAGAAGCTATTCTCTTGACTATTCTCTTTTTTTCATAAATGTGATTAAAAGCAAAAATAACTTTTGAAACATTAACCCTCACCATTGATTTAGCAATGCAGATTTGAAAAAAGAAAGGAAAATCCTGAAAGTAAAGTTATATATGCTGGTCTGGAAATGTGACCCCTCCTACACAGCTGCTTTGGCCTGATAGTGATTTACATCGTATGAAGGATTTCAGACATATAAATAGATTTTTTCATTCATGTACAGAGTGGAATGCATTGAACTCAGCACACAGTGTACATTTGTCCTGGTGGCTTTGAATCAAGTCAAAGTCAATTTAATCATGTGTATTATGTGTTATTTATTCTATTTGTGTGTCTGTTAATCTGTAAAATATTCATTCACTCATCTTCTATACCCACTTATTCCTCATTAGGATCACATGGTCTGCTGGAGCCAATCCCAGCACATTACAGGTGAGAGGCAGGATACACCAGTCTATCACGGACACACACACCATTCACTCACACCTATGGACAATTTAGAGTCTCCAATTAACCTCAGCATGTGTTTGGACTGTGGAAGGAACCTGGGGAAAACCCACCAGACACAGAGAGAACATGAAACTCCATACAGAAAGGTCGCAGATGAAGGACTTGACCTGTGACCTTCTTGCTGTGAGGCACTAGCGCTAACCACTGTACCACCATGTCACCCCTTACCTTTGTAAAACATAAAAAGAAAAATACTGGGGTGATTTTGTGTAACTTGGTATACTGTGTGGAATTGGCCAAAGACCAACTCATTCCATTTTGGGGTGGATCCCACTTAGATAGTTTGAGTAATAATCGAATAATAATTTGAATAATGATTGCTTTGGGGTTTTATTGAATAATAGTGGATCCTGCTGCATGCGAAACTTTTGTATCGCTGTACACTCTCTAGTAAATAGAAATATATATATGCTGTCATTTTTATTTATTTATATTTTCTGTTTGTGTCAGAATGTGAGTGTAGATTCGTACTTGAAGTTGTAATTGTTGTATTGTTTGAAAGTACTGTAAGTTTGAGGAAAAAAGTGAAAAGTTCTTCTTCTACTACAGTTATTGCTATATATTAATAATATATAGCCACACATATTGGTGTCCAATACTTACCTTTACATCAACAATACATCTGCATTTCATTTGACTATAAGCAAACAGAAAGAAGTTTTGCAAAAAAAGGCTATATATGCACAATTTATTGTTCATTTTATACCCATTTTGAGACGGTTTGGTCTTTGCGGAACCCCAGAGCAGAGACAGAGACGGGCGTACGGTTCAAAAGGAGGTTTATTCCAACAAAAAGATGTGCAAAAATAAACTAAGGGCGCTGGCTGGGGGAAGGCAGCCAGGAACGGGGGAGCCAGGTTCTCTGGAGTAGGGGACGGCGTGAAGCGGAAGAAGGCAGGAGGAGCTGTGGCGAAAAAAGGAAAAAACACGGTAAGTGCACAAAAAGGGAATAGTCCAAAAACACAGGGAAACGTCAGCGAACATGTAGACTGGTACCGGGACGAGGCTTGGTCATAAAGCACTGGCGACATTGACTAGTATAATCCGGCGGCGGTGTAATGTTGCTTCCGGGTATATAACGGGACCTGTTGATTGCTGATCCCCGACAGCTGCGTCTCGTCCCAAGCTGCAGACCGTCACAGGCCACGCCCCGCCACTCTGTGGAAAAACACTAGGGGAAAGAGAACACACAACAACAACAAAAGCCAAACCACAACACATTTGGAAGTAAATCTGCAGGAATTTGGTCATTTAAAATGCTGGCTAAATGTTAATGTCCAAAGATCATCAAAATAACAACAATTCATCCTGAAGGGGAAAATAAATGTCTGTACAATATTTCATGGCTCTGGACCGATAGCCATGCTTCTAGCACTGCTAAAAGAAACAAGGACATAACATATTTAATCTCTTTCTGTCACATAAACATGTCAAAGTTTTGCAAGCAGCAACAACCAATCGATTGCCAGACTCTGAGCCTTGGTTTTGGTTTTATATGCTAGTAGTTAGGGGAGTGTATGGTGGCCAGAAGGGACATTTGAGACCATTAACAGATGTTTAAATGGAATTATTCCAAGGTGTGATGACTTATTGATTTTGACAACAGTCTTTATGTGTGCATCGCATGGTAAATTTAGATGACAGCAATAAGCAGCAGCTGGGTACCTATTATACCTGCGAACTACAGCACAGGTGCATAAAGAGAATAACAAATGTCTGTTTTGCTGTGGAGGTGGAAGGGATTTGTAAAACAGCAGAAGACACAGAGATGAGAAAGAGATATGCTGCAGAGGCCAAAACTTGACCTCTGCCCCTCGAGCCATCCACAAATCCAACATCTCTATATTCCCCCCCCACACACACACTCACTCACTTGTTCGAGTATGTGAGCGTGTGTCCTCTGCACAATGTGACGGACTTGGCACACACAGAGGGAATGGAATGCTTGAGAATAACAACTGACCTTGATGGCTACTGGACATTGTTCTCATCTTCCTTCTGTGCCGTAAGTGTTTCTCCTGTGTGGGAGGAAGTGACACTTAAGGCCGAGGCATCACCCCCGGTTGTATAATTCATTTCCACAGGGCGACATGTTCACCTCAGGCTGCCACAAAATGTGGAAAATTGTACTTGAATCTGCTGCAGACCTTTAGCTTTGTGCTTCACGTTCAATTTCCAACACATCAGTGAAATTATTGTGATAGTCCATAACCCAGCAGGAAATATGAGCAGTAGAGCATTGTGTATTTTTCCAATTAAAAACACATACACAATTAAATTCACCAAAAATCAAATGTGGACTAACTCTATTTCACTGTAAAGGTCCCATATCATTCACTTCTCTGGATTTTTGTATGATGTGGGACCTTTAAGGTACATTATCAACTAAAGCTTAAGGCAGCTGCTAATGTAATAAGATATAAAAATGCTCCACATTGATGAACTGAAGCTAAAAGATCTGATTACTTCTTCTAGCACTGATTTGTGCCATAACCAAACCATGAAACAAGTCTTATCTACAGGATGGGTGTTGTAGCCAATGTGAGCAGTGGCCAATATTTTTCTGCCTCTTATAGCCCTTATATTAAACATCATTTAAAGTGACGTGGAAAGACAAGTCGGAAGCCAAGTGGATAAGTTACGGTAACTCTTTATTTTACAGTCCCCTGATTATTAGGTTTTTAAATATGGTAATAATAGTATATCATTTGGTAATTACCACGGCCAACAAGTAGGTCATGTAAAATGATAGCTGAAGTACTAGGGATTTATCTGGCAAATATACGCAATCATTGGGTAATTACCATTGGTAATCTCAGTCAGTCATGTCCTATACCTGCTTATTCCTCATTAGGGTCACATGGTCTGCTGGAGCCAATCCCAGCGCATTACGGCGAGTGGCAGGGATACACCCCAGATGGTCACCAGCCAATCATAGAGCACACACATCATTCACTCACACACTCACACCTACAGGCAATTTAGAGTCTCCAATTAGCGACCTTCTTACTGTGAGGCAACAGCAGTAACCCCTTCTCCACCATGTCACCCTAACATTGGTAATATATAGGTAAATAATTAGAATCTATATCTGAAATACTGGGCATTTACCCACTAAATATAAATTAGTTATATTGTTGTGTAATTGCCACTCATAATAAGTATTATAGGTCAATACAGAGAAACTAAGGCTATAATACTAGGTATTTTACACAGTAAATATATGGTGCTAGTGGATAATTACCACTGGTTGGTAATTACAGATAAACTAATACTAACTTGACAACTTATACAGTAAGTAATCAGAAATTGTCCTGTAAAAGGAAGTCATCTTTGTTTCCATAGTATTGATATATTCTTATAATGTACCTAGTATTTCAGCTGTAGATTTATTGTATTGATATAGTTATTGTCAGTGGTAATTACCAAGTAACGTATTATTATTATCATAATTAATATTACTATATACTTACCGGTTACTTACTAGTAATGAAGGACTGTAAAAGGAAGGGTTACCAGGAAGTTATCAACCTGTTGTTTTTGAGCGCCAGCTTTCATTTTCAAAAGCTGCAAATCGTACCAAAGCTCATTTAGCGGCACGTTTCATCTGACCTTTTGAAAAAATGATCTGGCTTTTCTTTTTCATTGATTGCTGGCTGGAAAGTAAAGTTCAAATGTAATGGCCAGTGCTGGATTCCTTTTCTTACCAATATAAACACACTTCCTTCACTCATCTGATTTGCATGGAAAAGGGTGACGACTCCTCTAGTCAGCAACAAGACTGGCATGTCTAATTTGTATAGTATCTTCACAATTAAACTGTAGTGAAGTAGCATCTCCAAAGCAGATAATGACCTTTTCAGAAACAGTCAAACTTGTCATGTATAGTGAACTGTGAAGGGGAAGTAAAGTTCAGCTGTGATGACTAAATCCAGCTTTTAGTTTTGCAAAGACAAGTTTCTTTGTCAAACTGCCTGTCTGTCTCTATGCAGTAAATCAGAACTGGCTTGATTTCCCTTTAAACTCTACAGCTGCCAGGAGGTAATGGAGGGTAAAGGGTTTTTCTTGTACAAATGCTGACTTTTAATAAGACTGGAGAAAAAAGGTTTTAATGTAAGAAGACAATTCCTTATATTTACCTTTTTTGACAGATACAAAATACTTTCACTCATTCTGTTGGTAAAGTTTCACTATGATGACAGTCCTCTTCCTCCAAGCCTTTTCTTTCATGAAAGTGAAACATATGCATATGCATCAGTCACACATTCTAACTCTCTTTTCCTCAGGTTCTTAGAAGCTTAAAAATGTTTTCCTTTGGCAGTGATCATTTTTCAAACCGTTAAAGTTTTATCTATACCCACAGTAATTCTTGGCTGTTTGATGGATGATTTGAACACAGAGAGACACTTTGGACTTGATTTCAATCACCATGAATTTATTTTTTTCCATAACATATGTGTGTTTAATTGGGTTGACAACCTGCTCTTATGAAGTGTGGCACTAAAACCTTACCTCCTGCTCCCTCTCCCCTGCTGTGTCATTGAATCATTTGTGGAGCTTTCTCTACATTCTTGTAGCCCACATTCATCTTCTAAGAATTCTTACTCTTTAATAGAATTTTAACCCACAAAGTATGTTTTCTAAATCCTAGAATAGATATTTACATTTTTTTTTGTGTGACAGTGTATGGTGATGAGAATCCTTTCAACTGAAAACTTTTTGGTTCTTTTTGCGAACAGTAGCACAGTTCATCCAACAGTTTCTTTCATCTTTCATCAATTCATCTGTCAAAGTGGTGGAGAAATGTGGTCCCAAAAACTGTCATAAGCTAAAATGAAGTGGGAACAAAAAAAGAAAAAAAAAAACACCAAACAAAAAAAAATGAGAGCTTCCCATAGGGCTGCAAGAATGTGAGTATATGACAAACAGAAATAAGGGAAAAGCAACAGTTCTAACAAATGCAGCCTGTATGTGGATTATGGTAATTAACTGCTAAATGCAGGAATGCAAAACTACAGAGAGAAAACATGAATATTCAACTTCAGCAGAGTTACGGGTGTTTCCATTCTCTGTTCAGACTGAGCTGAGATTGACAGGTGATGTGATTTAAAGAGCAGTGTAGTTAACCCTCCTATTGTGTTGGAAAAGGGTAAAATAGTAATGAAAATAAGCACAATATACTGTATATATATATATGGGCGACACGGTGGAGCAGGGGTTAGCGCTGTTGCCTCACAGCAAGAAGGTCGCAGGTTCAAGACCTCCTTGGTCCTGGGTCTGGGACCTTTCTGTGTGGAGTTTGCATGTTCTCACCATGTCTGCGTAGGTTTTCACCGGGTTCTCCAGCTTCCTCCCACAGTCCAAAAACATGCTGAGGTTAATTGGAGACTCTAAATTGCCCGTAGGTGTGAGTGTGTGAGTGACACTCATTTAACACACATTTATTTCATGTTAATCAGTGTTCCATTAAGACTCATCATGAAAACTCTAATAAAACATATATTATTACCTCTTGGTGTGTTCGATTTTTTTCCAACATAACTTCTTGTGAACATCACAAGTTTTGAACTTCTATTTGGTATTGATGGCCTGTATGTGTCATTGATCTGAACTGATACATCTGAAATTCAAGTTCTAAAAAACACAATGTCTGGATTATTTTGACTATAATAACTAATCAGATGAAACATAGTCTACTGTTTATCACAGAATACTTTGGGTCAAAGTTACCAAGGGCATTTGTTTTGAAACCATTTCAAATGTGGTTTATTTGTGTGTGTGTGTGTGTGTGTGTGTCCATCTGATAAATGTATATGAGTTATATTTCTTACATTAATTCTGGTCTCCTCTATTAATTTCTAAAGATTGATCATTTTTGAACACCAAGATTGTACCAAAGTTGAATAAAACACACATTTGTGTTTAAGTTAATACAATTTATTTTGTGTGTTAAAATCCTCTTTGTAGACAAAGTCATAGAATCTTAGGTGAATATAATCAAATTAACTACATTTTTCAATCATAAAAGAGACACAAACTTTGAATTGGTCCTTTTGACTGGTTAAACATGAGGGTTAAATATATGTTATTACAAGCTTCAGTCCCAAGAAGGAAAAAAAGCAAACACAATGTGTTTTATTGTATCCATTGGGCCACTATTGTGGGATGTGGAAGTATTGTTATGATCCCGCATGTAAACTTCAAAATGGATCAAATTTGACCCCAACACAGCAGCGGGGGTTATGCTGCAGCCGCTTCTCAGAGACTGGAATCCAAACACATACAAAAAAAGCTTTTCTAGACGAGCTGTTTAAATCCATAGCCCAATCCGTCAAGAGAAAAGGGGGCTGGGACAGTGGAAGTACACAGCTCATTTGTCTACCATCAGCTGCGGCATCGCCTCTCATTATTAACCGGCAAACGGCAGCGTAACCTTTGGTGTCACCAGCCGAGCGGGCCTAGGCCATCCGTTAAAGTGACAGCAGCAGAGACAGTGACACGCAGGAATCATTAGGTTTGACAAATGACGGTTATTATGTCACCTCGACTTACACAGGTTATTATGGTGGAGCTGCTAAATGTGGTTATCAAATACCTCATGGTGTATATGTGTGTTTATGTGTATGTGTGTGTGTCGACACTTTTACATCATTTAATGTCAGCTGCAGGCTCCATCTCATCTTCCTCCAGCTCCTAATGCCAATAAACATGTCTAATCACCACATGTAGCTTAACCCTCTATTGCATGAAATATTACTTAGACATGGTAAAAATGTTTTGAATGTTTTTATTACATAAAAGGGTAGATATATTCAAAATTGAATATGTAGGAAAAAGTTGTAAATATAGTGTGAGGATAGCTTCATGCCATGTAAGTCAATGGGACTTCATTAGGTTGTATGGACTAGACATTTTCCATATTTGCATATTGTTGACATACGGCAACAAATCATAGCATATTAGTAAAAAAAACTTGAAAACTTGAATAAAAGACTAAAAGACAGTGATGCTCATATATATATATATATATATATATATATATATATATATATATATATACATGTGAGCATCACTGTCTTTAAAATTGTATATCCTTGAAGTAAAAGCCCCCTTTTTCACACCTAATTGTAAAAAAAAAATTGATTTTATATCACAGCTTTTTAGAAAAATGAAGATAAATTGTTGCCATATGGCAACACTATGTAATAGAGGGTTACACTCAGGCTGCACTTTATATTTTTGCAATAGTTTCCTATTAAATTAAACCAAGTGATATGTAAAGACATAATGTTAAAATATGTGACCATCTGGAGTACAATCTTGCAACACTTGGACGCACAGTGTTGAGCTGCTGAGGGATTATAATAACTAAAGAAAAAAAATAAAAGGGGGTTGTTGGCACTAAAATGACTAACGTTGACAGAGTTTAACTTACTTTAACTCATTTGGACACCAAAGCTTTATTTTAGCTTCAGATCAACTTTTAAACACAGATTTGCACAGATTGTTGTGGATTTTGTCCCCATCACTTTACATTATCATATTATGAATGGACACTCCATCATTAGCCTATTGAATTCACAGACCAATACAAATAGGTTAGTAGGGCCTGTTACACCTGGTACATTAATGCCAGTGTTGGCATTCAGTTACTTAAAAATAGCTACAGTTACAAGTTACTTCTCCCAAAAATTAATTGGATTAATTAGTAAGTTACAAATTATGAACAGTAGACTGAATATGGAATAAATGAGACACCATGTTGTTGAGATTGCACTTTTTTATGTCATCTCTCCTGTTTTGTAAACTGAAAGATAATAAAATATATAAATGCTTTATTTGTATGTTTGTAGTGCATTTTCCACATCTTAATTAATCTAAAGAACTTTACGTTTGGAGCAATAATGTACATTGGGATAGAATAAGTAAGGTACAATGTAGGGTGTTTCAGTTTTGTAAAATGAGATGCCGTGTGAATGTAAAAATGCTCTTGGTTTTGGCATGTTTTTGACACTGTTCTTTTCAGAATAAAACTCTTTGTGCACAAGAGAAGACGTGTCAAGTGGTGACTTCTTTCATCAGCTCATCAAGAAACATGTTCATTCTTAGTGGTCCAGCTCACTTGAGATCAAATTGCTCTGTATGTGGCCCATGAACCAAACTGAGTTTGACGCCCCTGTCATAGATGATACAATGGTGAGTGTCTTTTCTATTATTAGAACTAAATCTGAGGGCAGACTGATAGACTGAGCCCTGATATGGCCTGAACCTGCAGCAGCCTGTAAATAATGATAATATGGCTCAACTCTGGATTCAGGGCGGCTGTGGCTCGGAGGAGTTCCTGGTTCCTCCGGGCTGTAAATCAATGAATCCTTGGACAATGTATCTACAGAATCCTAAATTGCTCCCAATAGCTGCACTGTCAGTGTGTGAGTGTGTGTGAATGTGAAGCCTCCTGATGTGGTATCAGTGCTGTGTGTACCAGACACTGCCATCAGGGTATGGAAGAATATGGGTATGTGGAAAAATAATGTACTTGACAAATAAAGATTTAAAATAAAAACAATAGAGGTGAGAAATTCAAGGCCACACATTGAGTGGAGGGTGACACAGTGGTGCAGTGGATAGCACACCTCAAAGCAAGAAGGTCACAGGTTCAAGTCCTTGGTCTGGGATCTCCAGGTTCTGCAGCTTCCGCCCACAGTCCAAACACATGCTGAGGTTAATTGAAGACTGTCCTCGGGTTTTCTAATGGTAGAAAGTACCTGGCATTTTCACAAAAAAAAGAAACAATCAGTTTCTCTGAACGATCAGTTCAGTGTAAAACTGTTGAGAATAGGTGTGATTTTAAAGATATAAAGTCTGAGACCCAAGAGGTCAGAGTCAGGGGACGGCTCAGGACTGTAGTTAATAACTTTGATATTGTGAACTCTGCTCTGTATCATTGATATTACAGTAAATGCATTAAACATCTGTTCTGTCTCTGCTCATCTTTTTGACTAAGTTTGTCTACTGATTGTTAGTGGCTCAACTGAAAACTCAGAAAAGAGATTGAGCTTCACTGTGGTGAGCTGCAACCGTGTTTACAATGCTGTGTGTGTATGTGTGTATGTGTGTATGTGTGTGTGTGTGTGTGTGTGTGTGTGCCGGCTGAGCTCTGCCAGTTATCTCTGTGTTTCATCCCCCCTGGGGGAGCCGCTCGTCCTCTCAGCTCCCTGAGTTCTCACATCTCCCTGAGTCAAATGCTGATGACAACCGTGACATTTACTGTTCAAAGTGCTTCAGCCTCGTAGGACACTCTGCATTTGTTTTTTTTATGGCCTGCATTAGCTGGAGCCATATGGTCACACTTCAGCTGATTAGCGGCGGCGTCCGGTCGGCTGGAAAAAAAAAAAAACTTTTGTACTTTTTAGTGCACCTGCAGTGATTTTCTCTCACATTCTATTCAGTAACCTTGACAAATGTGCAGGAATTCGCCTCCAGTGCAGAGCAGTGATGCAACAGACCTCAGAGCGTGCACATTTAACATTCAGTTGCGGCCATGTTGGTTTTCACGAGGTGTTTAGTATTCTGCAGCATCATCCTCCAGGAAGCACAGTCAACCGTCCAATGACACGCTGAGCCGCGTTCACGCTGGCTGCATTTCTGCTGAATAAACAGAGCACGGGTGATGTAATGGATCCTGTTTGGTAATTGTGGCGCCGACTCTGAGCTCTGAACTTTTAACTCTTCACAGTAAGAATGTGACACTGGGCTGCAGGGCTAATTAGCTACCGGACTGACTGCTTTCACCTGGCCGCTGTACAGGCTGCTTTCACTGGCTGGGACAGTTGATGCTGATTGGTTTGCTCTGGATGAGATGATTAGATTTAGTCTGGCTGACAGTTGGTGATTCTTTCCTGCCCCATTGGCAGCATCGAGTGGCTTGATTAAAAATCACAAGCACACTCCATTTTTACTGGTCTGATTCTAATAAAATGTGTCTTTCTCTTTCTTTCTTTTGGGTGCTGTTTCTCCTGCTCCCCCCTCCGCCTTTTGTGTGGCTTGACACTAAAGGTAAGAAAAACTTTACGGCTCTCTGGAAACTAGAAAGAAAACATTTCTACTGTATTTCTTTGTTGTAGTTGGTGCATCATTAGTCAATCACTTTGTTACCTTACTTGGGTAGAATTTTGTGTACATATACTTTTCAGCTGAATCTCACTCCTATTTCATTCAAGTTTGTTTTCATGACAGCTTTTAATAGAAAAAGTGCTTTTCTGCCAGAAAATGCATTATTTCACCTGAGTGTGTCCTAAATTATAACCAATGCAGTCCGTTTTCCCCTGTTGAAGTAACTTTAAAAGGACAAGATATTTTTCTCTTGCCAAAACGTGATGACAAGTCATATATTTGTAGTTAAAGGTTGTTTTTGCCTAACAATCACTTGTTCTCATTTTTGAATATTTACACTACTGTTCAAAAGTTTGGGTTCACTTGGAAATTTCCTTATTTTTTGAAAGAAAAGCACTGTCTTTTTTCAATGAAGATAACTTTAAACTAATCAGAAGTCCACTCTATACATTGCTAATGTGGTAAATGACTATTCTAGCTGCAAATGTCTGTTTTTGGTGCATCAATATCAACATAGGTGTATAGAAGCCCATTTCCAGCAACTACCCAGTCTTCTAATGGCACAATGTGTTTGCTCATTGTGTCAGAAGGTTAATGTAATAACATTTTCTATTACTTTACAACTCATGGTGATAAATACAAGTATGACTTTTCAATTACCTGGGTGACCCCAAACTTTTGAAAGTAATAGATTTAATTGATTTGGGGTCACTCACTATTATCAATTTAAATACTTTTAAAGGGACAATACAACACATAAACAGCAATATCTCTGCCAAAAAGTGATCACAGATTTTTTCATTGCTTTTACTTTCATGCTTTAAGTAATTTTAAAATCAGTATTTTTACACTTTTAATTGAACAAAAAGCTTGAGATGATACTACAATTTCTGTGGAGTATTTTCTATACCTATACTTATACCTAAGTAAGGGATGTGAAGACTTTTAGTACCTCTAATCACTTGGATTCTATGAACCCCTGACATTCATAGCAGATGTTGGTTAGTGTTTGACTCATCTGTGTCACCAACATACCTTGGAAGGTGGAAGATTGTGGGAAGAACCCAGTTAGCTTAGGTTAGTTTAGTACTTATGGAGGTAGTTTGATTGGTATTGTTTCATACTTTGGACATCTAGCCCTAATTCCCACTTTCCTAGGATATATCTGAAGCAACTACATCCAGCATGCACACTTGCTACCGAAGAGTTGTAGCAAGGGCTGCCAGTAGCTAGCTGGCTGCTAACTGATTCTTAGCCAGCCTGTAGCAGGCAGAGCTGGATTACATGGTGTCCTCTGGTGGCTCAGCACAGCCAAGATGTGATCAACATAACTCTACATTATGTTAGGTTGTCAAATTAATGTCCCTACTTCTAGGTAGCTTTTATTCAAGAAAATCATCTTAAAACTTAAAGAGCCCCTCCGGATATATTTTAAGATAGATGTGAAATAATTTATATAGTAATTTTGTTCCACAAAAAAGGTCCATTATCTTGTTAAATTATTTAATATTAGATCTCCCCCTTTTCCCTCATTAAAAAAACATAAATAAAAAAAAAAATAGAGAACTATTGAAATGCAAATTGCATTTAATTTGTGATGTTGCTACTTTGTATTGTGTTATAGTGAGTATATATAATGTTATATTATAGTATACTGCTATACATGTGCCACATGCAGGTGCATGAAGTCAGTCAGTCATATTCTATACTCACTTATTCCTCATTAAGCTCACATGGTCTGCTGGAGCCAATCTCAGCACATTACAGGTGAGAGGCAGGGATACACCCCAGATCTATCAGTCTATCATGGAGCACACACACTCACACCTATGGGCAATTTAGAGTCTCCAGTTAACCTCATCATGTGTTTAGACTGTGGGAGGAAGCTGGAGAAAACCCACCAGACACAGAGAGAACATGAAACTCCACACAGAAAGATCCCAGACCAAGGTCTTGGACCTGTGACCTTCTTACTGGGAGGAAACAGCACTATCATGTCACCTGGTGCATGAAGTTTTTTTTCTTTTTATAAGAGACAGAAATAGAAGTTGATTTGTTTGAAGACAGAGAGTAATTGTCAGAGCACTTTGCATTTAAATGATAACGATCTTAGTTTCAGAACAGAACTGAACGCACCTGAAAGTCAATTTGCAGTCAGGATTGACTTTTTTTTAAAACTTTTTAATTAATTTAATTTTCAACATGCAATATACCCTTCAACTTATTTTAGAAAGACAGACATTATTTATTTATTTTTAAAATAATAGTTGAGAATAGTCAATATGAATATGAATATAATATATATAATATATATATATATATATATATATATATATATATATATATATATATATATATATATATATATATATATATATATATATATATATATATATAATATAATAATAATATAATAATAATAATAATAATAATAATAATATAATATAATAATATAATATAATAATATGAATATGAATCATTAATTTAGATCATTTAAAAGAAAGAAAACAAAAACTCGCAACAGAAATTGCAGAACCAGATAACACTTGAACACAATGATGATGACAACTTATTTTATCTCATCATCAATCCAGATGTGTGATTCAAACACATGTAACACAGAGATGGATGGAGCTGAAATTAACTCATTCTTTTTACCCCCCCTTTCCTATTAGCTGAAAGCAATTGTTTCTGTGTGAATTATCCTCATACCCTTTTAATAGCATAGAAATTGATTAAGCAATTAGTGGCAAGCCACTGTATTTAGATCAAAGCAGATCATCACATTAAAGTTGTGAGAGATTAACAGTGCTCAGGGCCAAATTGGAAATAATGGCCTCAATAATGGTATTGCAGTAATGCTCCTGCTGCTGACACCATGATTCATTCACCATTTTAACTCTGAACCTGCTATATTAACGCCGCTAATATCCAAACATCTCCAGTTTATAGCCTGTTGCAATGTTTTTTTTTTCTTTTTTAATTGCAGGTTTGGATCCAAACGGCAGCATTCATTTCATATAAAGAGACACATAACTTAAATTAGAACCAGGGTATCTGTTTCCAGTCTGTTTTCCATCTGTTTGCTCCTGCTCTTTATGATTAGCTATGCTAATTGCTGTTAAAAGATGTATTGCATATAGTTTTTGAATAATTACCTCTTTGTGCTGAATATGAGACAGTATTTATTGTGGCAGTTCCAATCCTGTCTATGTTGTAATCATTTTTCGAAAACTATCTGACTAAAACTTTCAAAAAACATGTTTGTCTTGTATTCAAGGTAATACGGTAATACCTTGTAATACTTCACATTCGTTTTAAATGCAGGTTGATTTCAAACAGCAGCATTCGTCCTGTATAAAGAGATACGTAACTTTTATTTTTGACAGAACCTGCATGTTGAATACTGTAATTAGAGTTAGAGACCCAGGGGATCTGTTTCCAGCTGCTCCTGATCTTCTTGTTATGCTAATTGCATATTAAAAGACTTTTTTGAATAATTACCTTATTATGTTGAAAATGAAACAGACTTTTAGTGTGGACATCCCAATCCATCTGTTATACACTCTCAAGTTTTTTTTTCCAAAACTATAATGTCAGAAAACGTGGTGATCTTATATTCATGATAATATGGTAATGCATTGTTGGACTACCAGACTGATTTTGAGAGAGAGGAAATGCCAATATTTTAAAGTTCTTAGTTGTCCTCGATATTTTATAATAACCACTAATTGGCACAATTGTTTTCTTTCAAATGTTTAATGCATATAATTAAATGGCACCACCCGAAAGAGTAATTTTATTTAAATTATTATGATTCTCAGCCCTGACATGTATCTATGTAATTGTTCAAGTCTCTAAATCAGGGGTGGGCAACCCTGGTCTTGGAGGGCCAGTGTGGAGCAGGCTTTAGTTTCAACCAAGCAGTAACACACCTGATTCTGCTAATCAACCACTAGGTTGATAATCTAGTGTACATAATCTAAGAACCTTCTTGGGAGAAAGGAATTTAATGACATGATATATTTGCTTAAATTCTTTGTCTAAGTTGAAAATAACTGTATGAGTAACATTTATTACATAATAATATGTATGTAAAGAGGCACTTCCATCTCGATGTGTGACTCCAGTGTAGCTTCATTTTTTCCTGCTCCGTTTTCCAACCATGACAGCCTGCATCCATCTCCTTCTTCCCATAATCCCTTATGTTTTGGGATCATTCATGCAGTCGGATAGGATAACTTTCTCTATACTCCAGACATCGGGTTCAGATAATCATGAAATGATAAATGCACTTTGAATCTGAAGTGTGAATCTTTGTCAGTCAGTCAGTCATCTTCTATACCTGCTTATTCCTCATTAGGGTCGCAGGGGTCTGCTGGAGCCTATCCCAGCACGTTACGGCGAGAGGCAGGGATACACCCCAGATGGTCGCCAGCCAATCGTGGGGCACACACACCATTCACTCACACACTCACACCTATGGGCAATTTAGAGTTGCCAATTAACCTGAGCATGTGTTTGGACTGTGGGAGGAAGCTGGAGTACCTGGTGAAAACCCACGCAGACACGGGGAGAACATGCAAACTCCACACAGAAAGGTCTGGAACCTGCGACCTTCTTGCTGTGAGGGAACAGCGCTAACCCCTGCGCCACCGTGTCGCCCGTGAATCTTTGTTTGAGTTCTTAATCTGGATTGTTTTTCTTGTTTTTTCTGGATGAGGATATAAAAAAAGAATAATGGTATCACTTTATACTCTCACCTATAAATGGTTTATACATTTTTAGATGATAGTTATTTTAACTGTTTGTTAATGTTTTTTTAATTGTCTATCTATATTATTTGGACTCATTAAATGTTTAAAAAATACTTTGTAGCACCTATAAATATTCATATTTGTAGGTTAACAAACATGTTTTTAAACATTTAACACACCATTGAATAACTCCTATTAACTAATGTTTCATACTACTGATGATGGTTATTTTAAAACGCATTTTCTACCATTTCACCTTTAGTGTTGATGAATTATTAAATTACTTTAAAAGAAGCTTTCTGGAGAGGATTTAAGGAGAACAACATAAGCAAAATAGGTTACTTTACCATCTGATGTTGAATTGCTGTTGATTTTGTGCCTGTCTCTGACTTCCTGTCTGTCTCAATCAACTGTTGTATCTGTACTTTCAGATTATTGCTCGTTGCTCAGTTGATGCGTGTGTTAGTGTGAACAGCAAAGTGTCTCTTTTGACTCTTAACTAAGTGGATGCATTCTCTTTAGAGCCCAGTGCTCAAAAAATAACTTGAATTTCATGGGTAAAGTGTCCTTCCTTTAGCGTGTGTCTGTGAAGATTAAAAATATGATATTGAAAATGAAATTTGACAATTTGACAGGGATATTCAAATTGAGTGATCCTGTTGGTCGTTTGTTGATTCATCGACAACGAATCCTTATTATTTTCTAATTAGATTGATCACACACACACATACTCATACACTCTCGCTGTTAATTAGATTCACCCGTTGGGATGAGAAGATGGAGTTAAAGAGAGAGTGTGGAGACAATGGGCCTCATGTGAGAACTTCTGATTCTTTGTGGTCTGCGTCAGTTTTCTCCTACTTTGGATTTCCTCTGAGGTATGAATGAAGGAAGGAATCACATTTATAATCAGATGTATTCATCTGAATGAATTTGGTTTAAATATGATACCTACAGTAAAAGGTAGGTTATATATATGCTACTGTTTGAAGTAGTTGCTGTCTTGTGATTTCTATGTTAATGTGGCCCTAAAGTAAAGAGTTCAGTGCCAATGCCAACAGAGCGGCTGCTTCAGTCATTAGGGAGGGGAGGGGTGGGAAACAAAGTTTTTCAGTGTGTGAGAAGGTTTGCTGCTACAGGTTTAATGAAGTGCTTTACCTTCTACCACAAACATAAACATATTAAATCAGGAAAATGGCAAAATAGGACCCCTTTTAAAATCTAAACTTCAATAATATGATTGAGCTACTTAATGTGCAGCAACATTTTTACCAATCAAGATTGTTTGATTTGTGACTACAGTAGTGGTAAAGACAGTTTAATCATTCCGGTTCCTGTTTCCTTGTCCATTTGTGGAACTGTGTCCTGATGGTCAGTGATGGAAGAACACCTTCACATCAGGAGCTTTTCAGCAGAAATCTATTCACCAAATGCCAGCTGGAATAATACCGGCACTAATACCGAATACAAATACCGCCTCATACAATGGAGTCAGACAACAGCAATACAATAAGTAGAACCCAAGGGAGCCACGCTGCTTCAGTGACACCCGTTGGGCCTTGATTAGAAACCTTTGTGTGGGGATAATGGATAATTCCTCCTCTCTGTTTGCTATTCAGAGAGAAGTCAAAAAGCCAGGTGGAACAGGGAACTTATCTGTTTATTTGTGTTTGTACAATGATAGCAGATGATTCCAAAAAAAAAAAAAAGTTCACCAGAACTTTTTGAATGTTTACTTCTTCTTCAGCACAGGTGGTCTTCATCAGGAATATGTAGAATATGTTAGGAAACAGAGTTCTGTTATTTTATACCAGGGAAGTCAAAGTCGATTTAGTTAATGAGCCACATAAAGCCCTCTCTAATCACAACTGGGCTGGAACAGTAAATATTCACATATAAGTACCAACACCTACAAATCTCCTCCATTTTATGTAGAAAATACATTATAAATATTTTCATGATTAACATTCAATTAACAAAATAGGACAGATGACATAAGAAAATGTCAACACTATGATGTCTCATTAATTCCATATTCAGTCAGTCTACTATTCGATTGCAATTCCAAACATTTACTCGTCTCGTCTCGTCTTCTTCCGCTTATCCGTAATCGGGTCGCGGGGGCAGCAGCTTCAGCAGGGAAGCCCAGACTTCCCTCTCCCCAGCTACTTCCTCCAGCTCTTCCGGGGGGACCCCAAGGCGTTCCCAGACCACCCGAGAGACATAGTCTCTCCAGCGTGTCCTGGGTCTTCCCCGGGGCCGCCGCCCGGAGGGACGTGCCCGGAACACCTCACCAGGGAGGCGTCCAGGAGGCATCCTCACTAGATGCCCGAGCCACCTCAACTGGCTCCTCTCGATGTGGAGGAGCAGCGGTTCTACTCTGAGCTCCTCGCGGATGACCGAGCTTCTCACCCTATCTCTAAGGGAGAGCCCAGCCACCCGGCGAAGGAAACCCATTTCGGCCGCTTGTATTCGCGATCTCGTTCTTTCGGTCACTACCCAAAGCTCGTGACCATAGGTGAGGGTAGGAACGTAGACTGACTGGTAAATCAGGAGCTTCGCCTTTCGGCTCAGCTCCTTCTTCACCACGACGGACCGATGCAGGGCCCGCATCACTGCAGACGCCGCACCGATCCGCCGGTCAATCTCCCGCTCCATCCTCCCCCCACTCGTGAACAAGACCCCGAGATACTTGAACTCCTCCACTTGAGGCAGGATCTCATCCCCGACCTGGAGTCGACACTCCACCCTTTTCCGGTCCAGAACCATGGCCTCGGATTTGGAGGTGCTGATTTTCATCCCAGCCACTTCACACTCGGCTGCGAACTGCTCCAGTGAGAGCTGAAGGTCACGGCTCGATGAAGCCAACAGGACCAGATCGTCCGCAAATAGCAACGACCCAATCCTGAGGCCACCAAACCGCAGCCCCTCGACGCCCTGGCTGCGCCTAGAAATTCTGTCCATAAAAGTTATGAACAGAATCGGTGACAAAGGGCAGCCCTGACGGAGTCCAACCCCCACTGGAAACAAGTTCGTCTTATTACCGGCAATGCGGACCAAGCTCTGGCACCGAGAGTACAGGGACCGGACAGCCCGTGTCAACGGGTCCGGGACCCCATACTCCCGGAGCACCCCCCACAGGACTGCCCGAGGGACACGGTCGAACGCCTTCTCCAGATCCACAAAACACATGTAGACTGGTTGGGCGAACTCCCACGCACCCTCAAGCACCCTGCTAAGGGTATAGAGCTGGTCCACAGTTCCACGACCAGGACGAAAACCACACTGCTCCTCCTGAATCCGAGGTTCGACTATCTTACGGACCCTCCTCTCCAGTACCCCCGAATAGACTTTCCCAGGGAGGCTGAGGAGTGTGATCCCTCTATAGTTGGAACACACCCTCTGGTCCCCCCTTTTATAAAGGGGAACCACCACCCCGGTTTGCCAGTCCAGAGGCACTGCCCCCGATGTCCACGCGATGTTGCAGAGACGTGTCAACCAAGACAGCCCTACAACATCCAGAGCCTTGAGGAACTCAGGGCGAATCTCATCCACCCCCGGGGCCTTGCCGCCGAGGAGCTTTTTGACTACCTCGGCGATCTCAGCCCCAGAGATAGGCGAGTCCACCACTGATCCCCCAGACTCTGCTTCTTCAACAGAAGACGTGCTGGTGGGATTGAGGAGGTCTTCGAAGTATTCCCCCCACCGATCCAGGACGTCCCGAGTCGAGGTCAGCAGCACCCCGTCTCCACTGAACACAGTGTCAACGGTGCGCCGCTTTCCCCTCCTGAGACGCCGAATGGTGGTCCAGAACTTCCTCGAAGCCGTTCGAAAGTCTTTCTCCATGGCCTCACCGAACTCCTCCCACGCCCGAGTTTTTGCCTCGGCAACCACCGAGGCTGCGATCCGCTTAGCACGCCGATACCCGTCAGCTGCTTCCGGAGACCCACAGGCCAAGAAGGTTCTGTAGGACTCCTTCTTCAGCTTGACGGCATCCCTTACCGCCGGTGTCCACCAGCGGGTTCGGGGATTGCCGCCACGACAGGCACCGACGACCTTACGGCCACAGCTCCGATCAGCCGCCTCAACAATAGAGGCGCGGAACAAGGTCCACTCGGACTCAATGTCCCCCGCCTCCCCCGGGACGTGGGTGAAGCTCTCCCGGAGGTGCGAGTTGAAGTTCCTTCTGACAGGAGATTCGTCCAGACGTTCCCAGCAAACCCTCACAGAACGTTTGGGTCTGCCAGGTCTGACCGGCCTCTTCCCCCACCATCGGAGCCAACTCACTACCAGGTGGTGATCAGTTGACAGCTCCGCCCCTCTCTTCACCCGAGTGTCCAGGACATGAGGCCGCAAGTCCGACGACACGACAACAAAGTCGATCATCGAACTGCGGCCAAGGGTGTCCTGGTGCCAAGTGCACATATGGACACCCCTATGCCTGAACATGGTGTTCGTTATGGACAATCCATGACGAGCACAGAAGTCCAACAACGAAACACCATTCGGGTTCAGATCAGGGGGGCCGTTCCTCCCAATCACGCCTCTCCAGGTCACACTGTCATTGCCCACGTGAGCATTGAAGTCCCCCAGGAGGACGATGGAGTCCCCAGAAGGGGCGCCCTCCAGCACCCTATCCAAGGACTCCAAGAAGGGTGGGTACTCTGAACTGTCATTCGGCGCATAGGCACAAACGACAGTCAGGACCCGTCCCCCCACCCGAAGGCGGAGGGAGGCTACCCTCTCGTCCACCGGGGTGAACCCCAATGTAAAGGCACCGAGCCGGGGGGAAACAAGCATTCCCACCCCAGCTCTGCGCCTCTCACCGGGGGCAACTCCAGAGTGGTAGAGAATCCAACCCCTCTCGAGGAAACTGGTTCCGGAGCCCACACTGTGCGTCGAGGCGAGCCCGACTATATCTAGTCGGTATCTCTCAACCTCGCGCACCAGCTCAGGCTCCTTCCCCGCCAGAGAGGTGACGTTCCACGTCCCCAGAGCCAGTTTCTGCAGCCGGGGGTCGGACCGCCAGGGTCCCCGCCTCCGACTGCCGCCCAACTCTCTCCGCATCGTCCCCCTGTGGCCCCCCCCACGGGTGGTGAGTCCATGGGGAGGGGGGCCCACGTCGCCGCTTCGGGCTAAGCCCGGCCGGACCCCGTGGGCAAAGGCCCGGCCACCAGGCGCTCGCACCCGAGCCCCTCCCCCAGGCCTGGCTCCAGAGGGGGGCCCCGGTAACCCACACCCGGGCAGGGTTAACGCTGGCCCAATGTTCTTTCTCATCATCAGAGGGTTTTGAGCCGCTCTTCGTCTGGTCCCTCCCCTAGGACCTGATTGCCATGGGTGACCCTACCAGGGGCATAAGCCCCCGACAACATAGCTCCTGGGATCATTGGAACACGCAAACCCCTCCACCACGATAAGGTGGCAGCTCCAGGAGAGGCAAACACAGTGCCGTACTCAATGTTCCGTGAGTATTGTTTACTCACGGAACAATATTAAATTAAGCAGCACATGAAGTGATCTCCTGCCTAACAAACCATTTAAACATCGAAAATATTGTATCCCTTCAGCCCTGAACATTTCTCACTGACTTTACATTTCTGTAAAGAGAAACAGGAACTACCTTCAACCCTCTGGACACTTTGTTTCCAAAGTTATGTTGACTTTCTCCTTGTGATGTCAATAGATCATTTGCATATTTTCAGATCTGATTCAGCTCCAACATGTTTAAATGCACATCCAAAATCTACTTGTGGGATTTAACTGATGAGGGATCTCACTCATCATCTCCAGCATTTAACAGGAATCATAGCAGCGCTGACATAAATCCCTGCTACAAGTGCACAAATAAGCAGAAACTGGGAAGCTTCCAGATATGAATGCCAGAGTAATTGGAGGAGCGGAGAACTGCTGAATTAAAAAAGAAGAAAGAAAAAAGAAGTATGTTCACAGAGAAATGGTGTCTGGAAGGAGAGCTGCAGACGCTTTCATGTACTTTACTGCTCTGGCTGTTTGTATGAAGAAAAGAACATTTGTGTTTCTAAATAAAAGCCATGTGCTCTAGGAAGCGTGTGTCATCTTGAGATCCAGCTTCAACAACTGGTAAATGAGACTTAAGTTTTCAGTCCAAAGTTAGGCATTTATATATGTCATTTTTAATAATATGTCACATGCTCTATCAAAATGAGTCGCTTGTTGCAATAATAAATAAAGTCTCAACTTCGAAAAAAAATATCAACATTAATGTAAAAATTAAACAATAAGTATAGGTTTAAAGCTGTTAAAGTAGGTGATAGTGCTGCAGTGGGTAGTTCTGTTGCCTCACATCAATAAGATCCAGGTTCAAGTCCTTGGTCTGGGACCTTTCTCTGTGGAGTTTCATGTTCTCTCTGTGTCTGGTGGGTTTTCTCCAGGTTCTCCAGCTTCCTTCCACAGTCTAAACACATGCTGAGGTTAATTGGAGACTCTAAATTGTCCATAGGTGTGAGTGTGTGAGTGAATGGTGTGTGTGCTCCATGATAGACTGGTGACCATCTGGGGTGTATCCCTGCCTCTCACCTGTAATGTGCTGGGATTGGCTCCAGCAGACCATGTGACCCTAATGAGGAATAAGAAGGTATAGAAGATGACTGAATGACTGACTTAAAGTAATTGTGCTTTCCACCATTGTGGAAATGTGCATGATAGGACCCCTTTAAACGGAACTTAGTCCTGTTTACGTATGAAGCACGACACTAATGATGCTTAAATTATTTGAAGCAGTTATAAATGGTAAATGAAAGTGAAACTATTCTACTCTTCTGGGCTTCCATGGGAGGAAGCGTCTGTTTCTGTTGTGTGTGTCTGTATGAAGTTAGATCCACATCCTTAGTTGCCCCTTCCATTTGTGCAGAATCCTGTTTCAAATCCCCTTTTTGTGAGTTTTTAACGAAGAACTGAAGCCACCATGTAGCATCAGACCAAAGGCCTGAAAAAGTAAAACCCACACATGTACGAGCAAAGAGAAGCAACTTTCCTGGGTTCGTCTTCTTCTCCCTCTTCTTCTTCTTCCAAAAGTTTAGTGATATCTCTGAATGGAGGAAACTGTGACACCTCTATGCAGAGATGATTAATAGCACCTAGTTTAACGTGTGAACGCACAGCGGTGAGCTCTTTCTTGTTGGAATAATGTTCCATTTAATATCTATTCACTGATAAATGCTAAGGGAGGATTTATTATTTTTATAGTTTTATTTCTGCACTTTTTCTGTCACTGCAGGTCAGGTTATGCGCACACATTTAACATTCATCCCCTGCAACCCGAAGGGGCTGATTAACCACTTTAAAATCAAGCCCATTTCTATTGAAATGCTACCTCTATTTTGCATTTAGTTCCTTTTGGTTTTCTCATCATCTGTTCGCTGCATGTTTCAGTTGTGTGTGTGTTTGTGTATGTATCTGTGTAGGCTGTAAATTAAAGTGTTAGAGTGGCAGCTGTGCCAGATCACTGTGTCAGTTCTCTCACATCTGTCTATCTCTTGTGACAGAAATGTCATAAGGGAGTTTTTAATCAGTATGTTTACTTGCAATCAACTTGGACTATGTCCTTGTTCCAGTATACTGGAACAGGGAGGGAAATCTATTTACTGTTGAAGTGATGTTGCCTCTGCTATGACAGGTGGTGCTATGCCTTCAGCTGCTAGTGTTGGGCTGGGTTTTACATCACAGACCATGGCAGAAATGGAAAGAATGGTGAGCTTAGCAAGTGAAAGGGACCTGGGTGCAGTGAGATGGCACCACACATCATCTCCCTACCAGCAGCTCGTCTTCTTCCTGTACATTGTTCATAGGATGAGTTAAGTAGATCATTGATCTCCTCACCAAATGAGCACCTTTAGTCTTATTTATGTATCTTTTTTATTGGACAAATTAAAACAGCAGGATGTTGATTATTCTTTATTGAGATATCTATCAATACAGTATTACCCTCATTAGGGTCACATGGTCTGCTGGAGCCAATCCCAGCACATTACAGGTGAGAGGCAGGGATACACCCCAGATGGTCACCAGTCTATCATGGAGCACACATACCATTCACTCACACACTCACACCTATGGACAATTTAGAGTCTCCAATTAACCTCAGCATGTGTTTGGGCTGTGGGAGGAAGCTGGAGAACCTGGAGAAAACCCACACAGACACAGAGAGAACATGAAACTCCACACAGAAAGGTCCCAGACCAAGGACCAAGGACTTGAACCTGGACCTTATTGATGTGAGGCAACAGAACTACCCACTGCAGCACCATGTTGCTCTTGTAAAATACTTAAAACAAAAAATAATCATGCAAATTATCACAAATCCTATGGAAAAAATACACAAAGAAGACCATCTGCCAACAATTTCATCACCAAACAACAAAAAAGCTCTAAAATATTATATTATTATATATATATTATATATTATATTATTTATTTATTTGTTAAAAACAAACCATCAGCCAGTGGGGAGATCACATGACTTTTAGTGGGGATGTATGGCACCATCTTACTTCAGTGAGGTACTTTTGTAGCAAGTTAGTATTCTGTCTCTTCCTCGGTTTCAAAAGTGATTTCTCTTTCTTCATATTTCCTCATTTAAAATTAAAGTTATATCTCAAACTGTTCGACTTACAGGTCAGAGCTCAGTGCAGAATCATCTGCATAGATCACGCCATCCAGCTCCAGCTTGACTGGTCTGCATACACTTTAACTTTGTACTTTAAAAGTTTGGCTAACGCACTAATTTGACTTCTTTATGTGTCATGTAAACGTACTGATTGATTTAAACAAGAGAAACCTCTGAACTGTTGCTATTGCAGGAAAATGTTGAGCTTTACTTGTTCTGGTGGAATTCTTCTCTCCTTCCACTAATTGCTTTTTTTCCTCCCTAAAAGTTTTATAACAGCCCATTTAAGTGAAAATTTTCATTTTCACTTAAATGAAAATTATATTTAGTTAAAGTCTTTTGTTTTGTTTTATTCAAGATTTAGATGGTATTTTAATTTTAGTCTAATTTCACAATGTTTATTCATTATTTTCTCTGAGTTGCATAATACTGTAACATATTCTAATTAGGCTCAGAATGAGTTACTGAGTTAACACATTCGTAAAAACATATGCCTGAAACTTGCAATACAATTGAATTTTCTAACACTGTTCATTTTTACAATGGTTTTTAATTTAATCACATTTTCTTATGAAAAATTCAATTTAGTGAAAGTCACATTTTAGAGTTGGAGTTACAATTTTGTCATGTAACAAAATGATATCAAGGAATAGTTATCATCAGAATTCTCCTCGACAAAATTACTTCTGTCTCTGACTATGCTGCAAGGACGTGCAAAAAAACAAACCAGAGAATAAATACAGATCAAACAATTAATATAGTATAGTATAATATTGTAGAGTGTAGTATGGTATAGCATACTATAGTATAGTACATTATAATACAGAATTGTTCATTCTATATCAGGGTTCTCAAACTCAATTTACCTGGGGGCCACTGGAGCTAGGGTCTGGTTGAGGCTGGGCCGCATCAGATTTTCCACACTTTTCCTGAAATTGTCTGTGCTCATCACCAATAATATATATTATATATATGTAATATACATATATGTAATATATATAATTCCACTGTGTCTCACTGTTGTGTTGAAGTTTCAGTTTTAGTGTTCAGCTGACGTACAAAGACGTCATTTCCGCTGGTAGGTAGGGTCCTGCACCTGTATATGACGTCAGCACGGCACAGTTAGTGATTGGTTGAAGGTCAGAAACCATGGAAACACAAAGTGTTTGTGGTGGCCTAAAAAAATTTAATGAAGTTTGAAAAGTTAGGCTAGTGGCTAGCATGGCACTGGTTCAGCAGCACTGGTGAAGGCAGCAGTGGCGGGTTGTTTACATCTGTGGTTTATACGTGTATTCAGCACTGCTGAACCGTGGGCATAGTCACGTTGCCGGTATAGTCCGGGTGCTCCGAAGCTGTCGGCCTTCGAATGACACAGACCTAACAATTCAGCACGGAGGTAGTGCTAACTACGGTGGCCGGTAACCCTCAATGCTGCAAAATAAAAGAAACGCTGCAAACAAAAAGAAAACTACACAACAGAAGAAAATTGCCAGGGACTATTATTGGTGGTGCACCAGTAGTTTTTTTATGTGAGCGAAGAAGAAGAGGTGTTGTAAAGCAGAAGTAATTCGGGGGGCAAATAATTGTTTCTTCTACGTATTCCTCCAAAAAATGTGTTAACTTGCCAATGAAAATGGCCACAACACACAGATCCCTCTCAGTCATGGGGAGAAGAACAACCCGTGTGTTAAATAAAGATTTAAAAAAAAAAACCTGCACATGCGCGGACCTCCAGTTTTCTTCATCAATCATCCTTGCATAACCTTCTATAATGGTCATATAGCGGCACCTACTGGAGAAACAATTATTTGCCCCCTAATTACTTCTGCTTTACAACACCTCCTCTTCGTATTCTTCTTCTTCGCTCACATAAAAAACTACAGGTGCAGCGCCAATAATAGTCCCCGGTCATTCACTTCCGGTGTGGAGTTTCCTTTTATTTGCAGCGCTGTTTCTTTTTGTTTGCAGCGTTTCTTTTATTTGCAGCATTGAGGGTTCTCGGGCACCGTACTAAACTCACGTGGACCGCACTAACATTAAACTTTCATATCAAGGCGGGGGCCTCAAACCAGCGTCCGGCAGGCCGCATTTGCTTCATGTGTCATAATGTTTCAGTTATTATCTCATATCATGGTGATTGTGCAGGTCACAACTCGTCCACCATAGCTTTTGGGAGTTGCTGGATTGTGTGTTTTGCTGGAATCCTATTATTGTGTGAATCGTAATGAATCATGCGATCGGCAAATTTTCAGAAATGTTGAACTATTCCTTTAAATCTGATTGTTTTAACCAAGATTATGCTAATATATATTCTCAAACTATATTTAAGTTCCCTGTTAAGGGGGGCAACCTTCAATTTAGTACATTTTGTATCATTCCCATATTTTTGGCCATGTCGCTGTTCTAAGCCATCACTGTATGTGTGTCTGTCTATATGTGTCTATAGGTGGAAATGGTATGGGGGTTACTGTAGTTTATCTGTTTTCTTTTGAGAAGCACTTCATGCTATGTTTTTAAATGTATGAAAAGTGCTATATAAATAGAGATTGATTTATTGATATTCCCATTAATTCCTATATATTCATGTTAATTTCCATGGAAACTGGAACTCCATATATTTTGCAACCCCGCATAGCAAAGTATAGTATGGTAAACTATGGCCTGGATTTATGAGACTAGGTTCACAGTGAACTATGATGTGTTTGCCTCATCACTGCAGTACAACAAAAAAGACAAAGTCTTGCTTTCCAGGCAACAACATTCAGAGCTGCTTTGAGTCCACAGTGTTCACTGTTCAGTCTCTACATGTAGGACCAGGGTTTCAGCTCTGATAAACCTCAACACCACAGACGTCTCACCTTCTCATGTCCTTTTAATTAAACCATGAAACAGCCGATTGCATTTTGATGACGATCTGAATGTGGGGATTCTACGATTAAATAACATATTGGTAGAAGGGCTCAGACAGCGGAAGTGTGACTCAGGATGGTGACTAAGATAACACGACATGGGGATTCCTTCATCCTGTTTAAAATTCATGACATTAAAAGCAAATATTATTAAAGCTAAGTGATGGTATCAGGAGATCTCAGTCCAGCCTTAACCTGGTGAGAAATTATGAAAATGAAGCTGTCAATGGTTCTCCTCGGTCTTGACAAGAATTTTATAACAGTTTCCTCACAATTTCTCCTCTCCCCTTATTTCCTCCCCTTCTCTCTTCTCCTCTGACATGTTTTTGTCCTTTCTGATCAGTTGAAGCTGTGCAACCTTGTGCTCTGCCGGACTAAGAGTAAAACAGATCGAGCTGTGCTCTTAAACCTTGACGTCAGACTTTTGAATCGTCATCCATAACCTGACGTGGTGGTGCTGGTGGTGCAGGGGGTTTAAGGGGCTTACAAGCATCTTGGTTTTACCAAATATGAAACTTTGCATTCAATTACCTCTTCACCTGCCAAGCTCCATCAAACTCCAGCTGTTTATGACCTGCATGTCAGTCAGAAGAGGTCGGTTACCATAGCAACACAGCAAAAAAATATATAAATCTATGGGTGGCTAACAGCATATTCGCCTGGACATCAATCACACAAACACAGCCGCGTGTGAAAAAAAATAGATATATGTATATATATATATATATATCTCAGGGTAAATAAACATACTTTTTTTTATTACTGTACACACACACACACACACACACACACACACACACACACACACACACACACACACACACACACACACACACACACAGGAGTGTACAGTAATTCGTTTAAGGTTCCATAGAGATGGGCAGTTAATTAAACTAAAGGTCAGAGGGAGTGGGGAGACTGAAAAGGCTTGATGGACAAGACACCATGTCTGCTAACAAGCTCTTGTGAGTGTGAGTGTGTGTGTGTGTGTATGTGTGTGTGTGTGTGTGTGTGTGTGTGTGTGTGTGTGACAGCGATACTGTGTGTAGGACTGAGAATGTGTGTCAGCCTTAATTCTACCAGTAAAAGGTTTCATCAGAGGAAAGAAAAAATACATTTTACTGGAAAGGAAGGTCTGGGAAAGAAAATTGGGTTGCATTCAAGGTCCCCGAAATGACTGGAAATAAGAGGCAATGTAGTAATAATATAATACTAGGTAATAGTGGTACAGAGTTGTTTATGTTATTATTTAACAGTATTGTGTTTGTATATATATATATATATATATATATATATATATATATATATATATATATATATATATATATATATATATATATATATATATTCTGTAAACTTTCACTATTACTTCACTACATTTCCTCAATAAAATCTATTCATTTATTTTATTCATCTTCATTCATTTATCTTCTATACCTTCTCGCTGCTTATTCCTCATTAGGGTCACATGGTCTGCAGGAGCCAATCCCAGCACATTACAGGTGAGAGGCAGGGATACACCCCAGATGGTCACCAGTCTATCATGGTCTCCAATTAACCTCAGCATGTTTTTGGACTGTGGGAGGAAGCCGGAGAACCCGGTGAAAACCCACGCAGACACAGGGAGAACATGAAACTCCACCCAGAAAGGTCCCAGACCCAGGACCAAGGAGGTCTTGAACCTGCGACCTTCTTCCTGTGAGGCAACAACGCTCATTCAAGTCATGTTTTGATGAGATATTTATACTTTTACACAAGAGTGGCATTCAGGTTCTTCATACACCATTACCCATACACATACATTAAATGTTTTATGTAGGTTTGACTGTTTGACTGACTGTTACTTCTTGTTATATTGTGTTTAAAGTGTCCATAATCTCCACTAATGTTGCATGAGTGTGTAATGTGTTGAGAGTTCCCAGTGACTGCAGCTTTTCAGCTGCAACTTTACTGTTGGTTCACTCTCAGTGCTCTCATAGAGTTGTTTGGGGCTGCAGCAGGCAGCTGTTTCCAGAGGAAAAAAAAAACTCTAAAACACCAATGTACACTACCTGTTCAGCACCAAACAGCAAACACACACTTAGTTGGTGAACACAGTGGAGCATTCAGCAGCTAAAGAGCAGATATTCCCCCAGGAGGTGGTAGAGAGCTGAAACAGATGTAACACAGAGTGAAAACTGGACTTGCATTCACCAGGTGGACAGAAACACCACTACAACTGAATGATCATGTTGCTGTGGAACTGCTGGTGTGGAAATATGCAGCTGTTGGTGAATCAACTTAAAATCGGTGTTCGCCTGATGTCTCATGAATAAACAGTAAATTCCTGCAATTAAAATACATTTTACTACAGCATAGTAGGGTCACATTGAGAAAAAAAGTTCACACATTATTTCTGATAAATATATCATATAATAATATAATTAATTATATATGTGATTAAAGCTGTTCGTTACAAGAATACAACCATTATTTACAATAATAAATTCATTACTTATGGGAAAAAGTCATTATTTATGAGATTAAAAATATTAGTTATGAGAATAAAGTCATTAGTTATGAGATTAAAATCAATAGTTCCAAGATTAAAGATATTATATATATAAACACAGTTAATAAAACACATATTGTTAGACAACTGCTTTAGAGCGGTGTAGGTTAACAACTGCTGCTGGATACACTTCAGGGACAGTACAGCCATTGGCATTTACAAATTGTTTCATTAGAATAAGTAAGTAATACTAATACTACAGTACTGCTTTTCAATGTTGGTGCATCATTCCCTCATGAAGTTTGATGTTCATGAAGTTAAGATCATCCTCCATTAGTTCAACTTCATCTTCCTCTAATGTTGTTGAATAAAGTTGGAAAGCTATTGACAGATTCAGATTTCAAGTCTGAGGCAAAACGTTGTCTAAACACAAATGATGCTTCTGTCCCATCATCACAGCTACAATGCTATACTACAAGACTACAAGCTACAATGGCCAAAACGCTGATATTTAATAAAAACACAGCATCCTCTGAGCTAGACAGAGAAAGTTATCTTATCCACAGCCAGCAGTGGAGCGAATGTGCAGGGGCCGTCTGCAAATTGCAAGATGCTGTAAAGAAAAAATTGTAGAACTCCACTGTTGTACAGTATAAGCATGGGGAGAGTGTTGTGATTTCATTTCACCCGCTGCACATAGAGATCAATGTTATCCATCTAGCTCAGTAGACAGTTTATTTTTTGTACAAGTCAAAGATACTGAACCCTAACTGAGGATATATGCCTACCATATGAAAAAAAAAATATATTTGTTAAAAGAAGACATAAATGTACAACTTTAGTCATTTTCCATACATCTTATTCCTCACTAGGGTTGCATGGGTCTGCTGGAGCCACTCCCAGCGTACTTCGGGCAATTCTCATGAACAATGACTTTAATCTCAAAGAAAAATTACTTTATTCTCGAAGTTTGCGAAAATGTTTTTTTTCAGTGTGGCCTTATTCTATGCCATATTTTACAGCACACCCTCACATATGAGCAGAGCAGGTTTCTGTGCAGGAGCTGCATGTTTAGACAAACAAACTGCTCTTCGAGGAGGAGTAATGAAGGCGACTCACCCCGTGTCACTTCTTCTCCGTCAGGAATGCTTTTGCGTCTGTTTGAGCTGACATCATGTAATGAAAAAAGCATGCCTCCACATCCATTACTCGCAGTTCAAATGGCTTTTCAGGGGAGGCGATGCTCGATTCACCTTAACAGCCTCATCTCGTTTACATCCTGTTCTTCAAATCTCATTATTTCTGATCTGCCAGCTGTGTGGTGTTCTTCATCTTTATTGTGGTGTGTGTGATTTTTTTTTTCTTCATCAGTCTAGTCCCATTTTTATGAAACCAGTGCAATGACAAAGTATTTTTAGAGGTTATATCTGACATCTCTGCTTTGTACATTTTCTTTATCGGAGTAAACACATTTCATGATGACTCTTAAACATAAACGGATGTGTTATTTATACTGGCTTTATGCTCATTTTATGGAACATTCTTCTTTGGAAGAGCTTTTTTGAAGATTCCTTATCTAAGCTGAGGAAATCAACTATCACTGAAAAAAGAATTATCTGCAAACAAAATTAGCCAAATATACCAAAAAAAGAAACACCTACAGTATATCATATTATTGAGTTGATTTATGTATTTTTTCTCATTTTAACCCTTTGAAATCCCCACTTTTAATTTCAGCATTAGCATAAAACAGCTCCTAACAGTAGAAAGATGAATCCAAAATGAGAAGTCATTTGAACATGATCATTTATTATAGTGCATCTCAAACATGAATGATACAGTATTTTTTTGGTCTGCTCTTTAGTGAGTCATATTTGAGTAGCATCAACAAGACCATGCTAAATATTACAGTGGAAATCACCACATATCTTTAACGCCTTTAACGCACATACTGTAGGTGTGTTAGCATGTGTGTCTACAACTCATAACTGATCCGTTCTTGTTTAAATAGCAGTAATATGAGTTTGTTTAATACATTTCAAACGTCGTGTTTTTCAGCAATTGTGTTTTAGCAGTAAAACTGATGATGAATTAATTTAGAATTTAAATTTCCCTTTGTCATTTGTCTGGTTCACAATGGATGTTTCAACATAATTGTATTTAGTCACATAATTCCATCAGAAATGATCAGAAGCAGTCATTATTACTTATAAATATACATTAAAAGGTTATGTTTGGTTTTGTGTTACCATCCCAAGTGATTTACGCTGGTGAGCTTTTAGTTTTGTCATGTAGCAAAAAGTCGAGAAGTTTTGTTATGTAGCACGACAAGCTAATAAGCTGTGTTCCTAAACTTGCTCAGTGGCATCTTCCTTACGAAGAACTACTCTTTAGGGACTAAAATGTTTGTAATCTTTTGACAGTTTCTCAACAAACTAATGTGATGATGCTCTTCATGTTGAAGGAGCATGTCCCAAAAATGAATAGGATGTGTCCTAAACACAAAATAGTCAGTAAAAGACCAGGGATCTGTAAAATGCAGCAGGATTTGGGCTTAGTGGGGTAATCTCAGGTTTATGGTATGAAGCTGGTTCACTTCTGAATAGCTCCAGAGCAGAGCAATGCACTGGAAAACATGACTCATCATTCCTACAGGATCCTATAAAAATTCCATTCACACTTGTTTGGTTTTAATACAGAGAAATCAATATTGATGCTAATCACATAATGATTATTTTAGCTGCGTTTTAATTGTGCAGTTTATTTTATCATTGGAGTTACAACTGACATTGTGGACATTGTTAACTGCAGCTCAGAATATCAGGACACAACTGTGCGGTGACAGAAGCTGCTGTTGTGTTTTATTATAACAATTAACAATAATCCACATTGGTAATTGTCTATATACAGTGCATATAAAAGAACGCTACAAACATGTTAAAAATCCTATATCATGCTTACGAGAGCACTGTGAAATGAAACTGAATTGATTTTTTCATTTTTGATGTTAAATTAGGGTAATTTTTGATGTTAAATTGCAAATATATCATGTTCTCATTATGAAAACTTCAAATAAAACCTTTTACATGTATACAGCACATTTCATTCAAACCAGATGCTTTGACATTAGACATATTCTTAGTTACTTTATGCATTTAACATTCCCTGGATCCTCCTGACCTGGCAGACCTCAGCATCTCTGGTCTGGATCAGCTGATCAGTCAGCATCTTATTGAAAACAATCAATACTGGAGGAGCTGCTGCCCCTGTGTTAACCTGCAGTACACTGAGGTGATGACCTTCACTGCACACTTACTGTACACATGTACACACACACACACACACACACACACACACACACACACACACACACACACACACACACACACAGTATAGTATACTATATCTACACACAGGAAATACAATATACACACATAGTTCTATAGTCTTAAACACACATGAACTCAAAGAATGTCCAAACAAACCCAGCTGTAAAGCTTTAAACCTTGACACATACACACACACAAACACACACACCTCAGAAGAAGGAGCGTTTCAGCTGGTGTCAAGTGACTAACTTTAAATACTTTACTACCTTACTGAAGTAGACAGTTTGCATATCTACTGGAGTAATTAAAGTTAATTAATTTCTGATAATTTGTTTCTTTCCTCTTTACATTTTTTCATGTAATTATTCATATGTTCTACTCTTTACGTTTTACTCCTGTTTCATTCCAACTTGTTACCATGACAACTGTAGATCATGGAGGTAGATTGCTTTCTTTATTATTCTATCAAATAAATGGTTTCTTTAATCAAAAATATATTTTCAATCAAAAGAAACTTTGCTTCAAGCAGAAAAAAAACTTTTCGAAGTTTGACTGCAAAAATATCTTTTCGATTGATGTGATTTTTTTCAATAAACAAAAATCACATCAATCAAAAAAAGTCCAAAAAAAAAATTTCAAACATAGTAAAAAAGTTTTTGAATGCAAAAATATTTGAGATTCAAAAATGATTTGCTTTAAACAACACAAACTTTGTTTTTCTTTCAAATAAAGAGTGTTCAAATGCATTTTTTGATTCACAAATATGTGTTCACATTCAAAACATTTTTTCTTTAAATTGGAAGTTTTTTTTTAATCAAAGTTATTTTTTTAAATTGAAAATATATTTTTTGATTGAATCAACATTTTCTGATTGAATAATTCTGATTCTACCTAAATAATGAATGTGATTATGTTTGACATCTCTAATAGAGAAATGGTCTGTGTCTTAAAGTACATTTAAAGTAAATAAAGTAAAGTACATCAGTTCTGAAAGGAAAATGAGCATTTCTGTTCCTTGATCCCATTGTGTGACACTAACGTTAACAATAGTCTTATATTTGTTTATGTTCAAAATGGAGTTTTGTGTAGATTAACATTAATTATTCAATTTAAATCACTGGAAATTGGGAACCAATAAGCTTTGGTTCCACCATTCTAATGGAGCTGGGATGATTGTCCCACTTCATCAAATATGAATAGTTCATTTGCAAAAACAGATGAACACTATTTTGGTAAAAAATGAGCCGAGGCTTCTAATTTTCATTTTTTGAGAAACCTCTTATTTTATTACGTCATACTATATCTCTGTGAGCAAAGACACTGGACTTTGGTTTGACTGAAATCACAGAGAGTAAATAATAAATTGATTTTTTTGTTTTTTTTTTAATATTTAATTTAATAAAACAGACAACAGTTTAGACAACAATTACAACTTTCATATACTCAGACCAAAGATGATAAAGAAGACAGCGCTCTTTCAGTTGTCGCATATTCACTGAATTTGTGTGGTGTTTTAAAGAATACTACAACAAACAGCAGCGTTATATCTCTGTGCATGCTCATCGCTAGTTGCATGCTTTTACTTTGAAAGTGAGCTGTCCCTGTTTTTGCATCTCCTCTTGCTTGTTGGATAAAGCAATGAGCTGACACTTTATTGCACATGTAGGACAATGAATGAAGGTAATAGCACTCTAAACTGGCTTTTTCATTATCCTATGTGAATAAGTATGAATGAATTATACTTAATGACACAGAGCAGAAGGCCCTCACCTCAGGCCTGGTGCTTGGTCCTGGAGGCAGGAGGGCGGCATCATCACTGAGAATTATGGGTATCTGCCAGTTAAAGGGGCATCAGTGGTGGAGAAGAAATTTACTAAATATATCAATAAAATGTGTGTGAATGGATATAATGGACTAACACATTGCACTATCCATTTTGTGTTCACATTGGTGTTGGATGATGATATCACTGCATCACTTCAATATTAAAGCCATAACAGTATGACAACTAATCACACACACACACACACACACACACACACACACACACACAGCTGACCAGAGCTGCAGAGCACTGTAAATGTTGGTACGCCATAAATCCAAAAACTTTTTACCAAGAGCTGTATTATCTATGTATTATCTACTATCTATTATCTACTATCTATTATCTATCTCCTTATTTTAAAAGTCTGTTTCTCAGAGGCAGTTTGGTACTGCTGAGCTATTGCTAACGTTTAAGTATTAGATTGATATTATTAATGTAATTGGTACCAATATTATTGTAATTGTGAAAATTACTAATGAAAATTACATTACTATTATGAATGCTAGAGGGGACTAAACGTTGATGTTAAATGATTGCATTACTTTCCTTTTTTTCTACTTTTTTTCTTTATTTTTGTTGATATTTTACATGTCCAAAAATGTTTGTTGCTAATCTTATGTTGTTCTTAATGTTTTCTTTGCTTTTTCACTATATATATATATATATATATATATATATATATATATATATATATATATATATATATATATATATACTGTATATATATATTATAAAAAGAAGCATTGACTGCTACTTCCCTAACTTATCATTGCGAGGTTTAATGACATTTTTATGACACCCTTACATAAACTCAGCACATATGCAAGGGGAATTCTGTCAAGTCCAGTAGTTGTGGCAGTGACAGCCTTGTGTTTGATTGGTTGGCTGAACAGCCAATCACACAGCTGACTGGCCCAGAATAACCGATCCTGAATCTGTCCGATGGATCAGCAACCACAACAGTGACCCCATTACCCCATGGGAACACACACACACACACACATATGCCAACATAAAGATGGATGAACATTACACAGCACAATGAAAATTTAAATCACTGATAGCTAAAAAAAAAAAAAAAATACAGTCGGTCATGAACAGCGCGGTGGCTGCAGGCAATGACACTCTTTCCACAGAGAGGAGGAGGGGAAAAAAAACAAAGAATGAGAGGGAATGAGAGGGAGAGAGATATAGAGGCAATAATATAGAGGGGCAATAAGCAAGAAATTGAGGGAAGAAGGAATAAATAGATGGAAAGATGAAGAGAAATTTAGTGGGAGATAAATGAAAGAAGCAGGGAAGATGGATGTAAAGACAAGAAAGCTGCGGCGTCCTCCACGTCTATGTCCTCATAGATTTAGACTCTGGTTGACTTCCAGACCAAAGTCGAATACATCTTATTAAACTGTGCTGTAGACCCTGTCTGTGTGTGTGTGTTCATGTCATCCAGTGCAGTGGTCTGACTTACTGATGGGATTTGAATAGCTTCTGGACAACAATGGAGCTCCACAGCACAGAGGAATAAGATATATCGGGCTTTGGATACACACACAATACAGTCGTTTGAAGGGTCATCGGTGGTTATCAGCCTCATAGATACTGGTTAGAAGTGCTGCTGCTGTTTCAATGCTGTGGTTATGAGCTGGTTGGTTTTGGTTACAGAAAACACTAGGTGACATCATGGTCTGGGTTAAAATGATCACTTTGCATATTTAAACTTAAAAAAAACAACAAAAAAACATGTGTAACATTTGGGCTATTTAAAATAGGGTTAGTCATTTTAGTCAGTCAGTCATCTTCTATACTTCTTTATTCCTCTTTAGGGCCGTGGGGGTCTGTTGGAGCTATACACCCCAGATGGTCACCAGTCTATCATGGAGCACACACATCATTCACTCCCACACTCACATCTATGGAAAATTTAGAGTCTCCAATTAACCTCAGCATGTGTTTGGACTGTGGTAGGAAGCTGGAGAAAACCCACCAGACACAGAGAGAACATGAAACTCCACACAGAAAGATCCCAGATCAAGGACTTGAACCTGCGACTTTCTTGCTGTGAAGCAACAGCACTAACCACTGCTCCACCATGTCACCCGTAGACATTTTAATCCAGAAAAATAACATATTGGCCCTTTAAATGGTGCTTAATTTAGGTCAGTTAGACATTTAGTGGCTTTGCTGTAGCACTTTAGGTTTACTTTACTATACACTTTCTGTCACATAGAATGCTAATCATACTGGCCGGTGTTTGTGTAGAATCAGCTGAAAAGCCCCATTAGTGCCTCACATACAATCAGTGCAGCATCAATCTGTCTAACAGACAGCAGTCTGTGTCATCAGTTACAATGAAGTGCTCTGATTGGCTTATATCTAATATTTAATAATGAGCCTTTCCCGCTGTGATCGTTTCACCCACTGTGTAACTGGGTTAAGATTGCTTCTCCTTAATTATGGATGAGGATAGCCTTGTTAATGCTGCAGTGAAGCTGCTCTCTGGACCCAGAGGAGAACTGTTGATCTGTCAGACCTAATGTTCAAACTCTAAGTTTCAGCAGAAAGCTCAATATTTCCTTTAAATCCTCAAAAGGGGAAAAAAGTAGGAAAAGGAATCTTATTTGTACATACTTTGTATTGGTGAATAAAGAAAACATGAAAACAAGGCCTTTAAAATCACTACCCGGGTAGTATATAAGTGATGGAGATTTAAAAATCCTATATGTAATCAAAGAAAACGTAAACGGGATGCATCCGGGTCACAGGTCACAGGTTGATGGATACACACACGCTGGTCACAGTCCTTAGAAGAATCACTGGCTCGCTGTTCCTCTCTTTCTCAAACGTGGCAGAAGATGCACAACAAAAAAAAAACAATCTGCACACGGCAGCATAATACCTCATTAGTGCCACACAGTATTGTTTCACTTCATATTTTAAGTATAAACACTTAAACTTGAATATCATTTCTATATCTAAAGTAAATCAAGTACTGACACAACTGTGCAATACAGTACCAGTTCAGTAAAATGACAGTGTGTCATTTGTAACTCAAGTGAATACATATACATTCAAAGTTAACCAAATACCATATCAATAGTAAGCCATTCCGAAATTACTTTTTTTACCACGTCAAATTGCATTCAAAACATCATTACAATGACTGTAAGCCTAAAAACATTAACCTCATAGGGTAACCTCCTAGCTGTAAACATAATCTGCATGCACATGCCCACGCAGGGTGCACGTGATCAGAAAAGAAAACGCCGTTCTAAACAAACACAGCGGTTTAAACAATAACATTACATTTCAAAATATCTCTGACTTTTTTTTTAACTGTACAGATGTCACACATAACATAAAGAAAACGATTAGTCCATCAAAATAGTTCATTTTACCTCAAGAGTAAAGGGAAGCTAGTGCTTAATGCATTAGCATGCATTATAAAATATAGACTCACCAGAGATTCAATGATAAAACACAAAAACAGCTTCAGAACGATGCATCAACTCTACAGTATAAAGTATTGTTTTCCTCTTATCTTTCCACTTACGACAACTTTATCTGCTCCTGAAAACAAAATGCAGTCATGTCTGTCTTCTTCTAGAGCGTAATGCACTAATTACAACTACACAAAATACCCAGTGCAATTCATATGGGCTACATTTGGGTACATCAGTAGTAATAGTCCTGCATCATTGAGATATTTAGTAAGTTTCACACAAATTTATAAACAAAGAGTAACAATTCAATAGAACATAGATAATAGAACATCAAAGCATGTTAATGCCATGTCAATGTAAAATATTTAAATCTTCATCTGAAAAGTAACTAAAGCTGTCAGATAAATGTAGTGGAGTAGACAGTTTTGGAATGTTGTGGAACGGAATAATAAAGTAGCAATAAATGTAAATATTACCAAAATTGCTTATGTAAGTGTACTTTCTAGTGTCAGATACAGATATAGTTTTGTACACATATAAATAGCCATGGAGCCAAATTTGAGTGCATCATTGTTGTTTTAGCTCATAAACTCCTTACTATAAACTTTCCGTTAGCTTGTCTAAGTACTGTATGTTCCAGCAAAGACGGGCGAGTTTGTTTGCAACTGTAAATCATGCAGTAGAGCTACCAGTGGAGCTAAAGAATAAAGAAGATAGACATTTATCATTCCTCAGACAAATGTCCACAATGTTGGTGAAACCTTTTATTTGTTTGCAGCTGTGTTGTCTTTGTGACCTACAGGTTGACCACCTACAGGTCAAATGGAAGTGCTATGCAACCTCACAATCCTCCTTTGAAAACAATTATCTCCACCCTCACCCCACCCCCCTCTTCTTTCTGTCAGTGACAATGAAGAAACAAACTCTCACCTGCATGACCTGTGACCCCTGACCCCCCCACTCCAGCCTGCAGCTGAGTGGACTGAAAGATGTCTATGTGTGCACATTGACCAATAATGGCGATTGATGTAGTTGGTCAAATGTCACAAAATTTGCCCTCAATTCTGAGTGTGTGACCAGCCAATATTTGACCTCAGTGGCCCATATGGGGGGTTGTGGGTGATGATTGACAGCTCTTGGACTGTAATAGAGACCAGTGATGGGCTAAAGCTAACCCCACTCATCTCTCATATCTACTCACCCTTGAGGTAGGTAGGTGTGGGGGGTGAGAGTACAATCACCATCCTGATCAGGATTCTCTTTGCTGGAAGGCAGTGAATCACTTATCTGAATCACTCCGTCTTGCTGGTCAGGCGCCCAAGGAGAGGGCCACGAGCTATAATATGTCAACTCTCTTTTTCTCTCTATCCCCCATTAACAAACCTTATCACCCTGCTCCGAATACCCCGTTATCCAGTAGATATTTATTAAACTCCAGGACTGTTGCTAACTAATCCCTTTTTACACTATATTAATAAAGGAGTACATTGTTTTTGCATTCTGAATCCCCACTACATCATTCATAACAGCCCCTAATTCAGCTTCCCTGGTATGTTTCCATTATCCCCTTATATCACAAAGGTGTTCTATTTAAAGAGGCACTATAATGAAAAATTTTTAGACCTTATGTGTAAATATATAAGTCAGGATTTTAACAGTTTTATTATTTGCTGGAGCTCTGTCTGACCTGTGACCCCATTAGACCCCCAGCTGCAGGTGAACCCACATAGATTTATACATTTTGCAAGATGGGGCTCTTCACCTGACCAGGAAAATTTGTCCCAAGTAGGGTATAATAAAACCAGAAATCAATGTACATATTTAACTTTACCATTATTTATTTGTTTCAATTTTTATAATGTTATGAACATGTTATGAATATGTAAATTGATGGCCAATCATGCATTAGTAATAAATCTCTGTTCCTTTCAAATAACTGATTGAGGTTTTCTGCATAAACCATTTTTTATATCCTCCCTTTTCTTTCAAGATAAATAATCACAAACAAAAACATATCAACACAGGTATTTTTGGGTGTATAGAAAATAGAAAAATACAAATAAAACATAAATAATACTCCTAACAATTACAAGAAGTTATTAATACAACTATATATATATATTTGGGGAAACTGTTTCCTCTCAGCTGATACATTTCATATAGTTTACATGCTGCAGAGTCTGGTCTGTGGGAGGTGGGTCTGTGCTGTACTTAGAATACCTCAAGTAAAAACATACTGTATCTGACAATAATAACATTAGCAAAATATAAGTTCTGCAACAGCTCCTGGATTGTTGGGACACTTCATAAAACTCTCAGTCTTTGAGAGTCTTGGTGGTCAGCTCTATGCTGTCTGACACAGAATAAAATAAATGGTATAAAAAATATCCTCAAGAATGTAAAACAGCAGAGGTTATTAGGTTATTATTACTAGTTTGTGATTGACAGCAGTAGCATTTTTTTGTTTTAGTAAAATTATCTGGTCAAGAAAAAACAATGCTAGCATTACTAACACTACAGTTCATCCAATTGGTTTCATCCTCAAACCAAATGGATATTTGCTAAAATTAGGGATAGCCCGATCACATTTTCCCCCCAAAGTCAGGGTCATTTGAGGAGAAACAAACATCTCTAATACTAGCTCTAGGCTAGCTACTTTTGTCCTCTGTATCAGAGGGTGTAGCTAATCCTGTGTGTGACAGAGGCAGCAGTGACAGACAGTGGTGTGTTGTAGTTTCAACTCGATTCAGCTGCTTGCTTCCAACATTTGAACTATTTTTTGATATTTGGAACCTGACAGTTAAATTGAACCCTAACCCTAACCCTAGCTTTATAACTGTACTATCATGCTTTGAAAATTACGTGATCAGGCCAGGGACATCACTATTTAAAATTACAACATAGTAAACAAATGTAACGAATCTTCACAAGGCGTACTCTAGGACAGACTTGCACATGGATTTAATAGAAGTAGTGGTTAGAAGCATGCTCATGATCAGCCTGCATCGATTAATACAAACTCCAACCTGTCATGATATAAATGACAACATTTATATCATTTATTGTGTACATTCTGGTGTTATGTAGAATGTATATAACACCAACTAAGTTATACCATTTTAACACCAATATCCCTGACACCTGCTTCAAGTGTAGAGACTAAAAGGGCACATTATTTCACTTTTTGGTGCGATTGTCCACGTATACTCTCCTTTTGGAAGAAAGTGTTGGACCTGGCTAGCCAAATCATTGGTAAGGACATAATCCTCAGCACTAAGCTTTGTCTATTAAATCTCTATCTAGATGACTAACACTTCTGGAAAGGTTGCTTATTGGAAGCCAAACTATGTATAGCTCGCTCATGGGAGTCAGATACAACCCATATGGCATATCACAGTGGTTGAGAGGAATGACTTTTTACTTTGCTTTAGAAAAGATTAGTCACATAATAAAGAATAAATAAACTTGATAAGTTCTGAAAAAATATGGTAGGGTTATATCAGGTAAAATCAGCCATTTAAGGTGTGGGGGTCTCAGCCCGTCTGGAAATTAGAGCCAATGACTACAAAGGATTTAAACTGTTGACATAACTAGTTGACATGACTAGTAACAGGTGATTTGAAAGCTCATAACAATAGAAATATAAATCCAAAATGCTTGTATAATAAGTCATTTGAAATGCAACATGATCATTTACTACAGTACATCTCAAACATGAAGGATACATTGTTTTTTTTTTGTTCTGCTCTTCAGCGAGTCATTTTAGTAGCATTAACAAGACCATGCTAAATATTACAACAGTGGAAATCAGTCTTATACATGTAGCCAGTGACTACAAAGGATTTCAAACTTGACATCGCCGTGCTTGACTAGTAACAGGTGAGTTGATTGCTTTGTGGTGTCTATGATAATTTAATTAGTTTATGGTTTCTATGGTGATTTGATTAATTTATGGTTTCTATGGTGGTGAAACAATAGTTAAAATCTAGACTGAACCAGAAATGTGCATGTTAAGTAGCCTGGTATGACAAATCTAACTAAACTAATATAAGGATGATAAATCTATTCTAAAAAATGTATTTACATGCAAAATATATGTATGCATAATGCATGTCTTGAAGGCATCAATCAGGAATAATGCTATTAGTTTGATATATTAACATATTTTTTTTGGAAAAGTGATGTTGGTGGCCCAATTTACTTTAATCCCCTAAGCTAAAATGGGCCACATGGTTTCAGCTAAAATGGGCCTGACCCTCTGTATAACTCACAATCATATGTGTATATGACATTTGGTTGAACTAAAACATGTACGGTATGTTGATTTTCATGTGAAATTAGTGCAAAGTAGTCACTACATTTACTGTGTTTGTGTAACTTAGCTTGTGACATATGACTGGGTGCTAGCTTTTGTGCAGTGCTAGCTTAGCTTGTACAGAGAGATGTGTTAGAGCGTGTGTACAACGGTTGAGCGGTTCTTGTTTTAATAGCAGAAATATGAGTTTGTTTAATGTTTTCAAAAGGTATGTGGTTCTATGAAATTGCATTTAAAAAATAAAACTGATGATGAATTAATTTTGAATTTGTCATTTGGCCCATTTTACCTGAAACCACTCTTTAAAAAATGTTGCAAGGATGTTTCAAGATTTATGGGGCCTAAATAATTATATTTTATCACATTCCATTTGGTATTGTTACTGTTCCAAGCGATTTACCAAAAAGTGACCCAATTTACTTCCTTAAGAATAACAATAGTACTGATATAAGTAGTGATACTGACAGATGATAAGAGGGATTGAGGCCTTACCATTTTGTTTCTGTCTTTTATTTTCCTTTTCTTATTCTTTAGAAATGTGAGTTAACTGGTGTAACCATAAGGACTGTAACACACAATCTCCTGTGATAGGAATTTAATTGAAAGCACTGGGTGTAACTCATACTTGTTACTCATATTTCAAGTCTCTACTTGTAGTGTCATGTGTGCCTTGTTGTGTTATATGGTATTTTCTGTAAATTAATAAAAACAGAATAAATACATGTTTAAAAAAATTACAACATAATGTGAGAAAACAAAGAATACTCTCGCAAAAATTATAAAGATATAGTGCTATCAAGTAGAAGTACAGCCACCATGGTGTCTTTACAACCTCTGTGTTGCTTCAGTTGAGGCCACTGTTCATTTGTTGCTTTAATTAATGACAGTCTGTGTATGAAGGGGACTTTAAGCAATATGATAAAACCTCCTCCACCCTTCCTAATGGGTAAGTTAAATCAAAAGCAATCTTGAGGCAGAGCAGAGGTTTTCAATACTGTAATTTGAGACTGGATGTGATCTATAGCCTTTTGGTGATATATTGGCATGTTTTAAATCCTACATGTTGATGTCGAGGTCTTTAGCCGAACATACTGTGATATTTCTATTCTGTCGATATTATGCAGCTCCAACCTAACGTGGGTAATATTGGCAGCGGTGGTGATGACCTTTGCTGCTACATGTTTACTTTGGAGAGAATAGGGATCATTGACTAAACAAAAGAAAATCATTTTATTGTTGTTGTTTTTGCATTACTCTGGAGCATCGGGCTGCTTTTTGTTTGAAAAGTAGCTGAGTCCCTTCTAGTGTTGTGTATGTCCTTGGTATTTGGGTCCAGTTTGTTTCTGGTCTGAGTTCCAGTCAGTGTCCCAGATGGCCAATATCACTGGGGTGGAAATAACACTACACTGACACAGTGGGGATGACTTTGCCCTGGAAATCACCTCCTGCTTGTGTATGTTTGTGTGTTTTATGTACTTGTAAAGTCTGAATCATTTGCTGTCAGGACAAGATACTGACATTTTTGACCACAGGGAGCACAATTGCTAGTCTGCCCAACAGCCAACCAGAACATACAAGGCCCTCTCAGTCATGACTGATTACCTGCCAAACTAACTGCTTCACCTGGGTAATATACTGGCTGTTCTCAGCAATTTAACAATCACTTAATGTGGCTCCAGATGCTGATTGGTTAGCCATGGCGCAGACTATAAGATTAGGTTGTGTTTGGCTGCTGGTTGGTGGTTCTTTTCCACCAGGTTTGCAGAATAAAAAACGCATCCAGCAGTTAATTAAAATCACAATTGCACTCCTGTCTTACTCTGATGCTGATTAAACATCCTCTCTCTCTCTCTCTTTTTGGTGCTGCCTGCTCCCACCTTCTCTGGTTCTGACCTAAAGGTAAGCAAACTAAATGCACCATCTGTTCCCGACTATTCCTCTGTCTTGTGTTTAACTGCTGCACTGTTCTGGCGGATTTGTGTTGAATGATTCTGTTAAACGATCCCAGCTTTAAGACCTTTGGAAAGACTGTTGGGGAACAATAGAATCGATTATCTCCACAGCAAGGGCTCATTTTTTGTGTGCTTTGTTTCATAAAATGTTCTGCACATTACATTGTGCTGTTAAGTGTGTGTAAGTACATGGTGGTTAATGGAGACATGCATGAAGTACTAGCTAAGTGTTACTGTGAGATGGGTTGTCAATAGGTTATCATGCAGGTTAATACTGGAACAAGACTGACTGACTATTAATAATGTCTTTCCAACTTATCATTTAAAATTTAAACCAAGACTGAGCGGGTTGAATCAATAACATCTTTGATCTATTGGGTTTTAATGACTTTAATGACATGATGTAGATTGTTGTTGCTTTCTAAAGAGTCACTCCATTCTGGATGTTTCTAATGTTTTCTAGTAAGTTAGTCAGTTTAATTTTTGAGAGTATTAACGTTTCTTAAGATACAGTATATGTACCAGAGTGAATGGATATTGAACCAGCTTGTTTCTTGTGAATCATAATGAGTTTGTTGAGCATAGGATGCATTTATTAGGTTTAATAGGGTTTTGATATGATAAAGCTGTAGTTGGTCATGGAGTTTAGCTGTAGTGTGAAACTTTAAAACATAAATTAATATCTGTAACATCCAAGCGCTTATCAAATGAAATCCCAGAATGCTCATTATGCCTATCTCCCACAGGCAACTCTCTTTCTGCATGTCTTGGTATACCAAAGTTTCTACTTTTTTGTGCCATTGGAGGCAATCCCTATGTGCATCAGAGACTTTCACCGGCTACTTCTGGGTAGCCCACTACTAGCACGGATAGTGGATAGCATAATGTAATTTTACAACTCTTTACGACTCTCCAGATGTTATCATTGTTATCATTGCCATCAACTGGATCATATTCTGCTAGTGAAACAAGCCATTTAGCATGGGTTGTGGGATGCACTAAATAGTTTAACCACTGTTTTAGCTTTTTAAACCTTATGCTAAATGGAGGTGTTATACACTCCACCAGCAGATGGAGACAGGCTTAACGGAACCTTGATTATTACTTTATCCAGAGTTAGTAGATCTTGGGTTGTTGGTTTCAAAGAGTTAATACATATTGGATTTTATGATTTCTAATAAATCTGTTAATTCTGGACTTGTGTTTAGAAGTAGTAGTTTCTACTGAATCATTTGACTTTTTAGTAGATTCTCAAGTGGAGTTTTGTTGGCTTTCAATGCATTTGTGAATGCTGAACCTGAAGGATTAGATCCTGGATTGTTTGCCAGTAGATCCTGGATTATTATAAACTGGAAAGCTACAGACACTGATCACTGTTTCATTTTATTACCATTCAGTTTGACGGTTAAAAGTTATAAGTTCACTTTGGTTGACTTCTTTTACCCAACAAAGAGTGTTTGACAGCTGCAATGTCAGCTGAGTTTGAGGATTTGATAGTTAGGTTCATTTCAGAAGAGATGGACTGGACTTCACGACTTATCGATCCCGCCTCCTGTCTGCATACAGAAATATCAATAAATTCAAATGTAAACTTGTGTATCAAAATTTCAGGGCTCATTTGTTTTTTGTTCTCCTGTTGCACAATTTTCTTTCTTTCAAAAGCTATTGAATCCTCTCTGGCAACTTATGAATAGATATACAATAGACACACACACACACACACACACACATGCACACACTCACTCAATGCTTTTCAGCAACAGTACTCTGCCTCATTCTCCTTTACTTTTTTTTTCTTTTACATTTTTGATCTCACGGCCTCTGTCTTATATCTGTCTCTTTTTCACAATCTTGCTTCCCTCTCAACAAATCATGCTGTCATCTAATTTTAGTCCCCTCTTGCCCTCTCTTTCTGTGTGTGTGTGTGTTGGCATTGAATTCTGACTGACATATCCTTTCATGGAGATGATGAGTAGATTGAAATAAATTCAAGCCAGCTAGTAGAGATCCACTGGGAGCTCCACACTGCCAAACACACACAGGCTGGCATGCAAATGAAGTTTCTCTCTCACACACTGTCCCTTTAAGGTGGTTTTGAATGCTGATATTAATGTTATTTTGTCCTGATATTTAGTAACGTTGATAATTTACATGTTTTCCAGCATAAATCCATGTGGAGTGGGGTTGTGAGCCAGTAAAAATGATTATTTAAGATACAAGACAAGTTTCCCATTGCCCTTGTAAATTCTGCTCTCAGTAATTGTAAAAATTTACATCACTGCAGCAAATATTAAGTAAAACTGTAATTTTAAGTGGCGACACACTGGTGCAGTGGTTAGCTGTTGCCTCACAGCCAGGTTCAAGACCTCCTTGGTCCTTGGTCTGGGACCTTTTTGTGTGGAGTTTCATGTTCTCTCTGTGTCTGGTGGGTTTTCTCCAGCTTCCTCCCACAGTCCAAACACATGCTGAGGTTAATTGGAGACTCTAAATTGTCCATAGGTGTGAGTGAATGGTGTGTGTGCTCCATGATAGACTGGAGACCATCTGGGGTGTATCCCTGCCTCTCACCTGTAATGTGCTGGGATTGGCTCCAGCAGACCATGTGACCCTAATGAGGAATAAGCAGGTATAGAAGATGAATGAATGAATGAATGTTATTATAAACTTGACAGGATGTCTGGACTGTGCGTCGCAGCTGATGCTTCGGATGTGTGAAAGAACACGTTCATTTACATTAGACCCTGACTGATCCTGTCAGTGGGTATGGAGATTTAAATAATCAATGAAGTTGCACTGTTCTGCCTCATGCATAAATGTGTGCAGTGTCAATCCCAACAGGGAGATGCTAATTGTTTCTGCTGCGGGAGGATCACTGTAGGATTGTTGCTGCAGAGTAATATGCCCTAATTACAGATTAGGTCATTATTAAAGCTGTAGTGCAGGATCGTGTGTCTCCCCCTTCTGGTTGTGAGAGAGTAATTATACAAACACTGTAGCTGACTACTTTACTGCTGCTGCCTTCTTACATCAATACAGCACACAATCAAGAAGTCACCTGGAAAGCTTTACATTAAAAGCAATATACCCTATAAGACACATAGTGGTGACATGTACACCGGTTTAGTTTTCAATATATTTTATAGACCATACCAGTGACATAACTTGTTTTACCATATAAAACCTTACATACTTATTAACTCCAAACTATATTCTAAAGATTTATTTCCTTCTTCCAGGCACCCAAGGGTTAGGATTCACTTTACTGGAACCCATAACAGTAATATACTTTGTACTGTTCATATCAAAATGCAGTTGGGTACAGGGGTGGTTTTTAGATCTCGACTTGTTGTTGCATTCAAGGATACTTTGACATTTGAGAATTCAGGGTCACTTTTAAGCGCAATAATTAAAACTAAATGATCCTTTTCATTGTGTCTGTTTTCTAGGTTTAACCTTTCCACCACATACAATTCCATTATGCAAATCTCAGATGTAAATGTCCTTGAACACACCACAAAGGACAGTTTTTGGGGGAATCTGATCTCACTAGTCAACAACTAATTGTGTATCATACAAGGAACAAACAAAAACATTAAATATCAAAGGTCCCATATTCCCATGCATTTGTATTGCAGTTTTCATGACTTTTCATGATGGTTTGTACTTCCTTGACTTTTTGATGTCATACAGTAGTAGCTCCCTCTGTAGAGATTCCCAACACTTGCTGTCACACCCACCTCTTCCTATTTTGTGGAAATCAGTGACAGTCAGACAATCAAAAGAGAGGCTCATGAATAATTATGAGACAGACCAAAAAGCAACCAGTGGATGTTCTGTAAAACTACTTTAAGTTGATTTTTTCATTTTTTGTTTTACTTTAAATTGCAAATATATCATGTTAGGGGGCATCAAGAATGTAAATAAAAGTGCATGATATAGCAGTGAAAAATTCCCAAATTGTTGGTGGCTTCTAATCAAATTGTCGTATTATAATAAATCAGATCCATTGACTTTGGTTGCATGAACATTGACCGGTTGTGCCACCAACATGTATTTCATTTCATCATGCTGTGAAACATTGACCACAGGTCAACCAGAGGCTGTTCACTGCACTATGAACATATTCTACCAGTGAAATCTTGTTATCATCACGTTGATGCATTTTTAATATAATCACATTCAAAGCTGGCTTAAATAGATCTGTTTCTTTCATTGAAACTAAAAAAAGGTAACAACCACAAAATGATGAGTATTATTAATGACATGTTGGAATGTGTGTGCCCAGACTATAGATTTAACAGTCTGACAGTCATTGGTTGCTGTGGCAATGAGTGTCAAAGGTGAGAGTTTATGGAAAGACCTATTGATCTAGAGTTGTGTGTGTGTATGTGTGTATGTGGTGTGGTTGTATCTGGACATGAAAACAGTTATAAGCATGTTCACATATACATACACATGTGCAATTATCAGTGTTTTTGCTAAAATTAGAATTTTACATGTAACACTCCATCGTCAGGTGTTTGCATCTTCCCTTTCATTTGTATCCAAATTGATGAGGCCTTCTGTAATTATGCATCTGTATCTGTTTGCATACATTACTGGAATTATCTGTGTGTGTGTATCTTTGAATTTTCTCATCTTTTATATTCACCTCTGCTATGGATTTCTTTTGTCTTTAAATACCCTTTTTAAGGTGGGATAGGTAAATGGCTGTGGAGGCCTGTTAATTTTCTGTTCACTGCAGCATCTTGAAGGACACTCCGTAAAGCTGTAGGTCCTCCATCTCTGAATATCATCCCTCCATCTGTTAGATAAACAGCAGCACCACTTCAATCTTGCAGCCGGCCAACTGAATCATTTACAAGGTTAATAGGGACTCGGGCTGCTCACCCGTGGCCTGTTCCTCTCCTCACGCCTTTCTTCTGGGTTTTTTGTTATGGCCCATTAGAAAACTCTCATTGGCTTGTTATAGTTCATTCTAGCTCTCTGATTGGCTACTTGCTATGTCTGTCTACTGGTATTACCCAATGTGTTGAGAGCTGTCAGTACAGGTGATGGAATAAACTCGTCAGGCAGAGTATAATCAGTTTTGCAGATAGGTAATGTTATAAATAATAATTTAAAAAATAAATAAATAAAACAACAAATAGAACTTCAGATAGATGCTAAACACTATTGGTTCAGAGATCACACTGGTCCCAACTCTGGGTCCGCCATGCTGAACTGCTATACAAGGAGGAACAAATTGACTCTAGATCACCCAATTTCCAAAGTAGGCCTCAGCTACCTGAGTATTGAAAGAAGCAAATACATTTGCATGTTCAAGAAGCGCCGGAGGAGTGCATTGAATTCAAATCTTGGTATTTAATATTTAGTTGAGGCCACTGGGTTTACCTAGAGACATTTCTGTCTCTCTACTCTGAACATTAGGTCAATTCACACCAGCCCAATCCTTTAAATTATGAATGTAACTTGCAGAAATACTGGAAAAACACATCCCTGTATTTGATGTTGTTGTTGTTGTTTTTTCCTATTTTCCTATTAGGTGATAGATGCCAGGTTAGAATTTGTGATTCTAAGGGTAGAGACAAAAAGAAAATACACACAGTGTGTTGCACACATGAGGGAGCAGGGAGCAGGTTTATATCACCCACACTCTCACCCCCTTGAATTATATAAGCATCATGAATCATAATGCTGACACATGACTAGAAACAGGGCAACATATCTCTGGCAAACATGTACATGCAATTCTTTGGTGGATATTCTTGCCCTGGGCAGGTGAAGTTTCCTCCCCTTCGTGTGGTCGTGTGGGACACAGATGGCACCACCTTGCATCACTTTGCATGTTTCGATGTATCGCTGCACACAACAAGTGTCTGTATAATGTGCAAGAATCCTGTTCAATTGTTCGCGTCCATATGTGTCCTCGTAGCCTGCATCTGCTGTGTCTGCCTGGCATTGTGCGCCGTGGGGGTTCTCGTGCTCTGACGAGCCCCACGGCAGCTCCACGCCAGAATAATGCATGTGGAAATTCACCCTTTCATTTGCCAGCAGGGGGCTGCGTCCTCGCAAGCCTGCCAGGCATGAAATAAATATGAGCACAGGGGGAGAAGAGCATAATGAAGCCTCAGTGCCAGTCCACCCAGAGAGGACTGATTGATGCTGGAGAGACGGAGGTAGAAAAGAAAGGAAAAAGTGATAGAATGACCGGCCAGAGGAGGAAACATGATTGAGGAGCTAGTGGAAGAGATGAGAAAAGAAGAGACAGCTGCAGGGTAGAAATAAGAGTGACTGATGGATGAGAGGATAGAGGCGTTGGGCTGGAGATAAGAGGGATGGAAGGACAGAAGATGGCAGAGGGGAAAGAGAGAGGTTCTGTGAGTGGACTAATAGTTGGTGCAATATGTGGGAACCACTGAAGTGATGTGCAGGATTGTTTTTCGAACAGTCAATTACTGATTCACTCCTGAACAATTTGTACAGTGATATGAGTCAAAAATGAACTCTCTTTATTCAGAAGAAAAGAAAATGAAAAGATGGAGTCATTTATCAAAACACAGTCCAATTTATTCACCACAGCCTTGTTGAAAATGTGGCACGGAAGAAGATGAAACAGAATCCCTGGATGCTGATGCTTAATGTATCAAGATCCATTTTTATCATTCAAAAATTTTAAGTTGTATTTAAAATTTGTGGTTCATGTTAAAAATTCTTCCTCTGAGACCTTAAACATCCCCATTAAAAGCTGGGATTAAAAGCACACATATATTAATATAAGTTTTATTTTAGTTAAATCTTTTAACAAGCATCAGTCCAAAACTGGACAGTGCAAGAAAAGCCTCTGGCAAAGCCCCTAGCGGAAACCAGGGAAATAGCATGAAAGTTCAATTTTGAAGCTGAGGCTTCAGTTTTAGAGCCTTAATAAATGTGATAATGATGCTGTAATGGCCTGGAATAACAGGATAAGAAGTTTTTTAGGGGTTTACATTGGGCCAGTTCTGTTTAAGGTGTCTCTCTCTCTCTCTCTAATTTCTAATTCACAACTTTGAATACATACTTTTTAAAACAATTCTGTTAACGGTTTTCATGGGATATCTTTATTTGGTAGGAAGAAGTTTCACAGAAAAATATAACATAAACTCCAGTTTGAAGCTTAGAGACTGTACTGAGAATGGACAACACCAGACATCATATGTATTTTTTAGATCAACAACATTTCCTGGAATTTCCTCTTGATACGTTTTTATGTTTTATGAAAAGCACTTTGAATCTCCTTGCTGTTGAAATGTGCTATACAAATAAATTGCCCTCCCCAGATACAGGTAGAAAGGCTACTTGCAGTGTTCAGGTGTTTTATTTGTGTGTTTTGCCTTTAACAGTGAAGCTATTTTAATTGAAAAGGATTAGTGTCGGCTCACCCTCGGCTCTGTGTTCAGCACCGTTGCGAAGGGAAAGTCACCGCGAGGTGGGATGGGATTTTCCATCTATGAGGAGTGTTTGCCACTTAATTTCATCAATGCACTTGTGTGTGTTTATCTGCCACTGTGTGTGTGTGTGTGTGTGTGTGTGTGTGTGATGTGAAGCTTTAATGGCCGTCACCCTGTGGCTAATGGCTCTTTACAGGCGTGAACACTCCAGAAACCTTGACTCAACACACAAGCAACCGCGTTTATTGCAGGAGATTTACATTCTGTCATACACAATTACTTAAGCAGAAAGTCACGCCTCACACACACACATACACAGAGGCATGTGTCATATATGGAAGTTTTGATTGGCCTCCTCGTCTCTCCTAGGCGTAAAATGGTTCTTCACAGTTAATTACAGGATTGAATCATTCCATTTCTCCTCCTCCACTTTCTTTTTCATTCTTCTTCTTCTTTCAAAGGGAGAGACTTGTGTCCCATGAGCAGTGTCGGGCACAGTGCTAGAAAATTGGGACGTTACATATAGAGTGCTGCAGGGATGACGGCATGGTATTAATTTATTGTCAGAGCAAGTCTCAAGTGTGCTTTGCATCACGACACCTCCATTTATAACATCAAAAAGACTAACATGACTAATACGTGATACAAGATATGACTGTGTATATATATGATTATATGATTACAATCACAGTAGACAGGTTCAGGGCCTTTTCTGATGTGCATTTGTTCTGGGATTAGGAACAATATTTAGTTTTATGACTGGCTGGTGCACAAAGGAGTGTTTCAATCTAACCCCATTACATCCTGGGACCCTATATCTCCTGTTTGAAGGCAGCAAATTGAATTCACTTTGCAGAGCGTAGTTGGGGTCAGAGTCAATGTTGTTAGCCAGCTTTAGCATGGTATTATTGTGGACTACCACATAATTTAGATTTTCTCAAGTGGTTGACCTAGAATCTTTGACTTTTTATTTGGTGGCGGTGGTTTTGACTTTAGAGCAGCAGACAATCACTTGTACCAAGTGGTGTTACAATCCCATAGAGCACTCACCAAAGTGATGTCCTTTGGTAGAAAAAGCCTTTTCCATTGAATTTTGTGTTGTTGCAGGAAATCAGCTCTGTGGCAAACAGAGGTTTATGATACGTGATGAGACATTTCTTTCAGCTAGAGAACCCTCACCATAGAACAGCAGGTTTGTGATTTTTTTAGTGTTAATCACTAGAGGTAAAACACCTAAGGAAAAAGAAAAAAAAATCATCTAGATGTAAATAAATAAATAACTGAATAAATCATATTAATACTGATATAATAAGAACATTTATTTTTTAAATTTTAAATAATTTTAAATGTATTAATATTTCTGTCTATCATGATGGGTGTATACAAATGAGAGAAAATCATATTGCAAGTAAATACACATTATTTATACACACATATACATATACACATATTTATATACACTATAAAGAAACTATATCACAGTCACATGATTTCAACATCAGCACCACTAATTTCTAATTACAATTTGATTTTGTGCTGATGATGGTTAATACCTCAACAGATCAGTTCAACCACTTCATAGCAATCACTATTTTAAGACCTGTAAAAGCTTCAAAATTCACAAGTGAGGCATTTACTGATAAATGCCTCACTTGTAATCCCTTACAAATTGTAATCCCTAAAATGACTCATTCTGAAAAAAGGTAATAATAATAATGTAATACTTTAATGCCCACGATGGTTTTCCAGATGACAGATGTGTTGACACTGAAGGGAGAAAGTTTATTCTGTGAGGTGTGTGTGTGTGTGTGTGTGTGTGTGTCCTTACACTAATATGTTGCAATTGTTTATGAGAACTGCCAACAGGTGCGTTTGGCAGTTATCAAGGAATTTTAAGTGTGTGTGTCCATCTGACAAATGTAGCTGTACCTGAGTTAAATTTCTTACATTAATTCTGGTTTCCCCCATCCATTTCTGATGACCAATCATTTTTGACCGGGAACCCGGTGTACAATAATTAAATAAAGCGTGTGTGTGTGTGTGTGTGTGTGCGTGTGTTTGTGTGTGTTAGGTAATTTGACTAAGAAACAGTGGCATTCATATATTATACTCTATATACTGTAGCTGGCAAAATGGGGATTCAGTGTTTTCTAAATGGGTGTAAGAGTTAATTACAAATAAATAACTGCTGCAGCAATAATTTAAGAATGTGCTCAGACTAATGTCCTAATTAAACTTAATTCTGCACTTGTTCTCATTAAAGTATAATGATGCTCAGTATAATAGAGCCATCAGAAGCTTGGTAAGAGAAGAAAGCTGCAAGAACACTAATCAAAGATAACAAAGTTAGTGAACATGTATTATTTAAGTAACATTTGTAAATGCAGATGCACAGTCCTCTAAATGTGTGTTTTCTTACAATTATTGGGATTGTTACTGTGGCCATCTATACAGTCAGTCAGTCAGTTTCTATACCTGCTTATTCCTCATTAGGGTCACATGGTCTGCTGGAGCCAATCCCAGCACGTTACGGCAAGAGGCAGGGATACACCCCAGATGGTCGCCAGCCTATCATGGGGCACACACACCATTCACTCCAATTAAACTCAGCATGTTTTTGGACTGTGGGAGGAAGCCGGAGTACCCGGTGAAAACCCACGCAGACACGGGGAGAACATGCAAACACCACACAGAAAGGTCCCAGACCCAGGACCAAGGAGGTCTTGAACCTGGACCTTCTTGCTGTGAGGCAACAACACTAACCCCTGCACCACCGTGTCATACGATGATGTGCTTTTATGTCAGTATTGTTTTACATGCATTAATCTCAGTCAAATAACATAAGGTAAATGACAATTGGGTGTGTTTCTTAAAGTATAATTAATATATATATATATATATATATATATATATATATATATATATAATAAAATAAATATATATTCTCTTATTGCATCCACTTCTACTTTCAAGGATCTGCAATCCGCAGAGGATTTTAAAAAGTGTAAAAGGAAATCTTCAGTATTTTCATATTATTAAAAGTCAGGTCCTTAGTGTTTTGTATCTGAATGTTTCACTCATATATCATATAGTGTCACTGAAGAGCTAGAATCTGACATTTACAATAGACATGTGGAATGAAATGGTTTTGCTAATGCAGTTTATATCAAATGTCAAAATTAACCTTAACTTTTGCAGTTAATTCAAATACATGAATGCCATTACTGTCTTTTGAAGGCAGCTGCAGGCTCAGTTCCGAAACTCTAGTGTAGTTAGTGGTATCATATGAAAGTAGATGACCTGAGGCATCTATCAGTCTGAAATTAAGCTGTCTGGATTCTGGATTTGGATTAAAGTAGCATAGACAGACAGGTATCAACGTTATAAATATTCATGAAGAAGGTATAATTATTCAGAACATTTCTGTCAAAGCAAGTGAATTAAAGTTGCTGGATGTGATTTGCATATATGCTGAGTGGGATCTTGATTTGGAAATCTTTGCAATAAATGGGGGCGGACAATGTAAGTTCATCAGCTTTAAAGTCTGTAGTGTCCACGTCATGTGACCTGAATACTCACTGACTTTGAAAACCCGATGCTCTTATTCTATCAATTACACAGCAGAAGGTACGGTCTGATGACGCAGTGAAAGATAAAAAAAAGAATTTCACAGGATTCCGGTGCTGTAATCTTGACAGACGAGCGGTTGCTCGCTTTCTAGATTACCTTCCCCTCTTCTTTCAATTTTACAACCCCCACCCGTGCTATTGCAGAATTTATGGAAATTACACATGCTGGCCTCGCCTTATAAAACAAGATTATGATGCTGAACATGAGCAAGAAATGTGTAGGGAGATGGAGTGTGTACATGCATGTCTGTATGCAGGATGTGTGTGATATGAATGTAGGTTTAAAGATCAGATAGAAATACCTATGATCCTGAATGCCCCTCTCTTAGTAGAATTTATTCTCCTTTCCATTACTATATCCTTCCTCTTCACCTCCCCTATCCTTCAGTCTTCTCTGCATGACTCTTGTTTTATATAAATTCAGTTTCCAGTTTTTTTCTTCTCCTACTGCTCCCCTCCTTCTGACTTTCTTTTCTCCTCCTCGCACGTTTTGTTCCCTAATTTATTTTTCTCCCTCTTCCTCATCCTCTCAATGCCGTCTGTAATCACATGTGCATTTTGTTGAGCTAATTATGATCCTTCTCATCCTCACCCCTCTGTCCTCTCCTCCTGCTGGTGACCGGGGAGTCTTATCAAGGTTCACCATCATCAAGGATGTTTCAATCCTTTAATTGTGTCTCAGAGGAGTCAAAGAGAGAAGGGAGGAGAGAAAACAGCTAATGCAGGCGTATTTTCCTCCAAATGATGCAGGTGTGAGGTCCTCTCTAGCTCTTCTTGATAGGGTCCATCCTAAGAAATATCATATTGTCAAAGCACCTTCAGACTGCATAAAATGAAATCTCATCGGGTGGAAATAAAATAATAAATAATAATAAAATAATAATAATAAAATATTGTTTTTCGTAAAACTAGTCCAGTACCCATATCAGGAAATATGTATTCCTACAGAAAAATGGAAGCGTAAGTAGCTTTTTATTTTTATTCAACCAGTTGAGAATATGGTAGACTATTACATAGTGTTTATAAGGATATTGTACATTACATAAGACTTAGGGATATGTTGGGATGAGGAGAGGCATGCAAATATAGTTATTAGAAAAGGCTACATTTTATGTTGGAAGTTCAGATGTCAATCTACGTACATATCAGTTTTGAAATTATGTTGATAGACCAAGAAAAAACAGACTTATTATGAATGTCTTACTTAGTACTTGTTCCTGTCTAGTGTAACAACCTAATAATGTTACTGTTATTTGTGTCTATAAATAAATGAGTTTCGGCCCAGACTCTGTTCTGTTAGGTGATAGTGCTGGGATTTCCTGAGGGTCTGTGAACACGTCTTAGCATGTACGTTCGTTATGTTGGCAGCATGATCGGTGCAGGCAGAAGCAACAGGCTGGGAAGCAACATGAGGAGGAGCTGTGATATGGAGCTTTACACTGGGTCTGCTTAAGAAAATAAGAATATACTATATATATATATATATATCCATGAACATTTTATTAGTAGCCTGTTACTGTGATCAGCCCGAGGTGCACCTGTGCGATCATCATGGTTTTCAATTTGTCAGTCGTCGGCATCTTGATTTGCCATGTCTATCAGCTGGATGAATTCTCCTGGAAAAAGGAGAAGTAGTCACTAAGATGGATTCCAGCACATATATGGATTTCATCATAGATCTTTTATTTCAACCCATGTGGAAAAATAAGACCAAAAGCAAAGTGTTGCATTTTTGGGTTTGCTCAGTGAACATATCCATCCAATGGCAAATCCATGGCACTGCCACAGGCACTGTTTTTGATGTAGTGCACAACCTACAGTCTACCCCCCCCGACCCCCACCCCCACTTGCACACACACACACACACACACACACACACACACAAACACCCAAACCACCGCAAGTGATCTTTAATCACGTGACCCTAAAAAGAAGAAAAGAAGACAAACATCTACCAATATGTAACTTGTCCAACCAGGCAGAATAAGATGTTAGATCTGTTATGATACAGTTAAGCTAGAATATAAATCAATCTGCCTGCTCACCTTAGGCTCTGCTGAAAGCAGTTGTTTGCTCCTTCTCCTACATATAAAACCTTCCTGAAGAAAGAGACCATAAGGACCAAAGAGAGGTTTAAAATATGGTCTGTGGAATCCACTGCTTGACTTCGCCATCTTGGATTAGAGTTTGTTTCTTCCTTCCTTGAATTATCAACACAAGTCCTGGTAATATTAGTGACAAATTACTCAAGCCTAGTTTTGGCTAATTAGTCTTATCTGATCTTAAATGGTATTTTCAACATGTCTCTGGATCTACAACATATACCCGTTGAAGCAGCATTTGATCTTGTTCCTAAAGGTGGCAGCACCAAAGCTTTCAATGACCTCCTCACTTCTCATGTAATAAAACCTTGGAAAATCCTCTGAAGACAAAGCTGGCACGTATTTTGTGGATGCCACAATCACCCTACTTAACCTTTTGTTTAAACACCTAGAGGGAAATAAAACCAATGCTAGCTTGCTATTTATTGTTTTTTCTTCAGCCTTTAATACTATCCAACTCAACATATTTAGCCACACGGACAATAAAGCATTTTGATTTGAAGCACAAAACGATGAGTTGGGTAATGTTGCATACAGACATGCATGTTTTTTTTTGTTTTTTTTTGACACCCAGAACAGACAGGGGAGAAAGTAAACATAATTTTATGATGATTATTGATGAATATGATCATCCAAGACAAGGGATATGATCAGCGATTTCAAGAGTCCTCCTTCAACCTATGGGACTACAATTAAACCGTTAACCAGCAAGATGTGGACTGTGTAGAATGCTGCCAGTGTTTTATTAAAATCATGGACTCTGAGTTTGTCTTGTCAGAGGAAATTGTCCCATTTTCCCAATGATAAAACAATAACATAGGCTTTTAATCAAATCTACCTTTTTTCCCTTTGTGTCATGGTTTGGTAAACCTGTCACTGAGAAACAACAACTAAAACATCTCTCAACTAACCTTATAGCTGAGTTACAACTCAACCTCATCCATTCTTACTTCCCATTCTTCAGATCTGTTCCTGCCTCATTCACCCCAGTCCTTGGTTTGCAGAGAACAAAACAATACAGAAATGCTTTTCAGGCCTGGAATTTCATAATTTTAGGGGTAAGGCATTTGGCCTGTGGTGGTGTCTGGTGTTTTTGAGGAAACAAGACACAGAGATATCCTAATAGACTGAGAAACTCGACTTGACTTGAACCTAGATTTCTTCCCTTCAACATTTGATTTGTTCGCCCTGCATATTCCTAACACACACACAAAAAGAACAAAACTCCTCCAATCAAATTCTTCCTAAAGATTTGTCCCACCTGAAAATCCTGTTTATAATAGAAAGACATCAGAATGTACAACTTTCAGGTGGACTTTAACTATATTGCTGAGACATCTGAGATATTGGTGAAAGAGACCCATTCTTATTAGCTAAACCCAGCAGTTTCTGACCCATTGGTTTTCTTTATAAATTGATTCACTTTGGGAGAATGTATCAATCAACAATAATAAAGTAATTTACCTACACACCATGCCTGGGAAACAATCGCATATCAACCAACAACAAATACTTTGTTATTGCGCCATCTTGCTCTTTCACATGCCATCATATCTGTCCCTCCTTTCATTATCCAAACCTAAGCCTATGCCTATAGTTATAAGACTTTCTCTCCATCTCTATTTTCTCTCCCAGTCTATCCCTCTATCTGATTGTAAGGCTGATTGTCTGAAAGCTTGGCGCGCCAGATCCTCTGAGATGCCGGCTACATTTACTCCACTTTAGATATCACACTTTAATCTTATATCAGCCCATAACTGTCGTAACTGTCGCCGAGACGCAGAGCAGCATCTTTTTTTTTGTTTTTTTGTGAGGCAGTAGGCAGAAAACGTGATGGCAGACAGCAAGGAGCCGGGAGCAGTGATACAGACACTACCAATGGGATGAAAACCTCAATGGGACGGTTGTGTGCCTGGTGCACAGAGGTACACCAAGGCTGATATTACAATGTGTTGTTGTGCTGTCACTTTACACCTGGATACATGACCGGCAAATATGTACAGACAAGTGACAGAAATAAGCATCCAGCCATCTGGCGCCAGACCAATGCAGTTCAGTCTTTTACTCGATAGAGAATAATGTCTGACATACTAAGGTCCTTATAGTGGCAATAAAGGCAATTAATGAGGTGTGAGTTACCTGTATATGCAGTATATGTACGTAACCCTCGTGCCCTCCTTACATTTTTTACCCTCTGGACACCTTTGTGGCATGTACACATGCATAACAAGCTGCTATAAAATCATCATACATCCATCTTTTTTCTGCTTTTTCTTTTTTTTTTTTCTTCATAATTCATTTTATTTATTTATAATTTAAATATCTTCTAACCTGCTCAAAACTACCAAATATGTAATTATTTCTTTTAGGATTTTAATTCTTTTAATGACCCTATATCTATTTAAATTATTTCAGCCAAAAAAGCACAAAAATGTAATTATTTTCCATATAATTAATAGAATAATAAAGCTTTGCTGGTGATTTAGAGCCTTGGATATATCAAAGATTAGCAACAAAATATATTTGATTGCATTAGTATATTTATTATGTAGAGACAGATTCTCCCTCTGGACACCTTCGTGGCCAATATCGCGTCATTGAAATTTATTATAACCGATTTTTTTTTAGCTCACTGCCATTACAGTATAAAACCATGCTAAAGTAGAGATCTTTAACATTTTTACTGTATTTGACCAGATTCAACAATTAACCTATTGTAGGCTGATGCATAAAATGGTCATATTTTTCCCTATTTTATCAGTCAATAAATCAATCAAACCTTATTTATAAATCACTTTTTATACATATAAAATGTAGCACAAATTGCTATACAAGTTTAAAACACCCCAACCACCACCCATTCCATCCCCACCGAACCCCATGCCCCATAATTCTCTCTTTCTCTCTCCCACACACACGCACACACACACACACACACACACACACACACACACACACACACACACACACACTCACACACACACACAGATAGTCCCACACTTATTATTATTAACGTGACTGCCTTGTTGAGCAGATTAGAAACTGTTTAAGACATTTATGCAAAAAAAGCATGAAAAATAGTTCTTTTTTGTGTGTACATGTTTGGCACGAAGATGTCGAGAGGGTGTAAAATGTGTCCACACTGTATAAAAGACATATGAGAAAAGAGCATATAATAAAAGACAATGGATTTAAAATCAAAATCAACTAAAATGAAGAGTTTCTGAAAAATTCATGCCAAAAGCTGTAACAGCCAAAATTATCACCAAACCAAAACAAAAATGTGGAAAGGAAATGGAAATTCCAATTTAATAAAATACTTTGTAATATGATAACAGAAGCAGAGCTTCTTGAATTTATCTTGCCTCACAAACAGCTCATTACAGTACCCTGCTTAGCTGTGGAGCTTTATTAACGGTCTCTAATTAGAAAACTAAAATCCATTAACTCCACAAAGACAAATATCATTCATTTTAACAATTAGGAGGTGATTTAACACATTTAATAACATCCTCTGTACTGAAAGAAGGGTGCATATAGTGTCATCATTATCCTTTTTTTTTCATAAACGACATCTAGTCTTGCACATGCACATGTAATCACCTACTACACACATGCATACTCCAGGATCCATGTAGATTGTGTCAGTGACAGTGAGCTGATATGACATGTCTCTCTGCTCCATTTGTTTTGTTTCCACAAATAACATGTAGTTGGTTATTATCTGTTCGTTTGTCAACGGAACACATGTTGGCGTGAATCTTAATAATTTGTGAATATAGACCACAATATGCTTATAGCATGGAAATAGGACTGAGAGCAGTCAATATACTTTGTGAGGTTCTTTGTACTCTGTACTTATATATATTATTTGCCTTTACTATTTGACAATCTCAGATAGTCACATATTGAAATAATAACTTAATAATAATAATTTCCTTTCACAGGAGTATCCAAGGATGTACCATTTCCTCCGCGAATCATTGGAAAACTCACAAAACATACCCATCTCACTATTAGTAGGTAGTGTTATCAAAGTTCTAGTTTTGCTCTCATCTTGTCTTGTATCTTCTTCTCCCATTTATGCAAGGTCAGGTTATGGGAGCAGCAGCTTCAGCATGGAAGCCCAGACTTCCCTCTCTCTGACCACTTCGTCCAGCTCTTCCAAGGTGACCCCAAGGTGTTCCCATGTCAGCCAAGAGACATAGTCTCTCCAGCATGTCCTGGGTCTTCCCTGGGGCTGCCTCCCTGAGCAATGTGCATCCATGAGGCATCCTTAATAGATGCCCAAATATCTGGCTCCTCTCGATGCAAAGGAACATTGGTTCTACTCTGTCCCCTCCCAGATGACCGAGCTTCTTATCCTATTTCTAAGGGAGAGCCCACACACCCTGTGAGAGAAACTAATTTCGGCCACTTCTATTCGCAATCTGGTCCTTTTGGTCACTATCCAAAACTTGTGACCATAGGTGAGGGTAGGAACGTAGATTGATGGTAAATTGAGAGCTTCGCCTTCCGGCTCAGCTCTTCATCATGATGGATCGGTGCAGAGCCAGCATTACTACAGACACTGCACTGATCCTGTCAATCTCCCGCTCACCTCACTCATGAATAAGACCCAGATCATTGACCTGGAGGCTGCGCTCCACCATTTTCCATCTGAGAACAATGGCCTTAGACTTGGTGGTGTTGATTTTCATCCCAGCCACTTCACACCCGGCTGTGGACCACTCCACAGAAAGCTGAAGGTCACGGCTTGATGAAGTCAACAAGACCAGATCATCCACAAAAAGTAGCTGAGGTCACTGAACCGCAGCTCCTCAATGCCCTGGCTGCATCTAGAAATTCTGTCTATAAAGGAAACAGAATTAGTGACAAAGGGCAGCCCTGGCAGAGTCCATCTGACACTGAAAACAAGATTTTTTATCGGCAATGTGAACCAAGCTCTGGCACCAACTGTACAGACATGGGACAGTCTGTGTTAGTGGGTCCAGAACACCCCCCACAGCACTCCCCGAGAAACATGGTTGAACACCCTCTCCAACCACACATGTAGCACATGTAGACCAGTTGAATGAACTCCCATGCACCCTCTAAGAGAGTGCTAATGGTATAGCAGCGGCCCACATTTTCTACAACCATGATGAAAAAAACACTGCTGCTTCTGAATCTAAGGTTTGACAAGGCCCCTTCTGGAGGTGCCACCTTACCACGAATGAGAGGTTTGCATGTTCCACTGATCCCAGAAGTTATGTTGTTGGATCCTTCATGCCCCTGGTACGGGTAATCTGGTCCAAGATGAGGGACTTGGGGTCACTGGGGCTTCCAACTGGAGCGGTCTGCTGGTCTGACCCCTGGCTATCAGAAGCTGGCTGTTGGAATGTTGAAGGTCAACTCTCTGGTGGGGAAGGAGCCTGGCTCTGATTATTTGCTTATTTCCTGCGGGACTCCTGAATCAGCTGAGGGCTATCGACATGCCAAGTGAATCACAGCCTCGGCAGTGTGCAGGCAAAAACTTGGATGTGGGAGGAATTTGGTGAGGCCATGGAAAATTATTAGTTTTGTTCTGAAGATACAATATTACATGTATTATATTAAGAGAGTGAAAAAGGTTGAATTTTCTCTTTTAAAAAGCTGAAATCATCAAATGTTAATTTGTTATGTTTGAAATATTAGGTTCACAAGTTATTAACAGAATAGTAATAATTAAAAACCTGGTCTTTAACTGTCAATCATGCTCATACAACTAATCAGTAGATCACTCTTGAGAATATTTATCTATTACTCAGCCATTATATTATTATTATTATTATTATTATTATTGTTCTCTGACCAATCCTGTAATTATTTCATGAAAACACTTTCAATAATTGTCCCTTTCATCCTCACAATCACGTCTCTATTTTTATTTGATTGTAATTTTCTCTGTAATGTACTTGTAACTGTACAGAGTGTAGAGATTTATTCACAAATTCTTTGACTTGACTAAATAGAAATCTGACAGGTCAGAAACACACGTCATCTGTAAACAAACCTTAATTTCATTTACCTTTAGTCTACAGCTCACAGACACAATGTCTGTTTCTGCCTTAATCTGTAGTCGTGTGCACACAGTCTCCTGTGCAATGAAGGATTTTTACTGACATTTCAGTGTGCTCACTTTCAGTTCCGCTTTTAAAGTTCTTTCGATCATTCAGATAAATTGTTGGTTTGCTTCCAATCTGACTGAGCGTCTGCTAAATTCGCTCGAACTTTCTGTCTTTTGGACTCACTGTGGCCAAACAGCATACCCTTTTTCTCTGCTGCTTGCTTTATTAGCTATATAAAAAGAATATGAAAACCTCATTTACTGAATAAGAGGTCAATTCCACCCACTAGAAACTGTCTGGAGAAAGGTTAATAAAATATGTCATACCTATTCCTCATACAAAATAAATGTGGACTGATAAGACATTGTTTTAGTGATGTGATATTTTTTGATGTGATCTGAGCTGTTTACTTGGCACATTGATACTTCTTATAACTAATAAACATGAAATATTCTCTCAAACTTTGAAGTAAAACATTATGTTGCACATACTCTCATAATCTAAGGAAGCTCTGCCCCAAAGTTAGTGTCTAACTTCTATCACAGGCTGAAACCTCTCCAAAGAGTAGAAGTACTGGATCACTTGACTTCTCCCCACCAAATCACATTCATCCTACCCGCCTCTATATTTTATTTTTTTTCCTGGTGGCTTTTTCTTTACATGATCATCCCAGGGACAGTGTGGCTGCTTCAAACATTCTTGGAGGAACCAGAGTGAACTTGACTTTCGCAAGTCACTCTGGAAAAAAGAGCATTAGCTAAATGGTAAAATCAAAAAGGGAGGTTTCAGGTTGATGTGACCCTGAGGAGAAGAAACAGGTGATTCTAAAGATTCTTATTTCTGGGGGAGACACCTTTGGTGCCAAGTGCTCATTGCAGTGTTTCTGCATTTTTTTCTTCATATTTTTAGCTTGTGTTTATAATTTTTCATACTAATCACACAATTCATTTTCTTATAACTACTTGGCTTGATGTAGTTAAAGTATTGTGGTAAGAGTGTGTAAATATTATGAGCTAAAGTATTGCAGTAAAATGAATGATTTGGTCATCTAACTGATATATTATTATACACAGAGGTGTTCAAATATTCACATTTATTATTCAAGTAAAGGTATAAATATTAGGGTTTAAAAAATTCAACTCAACTCAAGAAGATTAAAAGGAAAAATCACTTTGCTGGAGCTGTTAAGCACTCATACTGACAGCACAACATGGTTTTTGTAAGATTAAAAAGGTAGTATGTAGAAAGTTCAATATTTCTCTCTGGAAGAAGATAAATATTTTACTAATAATTTGAATAATTATTTTAATAATCTTACTCAAAATTTTACTTTATTACTGTACTAAATGTAAGTAAATGTACTTAGTTACTTAGTTGTCACTGGAAGAATCTGAAGGACAGTACTGACAGCCAGAGTTGTCTGAAGTGTTTTGTCAAAGTGATGAGATACTCCTATTTCTACAAGTGTGTGACTCTTGTTTTGACAGACATATTTCAAGCTAAAAAGCAAAATGTCATCCACAGTCAAAAAAATAACCAACGTGAGGGTTTGTTTTTTTTTTTGGTTGCCTGCTGCCTTTGTTCCTGACAGACAATCAGAACTCACATGCCTACTTGGAGATTCTTGTCAGATCTTTACATGAGGATTTCCATTTTATCTTTCTTCCTACTTCAACTCAACTGTATTTCAGAGGGAATATATTCTTTTAACAAATAACAAACTTCTTCTACTTCTAATGCATTATTATAGCTTAAACTACCCACAAAATTGCAACAGTACAATTCCTAAATGAGTGAACGAATACATCATCATAGAACAATATTTATTCATATAATATTTTTTAATTTCTGATATTTTTAATTTCTGATATTGATAAATGTTACATGTGCATTAAAGGGCTGATAAAACCTGAGAACTAATTACAGTTAAAATAGATTAATAGGAACTGAGAAGCGTGGCTTCAAATGTCCACTTGTTGACATTTCACTTTCCATGAGAGAACACCTTAATGGCAATTGATACACTCAATAAAAGCCCGTAATGGGATTTAATTCCATGCTAGCTTTCACTTCAACAAATACCATTATATTTTTGGGTATTTTCACTTTGGGGGGAAAAAAGCAGAATCCCAAGATATTAATGTCATTGTTCTGGTGTGAAAGCACAGAAAGTGTCACTCAAATTCCCCTGGATGGTTGTGAGCAGCAGACAGGACGCCTCCGACATCATCACAGCCTCCATCTATAACAACCATGCACACAAACACTAGTTATATCCTCCAGGGGTTTAATGTGGAGTGATGGAAAGGATATCCAATCCTTCGTCTGTAGTTTCGTAGGAGTTGCTTGCGTGCTGTACGAGAAAACACACACACACACACACACACACACACACACGCACACACACACACACTACTACATTTGTGCATCAGTGCTCCCATCAGAAATGTGTGAAGTGGGGATATTATTGTCACATCGCTGGCAGGCTGGCAGCGCCACCGGCCTTATAACTTTTTTCTTTCTGCTTGGGCTCCAGGCACCACTGTTTTATCTGAGAGAGTTTCTGGCAACTGAGAGGTCTGCAAACTTTCCTGGGCTTTCAAACTTCCACTCGTCTGGGTGTCAGTCTGGGGAGCCACAGCTCGGTTTATCCGAGTACAAGTCCGGGATGATAAAGCCTTCTCATTCTCATGGTGGGACATGTTGACTAATAGCTGAGCTGGGAGACAGGAAGCTCTAGAAGGTCAAGCAGCATAGCGGGAAGGACGTACAAGAAACAAAGTTCTGAGTGAAGTATGCAGGATTTCCCTAAAAAAACTCAAATAAATAAAATAAAATAATATAAAACATCACTTATGACCCATTAAACGTGTGGTTGTGTGTGTCCTCTGCCTGTACTTTTTGATTAAGGCATTTTATTGGAAAGAATAACATTTAAATCAGCAAAATTTAATAAAACTTGATTTGTACTCCCCAGCAGCATCATCATTTGATTCATATGATTAATTGTATAAAAAGTAAAACGGTGAATACTGTATCCTTTTTTTTTTTTAATGAATTTTAAATGAAAATAATATAAAACATCACTTATGACCCATTAAACGTGTGGTTGTGTGTGTCCTCTGCCTGTACTTTTTGATTAAGGCATTTTATTGGAAAGAATAACATTTAAATCAGCAAAATTTAATAAAACTTGATTTGTACTCCCCAGCAGCATCATCATTTGATTCATATGATTAATTGTATAAAAAGTAAAACGGTGAATACTGTATCCTTTTTTTTTTTTAATGAATTTTAAATGAAAAAAAAAATAAAACAATTGTGTTGGTCTGTTGGTTTTAATGGATGCCAATGGCCAAAATATGTAAAGGGAATTCTTCTTTACACAATGAATTAAAGGCATTAATATAATGTTATGTAATATAGGGACATCCCATAACACATATCCCACATAACCCACAACAACATGTATTCAATTTTTCATGAAAGAAATGCAACAAAACACTGAGGTGAAACATTTCATTGGATCAGAGACTGAAAATCGGAGACAAAAAACTAAAAAAACTTGGGGATCTACACAAGAGACAAATGTTTTAAAAAATATTAAAATGTGAAGAAGCAGAATTTGATTAATCTTGATCCCCAGTCACATCATCCGTTGATTCATATGATTGATTATATATAAAGTAAAACATACTTGAATATTATGATTAATTTTTGCTCATAGTTTTTGTTATACTACATGCTGCCAAATGTTAATTATGTTATTAAAAAAGCAAGCAGAACGGTAGGAATTTCATGATTTGAGCTCAGGAACCTGTTTAGAAGTGAGCAGCTGGTGGCCACTTCCAAACTCTCTGTGAATGTGCTTGTATCATGTTTGTACATATTGTGTCCTGGAAATCAGTCGACTGGAACCACACGCTGCTGGAGGCTAAATGTGGGCTGGGCCCACCGGGCAGAGTGTGCACTAAGTGCCTTGGTTGAGGACTGTGTGTGTGTGTGTGTGTGTGTGTGTGTGTGTGTGTGTGTGTGTGTGTGTGTGTGTGTGTGTGTGTGTGTGTGTGTGTGTGTGTGTGTGTGTGTGTGTGTGTGTGTGTGTGTGTGTTGAGGTAAAGGGAGTTAAAGGAGGCAAGTTAAACTATACTTTAAAGACACAGACCAATGGAAAACATCAGTGGACACGTGTCATTGGAATCACAGCAAACAACACCCAGGAGGTAACATCACAGTAATGAAACTGACTATTACAGTGCATGCAGCTCAATAGGAATCAAGTTTTTCTACCTCTTGTTTTTTTCTAGAGTCATAGTTGACTTTTATATTCTTATTACGCTTTATCACTAAGACCCGTGATTTTCAAACTATGGGCCGCGGCCCTCTAGTGGCCCATGGAGGTATTACAAGTGGGCCACAAAATCCTTTTCTAAAAATCTAAATATCATAGATGTATGTGCCTGTGTGCCCAAAAATAAAATAAAGTTCTATCCTGAAACATATGTATTGCTGAGTATGTCTTTCAGAGTATATCTTTCAAAGCAAAAGGTGAGCTTGGTTGTTATTGTCGGGATAACAGCTCCATCGTTAACGTAGCTATGCCATCGACGCGATGCAGACCTTGTTCATTCTTAGTTCTGCATAGAGGGAACATGTTGGTCTGATGAATCAATGCTTCCTCTTCACAGTGGAAACCGAACACCAGGCAAATATACAGAAGAAAGTCTGGCACTAAACAGAAAAACAGGCAAAAAACACCTAAATAACACATATTCTGGACTAGATGTAACAGACTTTTTGTTTTTCTTTTGCCATTTTTTTCTTTTGTTCTTGTACCAGGATGCAGCGTGTGTGTATCGGAGCATATCTATATCAAAGAGAAAATGCTTTTATTGCAAGTGTTGAAGCACAGGCGAGAGGAAAAAAAACAGCTAAAACATTTCCCCTTATTTAAAACATATTCTGGACTGTTTGTACTAGACGTTTTTCTTCTTTCGCCTGTTTTTCTTTTGGTTTTGTACCGGACTTTTTTTTTTCTTTACCATACTTTTTTTTCCTGGTCCTAATCCTCCTATAGACAACCAGGATGCAGCGTATGTTTGTAACTCATTGGAATCAAAGAAAAAATTATTTCATTACAAATCTTGAAGTAGAGGCGACAGAGAAGCTGCTTTCTGAGGCGACTGTAAACCATCACAGCTAAACTGACCAATCATAACCCTGGAGGAGCTGAACTGACCAATCACAGTGCTTATGGTCCGCATTGACGCAACAGTCAGGATTCTTTGGAGGTGACATCAGCCTACAGCGTAGGGGTCTGTGTTGACACCGTAGCTACGTAGCAGAAGCATAAACTATTGTTTACTTGTGATTTTCCTGCCTTTTTAATATTAATTCACATCAGTCCTCAATGTTACATTTTTTACATTAGAATAGCAAAGTGGTCTGAATATGCATTCATTTGCATCTGTATTGTTTATTGGGTCAGAGGTGGGCCGTGGACATTTAGGAGATTTCCAAGTGGGCCCTGAGCTGGAAAAGGTTGGGAACCATTGACCTAGACCTTTATATGTGAAGCCAGATATTTCTCCATTAAGTTTTCGTGTTTCAGGGTATTGATATATTGGCTGTTTACTTAATGGTTAATTAGAGCAACATGTTGGATGGACATTTGCAGTGTTGAATATTATTTATATTATAATATTATTATAATATTATTTTCTGAGTAGCTAAATGCTACATGATGAAATCAATCATCTTAAAATAGCATTGTTTTGTAAAGGTATATTGGACAAGATGACTAATGAGACAAAAAAGAGCGATGAGAGGTGAGAAGAAGCGAGAGAGAGTAAAATATTCAGTAAGTATGGATACCTGCGTATGTAACAGCTGAACAACTGATTTCAAAACCACCTACTGCTACACCAGCCTCCACTCCTCCAGACGCAGGATTTCTATCACACTTTTTAATCTGGCTGTTAGGATTTTTTTCCCAGTAAGCCATGTTGTCACAAGAGCAACCCAAACAGTTTCCACTATATGGAAGAAACACAAACTCTGATAATGCAGCATCACCACTACTTCCTCCCAGGGCCAGCCCTGTCAGCCCTGTGGCTCCTCACTGACAGGGCACAGCAGGCCGAACTAAACACATTTCAACCTGTGTCCTGGTAAGTGAGGAGTGTTTGGGATTCAGGACTCCTGAACTGCTTCTATAGAGTGAGAGGAGAGTTCGCTTCTAGTTGAGTGGAACAAACACAGTACACAGGTGTTACATAAAGATGAGACCATTCAGACAAAAAAGAAAGTTTTGTTGTGTAGGAGTAAGTTATATTTCCTTGCTGTTTTTTTTCAGCAGATTGAACTGTGTGTGTGTGTGTGTGTGTGTGTGTGTGTGTGTGTGTGTGTGTGTGTGTGTGTGTGTGTGTGTGTGTGTGTGTGTGTGTGTGTGTGTGTGTTGTATGCATTTAAATCCATACAGCTCCAAGAGGAGAAAATATATCATGAAATGTCATTGGATGTCACATAGGAAAGAACAAACAAGGGAAAATATAATAAAAAAATGGCCCCTTGGTTTTAATGAAAGTCAAGTGGTAAAGTTTACATTTACATTACATTTTTTTAGGTCAGTGGCACATTCTTTTACAAAATGAATTAAAGGGTTGATATAGCGTTCACATTGAAATTCATATTGATTTAAATATGTCATATACAAACATGGTTGAGGTTACTTTATGGAACTCAAAAAGCAGCTGTTCATATATATATTTTAGGAGCCTTGTTTTCAGAGCTACTGTACGTTACTCAACCCTGAGCAGGTCTCCTGAGCTACACAATCACGGCAGAAAAACTCCCCACTTCCATCTGACCAAAGTACCAAAAGATATCTCACTGCAGCATTTATGGATTCATTTGGGCCTGTTATCTGCCTTTTGGGTAGGTAAACATCCTGTTTTTGACATTTCTAGCTCAGGTCTTTGAGTGTTGTTGAAATGCACTCATTTTCACCCCTCACTTCTGAAAAACACTTGAAGTCACATCTAACAAACTGATGGATGTGAGGCTTTTGATCAGAAGTGAGCCAGGTATGTAGAAAGTGCATCTTCAGCCTTAAAAATAAATGCAATAATAGTGAAAGCGTCAAAGCCGAGTTTCAGTAGAGTTTGTCAGTTATTATTAGTGGCATGAAAACAGAAGAGAGGCACTTTTATTCCCAAAACATTTTAACGGTAGAAAACAACAACAAAAAAAAAAAACATGTCCATTTTTTTCATGCTAGCAAAATAAATTGTTTGTTTTCTGTTTTATGCCTGCGGGGTTCTGTGGAGTTAACCTGGTTTTAGTGCAATGGGTTCTCATTGGCTGAACAGTTCATTATCTCAGCCAGAAAACACAACGAAGCTGTTAATTGTCTCAACATAATATATATCTCAGTGCTCACTTCACAGTGCTGCTATGTCCAAAACAAGGAACCGAAAAAAATGACCTTGTTAAAGTTTTACAGTTGTAGTTTGACACACAAATACACACAATACATTTGCTGTATTTATTGTTGTGTTGCCTCTTAAATCTGACTTTCCATGGCTTCAGAACATCTCTGAAAATTTCATTGATATCATCTTCTCGCAGGAGGAAACCTGCCTGATATTAGGACTAAAGATCCATCTCAGACAGACAAACCCATACAGTTTCCAGTGGATGGTGCCTCCCCATTAACAGCCGGGTGTGAGAGCTGCACCCTCTTCTCCTCTATCGTGCTGCATTCATTCATCTTATTGAGGCGGCCGGCACCATCCAAACCGTTTTCACACGTATGATTAGTCTCGCAGCTTCCCGGCGACAGTGTAGCGAGGATGACAGAGGCTTTTCTAAAAAGCTGGGAAGCGAGGTTAGGTGATGGTGGGGAGAGGCGGGGGGCTGTGTTTGGCCTGAACAAATGAGTGACAACCACAGAAAAAACAGCTCATTATTCAGAAAGAAAAACTCGCCATTAGAAAGTTTATTTTTAGTTGTTGTCAACCTTTGCTCTGTTTATACAGAGTGACTGTCTCCGTGAAACAGGAAGGTACCTGTAGGAGACGAGGCTAGCGAGCGGAGGTTTTTCTTTTAGACAGTTTTGCTTCTCTCTCCTTTATATCTGGATGTTTGCTCTTCTTTTTACATGTGTTCTTAAATATCACTGTTTTATCATGGTCCTTGGCATCTGATGCTGATTTAATAGGAGTGTCTGTGTGAGAATCTTTCTGAGCTTCTTACCATGCTTCATTGTAAACCCATCAATAATAGAAGCTTTCCTTGGTGTCTGGCATCTTTAGTGTCTGCATGAGACACACCAGGCAGCTTACCCATTATTATTACACACATTACATATACACAAATCATTGTTACAGAGAGGAACATAAAAAGGATTTGTTCTGCATTGCAATAGTTTTAGAATAGAAGCCCAATTAAAACATGTCTTAAACAGATATAACAAACAGTTATTTCATTCATTTATTAAGATTATTTTCTTTCATATTGATTAAAAATGGTTTCCAGAAACTGGAGTAGGTGCTACTAGTTAGCATCACTGCCTACTAACCAGTAGCTACTACTCCAACACCACAGTAGTAGCTTCTATGTAGGATGTTAGCCAGTAGAAGGCATATTTCTGACATACTACAGCAGCCATCTTGGCCGTCCTTAGAACCCTGATGTTCAAAGAATGAACTACAGCACCACTGGAAAAAGTTCTTCTGATGTAGAGTCACAGGTCAGTTTTGGCAGAACCTGCATATTTGGTTAAGCTCTACAATAGAAAATAGATCATCTTTTGATTTTAATCAAATCCTAATATACAAAAAGAACATCACTAAAGACATATCTGATATGATCAATATTAACATGTTTATGAGAAAATATCAGATACAGGTATGTAAATGAAAAAAAGACCTTTAGTAACATCTCATCTTCTATAACTGCTTATTCCTCATTAGGGTCACATGGTCTGCTGGAGCCAATCCCAGCGCATTACAGCAAGAGGCAGGGATACACGGCAGGGATTTTACTGTTGATGGAGATTAATCCTGAAAAGTTTTCTGTAGATGGAGATCAGAAACATAATCGCGATGATGTAACCACATTTGCAGTGTGTTTTCCTCCTTTGAGACACCTGTTTAACTTTTGGTTGACATATGGTACAGTCTGGTGCAGTTTCTCCCACTTTTGTCATAGCCCTGTGGCCTGGTATGTGACATATAGGGTGAATCCCAATTCTCAAGTCTCACCCTTAACTTTCAAGCTCAAACCCTAATCTTAGTGGTCCTCAAAATTAAATATGAAGAGCCATTTGTTGACTTGGAAATGGGACACCCCTTAAATTTAGATAAGTCTTACGACTGTAGGGGTAGCATCATGAGAAGCTTGTGGCTGGCAGAGGCAGTGGAGGGGGAGGCTGAGGAGGCACCATCAGCTGTGGTAGAATAGTAGTTGAGCTAAATGGATCACCGTCCATTCATCCAGTGGACCGGATTGTACTGTTCTGTACAATTCTGGCCCCCGGGCCACATGTTTGACACTCCACAAGCAAATGTTGACTTTTTTTTAGAAGGATATAAAGAGCTTGAGCTATTATCTCTCTGTATATTCAACCACCCACCCTCACTGACACTTGAGATTCAGACTGACTCACATTTGTTCATTTATATCTTTTATTCTTTCTTTTCTTCTTTGTTCATAACATTCTTCATGCTGCTGTGAGTTTTCCCTTTGTTTCAGGGTCAGCCCTTATTCCCTTAGTGGGTAGGATTCAGCAAGGGGTGGGTGAGGTTAGGGTTCAAATTCATAGGGTGAGGGAACATAGGACTGAGGCTGTCTTTCTTCATTTTTGGGGGGTTTGTTCAGTTTCCTCCTCTTTTCCCTTTCTTCCTCCTTCTTTTTCTTGCCCCTCCATGATCCACACCTTTTCTTTATTGCTTCTCTTTGATCATGACTTTCTCCGCATTGACTCATTTTCCTCATTCCCATACCTCCTGTTTTGCTTTACCCCACAACTTGCCCTGTTTCTCCTTTTTTCCCATCTTATCCTTTCCTTCTTTTTCCTCCTTTTTCCTGTCTTCCACTCTCCCTTCCTCTGCCTTCTTTCTCTCCCTATCCTTCTTCACTCTCCCCTCCACTTTCCCTTCCTCTTCCACTGGTGCCTGCTCCATAACATTTCAATTTCATTTCCCATCATCATAGTTTCCACTATCTGAGGTGCTTTACGATTCATTTCAAGGTCAGAGCGAGGAAATCGGGATGGAAAGAGCAACAGAATGAGAGAGAGAAAATGAAGAGGGAGGGGATTGGATGAATGAAAATGAGGCAATGAGAGCTGGAAGATGGAGGATGAAGAAAATAGATGGAAACAGTATGTATATACAGAGGAAGAAGAGCATGAGGAGGTGGAGGAAAAGAGTAAATAGTCATGGCTGAGTTTACACTTCATTTCTGACTCTTTCTCAACGCACAATAGATCATTTTTAGCCACTCAGGGCACTCTCTCTCTCTCATGCTGAGCAATAACCAAGTGTGAGTCAATGACATCATGACGTAGAGCATTCTAATATTATTACCTTTATAATAATTCAAGGTTCAGGCATTCAGATGTTTCTGACTGGAAGCTGAATTATGTGCATATGTCTTCTGTTCTTCTCCAAAGCAAATTGACTCAGTATTTAAAGTTAAAAATACCAAATGAAGCAGCTTCATGTCAACAATCTGTGTTTTCACAAAGCAGACCAGTTTAGCCCAGGTTGTTGCTTTGATACCTTAAGATCCAGACATCCAACAATTAAAATCCTTCATACAGTTAAAGACGGTTTAAGGCAAAGCTTATTAAGGCAAAGGCAGGCAACACATGCACATTTAGAACACAATGACCATTTACATACAATCTTAATAGATATTGCATTGAACATATAAAACATATTCATCACATTTTTTTTTTTCTGGGAGTTAAGTTTGTCTTGAAAAAACTCTTTTCTTTCAGATTTAAACCTTTTACAACATAAAATTCAGAAGCTGCGAAAACATCAGTCATGGTCTTGTTATTTCAGTGTAATTACAGTAATGTCTCAGAGTTAATGTCCATATGTTTTATTGATGTCGAAATCCTCCATCTACCACATTTTACCCTCATCAGACCACCCGCGGCTGAAAGGGATACATTGGTGAAATGGAGGGATATTAAGGATAACATTAAAATGAACAAACAGATAAAGAACTAATTACAGTCTAAACCAGCTTCACACGTGAAAAGTTACTATTTCTCACAAAGAAATAGTCTAACAAGGCTTCAAGTCAAAACGAAAAATGGTACATTAGCCATAATGTCAGAAAAAGGAAGCGAAATCAGAGAAGGGCAAAAAAACGTGAATGATATGAACAAGATGGCACAATTAAATGTCTCCATTAATTAGGTATTCATGCTAAATGTCATTTCATGACAATTACAAGAAAAAAAATATGTTTTTAATGGAGAAAATGTGTTATTGCAAATCACATATAGTTAGGCGCTAAACAGGGAATGGGACATAGCAGAGACATTGACGGAGCTTGTCTTCACCTGAAAAGAAAACCTTTCCATTTGTTTGAATACTTCAAATGTTTTCCTGCCAAAAGAACATTCTTCTAAGAAGCAAAGCCAGAAGTTGTTACAGTGCCATGAAAGCCCTTAGGGAGGTCAGGGTGCCTGGTTTTGCATACAGAGTGTCACCAGAGGACACTGCGCCTCCTTTCCTGCCAATAAGACCTGCAGTGTTTGCCTTATAGTTAGTTGCATAACTGAAATGAACAATTCATTGTTTTATCCTTGTAGATCACATCTTTGGTCATATCGTTCATTTATATAACTATATTTCCAAAAAATAAATGAAAAATAAAATTTTTTGTATTTTTATATCAAAATTCGATCATATATGCATACTAGAAATGGTGGAACTTCATAGAAGAAGTGGTGTGGGGTTTGAACAATGGGAGCATTTACCAGACTTAATTGATTATTGCATTATGGGAAACGTAGTGTCTCCCCATGTTGCATCATCATGTTTCTACAGTAGTTCAGACTGGAAAAACCACACAATGGCTCCAGAGATGGCCTTCTGCATTGTTTTGGGCCACAGTAGGTTCTCCTACACATTAAAGTACTCAATTGGTTGTAATCTGCAACGTTGCCAATAGATACCAGCAGAAACTACACTTTGTACCTTTAATTTTTAACTTAAAAAGAAAATACTCTTTTTTAAATAAAGGCTACTACATGAACCTTTCCTTCTCATATGTCATTGGAAAGCATTGACATTTTGCTGTTCAGCTACTAAGCCTTTGTACTATGAAAAAAAAGAAAAAAAACAGTAGTTTCCTGCATGAGGATAAAAGAACAGCATGTTTGTTGGGTCACTGCATGTCACATGCATGTCTCTAAGCAAGAAAACTCTTTTATAAATATGTTTAATCCCCTCCTGATGAATCCTTGCACCAATATGTAAATAGAGAAAAGAAATGCAAGCACAGACACACCATCCATCCACAACACTTTCATGTCTTGAAACCTCAGCAGGAAAAATAGCTTTGGCCCCAGAGCTGGTACTGTGTCATTTCATTGTATCCTGATTGGATGGTTGGCACTGTCTGCACTGGTTGTAGCAGCAGTCATGTTGGCAGCTTGTCTTCAGTCTCTGACGTCCTGAACTGAATTAAATTGATAAAAGTGTCTCATCGTGTGATCCAAGAATACACGTTTAGATTTTACCTCTCTCACCATTCTCCTTCTTCCTTCTTCTACAACACACACACACACACACACATATATATATATATATATATATATATATATATATATATATATATATATATATATATATATATATATATATATGAAAACATAAAAATTAACAAACAGATATATATATATAGTTAAGTAACTTTGCAACTTTAATATTATGTACATGTTAAAATATTGCATAACTATAAAAAAGAAAGCAGATATGTTCCAATATTCCTCTTTTTTTTCACGTGGGTGATAAACTATGGCAAAAGTGGAGAATCAAAAACCACCTATAAGAAATATGGTGGTGCAGTGGGTAGCACTGTTACCTCAAAGCAAAAAGGTTGAAGGTTCAAGTCCTTGGTCTGGGACCTGCTGCTCATAGGTGTGAGTCAATGGTGTGTTACGCCAATTTTATTTGTATAGCCCAAAATCACAAATCACAGATTCATCATACTGTGCTTTACAGTTTTTACAGCCGTAACACAACATCCATGTAGACCCTCACATTGAACAAAGAAAAAAGTTCCTTTAATGAGGAAGTGTGTGCCCCACAATAGACTGGCGACTCATCTGGGGTGTATTTCTGCCTCTCACCTGAAAGACGCTGGGATTAGCTCCAGCAGCTCTAACACTAGTAAGGAGTAAGTGGGTATAGGAAACGACTGACTGGATTTGAAATCAACAATAGGTAAATATTTTCTATTTCATTATAGTGACACATTGCACCGCCTTTTGTGATTATACAAAAAATGTCAGGAACAACTAGCAGTTTAGATAAATTCATCATTTGAGAATGAGGATTTCATGCAATTGTAAACTTCATTAGAACTTAAAAAGATTATATATATATATATATATATATATATATATATATATATATATATATATATATATATATATATATATATACTGTATATATATACATACACATGAAATCAGATTTAAAAATCCACCATTTTTTCCTCAATGTGTCGAATCAAACATTTCATGTCTGATATTAATCTTTAATATTCACAGAGAATATTAACTTAATTGTACTAGATATGCTTTGTGTGAGTTAGCGTCTATGTGTTGTAATATGACAACATGGTTTCACCAGTCTCCAGCTGAGATAATTGGTACACACCTGTATTCTCAGTGTACTACTGCTGTCATGATGGCTTGCAGATTAAAAAAGACGCACACACACACACACACATACACTCACACACACACACATGAAATACATCATCCATCAATTTCCGTACCCTATTTGTTTCCTTCTTTTGATAATATGTAAAGATATACAGAGATTATAAATAGACAGAGGGAGAGACAAGCGAAGGCAACAAAATCTAATTACTTTAAAGGAAGGAGGATGTGTGTGACTGGAGGATATAAACACATGAAGAAGAAAGGATGGGATCAGATAGGTGGACAAGATGAGAAAAGGAAGAGAAGTGAGTAGAAAGAAAGATTAATCAAGAAGATCAAGTGAAGAAGAAGGGCATAGATGGAAAATATTGGGTGAGAGAAGAGAGAGAGTAAAAAAAACTGGGTGGGGAAAAGGAGAACAGAAGAGGAAAAAAGCAGGGATGAAGCAACATTCTGAAAGAACATTAAGGTGGAACACAAACAAATTAAGAAAGTAAGAAATTCAAGGAAAAGGGGATTTAAGATGTATGACATTTCTGAGAAAACAAGTTATTTTAAATCAAGGTAAAATTTGTCACAATTCAAATGACAGTTTTAAAATCCTGTGTCAGGAGCATCTCCAGACCATCATAGTACAATCTCCATCTCAAAGAGAACCACACCTCTATTTTTAGGCCAACACAGTAGCCTTGTTTTTTTAGCCCACTTATATAATCATCTTTTTGTCCTGTGAGGAAGAGGAGGAGAAGGAGGAGGAGATGGTGGCAGCAGCCTTGTTGTCAGAAGCTCATTACAATACTTAAGATGGCAAACTTTTATCAGCTACACAGTCTGGAAGGAGAAGGAGCCTGGTTTGAACTCTTTTTTTCATGTTGTTTTGGGGACCAAATATCAAAGCAAACACTTTCTCCAACCAGAGCATAAAGGACTTTACTGAAAAGGGGATAGAACAAAGATGGAGGGCAGATAGAGGAATGACAAAGGACTCATGGAAGTCAACAGGAAATAGAGGGGTTAGCATTGCTCATTAAGTGATCAAAAAGATGATTGTGAAATATTAACCTTCTACACTACACACCCTGATGCAAATTGGTAAAAAAAAAAATGTCAGTGTGAAATAATGAACATAATGTAAAATAAAATGTTTAAATTGCAATAACTTTGTAATTACAATGTAATACTATTGTAATGGCAGTTACCTCTCACTTATTAGTCAGTATATTCAGTATATATTGTTTACCAGGTGTAGTACCATAAAAATACTTTTTGGAGCAATATTTGAGCAAAATGCTGAGGCTGTGAAGAGGAAAAGGCCTAAAATACCAAATTTAAACAAAATTAATAACACATTTAAAAACTACTATATGTTGCATTATAACTGGTGATGTACTATAGGCATAAAATGGGTTCATTGCCATATGTTATGTTATACCGTAGGCCTAAATGGTTAAGGAGTGACAGATGGCTGAAAAATACCGGTAGACGGGTAAAGGAGATGATAGACTTGTTGAGTTGTTTGTAAAAGGATATTAAACATAACTTCAACAATTGCATAAGTCACTGGTTGCAGGATTAAAAGAGATGTTAGGGGTCAGAAGGGTTTATTTGGGGGTTAAAGAAATGATAAGGGCTCTGGAAGGACATGAAATAGAGTATATAAAGAGAGACAAGGCTGGGAAGACAAATTGGTGGCAAAAAAGATGATAGAGGTGACATGGATGATTTAGGCTTAAAAATGACTGATAAAGGAGTAAAAAGTGACTGCAGCCGATGATAAATAGATAATATAGAGGTCAAAATGGATGTAAAGGGCATAAATTATGATCAATTGGCAAGACTGACTTATGGATGGAAGGATATAAAGGGTACACAAGCTGGTGTCAAATTGAGATAGTTATAAAGAAGGTTAGAAAAAGGGTGATAAATCATTTAACAGGATTTAGAAGGAGATGAAGGGAGTATAAAAGGACAATAGAGGGATGTAGAGTGATGTCAGATGAGTATAAACGATTATAAATGGGGAGAAGGAAGGGAAAGGTGATAATAAATGGGTATGAAAGGTGATCAAAAGAATGGTCAAAGATATAGCAAACAGGTCACAGGTTCAAGTCCTGGGTCTGGGACCTTTCTGTGTGGAGCTTCATGCTCTTCCTGTGATTGTGTGGGTTTTCTCTAGGTTCTGCCGAGGTTCATTGGAGACATTAATTGCCCATAGGTGTGAATATGTGAGTGAATGGTGTGTGTGCCCCACAATAGACTGGCTAATGTCTGGATGTATCCCTGCCTCTTGCCCACAGTAAGGTGGGATTGGCTCCAGTAGAGCCCTGTGACCCTAGTGAGGAATAAGCTGACTGACCATATAATTAATTACAGAGGAGTATAATTGACTGATAGACAAGTGACAAGAGCTCATTGAAGTGATAAAAATGTAGTTTATGTATATAAATGAACACTTATGGTATGAACTGCTCATAAACTGGTGAGGTAATGAGGTGAGGTTTATTATTATAGAAGACTATAGAAACCAGCAAATATTCAGATTTGAGAGGCTGGATCCAGAGAATTTGGACATTTTTTCTTTGAAATTGACTTGAAGTGACAACATAGTTGGTGATTAATGTAATAGCAACTCATCAATTAATCGACTAATCATTGCATCACAGCAAGAAGGTTGCAGGCTCATGTCCTTAAACTGGGACCTTTCTGTGTGGAGTTTCATGTTCTGTCTGTGTCTGGTGGGTTTTCTTCAGGTTCTCCAGCTCTTCCTCCCACAGTCAAAAACATGCAAACCAGAATTGGTCCAATTGATTTTTCCTCAATGTTTATCTTCCAGTAAGCCCCAATTCTGACTCACTGTGGAACAACATGTTTACACATTGCTACTTGCTCTTATCTTTGTGTATCCTCTGTATTAGTCATTTTTAGCAAAAATGAGTCGCAGCTGCATCTGGAGAACAATGCAGATGTCCTGGTCACTGGTCGCTGTCGCTGAAGGTGCATAGCATGTCATTTCAGGCAGAGGAGACAGAGAGGTCATATGAGACAAACATAGTTCTAATCCATTCCAGTATGCATTGCTGGCAGTAAGCCAGACTTCTTCCCAGTGGGAGTTGGGCTCCATGAGGGCTAGCCTTTGTCACTGACTCTGTTCATAACTTTTATGGACAGACTTTCTAGGGGCAGCCAGGATGTTGAGGGGTTGCAGTTAAGTGACCTCAGGATTGGGTCATTGCTTTTTGTAAATTATTTGGTCCTGTTAGCTTCATCAGATCATGACCTTCAACTGTCACTGGAGCAGGAGTTTGACAGGCGGATGGGTGCAGGGTTTGCAGTGATGCAGACTGCATCAGTCCATCATGTCGAAGAAAGATCTGAGCCGAAAGGTGAACCTCTTGATTTACCAGTCAATCTACATTCCTACCCTCACCTATGGTCACACCGAAAGAACAACATCACAAATACAAGCAGCCGAAATGAATTTCCTCCGCAGCGTAATTGGGCTCTCCCTTAGCGATAGGGTGAGAAGCTCAGTCATCCAGGAGCAGCGTGGAGTAGAACTGATGCTCCTTTGCATCAAGAGGAATCAGATGAGCTGGCTCAAGCATGTAGTGAGGATGCCTGCTGGTCGACTCCCTGGTGAGGTGTTCCAGGCATGTACCCCAGATAAAGACCCAGGACATGTTAGAGAGACTATGTCTCTCAGCTGACCTGGGAACGCCTTGGGGTTCCCCTGGAAGAGCTGGAAAAAAACAAAAAAACAAATTTGAAATTGATCAAAGTGATTCAGATGTACAAATAAAATGAAACATGTAGAAGAGCAATAAAATGTTGGTGAATAAGAATAGTTGATTGGACAAAGAAATGATAGATATCACCTTTTCAACCAATTATAACCAACCAATTATGACTTTTACTGGGGATCTAATAAATAAATCAGATTTGGTCTGATAGCATATTCAAAAGGTGTAGGAACTGATAGAAGAGTATGAAGGATGATAGAGTGGTATATACAGTACATTAAGTCATGCTAATGTTCAAACAAGTGGTACAGGGTTAGGGGCGTGAAAAGGGAGTAAGGATAACTCCTAGATGATAGTCTGTGTGATGGATGGATGGGTAGAGATGAATGAAAGAGGAGCATAAGAGGCTATATAGAAGGAAGTTAAGGGGCTGAAGGTCTTGATCTGCAGAGTCAGAAGAATAACTCGGTGGGACTCGGATTCGGTGGGTCAGCTGTTCATCTACAGAGCAATTAGATGGGAGGAGGGAAAGAGAGATGAGCGAGCACATTAAATAAACTGTCAGCCAGGTCAAGTGAGATAGATATACAACTGGTGGGAGTGAAGAAGAGGAGGAGGCAAAGCAAAGACTGAGGAAGTAGAAAACAACAAGATGCACACACCAGTGTTTCATTTGGATGTGTCCAATTTTCTGAAATTATATTGTACAGAAGATTTACTATTATACAATGAAAGTGGTTCAATTATGAAAGATAATATTGTTTTGCATGTTCTAGTGGGTGTAGGTACTGTAGGTATCTGACTGTAGCTGACTTCCAGATCTCAGAATGGCTGCCCACATCTCGTGTTCAGTGATTTCAATACATCTATTAGTGTGCTCATTGACAACTGTTTCCCTGCAGGTTTGTGGGGTGAAAATAATCAGCCAGTCAGAGCCAGCAGTATAAAACAATTTGGAGATGATCTTCCTGCACAGGGCTAGTCTACAATACCTCACAAACATCCATGGTGTTAGTGAGGAGTACCGTATTTTCACGACCGAAGGCGCACCGTACTAAAAGGCGCAGTCTCAGTTACGCGTGCCATTCCTGTATTTAACACACACATAAGGCGCACCTGATGATAGGGCACGGGTTTTATATACATGTCATACACGCACACACAAGCAGACAAGTGTGCGTATTTAAAAAATAGATCGGGAGCAAAACTGAGTTTGGTTTTGCTTTATAACAAGTACAAAGTATTTACAAAGTAATAACCTAATAACTAATCAAATTCATCGAAGTGATGCCGGCTTTTCCGAAAGCTCGAACCACCGTGCCAGCAGACACGTTAGCCCAAGCACCCACAATCCATTGGCAAACTGTGGCGTAACTCGCCCGGCGCTGCCTACCACTCTTCGTGAAGCTGTGGTCTCCTTCGGTCATCCATCGCTCCCACGCCGCTCGCTCTTAGCTCAACGATCCATTGCTCGAGTCTTTACTCCAACTCCGGCCACCTCGCCTTATGTCCGCGGAAACTCAGCTGAGTCTTCTTCGCCTGTCGGAGCTCATTCTCCAGCTTCCTCCACTTGCGAATCATCGAATCGTTAATTTTATATTCTCTCGCAGCGGCTTGATTCCCATATTCTACAGCGTAGCTGATAGCCTTCAGCTTAAACTGAACTTTGTACGTGTGTCTCTTTGTCATTTTTAGTGTTGTTAAAACAGCAATGTTCTGCATAAAGCACATACCTGTTCTTTTATACACAATCCACGCCCACACATCCCCCTTTAACGTTCACATGTTTTCTACTATGTCCTCTTCGTGGTGGTCTCTAATATGTCCGCACATAAGGCGCACTGCACTATAGGGCGCACCGCACATTTTGAAAAAAATCTAAGACTTTTATATGCGCCTTATAGTCGTGAAAATACGGTATATTATATAAGTGAGTGTTAATCAATGAGTAGAATGTTAAACACATTTAGAGGTAGAGGTGAAGAACCACAAAACATTATTATATAAAAATTAAATCTTAACTGGTTAAAATATTGTGTGTTTTGTACAATTAGTTCAAATATCACATGTCCTAATCCATTGGGTGATAATCACCTATTCAGCATGTGTAGCAGGGCCCTTCAAACCCATATCTGTTGGTCTGATAACACTCAAAATGATCATGTTACATTTGGGGCAGCGGTGTTTTCAAGTATGATACTAAATATAATTAAATTTGAATTTGGAGGGGAAAAAGTAAAACATTGGAAAATGAAATCAAAGTGAAGGTGAACAAGCTTCATAAAACAGAAAAAGCAATATAGAGTGTGAAAAACAAACAGAAAGGAGGACTCTCAAACCCTTGATTCTACTGCAGCATTCAGAAGCCGTCCTGAAGTCAGTAGATACACAAGCATTTTAAATTCCACAATTATTAATCACTGTCAGTGCAGGAAATTAAACCTTGTGTTTTCACAGGAAGGAAGTGATGAGCTGGTTAGCACAGCCTTCTGGTGGTGTTATGAGGGAAAATCTTATTTTAGTTTTTTTTGTTTTATTAGTCTGATTTACACAGATATATTGGCCCTTATCTGAACAATTCTATTTAAAGATTTCATATTAAGTAGACTGGGGGAGTCAACATATGGGCCACATACAGGGCAATTTGATCTCAAGTGGACAGGGCCAGTAAGCAAATGTATAAAAAATAACAATAACTACAAATCCCTCCCCCCTTTTTCCTTGAAATAAATATAAATATTTACATGATAAGTTTTCATTCAATTTACAAAACAGGAGAGATGACTTTAGAAAAAAAGTGCAATTTCAAAAATATGATGTCTCAGTTTTTCCAAATTCAGTCAGTCTACTGTTGCACTGCAATTCACTGAACAAAACTGAGCAATTCATCATATAATAATTCGTCACATAATATAAAGCACAAACAACCCATTTTGACATTTAAGTTTGAGGTAGAGCTGTAACGATTAGTTGATTAATAGATAAATTGTCAACCATTACATTAATCCCTGACTATTTTGATAATTGATAATTGATAAAGGAGACTGTCCAAATTCTCTGGTTCCAGCTTCTCTTCTCTGATTATTTTCTGGTTTCTTTATTCTTCTATAATAGTAAACTAATGATCTTTGGGTTGTGGACTGTCTGGACAAAAAAAAAAAAAAAAAAAACATTTTATGTTGAATCTTCAGCTTTGGAAAACATTGATCAACATTTTACACTATTTTTTTCATGAAACAAACAACTAATTGATTAATCTTTTGATAATCTACAGATGAATCCACTATACAAATAGTCAATAGTTGCAGCCCTAAACTGGTCCATTTTGTTACTCTAAGTACAGTCATCCAGTGGGTCAGACTGGACCCTTAAATGGGCCAGTTCTGGGCCCTGGCCACATGTTTGAGACCCTGATGTAGATGCAGTTTGCTTGAATGGAGGAGAGGAAGAAGTTGTCTTTGTTGTTTGTTGTTTTTCCACCAACTTTTTCCTTTTCAATTACTACAATTGCATCTTTTCCACAGAAAAAGAGGCTTGTCTGCCACCGTAATGTTTTTTAAACGTGTGCTTTCTTGCTCACGTGGAAGCGCATGAGCGTGTGTGTGCACGATTCTTCTCTTTTTGTGTCGCTGTTTCCAAGTGAACAAACACAAAAGTGGCCCTGAGTTGACCTCGCTCTGTTCTCCAACAACAAACAGAAAGAGATAAAAACAGCATCCGGACAGGGACCGAATTAACCCCCAGACCTCAGCTCAGCCTCTTCCATGCTCTAGTCCATCAAAAAAAAAAGAAAAAAAAAAGAAATCCTGTTAAAATACATTTCTGCCAGCTGTGCTGTATTTCAAGCAGTGCTGAACAGGGACTGGGGGAGGAGGAATAAGGTAGTTGACTGTAGTGTGGAACAAAAAAAGAAGTGTCACATGAGTTAAAGAGGTGGTAATTAGGCAATGGCAATGTAAAGGAATATTTGGGGTTAGGGATCATCATTCATGTGATCTCTCTGTGCTTCAACACCTCCAGAGAGTGTCATTTAAGAGCCTCTCACTTTCAGACACAATATATATATACATATCTCATCTCATCTTCTATACCTGCTTATTCCTCATTAGGGTCAGATGGTCTGCTGCAGCCAATCTCAGCGCATTACAGCGAGAGGCAGGGATACACCCCAGATGGTTGCCAGCCAATCATGGAGCACACACACCATTCACTCACACATTCACACCTACGGGCAATTTAGAGTCTCCAATTAACCTCAGCATGTGTTTGGACTGTGGGAGGAAGTTGGAGAACCTGGAGAAAACCCACCAGACACAGAGAGAACATGAAACTCCACACAGAAAGGTCCCAGAGTGTCAAAAAATCTCACAAAATCTATTATTTTTGTAAAAACCACATGAACACAAAATGGACATTTTCAGAGACCTGATGAATGCTTCTCAAAAGTGTATTTTACATTTTTTTTTACTTTCTCATTTTGCCATTATTTATCACTGACCCATATGCAAAAAAATGATTCTATCCCAGATATACTTCTATCCAATTCATATAGTCATTCATTCATGAGCACAGTTATTCACTCACTCAATAACCCACTGATCTTTTTGGTATATTTCTTGCATTTTCATTTATGTATTTGAATTATATAAAACAGACAAGAATGAAAAAGGCAAAGACAAACATCGGAAAAGTCAATAACTATCTATTTAATATCACCTCTCATATTTGACTTAAAAAACAGTACTTTGTTAAAATGTAATATTGTATTTGTTTTATTAAATATTGACAAGAATTTAAAAAAAGTCAAGGAAATTTAAAAAGTCAGTTTCTGACTGTTCTGTCCATTGTATTTCAAAGTAAAAGTAAATTAAAAGACGTCCATTTTTGGCATTGTTTGTACTTTCACTTCACTCATACATATAATTATTAACGCTGCATCCTTATTAACTCTCCATTTCACTCACTGATTCAATCTTTTTCAGATTATTTTCAATGACTCATTTATTTATTTCCTGAATCCTTTTTCATTGATGAATTCACCAATTCATGTCACTTGCTCACTCATTCATTGATAGGATTAAATCACTCACTCACTGTTTCTTTCTGCAATCTCCTACTCACATGTTCCTTGATGTATTGGTTAATACACAAATTTAATTGAGTCAGTAAGTGACTCCATCCAAGCTACATCCAAGCATTAACTCATTCATTGATTAATTACAGTAATTAATTTTCTCTCTTGCTCAGTGAGATTCTTCCTTCAACTCACACATTCATTGATTTATTGATTAATTCACCAATTCACTGTAACTCACTGAATCACGAAGTGTCTCATATATTAATTTATTTTGCATGACTTATTGATTTACTCATTTAGTTGCTGTCTTTCTCACCCGCTCGCTTATACACCATTCAATGATTCATTTATCTGTGAAAAAATGAGCCTTACTCACTAGTTCACTCATGCACTCATGAGGATCTTCACCCTCACTCGCAGCTGTATTTTTCCTTCCCTCATTTTTAATAATTGATTCTTTAACTCAATGTGTCGATCTATCTCACTCGCTCATTCGTTCATTCATTTAATCCGAGAATCTGTCGGAGAACATTGAATCTATGTGACCTTCGTTCTTTTGGTCTTTTCTAAAAACAAATATGAAGATCAACGTTGACGCAGGGATTGATTCGGCCGTTGTGATTGGACGGGGCGCTTTGCACTGTAATGGAGCCAAATGAGCTGTCTGAGCCTCGTCTCTCAGTAATGGATAGAAATGAGGCAGGAAGACATGAAAGCAGCTCAGACCTCATCTGGCAGTCTGACACCTCCGCCTGCACCTAGCAACTCCACTAATGTGTGTAATTCTAGCTGTTAACTGTGTCTGATCCAAAGTAACGATGCATTTCAATAAAAACAACCATTAAAGGGATAGTTTGGTATTTCTGACATGAATGTGTACAGCATCCCTATCATCAGTGTCCTACACTCACACTGACTTACCCCCGACAGTGTCCTGTGAGCAGAGTTATGGTCAAAACCAAAATAGTCCGTCAGGTTTCCAGGGGACACTAAAATAAGACGTCTTTCTTCTCAAAACAGCAGCAAAGAGTGAATTATATGCATCACAAAACCAATATCGGGCGACACGGTGGTGCAGGGGTTAGCGCTGTTGCCTCACAGCAAGAAGGTCGCAGGTTCAAGACCTCCTTGGTCCTGGGTCTGGGACCTTTCTGTGTGGAGTTTGCATGTTCTCCCTGTGTCTGCGTGGGTTTTCTCCAGGTACTCCGGCTTCCTCCCACAGTCCAAAAACATGCTGAGGTTAATTGGAGACTCTAACTTGCCTGTAGGTGTGAGTGTGTGAGTGAATGGTGTGTGTGCCCCACGATTGGCTGGTGACCATCTGGGGTGTATCCCTGCCTCTCGCCATAACGTGCTGGGATTGGCTCCAGCAGACCCCTGCAACCCTAATGAGGAATAAGCAGGTATAGAAAATGACTGACTGACAAAATATCCAACCAATATCCATAAAAAAGTCACACCTTGTAATCTCTCAATTTCTGGAGCGCTGTGATCCTGCTGACTGCTGCACACTAGTCAACACAACTTTTTTCAGTTTTTTGTTTTTTTAGCATTTGATAGTATTAGCATCGCTATAGCAGCGTGCAGAGATATGAAGGGAGAGAAAGTAGGGCCAAGTGATTACGTGGTGTGCACTGTAACTTTGTTCTTGCTTTTGTTTTAATTTTAATTTTTAATTTTTTTTTTTTTTTTTTTTAGATTTTTTTTGTCTCCTTTTAATCAACCATTTTTTAATTGTATAACTTTGTTCTTGTTTTTAATTTCAGTTTTAAATTCTTAATCTTATTTAATTTTAATTTCTTTTAATTTCTAATTTTCTTTTCTTTTAATTTAAAGTTTTTGCTATCTCCCTTTCAATCAACTGTTTTTTTTTATATATTATAATATTTTTACACTATTTTATGAACCAAACAATTAATTGATCAAATATTTTAATAGTCCATAGATTAATCCACTGTTAAAATGGTCGATAGCTACAGCCGTAGTTTGAGGACTATTTTTTTTTTCTTTTTAACCCTCCAGATTAGCTACTATTTGATGATAAGTTTGTTGCAGTTTGTTGTGTGAGCAGTTCACTAATCACATTTTCAGTCTGACACCTGTCAAAAACGTTGTTATAAATGTATTGTTGTTGAGTAACAAAGAATGTAATGCTGCAACTTGATTTACATAATGTAAATATAATAAAAACTGAAATACAAGTTGTCCATTATACAAGTTAATGCATTGAGTAAACATATTACATATAAAAAACATAAAGTGTGAAGACATTTACTGACTCACTGACTGAAAGGTGTATTATTTTAGTTGAGTTCACTTTGTGGAAAGCTGGAGGATTCTTTATTGATGTCACATTTTTCTTGTTGTCCCCCTGAGTGCCCTCAACTCAGTTTGTTTGTCCTTTTCTTTTCTTCCCCAAACTGTCATTAATTCCAATGTTACATGAAATGAAAGTTGGTGGGACCAATGTATTGATCTGCCCTGATGAGTCCCGTGGACACAAAAAACAAGAGAAAAATGTTTCCGGGAGGATTTATTACAGCTGCCAGAATGTGTCTGTCCTTCACATCATTCCTTCCTTCCTACAGCCACCAGAGCTGCTTGGGGCTTTGATTTACAAGACCGGGTGCTTTGTTCGTGCATGTGTATACATTAGACTATCGACCCAATAGTTTTCTGTGAAGCAGATATCGGTGAGCACACAGAATCTACACAGTCACATGTGCACACATAGGAGTATCTACTAATCCTGTTATGCTTTCCATCGCTGAGATATTTTTTTTTAAATAGGTTCTGCCGATGAATTGATTTGTTTCTAAAATGTGTGGAAATTGATGTCCTCAAATGCGTTGTTTTGTTGCATCTGTCAATGTCTGTCTTGATAAACATGGAAATCCCCATGATGGACATTTAAACTACAACAGTCTATAGCACTGCATTGTTTTACTAAATGTGCTGTGCTGTCTTTATTTGCTGGAAATACCAAATGGCTGCAGTCGTATGTTGGTCATAAATCAGAATAAGTGTTGGACTGGACTGACCTTGAGACATAATCACTTTCTATGGCCACAGCCATCACAGATCAAGGCCTGCCAGATCATTGCACACACACACACACACACACACACACACACACACACACACACACACACACACACACACACACACACACACACACTTTTTAGTACAGTATGTTGAGTGTCAACATACTGTACTCAACATACTTTTGAGTGTTCAAAGTATAGATGTAACAGGTACCGTAGCAACAGCACTGTGGTTAACAGAGGACATGATTTGTTAGGTCAAAGGATCTTGCAGTAATTTATTAAACATTTGTTTCAAATACACTCTGTTGTTGTTTCTTTTCTTATGATTCACATATTCAAAGTTCAATGTCTTTCAATGTCCATTTTCAATCAATTTCAGTGTCCATGGCAGTAGAAAACCCCATAACGTCCTTAAGTACAAAATCCTAAGCAAAATAAATCTCTTTTCACCTGATACATGTTCACTTACTTTCAGCATAGTGTTTTAAACTTATTTATCAAAAATGAAATACATAGACAATGGTAAAATTAACCAGCTTAATGTTCAAGTTATTTTTTTAAACTTCTAATGAAAGTATTTCATTCAATTATCCCATTTCCTTTTTTTTCATAAACACAAATGTGACACTTTTGTGGTCGTCACATAGACACTTTTGGATGCATTACTATAAAATGTGGTTTACACATTCATGAACTGTAGGATGAATTGTAGGCTAATAACATTGATGCTTCCTTAAGGAGCATATTTCATGTTAGAATCCACCATAAACCAATGCCAAAAACAATAAGTAGGAACATGTTTTTAACAAAAGTATATTTATAAGTTCACTATTTAGGTTTTTGGAGCCATTTTTGTGATACATTTTTCCTTCTGTATTTGAAAATGCTTAACTGGAGGTGACATAGGCAGAGGGGGTCCAGTCCAGCTTAATAATAGGAATACAATGGATCCTGGTCCCAGAGGAAACAGGTTAACTGTACATTACACATATGATGTTTCACAGCCATAAAATTACGAGCCAGTTATGTGGCGAAGAGAAGAGAGAGAGACAAGAGGAAGAATTAATGGTCAGAGGAGAAAGGTGAGAGACAGCTGTTATACGCATTAGCTACGGATATGAGACTCTGTGCTCACATCACAATATTGTATAGATTACTATCGTGTATTGGGCAATAAAAATTGGTATTGTTCATCTATTTATTAGGCCTGAGTATTGTTACTTACCAGTAACCGATACTTAAGAACAGGTTTATGTCCTGTCTCTTTCTCGTTAATGTTCAGCCACAATAATTTAGCACCCCACTGTCATCACCTGTGAGGGAGAAAGGCAAGATAAACTGTCCTGATACACCTAGGAAAGGCAGTTTTTAGGCAAGCACTTTTTTAGCTAAAAACATCCTTGTTCCGATCAGCCACACAGAACTGCAACATGGCTGTAGACTTAATCGAGTATTTAGTTTTACAAATTTGTTGACATTTTAATTAGTACTTGCAGGGCTACATGGGATGTATTTTATTTTTTTTATTATTATTTTTTTTTTGGTGGCTCTGGTTTGTTCCAGTGTTTACTGTGTTTTAGCCCTGGTTTGCTCTACTATTTACAGGTGTTTTAGCTCCAGATTGTTCTATAATTTATAGATACTTTAGCCCTCATTTTCTCTAATATATACTGGTGTTTCAACACTTGTTTTCTCCACTATTTACTCGTTGCTAATATAATATGGTTTTGTCATGTGTTGTAACAGAAATGCATTTATTTGCATTTATTTCTCTTCAGTTGTCTCATGTGGTTTGCTTTGTCCTTGAGCTTTGCTGATTTACATCAGTTTGTGTCATTCGTTGATTCTGACCTTGACTTTGGCAATGAAATCCATCAAACCATTAATATTCTTATAGGGTTGACTCCATGTTCTGTTTCAGCTCCAGCTGGATGTCACTGTCGTTAGTGTTGCATTTGTAAGTGTATGTATAGGCCTATCTGTACCGTATGCTTGATGGCCTTTATGTAAGTCTTTCATCTAGTATTATCGTGTCTTGTCATGAGCTTCAGCACGCTGGCGTCTGTTGAATGCCAATTTGCTGGAAATGACACAGCCGTATAGGAGTCATCCCATTTTAATCAGCTTTCAGTGCAGTTCTTTGTGTTTTATTGCAGCTGTTCACCCATTTTCACATTAACTTCATGTCTATAGGGTTGTAATGTACTGTATATGCCAACAGTATCTTTTACTTGTTTGAAGTGAATCTAGTCTGATGACAATGGTACAGGCCCGTGTCAATAAAAGGTTAGATTATCTATATAATGTATTAATACAAAACTAGTGTTTGTTTATGACTCATTTGAACAAGTAGAGTTGATTAGCCACTCAATGCATAGGTGGTTAAAGTCTGCCTTTAGATGAGCTTGACTGACACATCATGATGCACCTGCATGATCCTAATGGCAACCAGAGCAAAGAAAATTGATGAGTAGTTAGTAAAAGCTCATTTATCTACAAGCAAATTAATTGGCACAGAATATAACCACAGTAGAGTGCCCAGGAGCTTAGAAAGTCACTTTTTTCCTTTTGATGCTAATGTTGCTAATTGTACATACCTAGTCATTGATTGCTAACTGCTGGTTGAAGCAGTAATGTGACGCTATAATGTTAATGTGTGAAGAGAAAGACCGTTTATCATTTTTTCATTATTTTTTCTTATTACTGTATTACAGTTTTGAAAATGAAAACATTTAAACTAGTATCAATTAGTATTATTATCACTAGTATTAATACAATGATATTTACTGTTACCTTAAGGCAATTTTAATGGAAGGGAGAACAAATGTTAATGTTATTTGTTGTTGCACTAGAGGGCAATGGTCAATGAAGTAGTAAAAGTAGTAATACCAAATACTCATTTACAAGTAAAAGCCTTGCAAAGAAAATTGATAAGTAGTAAAGGCTAATTATCTACAAGCTTATTAATCTAAACAGAAGATAACCAAAGTAGAGTAACCAGGAGCTTGGGAAGTCACTTTTTCTTTCGTTTTTTTCTGATGCTAACATTAAAAACACGTTAGTTTTGTATGCTTAGTTAATGATTTTAGTTATTGGCTGCTGGTTGAAGCAGTAATGCTAATGCTACCAGCATAGTAACAATGCAATGATATATGTGAAGAGAAGATGTTGAAATATTATGCTTGTTGTACATTATTATGATATTACAATTTTGAAGATGAAAATGTTTAAACAAGTATTATCATGAATCTTTGGGGAATTTTACTTTTTTACTGAGACACTTGTGCAGGGGTTAGCGCTGTTGCCTCACAGCAAGAAGGTCGCAGGTTCAAGACCTCCTTGGTCCTGGGTCTGGGACCTTTCTGTGTGGAGTTTGCATGTTCTCCCCGTGTCTGCGTGGGTTTTCACCGGGTACTCCGGCTTCCTCCCACAGTCCAAAAACATGCTGAGGTTAATTGGTGACTCTAAATTGCCCGTAGGTGTGAGTGTGTGAATGAATGGTGTGTGTGCCCCACGATTGGCTGGAGACCATCTGGGGTGTATCCCTGCCTCTCGCCGTAACGCGCTGGGATTGGCTCCAGCAGACCCGTGCGACCCTAATGAGGAATAAGCAGGTATAGAAAATGACTGACTGACTGACTTTTAATGGAAGGCAGAACAAAATGTAATGTCATTTGTTGTCTCACTGGAGAGCAGTGCTGAAGAATTCTCTGAAATAAAGTTATTTAAGTAAGAGTAGAAATAGCAATTACATTTACAAGTAAGAGCCCTGAATTCTAAATATTACTTGAAGGAATAGTTCAGTATATTTTGGACATCTAGCCTCATTTCCTATCGATCCAATTACATTTAGAAAATTATGAATTCAAATAATAATATGTATTTAATAAGAAAACATAAAAAATATTAAAGTTAAAGGTCCTATATCATATACATTTTAGAGTTTATTTGAAGTACATTTTTTCCTTACTTTTCACCTTTATTTAACCAGGGATGTTGCTTGAGATCAAATGATGTATTTATTGAGCAAGGCCTGACCAATATGGCAGTGGTAAAACAAGACAACAACGAACAACAACAACAACAAAAACTCGGGGAAGTTTTGTATATATGGTCCTATTGTTATTTCAAGAAAATACTAAATTGTTATTGTAGGATATAAAGGGAAATGTTCATATCGACAAAGATAGTAATGATAGTAAAAATAGTAATGACAGTGATGACAACCCACTCAACAACCCTGACAACCAATTGTTTTGTTAGGGATTTTTTTTTTACATTAGAAAAGCATCTTTCATAAATGTTTTTAAGTTATTTATAACCTTTCATCATCACATTACAGAAGAGAAAAGAAAAAAATAGGACAATTCCATCACATGAAGGCTTCTCTGCTCCTTTGCACTATAATATTAAGCTCAGATGACCCAGGGCAGCGGTGGGGGCTTCACACACTCTGGAGGCTGCAGGATCTACCGGAGCTGCTCAAACACTGTTTGATGCTCCAGTCTTTGGTGTCGACTTGCCACGCTCCTCTTATCAATAATATATGGAGGGTTCCTTCCCTCCTCGCTGCATGGTAATATAGCTGCTCCTCCTTTCAAGCACTCAAATCCTCAGAGATGCTGGCACATCCTTCAATCCTCCCCGTCTTCTTGTTTCCTCACTACTTCTATCCTTTAATGCGACCTCCTTTGTCATCTCCTCTCTTCTTTTCCCATTCTCTGAATAGTTTGTCCTGTCTTTTCTCTCCTCCTCATCTACTCACTCTTCCTCTGTCTTCTTATGTTATCTACTTTTCATCTCTACTTCCCTTTTTTCTCCTATCCCCTCCTCTTCTTACATTCTCTTCTCCTTCCTCTTCTCTTTACATTTGTCCTGCCTACTTTTAATCTCCTTCTCCTCCTCTTTTGCCTTTTTTGCTCATCTCACGTTCTCCTTCTCTCCTCTTCCTCTTTTAAATTCTATTTCTAGTTTTCTGTTTCTTCTTTATTTCATTATCTTCTCTCTTTTCTCTCTGCCCCCCTTTACACTTATTTTCAAATTTCTGTCATATTTTCCTCTTTTTATTCTTCTCTTCTGCCCTTTATTTCCTCCTAATCTCCTCTTTGTCTCTTGCCTGCTTTTTCCTTTTTTCATTTCTCTCTCCTTTACTCTTGTCATCTCACGTATCTAGTTTCCTTTCTCCTTCTCTCATTTTTACCTCCTCTCCTTTCAGCTCCTCCACTTCATCTTCCTCTTTTGTTCCATCTCATTCCTTTCTACATCCCTTGTTCTGTCTATCCTCTCTTTCTCATTTCCGCCCCACTCACCTTATTTTTACCCACTTCCTTTTCTTCTCCTCATGTCCGCTCCTTTCCTTCTTTCCTCACTCATATCTTCTTTTTATACTATTCTATATGATTTTTATCATATCATCACATGTTGTCTCCCTTCCTTTGCTTCTGTCTTGTCCACTTTCTCCGCTTCATTCCCTCCTCCTCTCTTACCTTTCTTCCTAGCTGTATTTTTATCAGGTTTTTCTCCTCATGCCTTTCTTCTTTCCTCCTCTCTTCTTCTCCATCAGTGTACAGTGGATATAAAAAAATCTACACACCCCTGTTAAATGCCATGTTTTGTGATGAAAAACATGACACCAAGATAAATAATATTACATGTTCCACCTTTAATGTGATCTATAACCTGTACAATGCAATAGAAAACACACACACACACAAACATATATATATATAAATATATATATATATATATATATATATATTGACAGCATTGACTGGTAGATGGAACTGTTCAGACCCTGACTTAGGTGAAGAAAATCAGCCACAGCTGATGCTGCCACCACCATGCTTCACTGTAGGTATGGTGTTCTTTTACTGATAAGCAATTTTTTTCTGTGCCAAATATACCTTTTGGTGTTATGGCCAAAAAAAATCAACCTTGATTTCATTGGACCAAAGATGATTTCAAATGTCTTTGCAAAATGAAGCCAGGCTTTTAAGGGATATCCAGACATAAGAGGAAGATGGGAGGTTGATGTTGTATATAATAAACAGTCAGTATTTGCCAGATATTCCTCCCTGACCAGTTTTCTTCCTGTCAAATCATTGATTTTGGACAGATTAGATTAGAGTAATGTCACTGTTGTGCCATATTTCCCCCCTTTATGATGACTGCCTTCACCATGCTTCATGGTATATTAAATTCCTTGGAAATTATTTTGTATTCTTCACCTGACTGATATCTTTGAACTATGAGATATTTCTGATGTTTTGGAAGATCATGGATCAGGGCTTTTGCTGGAAGATGTGGCCACAAAAATATCAGGAAAAGCTACTCGAACAGCTGGACTTCATTTGAGGTTAATCAGAGGCACTTTAAATAGTGACAGGTGTGTGCTGACTCCAATTTAACATGAGTTTGAATGTTATTGGTTAAACCCGACCACAGCCGTATCCCCAGATAAAAGAGGGTGTGGACACTTATGCAACCTCATTATCTCAGTTGTTTATTTTTACTTCACCTCGGTGAAAGGTTTCAGTTTGTTTTTCAATTGCATTGTACACGTTATAGGTCACAGAAACCTGGTATTTTGACTCTGGTGTGACTTTTTATATCTGCTATATTCCTTCTTTTTGCTTCTTTCTTCTTTCCTTCCCTTATCAACTTTGTCATTCTCAATGAATCCCCCCCCTCTGTCTTCTGTCATCGCTAAATGAGTGTATCCTTGATCTGCAGGCCCTCTGCCAGGCCTTGCTATCCCCCAGACAGTGCTCTGTTTCTGGGATGAGGCACTGACCTCTGACCCTTCTCTCGGCTGCTAGTGAAGGCTGACAGCAACCACCAGGCAGCTCTGCTCCTTGGGGAGTTCAGAGGGATGAGAGACGAGGAGGAGGAGGCGGAGATATTTCACATTTGTGTTGAAGTGTTTTCTGTCAGGGCTGAACAGTGGATCCTGAAACGAAGGCAGTGTGTCTTTGGTCAGCTCTGTGTTTCTCAGACGTCACCAGAGCTTGTATTTGCTGCTGTTGTTGTGAAGAGTGAACTGATTAGTTGCTCATCCATCAGGTTTAGCTGATAGAGTTTCATCAAAAGGCCATTGGTAATGTCCACAATTAACTTCTCAGTTCACCTGCCAAGAGCTGGTAAACAAACAAAAGTACCTGCCCTAAAGTGTCTTCTATTAATTTATTTTCACTTAGCAGAGAACTACGAAGAGATCCAGCCTGAGTCGCTCGGTAATGAGACAAAGACTTAGAGCTCTAATTTAAACAGTCTTAAAATGCTTGTGGCGCTCTATTGCAATTGTAATTGCTAGTTAACACCAGCACAGTTGTCAATTTAATGCCCAGCGCCTGCGGTGTGTAAATAGCGAATGTGGTGGCACTCTGCCTTGCCTTGTGGGTGTGTTGCAGGCAAGGTCACAACACAACAGAATCGTTGGGTCAGTTTGAGGTTGTGTGTCAAGACCAAAACACAAGTGAACACTTAAAGGGTACAGATATGAATATGTTCACTTGGTCTCCCTCCCTTCCTCTGTATTTCTCTCTCTTCCTCTGAGTCTCTCATTTCCATTCCAATTTCAATTCCAGCAATCCAAACTCCATGTAAAGCAATGTCAGACATATGATTGTACACCTTTAGAGGAGTAGTGTGATGAGACAGAGCTCCTGCACATGGAATGTGTGATGTTATGACTGTGGATGAACTGAAAGATCAACTCCTATTTCCATGAGACATCTGTAGGAACAGTGCATGAAACACATGCCCAAAAGAATTTATTAGATAAAGCTCATCATGTATGCTTTATATTTATATATTTCTTATTATTATAATGATACCATGCAGTTGATTGCGAACAAGAGTGAAGCCATGTGTTTGTTGAGAGAAATTAAACTATAAAAAAATATCAATAAAGCCACCATTTGCAAATTGGGATTCTGATGAAAGCATTGTCAGTGAAGAAAATTGACAGTGGAGCCTTCATGTTAGCATAGAAAGCTGAGTTAGAGAAATTGGTTGAAAACTGTGGATTGCAGTGTGGTTTGAATGGACAGGATTATGCTGGATTGTATGCACAAAGCTCTTTTTTGGCTGTGGTAGAAGAATAGAAGCCCATTAATTAAAAAAACAAAAACAAAAAAAAAAACAGCTTGAAAAGGTCACAAGTAAAAAACTAAAAAAAATAATAAAAATAAATAATGAATTTAAATTTGGGAAACAATTTAATTTATTGAACTTTCTTGGAAGAAAAATGGACTATAGCTGTGATGTCACAGGAGATGACTGATGTCTGATTGGCTGAGTTCATGTCCATTCAAAACACAGCGCAATGAGTTGGACACGACCCCAAAGCAATGCTTTTGCTTGAGTTTAGACTGTGTACTTTCTAAATAGGGCCCTATCAGTACAAAATAATTGACAATTCTAATTGACAAGCTTGAACGCCATTGAACATTGATGAACATCAAGACTAAAAAACATTATTAAATGACATGTTTATATATTGTGTTGTCATGTTAGTAAATTGTTCTAAGGCTGTATTTTAGTTGATCTAAAGCAGCTATCGTTGAATCTGAGATCCATTTATTGTATTCATGATGTGATACAGGAGCTCTGTGCATGTCCAGGCCTATATTGATGTGAGGTGCAGGGTGACAAATTCACAAAGGAAAATGCAAAGTGACTGCAGCTCCTGAACTTGCCTGAACAGGAAATGTTTTGATGGGATTCACATCAGATCTGTTTCTGATAAAACCATGATTTTGTTCATATTCTTTCCCACCCAGCATTAACTTTCTCTTTTTAAATTTTGCTTTCCACAATACCTGTGTGCATGGCAGCTACAGTGTGGTTCACGTCAGGAACATTTTTCTTTTACAATGGATGTAATGGTGCTAGTATGTTCCTCGGTGTTTGCAGTTAACTCACCTGCTACAAAAGTTCAAGGATGTGTGGATGGATTCCACTTTTCCACTGGAGTCTTGTTATTAATAATATATATACTAATACTATACTAGAATTAGGGTTAGAGGTAGGGGTTATGGTTAGAGTTAGTAGGGAACATAGGACCTTTTTTCTGAACAAAGCGTGAAACATAAGACCCAGAGAACAGGGAGCATCAGCATGCTCTCCTTTGGAGATGTTCTAACAACATACAACCACTAGGAGACCTCAGGCCAGAAAATGGATGGATGTCTTTAATTTGATTGGCTCATTGATCAGAGAGAGTGTAATGTGGATAAAGATGCATTTGTTTATTTGTCTGTCCTTCAATCTATTTGTGCATCTTTTAACTCTCCATTACTGCCAGTTGTCTGCCTTTCTGCACAATCAAATGCACTCTCAAATGACCTTCATCACAGTTTGTTTTCCACATGATCACTCTAACCTTCTTAACCGCTCTTCAGTGATAGGACGCTGTGCTACTCTACATGATATTATACCACTCACTGTCATGTCCCTTTGGACCAAAACACTCACATAGACACAGAAACACAACAACAGTTCAGCCCCACGTGCCACAATGAAGGAGGTCTGTGTGGTTCAAGTGAGACGGAAGATTGTGAAGAGGCTGCTGTTTGTTGGCAGCACGGAACTGTAATCTCACAGACATATGGACTGCAAGAGCTCTGGCCAAACTAAACCAAAAATCCACAATTGCAGTAGGAGTCATTCCAATTTGCTGTGTAGACACAAGCAGCCGCTAGTTGTTTAAAACACAGACAAAGCATCTATTGAATATATTTAGGCCTCACAAACTCTGTAAATATGTTTAGTTTGAGAAATATGTGCTCTGGCAGTGTTTTAGCCATCTGCCATCAACTTAAAAAAAAAAAAAAAAGACTTCACTACCAGCATTCCTTCTCCAGACTGTGGACAACACCAAATGCTGATTCAAGCCATTAGTTTGGGATCGGTGAGCATGAATGATTCAGGTATTACTCCTCTGAAGCCATTACAGAAATCCTGTGTGTTGAATTGAACATCTAATTGAACGACCTTTATGTAAGACGGCTTCAGATCACAGGAAGATGAATGGTGTTAGGTTAAGAGCCGTTTTTCCATGGTGAAACAGAGTTTTAATCCTGTGCTCAGGAGATGTTTGCTCCAACGGGCCGAGCCTCCACACTTGCCCTGCCTTATGAAATTTCATGGCAGGCATGTCCTGAAAGGTGGAATTCTGAGCAGTGAGGAAAGAAAAGTGAGAGAAGTGCTTCCTGCAGCAGCAGAGGATTAGTTTGCAGAGTATATAATCATGGAATTTAAGGCTGCAGAGGTCTGAGGGCAGTTTGTAGAGACAATATAACTTTGAAACTGCTGACTGTGTTCTTTTCATAGATTGACTTGACTTAATATCCAGTTGATTTTTAGAAAATATTTGGCATCCAGGTGTTTATATGCACATTGGGCCTACTGTGGCTCAGGAGGTACAGTGGTCTTCCACCAATTGGAAGATCCAAACTTTAATTCCTGGCAGGTTTACTGGGCAGGATACTTAACATCAAATTTCTCTGTGTACTCCTGATGAGTGGTCAGTCGTAGTGTAAAGCATTATACGATTTACACTTTGGCCCAGTTTAGTTATCTTGTCCCCTTCAGTACCTGAAAGGTACTGATACACTGCAGCTGTGATTTCAACACTTCCGATTCATTGGCGCATTCTGCTGCTAGCACAGCAGTGCATTTGAACATAGAGCTGCAACAATTAGCTAATTTGAAACTATTTATCAATTTATCAATTTGTGTCAGTTTTAAAAAAGAAAATGTCCAAATTCTCTAGTTCCAGGCTCACAACTCAGGTCATTTCCCTGTTTCTTTAGTCTTCTATTAGTATATGACCATCTGATGTATCCCTGCCTCTCACCTATAATGTGCTGGGATTGGCTCCAACTGACCATGTGACCCTAATGAGGAATAAGTGGGTATAGAAGATGAATGAATGATCTATGGGTTGTGGACTGTTGGTCTGGACAACAAAAAAATAGTTGGAATCTTCAGCTTTGGGTAAGAGTGATCAACATTTTACAGGTACAGCATTTCATCATATCAATAGATTATTTGACTATCAAAAAAGTTGCAGCCTTACTTGATCAAAGCATTGTGTTGGTCACTTCACATTTATGTAAAGTTGAGGTCTAGTCTAAAAAATGAAAATCAGGGGTCATCTAATGGGCCTCGCAATGAATCAGGAGCATGTTTCCTTAGAACTGCAGTTCCCAAAGTGGGTTTTCACATCTTTCTACATTCATTTTGTAATTTTCTTAACATAATTTCACATGTAGAAATGGAGGTGACGTTTACACTAATTCATTTCCATCTTTAAAATCCCTCCAGCAGTCCTGTCAGAGTCCAGGTTTGATTTCCCCCAATGTGTCTGCCTCTTGTCTGTCTATCTGTCTGCCTGTCTGACTATCTGTGTGTCTGTCTGTCTGTCTGTTGTCTATCTGTCTGTTTTCTGTCTGTCATCTATCTGTCTGCTGTCTATCGATCTGTCTGTCTGTCTGTCTCTCTGCTGTCTATCTGTCTATCGATCTGTCTGTCTGTCTGTCTCTCTGCTGTCTATCTGTCTGTCTATCTGTGTGTCTGTCTGTCTGTTTGTCTGTTGTCTATCTGTCTGTTTTCTGTCTGTCATCTATCTGTCTGCTGTCTGTCTGCCTCTCTGTCTGTGCTGTGTTGTAGTTGAGGCTGACTGATAGCTCTGTCCCTCAGCTGTCTCATTGTGATAAATGATGCCCAGAGACAATCCTGCTCTCCCTAATGCATCATTACCTCTTGCCCTAACACATTCCCTTTCATTTTGTCTCATGCACGCACATATGCACGTGCACATACACACAATTAATGCTCCATGTAGGTTAATGGGTATAGGAAAAGGCATTAATACTGCCAGGGTCGGTGTTTAAATTCTCGTTAACAATCACCTCACCTGTGGGACAGCGCTGAGCTGCAGGTACTAGTCTACCACCGTAAATAATTTGTTCTTTGCCTGTGTTTATGGGTCAGAGTATGTTGCAGCTGAGTTGAGTAAGATAGTGTGTGCAACCTTTCATACACCATGTTTAAGTTGTATTTACTTGTTTATGTTTGTGATTTTGTCCAGTTGTTGAATGAATTCCCAAATCGACACAGAGGTTTCTCTTCCATTCTGTATGCACTCCTAAAGATGGGTTTGTCTCTTAGCTCTCATAAACCAAGAATGATTTCAGTGTTTGTGTCTCTGTGCTTGTCTTGCGGTTTTATTGATCACTGTGTCCTCACTGTGGGATGTTAGCAAAGATGCCGAAAATCAGTGGGTGAGTCAGGGCCATAGCTGATGATGTTTTTCAATGTGCTGCTCCCTTCACAGCCAAACTTGGAAATAAAACAAAGGTGGTACAACATCTAGAGGTGTGTGTGTGTGTGTGTGTAGGTGTGTGTGATATAGTCACAGGTAATGAATAGTATAACAGTCTGAAAGGTACGATTTTCTAATGTACTTTAACCTTGCGATTAGAAGCACAGCTCAATAAATAATTGTTTCCATGTACATTTTTCCTAAATTTGTACCTAACACATTTACTTAAAGGTCCCTTATTATACACTTCTCTGGATTTTATTTGAAGTTTTGATATCCCTACAAACTCAACATCGTTTTACAGCACTCTCTCAAGCTACTTGCTGGAGTCATCGGTCAGTCAGCTTTTAATTTATTCAACTTATTAGGAAACAGTGCTGTTTTCTTTTCACATTCAGCAGTTAAAGAGCAACATCATCATTCATTTGGAGTTGTGTTTCTGTCTACCTGGTGATTTTAAATCTGATATTCTCTCTCTTTTAGGACCTTTTCTTGTGTTTTTTATGTTATATTTGAGTTGTTAGGTTTGCTTAATACTTCAATGTGGCAGTCTCGCTGCCCCCATGGGTTCCCCCGGCACCCAACAGACCCACACCAAGTCCAGACTTGGGTTTAAATGTCGTTTCCATGCTTTATTTCAAACACCACACACACACACACTCCGTACGCAGACCCACTGCAGCCGATCACAGGCCCGGTATGCTGCCGTCTGCTGGGTCTCTGCTGTGTCTGTGCTTCTCTTCCTCGGGTCCAGCCTGCTACTGTTTTAAAAGAGACGGTGAGAGTAATTAGCACACCTGTACTCAACTGCCCAATCACTCTCACCTGGCGCCGCTCCCCTGAGCCCTCCCCACACCTCTCTCCCACAGCTGATGCACCACGCCCCCCTCCACATTCAATTTGTCAAGTGCAACAATGTGGAGTGCATCTTTTTATACTTGACATTGATTGGCTTGCAGATGGGCCTTCATTGCACGCTGGATATGCTGTCAATTCATGATTTTTCCATGTATTGCCAGAGCCACTCATTAATTAACCACTATCTTATCACACTAAGAATCTTATCTTAATCACATTAATTCACCATAATCAAACATGTCCAAACCAAACCAATCAAACCAAAAAGTCTGGACAAAACTGGGAATGTGTGAAAGCAAATGTGTTGAACCAAATTCGGGCTGTTTGATTCAGACCATGGTACTGGGGGGAGGTTTCACATCATCAAACTGAAAAGTCTGAACTAAACTAGCAAGGTGTGAAAGCATCCTCAGCTAGTATTTCTGCTTTCTGACAACTTAAGGGGAATATCTGACCCTTTAGCTGTGTCTGTTTGCTGGCCATTTAAACAATGAGCTGAAACTCACTACACAGAGCAGCTGCAGCTTCGCTGCTAATTCTTTTGCAGGTTTTAAATGGCAGGTAAGGATGCTGCAGTCTGACAGATATGAGATCTGTATTGGAGTGGGAGTCAGTGATAGACACCCCCCACCACACCCATACACACACACACACACACACACCCATTACCATCCTCTGCACCTCTCCTGGGAGGCATTTGGCTCTGGTAAACGTTGAATGAATGAACATAAAGCACATCTTCAGTTGCTGATTGCAAAGATATGAGATCAGGGTGCGGTTAATGCTCCTAGTCACACACACAGACACACACACACACACAAACACACACATCTCCATCTCTGGCCTCCTTGTATCATTCATTCTTCATCCCCTCTCCAGCTCGCCCGGAGTTATGGCAAATTGCATCCAGTTGTTCCTGTGTTCAGATCATGGAAGAATGAGCAGCAGTGTCAGATCATCAATGTTTTCACACTAATGAAACAAACAAACATTCTCTCTCTCTTCTCTCTCGCTGTAAAGCTGTTCCAGGTTGCACCACCTGGGCTCGCCGCACTGCAGGATAATCGTGTCATTCGCCATTTAAAAGGCAACTCGTTCACATTGAATATAAGCATCCAGGAGTCAAATCTGTATAAATTAAGAAGAAATATAAGGAGAGCGATGAGACAGGACGGAGGTTCGATACAGCTAATGGTTTTGTTTTGTTTGCAGCATATTAGACTTGTGAAGTCATTACTATTTACAAGTTCTCTGATTCATCCTTCTGTTTCTGTCTCCACTGAGGCTTGGACCAATACAGATGATCACTGGGAGCTGATAGGTTGTGACAATATTAATTTTATTTCAAAACCAGAACAATTATTTAGACAACCATAGGACATTAAAGCTATGTGAAACAAGCCTAATGAGTTATAGAAGCTCTTTTAATCAATAGTAAGGAAACGCTTGCACACATTAGGTTTTTATGATGAAAAATTAAATCTATGAGAACATCAATAAAGAGATAAATAATGACAGGAGGAACCTTGGTCCTTATTACAACTGTTTCTACTGCTCTCTTAATGAAGCAGTTGTTTACAGAAAAATATATATTTCAAAAAAGGATATATGTATATATATTCATTATGTCATCTCATCTTCGACACCTGCTTATTCCTCATTGGGGTCACATGGTCTGCTGGAGCCTATCCCAGCACATTACGGCAAGAGACAGGGATACACCCCAGATGGTTGCCAGCCAATCGTGGGGCACACACACCATTCACTCACACGGGCAATTTAGAGTCTCCAATTAAGCTCAGCATGTTTTTGGACTGTGGGAGCAAGCTGGAGAAAACCCATGCAGACGACATAAAACTCCACACAGAAAGAGCCCAGAGCCAGGACCAAGGAGGTCTTGAACCTGAGACCTTCTTGCTGTGAGGCAACAGCGCTAACCCCTGCACCACCGTGTCACCCTCATTCAGTTTCTATACCCACCTATTCCTCATTAGGGTCACATGGTCTGCTGGAGCCAATCCCAGCACATTACAGGTGAGAGGCAGGGATACACCCCAGATGGTCACCAGTCTATCATGGAGCACACACACCATTCACTCACACACCCACACCTATGGGCAATTTAGAGTCTCCAATTAACCTCAGCATGTGTTTGGACTGTGGGAGGAAGCTGGAGAAAACCCACCAGACACAGAGAGAACATGAAACTCCACACAGAAAGGTCCCAGACCAAGGACTTGAACCTGCGACCATCTTGTGCCAACCCCTTGCGGGTACATTTGGTGTCCCACCAAAAACTCTTAAGTTATTTTCCCCTGAAAAAGTCTTAACAGAATCTGCTTCAAATATTATCATTAAATAAACTGTATTTTCACCCATAATAATGTTTAATGTACATTTTATGCACAATTGATGTGTTAAATATTCATTAAATGATTCCCACACCATCAATTTTTGCCTGTCCCAGCATAGAGATTCACATGTTCGACTTAAATAAACATTACATAATTGCTGAAAATGTGCAGATTTTTTATGCTAAATCTGTAAATATTTATATTAGTTGCACAGAACATTTTGTTTTATAATGCAGGCAATATTAATATTTAAAAATATATAAAATGTATCTGTCCTAGGGGTCTTGTCAACTCTGTTATCTCTGTTACAAAACTGCATAAAAATACCCAACAGCATTCAAAAAAAATCATGTGACCTGCACCAAATGATGTCATTTCCTCTTCTTCACTTCCTTGGAGGGAACTATGGTAAGTTTAACTTTTGCTCTTCATTATTTTGTGCAAAATGTTCGGAATACACCAAGAGTAGATTAATTATGCGTCAAAACTGTTTATGTGATGTTGTAATGAATCTCTCCTTCCTTTTAAAAAAATATATATATTTGATAAAACTTCATAAAATTGCGGTTTTATTCATGACATGTGTTGTCTGGCTTTAAGATAGCACATGGAGTAAAGGCACAAAATGGTGGAAAACATCAACTCTGTTATCGTCAACTCTGTTGCAAGTGCCAAGATTTTAATGATAACAGAGTTTGACGATGACTAACAGAGTCGCACGATTTTGTCACTTATAACCATTTTGCTTTATTTTATAAATATATTGAGAGTTCTGGGTATTTTATTCTGTAAAGGTAAGATTTATGATTACTTTCCAGGTCATGAAAATTTTGTCAGCGGCAGAAAGACAGCGACAGTACAGGGCACAGCGAGATGCTGATCCTGGTTACCCAGGTTAGGATGGTTAGGTGACAGCAGGTCAATGAGTTTAATATTACAGTATAGTAAACTGCTATAGATTTAGACATGTAGTTCTTTCATTATTAGATACTCCACATGATGAACGAAAAACTATAAAATACTTGCAGATATGTTAAATTAATTTGGTAAATAATATACTGTATTTTTTGCTCATTACAGACAAAGGACATCAGGACGGAAAAGAATAAAACGAGAGAATTCCAAGTTATACAGAGAAAATAAAAGATTGAATCTTTTGCTGAAAGAAAAGAATACTATTATCCAAAAATACAGGAAACACATTCAGAGATTGACACAGACGACTGAATCCCCTGGTTCAAAAACACAGAAACAGATAGGAAGACAGAGAGTCCACCCAGGGATTCGAAGAACTCTACTGTATTGTAGATGACTTTGTAGATGAACAAAATGGTGGCCTACAAGTTGTAATTATAGGCCTTTATATTTTTGTTTTAAGGATTATTTTTAACAAATGAACAATTAATCAAGTCAATTTCATAGATGTTCTGATACAAGTTAATGTGAGATGTTTTCATATTTGTGAAAGTTTTAAAATTTGTAATTTTTCTTGGAGTTTTGAACTCAAGTTCATGGTGTGTCAATTCTGTTATGTCAACTCTGTTCATGTTACGTCAACTCTGTTTTTGCCCATGTTTTGTTTAAAAAAAATGACAATTAAATACATGTTATTGTCTACAAATAAATCAGAGGCTGTGTCATGATTAACTTTCTCCTTACAGGAAATGTCAATGTATTTAAATAATTTTTAAAGCTATAAAATGAGAAAATGTAAGCGCTCTTGGCAACTTTTCAAAGATATGTTTCAATGTTTTGACTCCTAAAAAAATTATCTTTATCCAAGTAAACTAAAAGTTTAATAAATGGATAAAGGGACAAACGTTCTTTCAGGGGAGGCGTGATTTTAACATGAATTGAATTTGACTACAAGGAATATTTCACCCACTTTGTCCATAACAGAGTTGACAAAATATACTCTTAGTTCTTAGATTTTCATTTAAAATAATAAAAATCTTAGTTGGTTAAGCTTGGCAAATACTAGAATTGTAAAATTTTAAGTATTCTCTCTGAGAATTGAAAAAAAAATTACAGAAAAAAGACCAAAAAAAAAAATCTTTTTTCTAAACTTGAAATGTACCCGCAATTTCAGAATGACCCATATACATATATATATATATATATATATATACAAAAAATATAATAATAGTAAGTAATAATAATAATAATAATAATAATAATAATCTCACACCAACATTGTCCAATGATGTTAAAGCAAAAGCAATATAATGTATGTTGATTGTATTGTTTTTGCTTGCTGCTTGTCACTTTGATTTATCTGGTGGTGTGTGTGTTGTTATATTAAAGGGCTGCAATGGAAATAAGCCTTTGGGCTCATACTGTGTTCATCCTTGGTAATTTTTAATGTAGCCTCGGCAAAGGCTACAGTGCAGTATGTATGTTTCTAATCATCATATACATTCATCCATTTATAATCAGTGTTATAACCTAATAAGGCTGCTTGTGTGAATGTAGACATTTGTTTTTGTTTGGAATGAATGAATGTTTCTAATTAATTTCTGTTCTTTGCTGTTATTTCAGATTTTCTTTTCTGTTTTTTCTCTGTTTTAAAAGTACTATGTATGCCTGTTTGATATGTGTATTTCTTAATGTCTAGAGAAAACTGCTGGTCCCTGAAACACCTCATATACACACTGTTGATAGGCACTTCAATTTATCAACTCTGCCTTACATGCAGCCTATTTGGTAGGAATTACAATTTACCAAGGTTCCCTAAATGCCTCGCATGCAGGATCTCAGGAGATGCTACAACTTTACGCTGAATCTATCAGACAAACTGCAGTGACTTTTCGAAAAGGGCACTGAAGATCATTGGTGTAGATAAAGATATTAGCTGAATTTATTATCTTAAATTATGCAGTTGTGTTCAAATATTCAAGAAGAAAATGAACAAACCCCTTGTAGACATGAGTCTGTAATACAAAGGTCAAGGACTTTTAACCGTACAGAAATAAAAAAAAATCCCTGCTTGTAAGCTCTGTAACACAATGTACACACACACACACACACACACACATGAAGATATGCACACACTTTCTTGCTCATACTAACTCCACACAATTTCCAGAACCCACAGGACCTTGGTTGGGCCTGGGAATTGTCAGCCATAATAAAGTCTGCTTCTGTAGCATTATTAACCTAACAGGTCATTCATTTCAGCCCCTTATTAACAGGGGCATTGTTGAGCAGTTTAGTACTGGGAGCAGGGAAGAGGGTGGCGGTGGGGGTGGGGGTGTAGGGTGTTATGGGTAATGGGACTCCAGATCCATGGAGATAGATAGTTTAATTAAGCATGAGAGAAATTAAGACCCTATTGGCCTGAGGTGAAAAATGAGTGCTGAAGGCAGAGGGAGGCATGTTGAGTATGGGGTGTGGACGGAATGTTTGTGTGATAGATAATGAATAGACAATGGTTCATACGTTCAGCTTTATACTCAAATATTACATTTAATTGAATCCAGAGATGACATATATATATATATATATATATATATATATATATATATATATATATATATATATATATATATATATATATATATATATATTTAATCTGGATTCATTCACATCTGAATTTAACAATTTCTCATTGACTCATATCACAATGTACATTGAAGAAACATCAAAATACACAAAGAAATATAAATATAAATATATGACTTATACATGAGTATATAAGACATACATCTATATGCAAATTGCAACAACAAATGCATTTAGCAGGAATTATAAAGCTATCTGGATTTTTTGTTCTGTCAAATGTCATAATGAGGGAATGTTTTTCACTAATCCTGAATATTGGGCACTTTGCAAAATGTTGATTCTGAACATATAAGTAAATGTTCGCTGATGATACAGGTCTTTATTTCCACCAAATGGAAGTCAATTGAAGCATGTTTGTTTATTAAATAATAGTATAAATAATAAATAGTAAAATGTAAAATAATCTTAAGATAAATAAATAATTGATTTAAGGTCATCTGTATCTGCAGAAGATTGATAGGGCTTCTGGTCAATGTCATGAGTCATTAATAACACAGGTGGAGGTGGAGTTTCATCAGGCTGGATGGACGGTATGGAGTTTAGAGAAAGACAAGGAGGGGAAGGGAGGGATTGGTGCTGATGGAGAAATTATCTTCAGAAGATGATGAAAAGTGCTACGATGAAAAGAAACCGGAAGAATCACGGCAGAAAGCCCACAGGAAGCATGGTGGGGAGGAGACAGACTGAGACATCAAGGTAGTGAAACAAGAGGAAGATTTGTGCAATGGGTAAAGCAACCAGGGGAAGAGTGGAATGAGCTTGAGGTTCAGAGTGAGGTGATGGTTGCAGGCAAGGCTCAGGCTCACTTATTCTAATGATCATATAGATACTGTTCATATCTACTTTATTTGAAACAGAAACAACAGACATCAACATTATCAACCAAATTCTTGGTTCAACTTTACTACATATTCCCTATATTTCCTAAACTGTTTTTTTTAGATCTTATTTTCAAACATTTCAGGTGCTCTCACTTTCTGATTTATCTCCAATTTGGATAAACTGATGTTTTGTTTGTTTTTTTTATTCTCAGGTCTTAGAAATGACTTCATGTTAATAATAATAATGGACATACCTTTAAAAATGAGCAAATCTCTGCATGATTTACAGATAAAACTAATTTATCTTATACTCGCTACTTGAGCTCCTGTCTCTTTAAGGCTCTGGTCTGATTGGCCAAGCTCTTGGATTTTCACAAAATGTCCAAATTCTCAAATACAGTACATCCATGCAAGTTCATTTACAGGCTATGGAGGGAACGGTCATTTATGGGCATCCACAATGGATTGTTACTGGTTTGTCTTCAAGATAAGAGAAAGAAAAAAAATGCAAATGAAGCATATGGCTGACAGAGAGAGCATTTCTTGATCATGTTTTTGTACTTTCACCATGTGTATCCATATGTGTTTCAAATATATTAACCCTATTGAATGGGCCTTATCAGTCATTATCAGAGACAAACATTAGGGTTAGAAGGGCCCTACTACACCTGCTAAGGAGGTGCTTTACAACCTTTTGTATTAGGACTGTAATATTCTGCAACTTAAAAAAAAATAATAATAATAATAATAATAATAATTAAGTTTTATGGCATGATAACACCACTCTAAAAAGTGCTGGATTACTGTATCAAACATTTCACAAGTCTCCTCATCAACCCACCAACCTCAGTGCTTGTGGCGAAAATTCAAAAAAACAGCGTTGGAAAATTACTGCTGTCAAGCTGGCCGCCACAACAAAATATATGGCTATATTAAATTATAAAATTCATAAAATGTATATATAAATAGTTGTATCTCAATCAAACCATGAAATTCTATGATTTTCTGTTAAAAAATAATTATAACAAATTTTACGTGTGCAAATAGAATGAAAAGAACCTGTAACCTCATCCGCCAATCATACAACATTACACAAGCATTATCTCCCCAAAACATCAAGTGCCAAATATTTGAAAAACAATACGAATCCATTTAAATTTAGTCTTTTATTTTGAAAAAGCTATCTGGAATTTTATCCTACAAACACAATTTGGCTTCTCATCTGTTTGTAAGGACTATATTTATTTTTCACAAGCATTACCTACGTAATAATGCCTCTACCTAATAATCATTTGAAGATTTTTTGAAAAACAATATTCCAGAGAGCTATAATAAAAAAAAAAAATTAAAAATTAAAAAAAAAAAAAAAACAGAAATAGTCATTAATAAGGTTTAATGAATAGTATTGTTTTTCAAATCACTTTTTGGATAGATAATGCTTGTAAAAGATAAATATAGATCTTATAAACAGATGAGAAGTAGAATTATGTTTGTAGGTTAAAATTCTAAAGAGCTATTTCAAAATAAGAAACAGTCATTAATAAGGTTTAATGGATAGTATTGTTTTTAAAATAAATCTCTCTTCTCATATTTTCCACATGATTTTTTGGGAGATAATGCTTGTGAAAGATAAATATAGACCTTACAAACAGATGATCAGTAGATTGATATTGATACATTTAAATTCCAGAGAGCTATTTCAAAATGAAACAAATGCGCTAATAACATTTAATGGATACTTATCTTTTCTCGAATATTTTACACATGATGTTCTGAGAAATAATACTTATGAAGGACAAATATCAGCCTTAAAAGCAGATAAGAAGTAGAAATATGTTAATAGTTTAAAATTCTAGAGCACTATTTCAAAATAAAACCCCAAAATATGTGTTAATAATGTTTAATGGATACCCATCTCTTCTCCAATATTTTCCACATGATTTTCTGAGAGATAATGCTTGTGAAAGATAAATATTGGCCTTAAAAACAGATGAGAAGTAGAACTATATTTGTAGTTTAAAATTCCAGAGAGCTATTTTACACTAAAGTGGAATTATTTGTTAACAATATAAATTAATACTTATTTTTTCCTCAAAGGTTTTCATATAGTTTTCTATGAAATAACGCTTGTGAAAGACAAATATCAACCTCAAAAACAGATGAGAAGTAGACTGATGTCAAAAGGTTAAAATTCAGGAGAGCTATTTCAAAATGAAACAGAGAAATAGTTGTTGAATGTTGAATAGATACATGTTTTTACGATATTTGCCACATGAGTGACTGAAGTTGTTACAGCTTCTTTATTAACACGGTAAATATGTTCTTTACTTTTTTTAAACAGTAAATATTAGCATATTTGCTCAGTAGTTTCCATGTCATGTGACTTTATGACTCAAAGTTTACCAAATCATAGAATTTCAACGTTTGATTGAGATACAACTATTCAGATTGGAATTTAATTAATTCCATCATTTAATATTTTTTTTTAAATGTACACATTTTATTTTGAAACCCGGAAGTTATTCCATGGTGCTGTAGCATTTTGGCACTGATTTTCTCAAGCCTCTCTGTGTATTTTGTTGTCGGCTGGCTGAGGTTGGTGGGTTGATGAGACTTGTGAAATGTCTGACTTGCTCATATCCACAAAATAATACTAACCTGGATGGAATTGGTACAGTGTTGATATTGTGACGCTATTAAGTTAAAACAGGAAAAGAAACAAGCGAATGTCTAATATGAAAACAACTGTGTTTTTTACATTTTCGTCTGCGATTTGTCCCCTTTATTATAAATTTAATCTGGGGGACATTTTGTATAGAAGGAGAGACACAGAGAGAGACAGACAAGGAGAGACAGAGAAAGCAATAGACAGGGACAGAAAGATATATAGCGAGAGTTAGAGAGATAGACAGAGAGAGAGAGAGGCAGGTAGACAGGTAGAGACAGAGACAGGTTAGAGATGCGAGAAACTAGCTAGCTAAACGCTAAGAGGGGAGCTGATGCTTCTCAAGGCGTCACAGCACAGGAAGCCGCAGCAGCCACAGCTGTCTTGTAGGAGGCAGTGCCAAAAAAACACGCACTGCAGACAAAATAAAACGCTGGTCACGTGTGACAAATGGCAGAAATCAGTGTGTGGGAAGGTCACAGCGAGGGTGGAGCTTCTGCTGCACCTGGTCACCGTAGGAATGTTCACTGCAGGTGGAGCTGTCCACGGTACCACCGCAACACACGGTGCCGCCACACACCACTATTTGATATATTTTATTCCCTTCAAAGTTTATTGTTAGCTTATGTTATTTTTGAAACATATGTTTTATTTATTCCTGTTCATGTTTTATTTTTCTTTTCACTGAATGATCTTTGTTTGAATGAATGTGTCCGTCTGCCAGCAAATCCACTCATAAAGACAAGGGAGTAGCTCATTTAGGCTCCGCCTACTAATAAAAAACCTTTACTCCATTCGCTCTTTATCTCTTTTATTCTGCAATTTATTAAATACGTACATACTATTGGCAAAAAATGTGATAGACTACTAAGTAGTATAGTCTATATTTTAGTACTATATAGCAAATTGATTCAATTAAGTTTGAACGGAAGAGTTATTACAGACCTACTTCATAAAAATTACATATATATAAAATGTTATATACAATATGTTTGCCAATTTTGCTTTATGTTTTGTTTATTAGATTGTTTATTTACCAAAATTTCAAATAAGTTCATCAAAAAAGTAATTTTGCTGTGTTTGTGAACACTAACTGTGGAATTACATTGGTGAAGGTTGATGTTTTTAATAAGCCACACCATAGTATAAGCCGCAGTGTTTAAAGTGGAGAGAAAAAGTTATAGTCAGCTTATAGTCTGGAAATTACGGTATATCACAATAACTCCATCTACAATGACTGATGCAACAATGAATGACTGATGACTGATGTCTTTCTGCTACAACTCTCATTTTTAATTTTCACACAAGTTACATCCTTCAGCAGGCTTCCTACAACATTTAGGTGTGTAGGCAGGGGTGGATCTACCGGGGTGGCATAGGGTGGCAAATGCCCTAAAATAAGCCTTTGCCACCCCTGCTGCCACCCCAATTTGTAGCAACGAATTTGACATTGTCTGACTGCAGTGCGCTTCATATGAGATTACATTTGTCTGCATGAGTTTGTAAATGGCAGCTTGTGCCTGTATGTAGTGTGCACATACTATCTCTCATCAAACTATTAAATTCAGTATATATACATCTGTCATATATTGCCACCCCTCAAAAATGCCTGCCCCCCCCCCTCGCCACCCCATCAGTATTTTTCTAGATCCGCCCCTGTGTGTAGGTGTGTATGTTTCAGTGTTTTTGTGTGTGGGTGTTGAATGTGTCTGTTGTTTGTGTGTCTGCGTTTTACATGTGTCTGTTTGTCGGTTTGTTTTACAGAAAATAAATACGATTTACCCTGCTAGTCAGAAAGTGTTTTTTACTGGTGTGGCAAAAAAGTAGCCAACAGTTTATTTCAGTAGAACTGAGATCGCTTTACATTGCAAGCTGATTTTTCATTTTTCTATAGCTTTGGTTTTATGTGAGTGTGGCCTAAGTGTGGCCTAACCTATTGGATGAACTGAAATGTGAGCTTCATAGTCTTGGGATAGTTAAGATGGAGTGCATATGTAAGTTCAAACAGAATGCACATTGCTTTTGGCAAATCTTGAATGTTTCTCATCATGACTTCCCCCTCAATGATGATTTTCATCCAAACTGGATTAAGATGCTGAAAAGATGTGAGCACAGCACCTTCACGCTGACATTGAGATACTTCACGAGAAGTATCCCAATGTCAATGTCACGGAAAGAATCATCATCACCAACAGATTCCTTGATAAAGAATAACAGAAGAGAACAATCATTACATTAGACTTCTCATTGAAGACGTTTGTGGGGTTGTCCCCCAGGATGATTGGAAGCCCTCTGAGCACCTGTATTGCAGTTGGCTCTTTTAAACAATAACAAGTTGGGTGACATGGTGGTGCAGGGGTTAGTGCTGTTGCCTCACAGCAAGAAGGTCACAGGTTCAAGACCTCCTTGGTCCTGGGTCTGGGACCTTTCTTTGTGGAGTTTCATGTTCTCCCCATGTCTGCGTGGGTTTTCTTCAGGTTCTCCAGCTTCCTCCCACAGTCCAAAAACATGCTGAGGTTAATTGCGACTCTAAATTGCCCATAGGTGTGAGTGTGTGAATGAATGGTGTGTAAACCCCACGATTGGCTAGTGACCATCTGGGGTGTATCCCTGCCTCTCGCCGTAACGCGCTGGGATTGGCTCCAGCAGACCCCTGCTGAGGAATAAGCAGGTATAGAAAATGACTGACAAAACAAGTCAGATAGCTAAAATGAAAAACAAATAATGATTTAAGAAACTGAATTACACAACTAAACCAAATTCTTTAACATCAGAGGCTTTACACAAAACGGCAAGCTGAATGGAGTGGAGATGGTACAGTTCTACCATAGTTTCTGTGTTTTAACCAATAATGTTTTAAAAGGTAACCCCCTTTTGTCACACATAAACTTACAATACTTACACTTCCAAAGCATCCTCACAACACAAGAATCTGTAAAAATAGAAAATGTTTAGCTCAACAACTCAGCTCAACAAGATCGCTGTTAAAAATGGTAATAGAGCCTTAATGACTTCTTTGCTACACATAAAACCGACGTGTTAACGTGTGTGCTAGAGAGAGTGAGAGGGGGACAGAGAGTGGTCATGGAGCGGCCAGCGGATCAATGCGTGGCACTTGACGCCCAGTGTCCACAACATAAATTCCTCCACAGCTACACTCCTTTGATTTATAAATTATAGTCACGCAAACTCGTGGGTATTTGAGCTGTCCTCAGACTGTTAACACTAAGCTAACAACGACCTTAAGCTAACATTTACTACGTTAGAGTGGACATTCACTAGCAATAAGCATGTATTAACACCAGGCACAGGTTCAAACAGCACATTAACGTGACAGAAAACAACAGCGTCAACAAATTTTCAACTATTTTGGGTAATGTAAAACCTTAGCTTTGGGGTGTTAAAAGTTTCCACAAAGATAACGGCTAATTACTTTACATACCAACTTTTCAAGGCGTCCAGTAAAGCTGCTTCCTGGTGAGGATCCAGGACTCTGACCGCTGCGCTGGATTTGTGATGTCATCAGGGACGTTTTTTGAATTAGGCCCCTCCCCTTTCGTATAAAACTTAACATACAGAGTTATCTCTGCTAAAAAAGATTAGTGCAATTAATCTTTCAGCTAAATAGTACAATCAACTAATGTTGTTTAGTAATGATAGCAGGTTTTAACAAAACATAAAAGTCTAAGTAATGATCACTCAGAAGTTTAAGTAGAATCAATATCTGGGTTTACAGTGTATATTGTGCTATATTAGACTCATTTGAGTGAATTTTACACAGGATGATGTTTCAAAGCCAAATTTATCTGTCCCATAAACTAACATTAACCTATTTAAGCAAAGTTTTCAAGCATATAAATTATATCAGTTGAGTCACTAACAATCATGGTATGTATCTATATTTTTTCTACGATTTTGTACTCTGCTTTGAAGAAAATAGCATTTCAATGACTGTTACCATTTGCACAAATATGCACATAAACACCAAAAAAATATTACTATAAACTATTGTTATGAACATTTTTTTTGTTTAGAACCTTTGTGTTGTCTACTATCATGCTGTTGAAAATAATGTATGAATAATTTAATATTCATCTTCTTTAGTTTTATCTGAGATCGGGACATGGGGGAAATCACATTTAGATTTTTTAGTTTCGTTAAAAAATGACAGCAACTTTGGGCCAAATGACCAACCTAACTTGCTGCGTTAAATGACAAACCGAATTTGATAGGTTAAATTAACCTTATGTGCATTCTGTCCACTATTTACCCAGCACTGGGTTGGGAGAATACCCAAATTGGGGGGTGTTTTTAAACCAGCATTGTGTGGTTATGGTGTGGATAGGTTAAGGCACAGCAAATATACTTGGTTAGGATTAGGAAAATACAAAGTTTTAGATTGAAGTGATCAAACCAAAAATATGTGACACAATGGGACAAACATCCAGTAAAGTGACAAGTTGAATGCTAGCAAAATCCCTGAGATGATGGTGCAAAAATATGCGAGCTGAAATGTCTGGTTGGCTGTGGTGTAAAACAGTCATCACCTGCAACTTTTTCAACATCTTTCCATCTAACTTAGCACCAATTATCCAACCCTCCTACATCACCATGTCCTTGGGTTACTTTAGTGGCGTTGATTACCAAAAGATTATAACGGCCTTCTGAACCTATAGCAGGTATAACAGTCCTCTACTAACCCTTATTCATGAGGCTGATAACCACTAATGACAGTAATTCAATCAAATAGCAGGTGACTGGACATATACATGTATGTCTGATATGATAATGGCATATAAATGACAGATAAAATACATCCCCTGTAATTTCATGAATAGCAATGGGAGGGGAGTAGGACAGTTATATTCATTGCTGTCTTTTTCAAATGGATGTTTTGTTTTATTAATTTGCTACTGATTGATTCTCTTTTGCTTTATCATTTGATTAATCAACAGCAGAAAAATAAAGCCTCATTTACATGCACATATTGTGGATTATACTGTAAAAAAGGGTGATGTGTGGATTTAAAGATAGACAGCAGGGGAGGACAAAGAGTGAATACGAAATGGAGAATCCCCTTCATCTTCCCTCTTTGTCTCGTGCCAGTGAACTGTTCAATAAGGCTTTGCCTAGTAGCACTAATCCTTTTGTTTTGTTATGCCAGTCTGGCTATCTGTTTCCTCTGCCTATCGATTATCCCTGCTTCCCTGCCCTCTGCGTGACACATGAATGAATCTCATTTCCCTTCTTATTGTCTTGCAGTAACTTAAAAACTAAAGCAACCGCTGTCGTAATATACAGAGCCAGAAGCCGTGAAAAGGTGGAGGTGAGATTAAGGTATGCTGGACTCAGTGAACATAGCAGATGAAATGATTTCTGATCCTGCTGCTGCCTCACATCGAAGCAACACATTAAAGTAGGTATCTAAAAAAGCTTTACTTTACTTTTGAGGCATGAGACTTGCTCTTCCTCCGGTGTTTTCTGGTCCTACCCGTCTCCTGACAGTATCTCCTGGGGGCATCTCCGACCAGTTTTGACGCAGAGGCCCAGTGGCAGTTCATACGACGTTCGAGTTCATGCAATATGCATAAACCAGGAATTCACGTGTCATATAATTATTGTTTTGACCAGAAATATTTTGCTGAAGTCTGTTAGAGTTTCAACCAAGCTGAGAGGCAAGAGCATTTAGCTCATTAGAAAGCCACCAGAACACTAAAATATCAAGCTATGGCTACAGTGGCCTGGTGATGTGACAGTTATAGTGGCCAACAGTGGAAAACGCCACAAAAAGGCAAATCACCAGTAGGCTAACAGGTTTTTAGCTATCGTTGTTAGCCTAGCGTTAGCCAATACCGTTTACCAGGGCAGCTAAGGACTTTGTTGCAGAGGCAGAGAAATGATTGAGGTGATAACAGGGAGAGATGGGGAGGAGGAGGACTAAACAGAATTGGAGGATTTTTTTTAGGGATGGTTAAACTTTGAATCAGTAAGCCATTTAAACCGGTAAGTTGCAATTTGTTAATGTTGCTAATATTCTGTATGTATACCATAAGGTAACTACTTTTTCAATAAATGAACCTCATATTTCAAAGAATTGATGCCATATGCCCATGCATCCTAATTTCAGGTGAGCCGTGTTTATTTCCAATGCTGTGTAGTGGATGTATTCTATACTTCTAATAGAAGATCTTTAATGTTTTTATGAGTCATGCTAGTTTTTAACTAGCCCTGCTGGCCCTGTGTGAAAACATTCACAGGTGTTCTTTCACAAAAATGGGTTTTATTTCTCCCCAAAAAAGGCAAAAAAAAAAGATCTGGGCCATAAAAAGGGCCAACTACACAAAAACTGAATATTAGGTGAAAGGATTACTGGCATGAAAACTGGTTAGGGATGAAAAAGTGAGAAGGGTGTGCTGACACAGTGAAAAGTAAAATTTATAGTCTTCAATATTCATAAATCAATGTCCAATATATGAAAATGCATCCCCAGAGGAATCTTGAATATAACCCAGTACAAAATGACTTACCACAGACCAAGTAGCATTCTGTGGTGCTATGGGCTCTGAACACAACCAAATCTTGAAGTTTTTATTTTAAATACTGAACTTTTCACTCTTCAATTTTTTTTTCTTTTGGTTAAACAAATACATAATATAATGTAATTATATTATATTACATTATACTATTTATTTTGTTTTCTATACAAAATATAGTAATCAAAAAACAGTAAAAAATAGTAATAAAAAAAAGCAAAAAAAATCTCCTTAGATCTGCATGAATCGATAGCTTATTTTGATCTGAAAACAGTGATTATCACTAAAAGTTTTGCATGATCAAACCATTCTAAATCAAAATGGACAACACACAGACACTTATCACACCGATGATTATATTCTAACAATAATAGGTGGTAGGCACATGGTTTGGACCAATTAGCCACTGTTAAATGAAATGAAAATTAACCAAAAAAAAAAAAAGTAATGACTGTAGAAATATGTACTAATGTGCTAGCTACCATAAATTAATGTACTGTCAAATTAGTGAAAACGTATATTGTTTAAAGAAACCCATCATGTGTGATATGTCATCCTTGAAACAATGTGACTAAATGAAGTCAAAATAACTAAATAAAAAGAAACTATAGAATGTGTTTGTGGGTTGCCAACATTCAAGTGGGTTGGGTTTGCCATCACAAAATCCAACATATTTAAATCTCACCAGCCTTAAATGTCCACTGAATATAATAAAAAGAAGAATCCTTCTAGGCACAGTCTATCCTGAGTGTGCCAGGCTGCTTGATCCCTGCCTGATTGAGCTAATATCACAGAAAGCAAATAGGATTACAGAAAAAAAGCTCCTGTATGAGTCTGTGCTGAGGCTCTCCACCTGTATGTGACATATTCGGCAGATGTAGATATGAATTGAACCTATAGTGACAGATGAAATGTTGCAAAAGAGAAATTAATAAACATATATAATTTTATTGTAATTTCTCCAATTTGTCCAAGAGGTTGAAATCTTCCAGGATTAATTCAAAAATTGTGACTAAATACTAAATACTCTGAGTAATAAGTCTGAAAACTTGCATGAAAGCTTTTACACTTGGAATGAGTGGATTTGTCAGCATATTGGAAATGAAAATACAACTTTTGGCTATATTTTGTGAATAAATCATGACTGATGATGTGATGTCACGTAACATGACGTTAAGCTATGTTGTAGATCCAAAAAAAAAGCTGGTGGAGGTAAGTAGAAGAATGATTCGCCTCAATTTGGGCTTATGCCTTTAAGACTCATTATGAGACTTGAGGGGTACCTGGTGAAAACCCATGCAGACACTGGGAGAATGTGAAACTCCACACAGAAAGGTCCCAGACCCAGGACCAAGGAGGTCTTGAACCTGCAACCTTCTTGCTGTGAGGCAACAGCGCTAACCCCTGCTCCACCATGCTGTTAATCAACCCCTCAATCACTAGCCTTCACAGATTTTTAATAATGAAACGCAGACAGTCGGGTGGCAGTGTTCAGATCTCATCTCTACAGAAGGCCAACCACAGCTGTGCTTTTCCATCTTTTTTACTGCTGTGATCTTCAGATAGCAAAGCTTGTTTTGTTCCTCAAGATCACGGGTTAATTGAAGCGTGCTCGCCTGTAAAGACACAGCTAGGCCGGTCTTGGCTTGACTCCACGAATGATGTGGACTCATCTGAATGTTATCTCCTAACAGAAGGACACAATGTGGTTCTTGCGCATGTTAGACATTGATTGAAGTACAGTCTGATGGCGTCAGTCACTGATCAGTACTCCTTCATCTACCCTTTTTCATCTTAAATCAGTCGCCACAGTTGTCCAGGTGCCGTCTAGCCATGCTGGCATGGCCCTTTCTGATCCCTGATAAACATCACAAGTAAGAGGAAACCACCTTTTGTTTTCTTGTGGTAACGGGTTGATTATCTCGTTAACTCGAGATAACAAAGCTTACTTTGTCATGATAATAGAATAATTACCTTGTGATCTTGAGATAACAGCACTAAAAAAAATACTATAAAATGAAATGATTGCAATCATGTCTGTTGTGGGCTTCTATTCACCTCCTTTCTCTCTCTCTTCCTCTCCCCTTCATTCTCTGTCAGTGCCGTTCTGTTCTGTTGAAGGCAAATAATGCAGTGTTTATGCAGATCACCGTTCCTGTGGGGTTTCTCCATGTTTGTGGTATCAGCGCAAACATATCTGCTGATACAAGCAGGATGTGAAGACTTTTACCAAATTCTTAGCTTTGTTCTACCAGCCTGACGGAAAAAAAACAAAAAAAAAAAAAAGTGAAGTTACAGTAGTTGGCATTTTATTGAATCAAACCTAAACAATTCATAATTCTACATCAAATAATATATAAATATCTATCTATCTATCTATCTATCTATCTATCTATCTATCTATCTATCTATCTATCTATCTATCTATCTATATATATATATATATATATATATATATAATCCTGATATTGTTTCTTGAGCTGACAGAACAATTAGCTAAGTGGCTTCGACTACTTAGGCGTGATGTATTCTTGCCAAAGAAACCATCTACATGAGCTTTTTTTTCTAGAAACGCGTTAGTTTCAAAGTGGCTTTATGCTAATTTGCGACATTAAGCTTCTGAACTTAATAATGCATCACATGACATGGGTTATATAAGCACCCATCCCACTGGACTACTCATGCAGAAATCTGCCTCTCATTCAAGAAAGCATATCTGGATACCTAGAAATATTTAGACACCGTTTCATAAGCTTTCTTTGTATTTATAAGATATTTAGTTGCTGCTGCATCATCTGAGAGGGCTTGATTACTTGCAGAGGAATTAATATATATGTATGAAACCTATAAATCCATACTTTCTTGCTCAAGGATGAGAAGAGGAGGCCACTTTTACTTGTGTGAGCTCATTCAGAAGATACTGATAACGATTACGCTAATAAGAAGACAGGGCGGAGGGAAGCAGATCTTGCGACTCTAATGGTCTTTGTCTCCCGCCGTCTGGTAGGAGTCACTCTGTTAAGTGTCATTAGGATGCACAGGGAGTCGCGTCGGCTAAATATTGCGCAGGCTTCATTTAGCACAGATGAAACCATGACTCACCGCGGACTCATAGAGCGAGCGAGTCACATCGCAAACCCCCGAATCATTTTAGCTGTCTGCCGAGTGAGTTATCACAACGGCGTTGTGTTCCTGAAGCCTCCAGACCTATTAGTCCCATTCAACTATATTACACTAATTGGTCCTCAGTGATTTCAGTGGCAGACCGACTGAAGTCGTGACTCCGATGCACCGTGGCTCATTTAACATGTGATTGTTCTTGTCATGTGGAGAGACATTGAGACATGTGACCTGCTAAGGGTATTTGTTTATTCCTCATGTTGTGTTCCAGGTCAAATCTGACCATTTCAAAGTTTTTGTCCCTGAAAAATGTGGTTAATTTGATCAGATTCACCTAAGATTTCATGACTTTATCCACAAAGGAATTTCAGCACAAAAAATAAATTGTATTAATTTATATGCAATTTTGTGTGCTTTATTTAATTATTGTACACCGGGTTCCCGGTCAAAAATGATTGGTCATCAGAAATGGATGGGGGAGACCAGAATTAATGTAAGAAATTTAACTCAGGTACAGCTACATTTGTCAGATGGACACACACACTTTCCTTGATAACTGCCAACCGCACCTGTTGGCAGTTCTCATAAACAATTGCAACATATTAGTGTAAGGACACACACATACACATACACACACGTACAGATACACACATACACACACACAGACACCTTGGGGTTTCAGAACACAGAACAAATGTCCGTGGTAACTTTGACCCAAAGCATTCTGTGATAAACAGTACACTATATTTCATCTGATTATTTCTTATAGTTAGTAATTGTGTTTTTTAAGGATTCAAATTAAAGAGGTATAAGTTCAGATCAATGAGACATACAGGCCATAAATAACGAATAGAAGTTCAAAACTTGTGATGAAAAAAAAATCTAACACAACAAGAGGTGATAGTTTTTATGATGAGTCTTAATGGAACGGTCACATTTGACTAGGAACACCACATTGATTAACATGAAACAATGGCAAATGAGGGTTAATTGAGGATACTCAGGGGCTTTGTTTGGAAAAATGCTGGAAAATAAATTGTATTTCCTGTCATTTAAAGTTGTAATAACCAATACTTCTTACATTGAAGATCCCTTATAGACATGTTTAAAGTTTAAAATACATTTAAGAAAAAAGAAAAAAAAAAAACACAAAAATGCCTCATACTTCAGGCTCGTTTGTAAGTGGTATACTGGACCAGGATCGGCTCCAAATTAGTTGTGATGTCACAAATAATGCTTGTACAGAAACCTACAGACACTTTCCTCATCGAGCAGGTGACTGCACAGAGAAAAGAACAATTTCCAACTGTAGGAACAAGAAGAAAACCTCTTGAGTTGTTGAGTGGGGGGAACATTTAGTTCATATGGTTATTATTGTTTTAATTTCCTGGCATGCAACCTGGCACTCTTCAGCTTTTGTTTCCGGCAGCAGCTGTTTTCAGCAAACAAGCTCTGATAAGCTACCTGCACACTACCTGCTTAAAGGCAGACTCACTGGTGAAGAAATTGAGACATTTCTAGTGAGCCCTTTTATTATTATTATTATTATTATTATTATTATTACTATTACTATTATTAAGAGGAGTCTGTGGTCCAAAACATAACAAAAAAAAATGAGTTAAGGCTCAGAAGGCGTGAGTGTTGCTGTTCTCTGGGGTGCTGCTCTATGTTTGCTGCAAGTGGAACGAAATTGTGCTGTTTGTCGACTTCATGAGGTGACAAAAACTAATCTATTAATGCAGCTTTGGCATTTTGTACATTTGCGTCATTAATGGATTTAAAAAGGGCATTTCATAATGAAAAGTTAATTTCACGTTAATAAGTATGCGCAGCACACATAATTTCCACTGGAAAACATCCAACCCCCGCCTCAAAAATGAACTTTTTTTTCATTTTCCAAATGCAACAGCTTTAATATAAACAAGCAGCAATGAGTGGGTTTCAGTCTTCAGACAGACCAATACCACACATCAGCAGGCACTGGATGCTCAATAAGATGGTTGGAAGATGTTGGAGTTGGATACGTAATAAAACATCAGTCACCAGTTATACATTTGACACTGGCATTAAATCTCATTTTAAATCTTGTATGACGTCACAACCTTCTTTCCACCAAATATCATTGTCAAACAACATCAATGGCCAACTGGGTTGTTTCACCATCAGGACAAAGCCTGTAGCATTTCAATAGGCACACATTCAGAGTTAGTCAGAGAGGTAGAACACAATGTCTCTGGTGAGTTTAATCTTGATTGATCAAGATTAAACTCACCCCCCCCCAACACCATAGGTGCAAGCATCATCCACTGATATTAATCAGTATAGGAGGGCCAAGTTTAGAGGATTTTGATGCTGAGCAAGATAGTAAATAAAAAAAAACTACAAGAAGCCTCAAGCGACTTTTTTATGCTTGTCTGCCCAGCCATGCACTACATCCCATTATTGTTTCTGCTCCTTTTTCACAGAAATGTAGAGTTTGAAAGGACAAGAAATGCCTGCACTGATGCCACACAGCCTGCAGTTTCCCAGTCCCTCCAGTCTCATCATCAGGAACCCTATTTAGATGATCCAAGACAGAAGACCATAACAAATACCATTCTAACAGACTTGGTGATAGGATGTAGCATGCCTCTTTTAATGATGGAAAATGCACAATGCCGACAATTCTTGTCTGTGATTGACTCCTAATACCTGTCTGTCTAGACAATAACTTTAAAGAGAGAATCCCTTGTTGCAGAGACTGGAGAGAAAATAAAATGCTTCTTGCTGGTGGAGACCATCTATCAGTAACAGTGGATATTGGTCAGACAGAAGGATGCATGGCTTTTTGGGAGTCACTTGTCATGTTTTGGCAGCATCTGAGGAAATTCAGCTGAAATCACACTTGCTTGCCTGCAACAGATTCAAAGGAAATCCGACCGGAGAACAGATATCAGAAGCTTTCCATATCTGACGAATATGACAACAGCAAAAAACATACTTTGTTATTTGTGACAATGCAGCAAATATGAAGCGTGCATGTGTGTTTTTCAAAAGAGCAAGATGGTGAAGTAACTGATAATGATGAGTTGTAGGAAGAGCTCTCTAGTGATGAATAAGTAACAGTGGAACACATTCAGAGGAAACCCTAAACATCACCAATGCTTTACTTATACACTGCAGTTAACTGTTGCATGGACGGATCATTAACAGTACCTTTGCAAACTGAACTCTCTCCTGCATACATCCAGCACCTTTAAAGATGCATTTGAAGATAGGTTTAGGCAGCGAGGGATATGTACATGCTGCTGTAAACACACAGTGGAAATCAACTCTCGTTCTGTTACTCACCCATCAGAAACTGTGCAATGTTGTTCAGGACACAGGCCACAATGAGCTGGTCTTCTCAACTAGTGGAATCTGATGAAGGAGCTTTGTGATGTGCTACAGCAATTTGTAGAGGACACTGATGTTACCCAGGGAGAGAAGATTGTGATGGTCAGCTCTGTCCTCTCCCTGTGTATTGTCATTAAACCACCATTTGGGAAAAAAAAACTCAAACAGCAAGTACGCTTCCTGGGAAGCATGCTCCATAGCCCACAATGCTCTGTCGAGAAAATATTCTGGGGGATCTTTGTTAATGTGAAAATGTTATCAGCAGCATCAGGAGAAGAGCTGCATTTGTAGAACCACCCTACATCAGATGAGCTGTCCTGGACCCAGCTTTCACCATAATGTGGCCTCAGCTGGTCACATAAAGAATGGCATTTTTGACATAGTGAAAGATCAGTGATTTTTCCTTTTCTTATTTTTACATGAGCTGCAGTTAGGCATGTCACCATTATTAAATTATGGAAATGAAATTCACAAAACTAAATAATATAATACATTTTTAGAGCCAGTTTTGCAAGTATATCAAATCGAGCTATAAAATAATGAATGAGCAAGTTTCTCACTTGCCCTTTAAATTAAATTAACTTTTTGTGTTTGTTTTATTAGATCCTATGTGAGGACACAACATCCCAGAGTCTAAAGGTTTAAAATGAAAACCTGCAGGAAGAGAGTGCTGGCTTATTCTCAGAGTACAGAAAACAACCACCAAACGACTGTGGGCAGGCTTGTCTGCCTTCTGGGATGCAATGGGGTATCCTCCTTGCACTTTTTCCTGTTGCAACGAGAGCTTTTTTAATGCTGGCTTCAAATTCCCCACTTAAACGGGTCTTCAGCCATGGTGGGATCATCATGAGGCCACTACGGGAAATACTTATAGATATGCTCTGAGTATATATGTTTTCTCTGAGTGTATTTATTCATATTCATTTTATGGACTCAATGAGCAAACACATTTTGAGAGTAAAAATTTGCAGTTTGTTGTAAACTGTGTTTGAGAGAGAGAGGGGGAGGTTTTCAGATGGGATCTGTTAGATAAAAATGTATTTGTTTTATTGGACATCATTTTAAATGTTTAAAACATTTCAAACAATGTTGGTAGAGGTGACCTATAAATGAAAAGCCATCAATAAATAATTTTATGAATGTATTTCTATTTTGTTTGATTCCATGATATATTTTACTGGTCATGTATATTTTCGATACAAATCCATAATTTATTAACAAGTTGGGCACATTGGCCAGTGATGTATACTCTCAGTTACTTATATCTTGTCTTTTTACTTTATTAAGGTCAGATAATCTGCAGTCTGCAGGTAAATTTATAATAAGGGCTTGACTTGGACTTGACCTATTACAGGACTTGACTTATCTTGACTTGACTTGACATAGCCTGTGACTTGACTTGCCCAAGAAAACAAAGTACTTGGGACCTACTTGAGACTTAAAGGTTAAGACGTGACACTTACTTAAGATTTCTGGTCCCATCTCTGCCTCTTACCACACATGTACTGAAGATATTTACTAATGAGTTATGCCCATTTTACAGCTAAGCCCCGGCCTTTGCAAAGGTTTATTGGTTTATAGTGGCCATGAGTTTTTGAATTATCTTGCTCATTTATAGTAATAATGCATTTTTGTTTTATGCAAAAGGGCAAAAACGAATCCAACATGGAATCCAACATGTAGATCACATTCTGACAAATTTCAAGCCAATCGGATTTACCATGTGAGGGATGTGGTCTTTGAAAAATATCAAATGTTAAAGATATCTGCATGTGAATATGCAGAGGCTGGAGGTGAGGGACAAATATCTTGTAACTGCAAGCCATATGTAGTCTGTGTAGAATTTAACAATCATGTTTGAGCGAGCTGTGATCACATTTTAGCAGCAACTATTCTTCCTGGGGTCCAACAATGCAATATTCATTTCCATATATTTGTAAAACCAATGAAAACACAAACAATAGTAATAAAAATAACAGTATTAATGACAAAATATATAAATAGCATAAAAGTAGCAAGCAAGAGACAAGCCTGCGTGGAGGCGGAAACCATTGGACAAATGGTATCTCTGGGAGTTTCAGTTTATTTAGCCTTTTATTAGCTTTCATCTCTGGATTTATAGAATTTTGCTTAGCATTTTATTGGCTTTTATCTTTGGACTTATGAGATTTTGTTGGAGACATTAAACAATGGCTGACTAATGGAAATGCTGGCTCTGTCAGAAGCTCTGAAATAATGGGGCTCGCCCCCCAGAGGCTTATCCATCGTTAGGTATAGGGTAGTTGGTAGGGTAGATAGTTGATTGGGTTCTGAGATTACAGCGCTACCATCTGGCTGATCACGCTCATATTTCTGGAAGCACTTGCACACATTTCCTGTGATTAGACCATGTTTAATTGTTTTAGACGGGTAATAAAACTCTGATAGTGCTCCTATTATTCCATTGTTTTTACTCAAGTCAGCTTTGTGGTTGTGTATGGCGTAGAAATAGCTATTAGCATAATGATACAAATTAAATGATTTTATTAATCAGAAACAATAAAATAAAACAGGGCACCATCAGATAAACTGGACTAATAACTATAATAGTCAGTCCCACAATGATTGTTTCCTTATAATTACCTTTATGTCCTAGATCATACAGTTAATAAAAAAAGGAAACAGTAGGGAAGGTTTGAATTCTTACAACCAGCTCCTTGTTACAATATACAAACACTCACCAGGAAGCTTCTTCTTTAAATGCAAAAGAAAGTTTATTGATAATCAGTAATCAATTAAATACTGTTGTTAATAATTTAACCTAAACTACAACTAAGAAAACAATGTAAACAGTGAAAACAGCTAAATGAAAATACAAAACCAAGCAAAGCCCATATGTATGTATGTATGTATGTATGTATGTGTTTGTGTGTGTGTGTGTGTGTGTGTGTGTGTGTGTGTGTGTGTGTGTGTGTGTGTGTAAGTGTGTGAGATGAGATTGCAGGTACGTGACAATGTGGGACTCCCAAGATGGTGGCTACACTATAATGACGTTTTATCAAAATTTCGGTCACGCTGGAGTGCAGAACTACGTTACTGATGGTTACGCTGTAACGATACACTCATGGACACGTGTGTGAGACAAGATGGGGAGGAGTGTATGTAGATAGCCTTGTGTGTCTACATGTAAATGTATAAGTGTAAGTAACAAATGAAAGGAGGGAGAGAAAAACAGAGAGTGAGAGGGAGCAAAAGATTGAGAGAACAAGCGAGAGAGAAGCCTAAATTAAGCAGTTTTAACAGTCAATCATCTGATCTGAGTAACAAATAAAAAATCCAACAGACGCAGCGATCTGTACAACAACATGTGAATCACCAAAGAAACACACAACTAATGTTCACTGTCTGGAAGGGAACCTCTTACTCTGATGCAGGTGGGAGTTGTGATGATCTGGAGTTTGTTAATCTGGAGTTACGTTAATCTGGAGTTGCAGCATGTCCTTTGTTGGCGGTTGGCGTTATCTTCTCACAGTCCTTTGTCCAGAATGGGAGGGTCATGACAGGGACAAGAGAGACATCATTTCTCCATTGTCCTTCTTTCATAGGCAGGGAATTGCCTGCATCCACAGGGAAAGCAGCTTTGGTCCAGGCTAGGTCACTGTCAACCTAGCGGAGGAGAGGTAAAAACTAAGCAAAGAACTTCTTCTCTAAGGCCTTCAGGAAATGGTGGTTGTAGGATGGTCTGAGCATAGGTGGATGTGACTTCTGTCTGCACACCCATTGGTGTGGATTGAAAAGAGCAGTTTTTAGGTCAGCCCATACTTTTATAGCCTTAGTGATGTCACCGCCTAGTGGCACACTGCAGCCAATCAGAGTAGGCTTCCCAGGGAAACCCCCGCTGGTGGCATCCGTGACGTAATCTATTGGATCAGCCGATCACAGGAAGTACTGTGAGCAAAGGCTCTCTGTATGGATGTCTACCAATCAACCAAACAGAATAAATCATTACAATAAGAAATAATGCAATTGTTAGCATTTAATTAAAAGCAGGTTACTAGCAAGTAAGTTAAGTGTGTTTTGGCCATCACAATCATCATCTTCATCATAATGGTTGAAGTGAAGATTCAGACCTGAGAAACAGAGTAAGACATACAAATGTCTAAAAAATGTTTGAAAAGAAAAAAATCCTACCTGAAGAGAGGAAGTTCATTCTTTTCAGCTGCAATCTGTAATTTGCCATCTCCACAAAGTCTTAGTGAGTGGATAAGCAAAGAGCTTGCTCTTTTCAAGGGCGACATACCTGGAGACACAGAGTGCTTAGAAAAACACCAGGGACACACATAACACACATGATTGCATGTTGTTCCTCAAGGTGAAGAGTACAGACCCAAGAATCTTTTTGAACAAGGATTATGTAGGAATGGCAGGATTTTATAAACCACCTGGTTTTATTTTGGATGAATGGCAAAGATTCCACATTAAGGAATAATGCTGTGTTCTGTTTGTACCGGGTATTCAGGACATCTGAATTCTTCAAGTCAGCTTTCCAGCTCTAAATGTCAGAGATACCCAACAGAGATACCCTGATTTGACATCCCAAGATGGCCACCACAGCTGAAAACAGTAATAAAAGGTCCTGTAACATTCTATTAGTGATGTCACCGCCGAGTGACGCACTGCAGCCAATCAGTGTGGGCGTCCTGGGGAACTGGTAGCATCTGTGACATAGTCTGGTGGATCAGCTCATCACATCTTTGTTTTAGGGAGCCATGTGGTGGAGGTTCTGTGGTTTTAGTCACACACACACACAGGCTTCTGATTTCTCCTCAAACTCATGTGACGATTCAAGTCAGTCATACCCATTTCTTCCCTTTAATAAATGAGACACAATCTGATTTTTAATATCATCTGTGGTAATGATAATGATGATGATAATGATACTAATATTAGTCTATTGTCTTTTTTTCTAACGTGCAAAATTTCTGATTCATGGCTATTGAGGGTTTTTTTGTTTTTGTTTTTTTCCCATTAGTCTGACTACAACCCAGTCAGTCATTCAGTCATCTTCTATACCTGCTTATTCCTCATTAGGATCGCAGGGGTCTGCTAATCCCAGCGCAATACGGTGAGAGGCAGGGATACACCCCAGATGGTCACCAGCCTATTATGGAGCACACACACCATTCACTCACACACTCACACCTACGGGCAATTTAGAGTCTAACCCAAACAGTTTTTTTCAAATGTGTTGAGAAAACAAATTTAACGTGATTAAAAAAGGTTTGAGACAATATAGAAAACCAGTAAATTGGCGAAACAGTAGGGGAATATTAATATTTTAAGAAAAATCCTTTTTCACAGAATCTGGTCAGACTTAATGAGTTTAGTTTTGTTATCCGCCTGAGGACAATTGTCAATTGTCATCAGACACTAAAACTCTCCACTAAAACCAGAGACAATAAACTGCAGGCAACTCCTTAAACCTGTTTTCAATGGCTTAAAGAGAGTCCTTCTGTAGCTGTTGAGGAAACACACATCCTGACCTCCACCATGTGTGGGATTAGCAGATAGAGGCCAATATATTTGTGTTATATTGGTCCAGTGAGTCAGATTTGAATCTCATCTGGTATGTATTTAGCAAAACATTCACTAATTTGATACAGGTCTACAATACTGCTTTCTAAATGCTAATTTCCACGAGGCCACGTTTGTCTCATTATTTTTTAGGACAACTTGAATTTTTCTAGTGGAATTACTGCCTCGTCATCACTTCCTGTAACAGCAGGATGCTGATGAGGCAGGACCTTCAAAAGGGAAGACTGTTCCCTTAATAAGGATGACTTTTTTTTTTTGCACCCTTGAAAGTGGCTGAACATTGTTGATCCTCTCCATGGCTCTGTCCTCTGTTTGATCTCAGCTCTGAGAGATTGAGTCGGAGTTCAGCCAAGTTTGACTCATCAAACATTAAGGGGCAGGGTCCCTGCAACCAGCCAGCTGTTCTTTTCCTCTTTTTTTTTCCTCCTGGAAAAACTAACTAACTAGGCTGCACATCAGGCTTCTCTGCCTTTGCATGAATCTGTTTTTATTTTTTTTTCCATTTTTCCATGGTGGTAGCTCAGTGACATCTTTGCTGCCCTTTGGAGCAGGTCTTGACCTTTTTAGTCTGGACAGATTTTCTCCTGCAGAGAAAATAGAGATGAAAGGCTGCTGAGAGGCTTAAACTACAGGAAGGGACACAGGTGGGGGAGAAGGTTCTGCATATAGCTTTGCTAATATTAGCAGTAGTGTGAATAAAAGTACTATACTATTAACAAAACAATCATTATTTTATTCTTGCATTGATTCTTTTTCTTTTTTTATCTAAAGTTGAAGTATGAATAGAAGCAACACTTGACAAGATTAAATTCAATATGAGAATCGATTCTCCATTCAAAACTGTTACTCAACCCTGTCAATAAAAAGGGAACAATATTTATTCCATCACTCTGATACACTATGCCAGATCAATCTTTTATGTCCACAGTCAACTGAAATACAATGTGAAACATACCTAGAAATTAAGTCAAGAAGAAACAAAAAAACAAAAACTGTGGCGTCTGCAAGTTTGGTCATCTGCTGTGACTTTTGTGGCCCCCCAAACAGTATTTGATGTACCTGTTTTAAAGGGAGCGAGCCTTGAGAGAATGATTAGCTCGGAGCCTTGTGCTGTCTCAGCAGTGTGTGTAAAGGGATTTTGTAGCTCCATACATATATATATATATATATATATATATATATATATATATATATATACACACACATTCTGTACTTTAACAGAAGACTTTGAATGTGCGAAAAGAAAGATTAAAGATGACACTGTTGCTGAGGTAGGTTGAACTGGGGGGTATGTAAAAATCTATGTATGTAAAAAAAAGGAACCAAGCTGGTAAGCAAAAGGGAATATGAGTGTTGCTCTACAAAAAATGTGTTTATTTCCACTTTAAGGAGATTGAAAGCATTAGGGCCTGTTAAAAAACGGTCAACTAAACTGAATTTTACTCCTTTTGTCATTACTTTTCATTAATAGTAGATTAGGGGTACAAGATTAAATTCACCTCAAAACTTCTGACCAGGAGAATTGATTGGCATAGCTGTCCATCAACAGCTAATCCAGAATCAGTCCACCTGTTTGGGGCCCATAGAAAGTCAATTAAAAAGAATTTTACTCAGGAAATACAAACTCAGTATTTATTGAATTAACTGAACAAAACTGATTGCCCAACAAAACCCAAAACCAACCACCCCACTGGAGACAAAAAGGGCACATATAGGTATAGTGGATGATGAAGACAACACACAAACACTTAACACACCAACTGAACTACAAACAAAACAGGGCAAAGGCTCTCTGAATGGATGTCTACCAATTAACCAAACAAAATAAATCATTACACTAAAGAAATAATGCTTAACCTTTAAATGAGACCAGGTTCCCAACATTCAAGTGTGTTTTGGCCATCACAATCATCATCATGGTTGAAGTGAAGATTCAGACATAAGAAACTGAGTATACAAATACAGACATACAAATGTTTAAAAAATGCTTGAAAAGAAAAAAAGAAAAGTTGAGTCATTTCAGCTGCAGTTTGTAATTTGCCATCTCCACAAAGTCTTAGTGAGTGGATAAGCAAAGAGCTTGGTCTTTTCAAGGGCAACATACCTGGAGACACAGAGTGCTTAGAAAAACACCAGGGACACACATAACAGACACATGATTGCACGTTGCTCCTCAAGGTGAAGAGTACGGACCCAAAAATCTTTTTGACCAAGGATTATGTAGGAATGGCAGGATTTTATAAACCACCTGGTTTTATTTGGGATGAATGGCAAAGATTCCACATTAAGGAATAATTCTGCATTCCATTTGTACTATGGATTCAGGATTTTCAAGTTCCTAAAGTCAGCCTTCCAGCTCTAAAGTCAGAGATACCCCACACCCCTGAGTTGACATCCCAAGATGGCCACCACAGCTGTAAATGGTAATAAAAGCTCCTGTAATATTCAGATTTCAGCACTTCCAACTAGTGTTTGTTGCATAAAGTCAGCCTCATGCATAGTACTGTTCAATATATATGTATGCAAAATGCATTTTTTATGAGATATGAGTGAACTACAATGCAGAGCATGCTAACAATGCTGACAATAACCTGTGGCCATGGTCATGTTTATTTTACCTTTTTTTTTTTTCCAAAGTTTGTAACTGGGATGCTATCCTGACTGTGACATCATTCCCAGCTCTGACTTCTGAGGTTAATGGAACGTGGCATAAGGCTTTAACATCATCTAACAGAGGGAGGCTGTATGATAACTGAGCTGATGGTTGAAAACACTGCACTGGCAAAACCACATTCAGTTTGTGCTTAAGTATCATGAATGATGGGATTTGGCTTAACATGAGGCATCTGTTTGTTTGGTTTGCAGTTCTCAATTTCTTCAGATGACATGAACGCATCAATGTCCCCTTCTGTTTAGAAGCATGGTGTGTGGTATATTCGGTGGAGCTTTCAGTGGTATGGGAGGATGTAGGAGAGGAAAAAAGGCCTTCGCAAAAGGTCTTCTCTGTGTGACTGGTTGATTTGAACACCCTAAAATCATGTACTTGTGTTTACAGTTTACAGCAAATTACCTGAATATTTCCAACACAAGGACAAAGGTGTAAAAGTAGGGAATTGTTTAAATAAATAACTAAACAGACCTGCCCATTTACTGGTTATATACAACAAATGGACTAGTTCAACACAAACTACGGGGAAAGTAAAACAAGTCAAACTAAGCATGTAACTTATGTAAACAGACACCAACCAGAACTAACATATTAAAAAGAAGCTCTATATAAGTAAGGTGTTACCCTTAAATGGGAAAGTCCAATTTCTGCAAATCATGAGTCCAAGTCCCTCCCCCCTCCTGCAATCTCCACTTGACAGCCTCCCTTTCCTATGGGTGTGGCTTAAAAGCTGCCAGAAGGTCCTTTGTCAGATGATCCCAAAAACAAAGATGAGATAAATATTACTGACAGAATATTAACTAAAGTAAGAAAAAACATTGTTGCTGCCACATGGCCACTTCACATATTTTGGTGTTTTGCTGTTTCTATTTATTTGATGAGGTTTGTATGTTCCTGTTTTTCTTTTGTATTTTTAGGATCTACATAAAGCCTAGTTTATACATCTACATACATAGTTGCATCACGGACGCAACACACACAGACCTTGTGCATTTGTAGTTCTGTGTAGAGGGAAAGCGTTGATCTGTGGAATCAATGTTTCCTCTTCACAGTGGCAACTGTACGCTTGGCAAAAAAACTAAACAAAAGAATGTCCAGCACAAGAAAGGAAAAACAAGCAAAAAAAAAAAAAAAAAAAAAACAACACATCCAAATATCATATTCCAGAGTGTATTCTTTCGTTTGCTCTTGTACCGGGATGCAGTGTGTGTTTGGAGCTTATCAATATCAATGAGTAAATGCTTTTATTGCAAATGTTAAAGCGTGCAAGAAAAAAACATCCAATGAACCCATGTCCTCCTAAATAACACATATAAGAGTGTATATATACACATATGCACTCTATGTAGCACTTTTTGTCTCTTTTGCCTGTTTTTTCCTTTTGTACTACACTTTTTTGCCGTTTTTTCTTTCTTGTACTGGACATTTTTTTTTTTTTTTTTTTTTTTTTGCCTGATCCTAATAGTCCTTTAGACATCCAGATGGAGCACATGTGTTTGTAGTTCATTGATATCAAAGAGAAAATGTTTTTATTGCAAATGTTGAAGCGGAAGTGACAGAGAAGCCATTTGTGGAGGCGACTGAACTGACCAATCACAGCCCTCGTGGTCCATGTCGAGGCCACATGTAGTCAGGATTTTTTGGAGGTGCTCATCAGCCTACGACATAGGGGACTACGTTGACACCATATGCCGAAGTATACACTCGGCTTAAGGGCTGAATCTCCCCACTTAAACAAACCTATTTTTTATTTATTAATTCCTTATCAAGAATTAAAGTACATGTTTTATGTTGTGGTGAGGTTTTAACAGTCCTGCTCTGCTGCCACTGATATCTGCTGTGAGATGTTTATAAAAAACCTTTGTTAGCAACTATTAAGTCTCCATCATTTATACCTGTCAGATTATAGTCTGCTAAGGAGGTTATGTCATCATGAGTGTTTGTCTGTGTGTGTTTCTGTCTGTCTGTTAGATTTAACTTTAAGTAATGTTATGTAATGTTTGAACGATACCACAAATAGATGATTACATTTTGATAATGATTCAGAAGAAATCCTAGTGACTTTGATTTTTTTTCTGCATAATTTTAGAAGATGTTTACAGAAATGCAGTTTGTTTAGAATCATGGGATAGCACTGCTTGTTAAAGCAGAGGATGGTTTCTGTCTTAACAGAGAGACCTGTCCCTTTTCTCTTGTAGTTGACACCATAATTATGTTGCAAGCAGCTAATGTGCTTTTCTCTGAGATTGTTTTGAAATCGATATAATGTGGGTGAAAGAATTGGGGTTCTTTACGGAGACCAGAGTGGAGCAGCGAAATCATGCTGGGCCCAGAACCCAGAGGTTGGTGGATAGAAGCAGTCCTCTGCTAACTATATGTTTTTACAAGCAGTAAGGCTTCAGACATTTTCTGCCAGTTTGAAATTGGGTCCATTATTGTTAAGGTGAACCTTAACAATAAGGTGAAGTACATGGCCAGGCAAAGATACCTGAACTCTCTAGGGATTCTGTATTTGTTGGATCTGTACAACCTCTGCCAAAGAGATTATATTTTCACTTGTGTCTGTGTGTTTTTAGCGAGATAACTGGAAAAATTTGGCCCTGATTTTTGTCAAATGAATGTTGGGGATGGTACCATGAAGAGATGATTATATTTTGGTAATGACCTCGAAGAATCAAACAGGGCCATCACTTGGGCCACCTGGTGGTGATATCTGGCACCTGCATAACTTGGTCATATTCTTGGCGGAGGTCAATGCTCTCAGAGTGCTTTTCTAGTTCATTAGATTGATGATGATGCAGATGAAGATCCACTGTGGAGCCAAATGAGGGGTCAAAACGTCATTGAATATTAAAAACAGGCTTTTGGAGAACTGTTTGCAGCCTTTGGCTGTCGTCCAATGATGTATTGATTAATGCGCTCATTGCATTTTCAAAATTTATGTGTTTTTGATAGTATTTTAGGACACCGTGTTGTGCCAGAAATTCAAAAAATATAGTTAGTCCTCTCTATAATGTTAATTGCTGTCTCAGGTGTGTCCTCGTGCTGTGGGATGAATCAACATTTTTTCCCATTTCCTGAGATGATTTTGCACCTTATGCACCAACTTCTCCTCTCTCTTCTTTTCCTGTAGCCTGTGAGCTGATGAACCAGGGCATCTTGGCACTGGTCACCTCCACTGGTTGTGCGTCATCCAGTGCGCTGCAGTCCCTGACAGACGCCATGCACATACCTCACCTGTACATCCAAAGGAACAGCGAGGGATCACCACGGACCGCTTGCCAGTTCAACCCTAGCCCCGGGGGCCAGCGCTACACGCTGGCTGCCCGGCCACCAGTCCGCCTCAACGATGTCATGCTGACATTGGTGGAGGAGCTGCGCTGGCAGAAGTTCATTGTGTTCTACGACATCGAGTACGGTAAGTGATCGAATGACTTGCTGCTGCTGGGCTTTATCGGGGGGAAACTGGATTTCGGGAGCTTCGAGTGAAACTTGAAAGTTGAGTTTATTGTGAATTGTGAACATTTTGGTGAACTGTTGTTGATGTTAATTTGACAAGTGATAATGTGATAGTGTTAAAGGCCTCATGAAATGGAAGTTATAGCTCTGAATTGTGACATATTTCCCAGTGAAACAGAATATTTGAGTTATACTTACAAGACGGATTTAAATTAAATCCTTTGCAATTCATAACCTCTAAATGTACAAGAGCCTAAGTATTTGTTATGGGAGTCGGAGAAGTCTCAAATTGTATTTTCTATGTCCATTGGCCAAAATCATATTTTCTTGTGGAAGGAAGTCAATTCATTTAAATTTCATGTTTGATCTAAACAAAATATATAGATTATATCAAACAAATAATTATCATTTAAGAAATATGTTTAAATAGAAATTATTTGTTTTACCCAATAAAATTATATACATTTTATCAAACAAGCTTTTATTATTTTAAAAATACAACTACATTAAAAACATATTCATCAAAAATTCTCATAACACATTAATATCAACTCATTTATTACACTTCACATTTTATAGGGTATCTGCATGGTTTTAATTTAAAACATGGAAAGAAACTGAAAAAATGTCAATTCTTGCCACAACAACTGTTTTAAACAGTCTACAATTCTAACACATGAATTCCAAAAAAACGTAAGATCTTTCTGATTTAAACTAACAATACAATCCCAAAACATCAGGAAGCCAAACCTGACTCAAATGTAAATCCTCCTGATTTAAACAATGTACAATTCTAAAATGCAATGCAATGCCAAACTTGGCTGAAATGTAAAATCCTCCTCAAAGTCAGTCTGAAGTGAATCTGTCAAATCTGTCAAATCAAGTCTCATGTCAGTCAGTCACACCACATATGTATGCAAACATTAAATCTATTAAATAATGCTAATTTAAATACTACTCCTTAAATGCAAATAAGCTCTATTTTATATCTGGTCATAGAGCTATTTGTCTGTGGTGGTCATACCTTTGGGTTCAGCTCCTTGAGGACTTTTAAATGTATGTTTCAATGTCTAGATATTCTATATTGATAACATACACACACACAAGCGAGCACACTCCCACCAGCAGACAGAGAACACACATCAGAAGGCAGACAAAAATATCTGTTTAGTAATGTTACCTCTTTATAAATGAGTACTTACTGTTCAGCCCTTATGAGCTGTCACATATTTTTATAAACCACACATTGGCTCAGTAATCCATCAAGAATCACGCTGTCATTTTTATTACTTACCAAAGACAATGAAAGCATTAATTCAACATTTTATGCACTTACTTATCGAATTAGGACCATAAAAACAACTCAGCTGGTAGACACATTGAGTCTTTCTCCTGATGGTTCATACACAAGAGAGTATTTAGAAATCTACTACAGTAAAATCATATATCACTGTCACATAAACCACAGATTAAATGATGAAATGTTTCACTATTTTACCTTTTAATGAATGTTTACATCATGGTATCTACACTATGTTAGCTAGCAGTTAGTTAGTTAGCACCTACTAATGAAATAGTGACAAACAGAGAAGTAAGAGCACTAAAAACAGTGATAATAATGTAATTGTTGTTGTCTTCATGCACCAGCATATACTACAGTTATGGTGCAGGAACAGTCCACAGTGGTTGATGATGGTTGATGCGTGGGCTCAGTGCAAACTTCCTTTAATGCACATGTGCGGTGAACCTATACAATCTACAATTATTTGTTCATTAAATGAAAATGAATAATTAGAAAAATTAAACAGCGATATAAACTGCATGGAAGGTAAATTCTACATTGGAAGAAGTGCGGGTTGAAAAAAACCCTTTCAGTGTATCTACATTCAAACTTGTTAGATCAGAAGGATGAGGTAGAGATGAAGGAATTAAGATGTCAGACTCATTGTTACAGCAGTGGAAGCAACGTTGTTTTCCACTGATATCTGACAACACATTTCTTCCACTCTCTCCACATTGCTCTTTCAATCCATAAATGGTGAAGTGTGGTTTTATATGTGTAGCGAGCTACACACCCAAAGTCACTTTTGATTGGATGAACATACAAACAACCCTGTGTAGGGCGACACGGTGCGACCCTAATGAGGAATAAGGTATAGAAAATGACTGACTGACTGACAACCCTGTGTACTGAAAGAGTTGTCAGACATTTGAAGCAGGAAGAGAAAAGACAGTTTTTTTTTTTGATAACTCAGGAAGACAAAATTAATACTGGAGAACTGTATTATTCTTTTCTTGGGGCCTTTAAAGTTGTTTGTTGTTGAGTTAGTCCATTGTGTAGGTGTTTGTGAAGTCTTGAAAAAAATCAGTTTGCCTTGTGCATTTTGTAGTAAAGGTGTCTAGGCATGTAATTTTCGAGAGGTAGACTGATAAATAGGCCTAGGGGGGAAGATGATCATGCACTCATGGATTATGATTTGAAATACGTATTTGATTGGTTGTGTGTTTCAGACATATCTAATATATCTTAAAAACATCACTCATGAGAAATTGCTGCCTTTTAAAAAAGTCAATATGGATAGAAGATAAAGTCCTCAAACTCCAGAGAGGCGTTGTGGTCTGACAGGAAGAAACATTACAGAATGGTATTTGTTGATGAAGTTGCTTGTTCACCAAGCTTTGTCAATCAAGACACATTACATTAAATTATGATTTCACTTTTTATTCAGCACTATTTATTCATTTATGTAGCTTTTCAGCAAATCATCTACATGGTGAATAAAGATGGATGTATTTGTGTGCATGTCCTCTCCTGGTTTTCCGTGGTAAATTAGTGTGCATTCTGCTTCTTCTCAGGGTTTAAGCAGTGAGGTTAGCTTAATCTTCTGTGTAAGACCAAGTATCACTGCAGGGTGCCCTCCTGATGGATATATATATATATATATATATATATATGGGTTCCACTGTTTGTGCATTTAACAGTGGGAATGCTGGTGTTTTTCAATATGAACTGAGAAGGTCTTGACTGGTGCAAGTGTCAACTTCACACTCAGTGCTTGCGTTCCATAAAGAGCAATTGCATCTAGGCCTAGACTTGTGCTAGAGCATATACATGGGCTTTACTTTGAAGGCACAAAAATGGTTGCAGTGCAGAAAAAGCAACTGTATTTGGTCTTTTCCACCAGCAGACATGTCAATTTCACACCAAGTGCATTTTGTAAACAAAAATGGCATCAAGGCCTTCAGTTATGCCAAAGGGTATGACCCATTCGTGCAGGCTTTAATTCTAACTAAGAAATGAAGATCCTTAGCAAGAACTGATTAGTTCAATCAGGTGTGTTACTGCTTGGTTGGAACAAAAACCTGCTCCCACACCGGCCGTCCAGGACAAGGATTGCCCACCCTGCTATAGACTGACCCAAAAGTAGGTGTTAGGTGAAACAGCACAGCTTTCCAAGAAATAATCTCTTATACAGTACATATATCACCATGACATGCTTTGCACCCCCAATGTGTGCCACCTAACTACCAAATGACTTGAACACACCTCCAAACTGCTCTTGCACCCTGTGCTGTGGCCATCCATTTGTGCCTTTCAAATAGGGCCCCAATATTTTTGATTTATGGCACAATTCAAATGGAATAAAAAATGAGTTGTTTCTCCTTACTGAATACCATACATTTTTTATATCCAATATAAATTTAGACCAAATTTCCTCCACTAAAGTAGTTGGTTTTAGAAATTAAACTCTTTGTGGGTTGTAGTTTTAGTAAGCAATAGTATTTCATTATTGTTTTATTATAAGTGCAGTATGAATCAAAGTTAACCCAAATGTACAAACATTGTTTTATATTTGTGTCCTTCTCTTGCTTTTGTTCTATTGGAGATTTGGATTGTTGTAATTTCCGTGCACAGAAATGTCAGACCGTTACACATGTAAAGCACATGGTCAAATAATGGAAAAGGCATTGTGAATGATTTGTGGGACTGATTATCAAATTTTTGAGATTCCAGTGACTGGACATTGCAGCCAGACTTTGGAGACGAACTATTCCAAAGCTGTTTGGAATAGCTTTCTTGGACTGTACCTTAATGAAATCACATTAGGCTCAATTGATTTTTGAGCTTAATCAATACAGGATGGTGGCAATTACAATATAAACATAAAGACAGATGCATGCATTTAGCCTCTCAGATACTCTCATCTTGGAATGATTTAGAGTAAGTGCATCAGTAGCTGCAGGTCAGGATTTGAAGCCTTTTATAACAAACCAGTAGCTCAGTGAACAATAAGACCAAAAAAAGATATCCATCCATACTCCCATAAATTCATCTGTGCTGTTTGCACTTTTGAATGTGAAAAAAATACCAATGATATTTGTCCAATGGGAGTAATTTGTAACTTGGGGTTAAATACTTTGAGTAGTTCTTGCCCAAGGATATCCACATGCAGCCTGGAGGAGCTGGGAATCAGACTACCAATCCGATGCTCTGACTAGTGAACGACTGCTTTATCTCTGAGCCACATCTGCCCCATTTGAGGCATTCTACCATTGCTTGGTAACACCCAAGGCAATGGTGATGCTCCACGGTCACAACAGGAAGCATTAAAGCACTTTTGCTGGATTTCAACAACATATATATGACATTTATTAGACATTTAATCGTGCCTTAGAAGACAAACATGGTCCTGTAAAGCCTGCAGACCTTTCTTTTTTTCATTCACATGATTTACCATCCCTGACCAAGCAGAATTATCAGCTGGGTTGTACTTACTCTTTTAGTCTTGACTTTGCTACTTTAAATGTATCATGCACCATTTTTAACCCATAAGTACTTTTTGAACACTGGCAGCATTATTTTCTGTAGAAAACAGACACCTTTCAGAGGCAAATGAAGAGAATCCAAAATTTCAAACAACAAACTGTTCACACAAACAAACTATTAATTTATTTTGTCTACAATGACAATAATCCAATACCTTCTGCTTCTCAATTGGTATGATTTGCTGCTATCTCTGCTTTATATTGTTGTAAATGTCTTTGGGTTGTTGCTGGTGCAGAATGATTTTCAATAAGGATAAAATAAGAATATTCTCTTGATAAGTGAATCATTTCTTTTCATCAGACTATATATTTGATGTCTAACATAAAAAGAAAACATCTCTAGATGGATGTCACAATGTCAGTCTGCACAGTTTTCAACACAAATGACCTTAAAAATGTATAAATGGAAGCATGAATATAAAGCAACAGCATTGGTAGGTTTTAGTGTGAATCTTCTGTTTTTTAAAGAGTGTAGTGTGAGATGAACACAGTCAGGGTGGATAAATGACCCCTGTGTTGGACAGATTTAATGGATAGTGTGCTCTGATGTCAACCTGCCCTCGAGCTCCGATATGAACAAGTGTCAGGGGAAGTGATGAGAGGTGAGAGCAAACCTCTGATCCAACTCAGATCAACGGGGACTCCCACAGAAATCACCACAGTGTGGAGCGGACAGCTCGGATGTGACTGCAGGAGGTGAACAAATGAACCAAACCCCTCGAGGATCACAGCGACTGATAACGTTATATCTGACAAAATGTAATAACAGGGGCCTGAAAGGGAATAAAAGCTGGGGGAAAAAGATTGGGTTCAAAGGATAGAAGACAACTTGTGATTTAAGTGGAGCAAATACAATTTCGCTAAAAAATTCGGATCATGTAACATCGATTTGTACCAAAGATGCAAGTCTCAAAAAATGTAAATAATTGGATGTCCACATTAATTGCTGCATGCTCTGTTTGTTTGATTTTTACACTGGCTAAATCAACCTGAGGTGAAAATATGCATTAGTGATTTTTAAATTGTACTTTTTGGCTTCAATTAAAAGAATTGACACCATTTTTTTAACGTATTGTAAAAGACACCTGAAATCTGATAAATACTACTCTGGTAAATACTTTCCAACTACCTGGGGCATGATTGTTACTCTTACTTTAGTCTGGTTTATCAGATGTAGACTGTGGGTACAAGTTTGCCAATGAACAACCATTTCACTCTACGTGAAAGAACAAGAACAACCACATTGTATATCAAACCAACAGATTGTTTACTGTTTCATGTGGAATTTTCTCTTTTGGGGATTTATTCATTTTTTAGCCATTTGTTTCAGCTTCTGTCAAAAGTGCAGGCTTCAAACTAAATACATATAAATATATATATATATATATATATATATATATATATATATATATATATATATTCGAATTTTGTGCAAGTTTGTTGCAGGGAGATCATTTTTAAAATATAATATTCTAAGGTTGGTTCACAAGCAGAAATTGCTTGAAAGCAAAAAAGGTGGCAAAAGAGAGATAGCAATTGAATTTTGAGAGATTTGTGACAGCATTTTCGGAGTGTATAGTTATTGTGTAGTGTAGTCTCTTTTTTGTTGTTTTTTTGTGTCAAAACAATGAGTATTGAATATGGAGGAGGCAGTTTTTCTTTCAGCTGGAAGGAGCTAAGGGAGTTGTGGAGTCAGAGAGTTGAGGAGTTTGACGAAGAAGTGGGTGATCCATCTTTTTCAAAATCCATACAGGGTGCTTCTCTGAAAGTCTGCTCAAAGGAAGAGATTGCATGGCACGCCAACCAGGTCCAGATCCTCACTGGGGCACATTCTTTTAAAAACCCTGGATAGATTGATGCAAACACTGGATAAAAATGCACAATTGGTGATACCAGGCATAGAAGGGGCTGTGAAATGAATAGAACTAATCATAGAATCTAATCTCCATAACAACTGTTTAATTATGTATAATAGTTTACATAAAAAAAAAAAAAAAACTCTGTTAAGGTTTAAAATCTACCACAAGCATGATTCATATACAGTACAATCTGCGTCATTTATTGCTATAGAATATTTCTCCTTCCTCTTCTTTCAGACATTTTCTGCCTTAGAAAATCTCCAAAGCCTCTTAAAAGTCGTCTTCCCCACTCTTAGCAGATTTCACTTTAGCATTGCTTTTAAGATTCTTTAGTAATACCTTTTATCTTTGCTAGGATTTAGTCTTAACTTTGAGTCAAAATGTCATAATTCAAAGAATTTTCTAAAGAATTCGGTCACTCGAAGCAAATCTTAGTGGAAAGAATCTTTAGTTATATGGCTGCTGATCTATGCATTACCAAGGTTGCTGCCAGGTCTCCAAGACAACTGAAGACAGAATTACATTTAGTCTGTGCCTCTTTCATCCATATATACTCACCAGCCACTTTATTAGGTACACTTGTCCAACTGCTCGTTAACACTTAATTTCTAATTAGCCAATCACATGGTGGCAACTGAGTGCATTTAGGCATGTAGACATGGTCAAGACAATCTCCAGCAGTTCAAACCGAGCATCAGTATGGGGAAGAAAGGTGATTTGAGTGACTTTGAACGTGGCATGGTTGTTGGTGCCAGAAGGGCTGGTCTGAGTATTTCAGAAACTGCTGATCTACTGGGATTTTCACGCACAACCATCTCTAGGGTTTACAGAGAATGGTCCGAAAAAGAAAAAATATCCAGTCAGTGGCAGTTCTGTGGGCGGAAATGCCTTGTTGATGCCAGAGGTCAGAGGAGAATGGCCAGACTGGTTCGAGCTGATAGAAAGGCAACAGTGACTCAAATAACCACCCGTTACAACCAAGGTAGGCAGAAGAGCATCTCTCAACGCACAGTACGTCAAACTTTGAGGCAGATGGGCTACAGCAGCAGAAGACCACGCCGGGTGCCACTCCTTTCAGCTAAGAACAGGAAATTGAGGCTACAATTTGCACAAGCTCATCGAAATTGGACAATAGAAGATTGGAAAAACGTTGCCTGGTCTGATGAGTCTCGATTTCTGCTGCGACATTCAGATGGTAGGGTCAGAATTTGGCATCAACAACATGAAAGCATGGATCCATCCTGCATTGTATCAATGGTTCAGGCTGGTGGTGGTGGTGTAATGGTGTGGGAAATATTTTTCTTGGCACTCTTTGGGCCCCTTGGTACCAATTGAGCATTGTTGCAATGCCACAGCCTACCTGAGTATTGTTGCTGACCATGTCCATCCCTTTATGACCACAATGTACCCAACTTCTGATGGCTACTTTCAGCAGGATAATGCGCCATGTCATAAAGCTGGAATCATCTCAGACTGGTTTCTTGAACATGACAATGACTTCACTGTACTCAAATGGCCTCCACAGTCACCAGATCTCAATCCAATAGAGCATCTTTGGGATGTGGTGGAACGGGAGATTCGCATTATGGATGTGCAGCCGACAAATCTGCACCAACTGTGTGATGCCATCATGTCAATATGGACCAAACTCTCTGAGGAATGCTTCCAGCACCTTGTTGAATCTATGCCACGAAGAATTGAGGCAGTTCTGAAGGCAAAAGGGGTCCAACCCATTACTAGCATGGTGTACCTAATAAAGTGGCCGGTGGGTGTACATAACAAGAGAAACATTCCCAAACCATATCTCAGAAACATACAAAATGTCAAAAAAAGGAAACACCAAGCCATGCCTCTTCTTAATGACACCCTCAGTGGCTACCAGGCTTTTTACCACCCGAGGAGGGAGCTGGCAGTGGATGAAAAGACAGTGGTGACTAAGGCAAAAAACTGGCATGACACAACAAGCCAAATAAATGGGGGATAAAACTTTTGCAGCTTTTCTTTTTTGAAACTGTTAGTTTGTACATTGTCCCTGATACCATAACTAGAAAAGTACTGACTAACTGGAGAGCGCAGATCTCCACCAAGAATATGACCAAGTTATGTAGCTAATAGGTACTACCATCAGGTGGCCCCAAATGATGACCCTGTGTGAAGATCCATTTACCACAATGTTACCAAACAAACAATAAAAAAGGATTTCTTCTGGTGCATCAGTGCATGGTACCGTTTCATACATTCAGTGAAAGCTTGATGAAAATCAGGGCCAAACGTTTTGAGTTATCTTGCTAAAAACAGACAATAGACAAACACTGATGACATAACCTCCTCAGTGGAAATAATAATGAGGCACCAAATATCAGACTGACAGTGGTGGAACTGCCTGATGCCTTGCTGCTTGTCCAAACAGCAACAAAAAAAAGGTAAAAGGTAGCAGAGGATGGCTCCGATCCATCAACCTCTGGGTTATGGGTCCTGCATGCCCCCGTTGGAACCCTCTGCTCTCTGTTAAGAACAGCAGTTCTTTCATCTACATTTTCTTGATTTCAAAGCAAACAAAAACAAGGGTAGCAACTTTGTGAAATTCTGTCAAGCACTTTGAGACAACAGTGTTGTAATATTGGGCTATATAAATAAAAGTGAATTGAACTCTTCTTTCTTTTGGAAGCAGTGAGCCAAACTGGACGTGTACAAATACCAGAATGCCACAGTGGTGAATTTTCATACCACACTGAAAGCAGACAGCAACCTCATTCAACAATGAGGTTGTCAATTGCTCTACAACACCTGAATGGCAGTTGTGGGATTTGAATCCTGAGAGAGGGGAGTCTTAAGCCAGTGCCTTAGACCAATAGACCACACACCAGTAAGAGAGCCTATGTTCACAGCTTTTTTAGAAAGATATAATAATATAATATAAAGCTATAAAATATTTACCAGTAAAAATAATGCAGCCAATGTCTGCAACAGCACATACGGCATCTCTGTTAAGGCAGTTGTAGCAATAAGTGCGTGGATGAATAAGATGAAGACCATGTGGAGCCTTCACAATTAACAACGTCAACAATTAACAGAGGATGGTTTCTGTTGATCATACTCTGGGTTAAGAGTCCTGTGTCCAGCGCTTTCACTGCACCACTCTGCTGTTATTTGGAGCTTTTGGTCTTACACATGCATCCCATGATCCTAAACATTTTTTTTTCGTAAATGCCTTCCAAATTCATGCAATAGAAGATGTGCAAGACAGAAGAGCTTGATGAGTAAATGGATTGCTTTCGGTTTTAAATGGCTGATGGAGAAGTAATGGAGAAGACTGACCTTCACTCTGAAGATCAGCAGCACCTTCCTGCTGTGGTGGAGAGAATCTCAAAGCACCGGGATGGGACAGTTGTGGGACTTCAACCCACAGCCTGATAGAGAACCTCAAGACAGCACCTTAGACCACCTTGAACTTAGCCCTTTTAAAGAGAGATAAAATCAAATTTTTAACCACCAACATCCATAGCAACATCAATGCTACTATTTATTATTATTAAGCACCATGTGTTATGAGCAGTCATTTCCTATGTGCCTCTGCTTTGACCAACGCTATTTCTATATCAGAAAAACTGAATCTCAACCCTGGTCCAACAATGATATTGGTATATTCACAGTCACCAGAAATTGCAGGCAGGCAAGTGTTTACACAGATCCAATATACAGAACCCTTTAATTGAGACAGCAACTTTTCCTGGCCATGTACTTGACAGGTTAACCTGAACAATTTGGGATCTGGTAGAACTACCTGAAGCCCTGCTGCTTGTACAAACATATAGATAGCAGAGGGTGGCAAATGTTGGCAAACACATTACCTGCTTGGCGGATGTAATACTGACCTTGTCTCGGCACCATATTTCTATATAGGAGGTGTCTGTGTGGTCCACCATCCATCTTGAATTTTCAGGTAAGACAGTGCAGAGAAGGGCAAAGATGGCCGCTCTCTAGAATGAACAAGCTGTCATCTTGGATGTGTTCAGCAAACACATTACTTGGAAAGGTTGCGTTTATTGGTTTCCACCAGAAAACAGTCAAATAAAAAATTAACTATGAACAGTCTAAAAACATGCTGGGGTTAAGTGGAGACTCTAAATTACCCATAGGTGAGTGTGTGAGTGAATGGTGTGTGTGCTCCATGATAGACTGGTGACCATCTGGGCTGGATCCTGCCTCTCACCTGTAATGCACTGGGATTGGCTCCAGCAGACCTTGTGACCCTAATGAGGAATAAGCTGGTATAGAAACTGACTCAGTCACAACAGTGACTGGCAGTAACTGTGTGGTCAGAATTCAAACACATTCTACAATTTGACCCATTCACTCATTAGAAGTATAAAACAGTATAATAAGAATGAGATGTGGTGAGGATTACTCAATATATTTATTAATGTGGTTCAGGTAACACAGTGTTTAAATTGACAGTACACTGCTACTGGAAAACTCACCTGTAACAATTTTACACCTCTGAGGAAAAAACAGTATGCATACAGGAGTATAGTTCTTAAAATATGTCAGTATGTATGGGACCCCTGATTGCTCTATCTGTTAATTAAGGTTTTTTATTTAGTTCTGTATGTAGAGGCCTGAGGAAGACATCTTCTTCTAAAAGATCTGGACTAGTTGGATAACATCAATATATTTTAATTAAGGCAGCCTTCTTTTATTTAAAATTGTAATTTCTTGCTCAAAGTAAAACACTTTAACAGAACCAGAAGAAGAAAAAAACAGGTCACAATTTTGAGTGGTGGGATTAAATGGATGAAATCAACATATCGCTTCAGTTGAAATGAAACAAAGTTGCTGCAAAAAGAAATCACTCATAACCATTGCTACTGTGGTGGCATGTTTGTTGCAGTTTGATCAAACTTAGGCACTGATATTTCTCATCATAATGTCTTTGAAGTACTGAAACCAGCATGAGGGCTCCCAAATCTACCATTATAGCGTTAAAATACTTAATTTCCCCTTAATCCAGTGTCCACTGCAAATTAATGTTTGATTGTGGCCATGAAAATGCAATTTCAACAACAGGTAGTTGCTTTTTTAAATTTTATTTGTTTACCTTTATTTCATTGTTAAACACAACTGAAGTGCTTACTTCAAAGATAATCGGGACTAGTCTGTCTAGGACTGTGGAGGGACTGAATACATATGTGAACGTTTCCACCCATGTGGTGGCAGAGACACGCTGTGCTGTGTGATCCTGCTGCACCACTTTCCAGTTAGTGGAAGTGGTGTCAGGAATTGTGGACCAGGCAAATTCATTCAGAATCTTTTTTTTTTCTCTCTGAGGCAAGATTCTTTCTTTCAGGCAAAATTCATTCTTTGCATGTTAAACTTTTCCAACTGCATAGTCCTGTTTAAATTGAACTAAAACTAAAGACTATTCTCGCTCGTGTGGAATTTGTAGTTTAAAGCTATTATTAAGCTGATAAGTTGACAACAAAGCACAGAAGAGGGTAAGTAAGTAAATTTAGAGAGACGACTGGCTCAGTAGGGTGGTGCAGGGGTTAGTGCTGTTGCCTCACAGCAAGAAGGTTGCAGGTTTAAGACCTCCTTGGTCGTGGGTCTAGGACCTTTCAGTGTGGAGTTGCATGTTGTCCCCATCTGTGTGGGTTTTCTCCAGCTTCCTCCCACAGTCCAAAAACATGCTGAGGCTAATTGGCAACTCTACATTGCCCATAGGTGTGAGTGAATGGTGTGTGTGCCCCACAATAGGCTGGCGACCATCTGGGGTGTATCCCTGAATCTCGTTGTAATGCGCTAAGATTAGCTCCAGCAGACCATGTGACCCTAATGAGGAATAAATGGGTAGAGAAGATGACTGACTGACTTGATGGAAACAAGTTATACAACCCAGGAGGTGCTGGAGGTTTTGGTCACATATCAGGATATGTAAGTAAAATTTTAGGGTTATTATTCTGACATTTTATCAATAAAACAGTGACAAAACTAAACTTTAATAAAATTTATTACTGCACTTTAATATTTTGTTTCTGGAGCATATTGCCTGTTTTTCCCATATTTTTTATGATAGCAATTAGGGCTGTTTGATTATGGAAAAAAAAATCATTATCACAATTATTTAGGTCAATATTGGAATCAGGATTCTTCAAACGATTATGTTTTAGTCACACCATGCATCTATTCAGCATGGATGACTTTGAGCTTTTGTTTGAGATGTTAAACAGATTTGTTGTTGTCACATGGATTTTACCTAATACCAAATTCTGCATGTTATGTTGTTTCTGCTCCTTGTCAGATTCTTGGAACTCAAAATGTTCCCATGTTAGAGAATGTTTGTGACCCGTTTTCTCCTCCAAACATTCTGCCTTCCCTTTGCTATTTCACTCGCTCTCTCACACACTCACGCACTTAAAAGCACAGCATATTCAATTAATGACAAGTGAATAGCTTCTGTCAGTGTGTGTCAGTGTGTGTCAGCGTGTGTCAGTGTGTGTCAGCGTGTGTCAGTGTGTGTCAGCGTGTGTCAGTGTGTGTCAGTATCTGTCAGTGTGTCAGCGTGTGTCAGTGTGTGTCAGTGTGTGTCAGTATCTGTCAGTGTGTGTCAGTATCTGTCAGTATCTGTCAGTGTGTGTCAGCGTGTGTCAGTATCTCAGTGTGTGTCAGCGTGTGTCAGTGTGTGTCAGTGTGTGTCAGTATCTGTCAGTGTGTGTCAGTATCTGTCAGTGTGTGTCAGTATCTGTCAGTGTGTGTCAGCGTGTGTCAGCGTGTGTCAGTGTGTGTCAGTATCTGTCAGTGTATGTCAGTGTGTGTCAGTGTGTGTCAATGTGTGTAAGTGTGTGTCAGCGTGTGTCAGTGTGTGTCAATGTGTGTAAGTGTGTGTCAGCGTGTGTCAGTGTGTGTCCGCGTGTGTCAGCGAGTGTCAGTGTCTGTCAGTATCTGTCAGCGTGTGTCAGTGTGTGTCAGTATCTGTCAGTGTGTCAGCGTGTGTCAGTGTGTGTCAGTGTGTGTCAGCGTGTGTCAGTGTGTGTCAGCGTGTGTCAGCGTGTGTCAGCGTGTGTCAGCGTGTGTCAGTGTGTGTCAGTGTGTGTCAGTATCTGTCAGCGTGTGTCAGTATCTGTCAGTGTGTGTCAGCGTGTCAGTATCTGTCAGTGTGTGTCAGTGTGTGTCAGCGTGTGTCAGTATCTGTCAGTGTGTGTCAGTATCTGTCAGTGTGTGTCAGCGTGTGTCAGCGTGTGTCAGTATCTGTCAGCGTGTGTCAGTATCTGTCAGCGTGTCAGTATCTGTCAGTATCTGTCAGTGTGTGACAGCGTGTGTCAGTGTGTGTCAGCGTGTGTCAGTGTGTGTCAGCGTGTGTCAGTGTGTGTCAGTATCTGTCAGTGTGTCAGCGTGTGTCAGTGTGTGTCAGTGTGTGTCAGTATCTGTCAGTGTGTGTCAGTATCTGTCAGTATCTGTCAGTGTGTGTCAGCGTGTGTCAGTATCTCAGTGTGTGTCAGCGTGTGTCAGTGTGTGTCAGTGTGTGTCAGTATCTGTCAGTGTGTGTCAGTATCTGTCAGTGTGTGTCAGTATCTGTCAGTGTGTGTCAGCGTGTGTCAGCGTGTGTCAGTGTGTGTCAGTATCTGTCAGTGTATGTCAGTGTGTGTCAGTGTGTGTCAATGTGTGTAAGTGTGTGTCAGCGTGTGTCAGTGTGTGTCAATGTGTGTAAGTGTGTGTCAGCGTGTGTCAGTGTGTGTCCGCGTGTGTCAGCGAGTGTCAGTGTCTGTCAGTATCTGTCAGCGTGTGTCAGTGTGTGTCAGTATCTGTCAGTGTGTCAGCGTGTGTCAGTGTGTGTCAGTGTGTGTCAGCGTGTGTCAGTGTGTGTCAGCGTGTGTCAGCGTGTGTCAGCGTGTGTCAGCGTGTGTCAGTGTGTGTCAGTGTGTGTCAGTATCTGTCAGCGTGTGTCAGTATCTGTCAGTGTGTGTCAGCGTGTCAGTATCTGTCAGTGTGTGTCAGTGTGTGTCAGCGTGTGTCAGTATCTGTCAGTGTGTGTCAGTATCTGTCAGTGTGTGTCAGCGTGTGTCAGCGTGTGTCAGTATCTGTCAGCGTGTGTCAGTATCTGTCAGCGTGTCAGTATCTGTCAGTATCTGTCAGTGTGTGACAGCGTGTGTCAGTATCTGTCAGCGTGTGTCAGTGTGTGTCAGTATCTGTCAGTGTGTGTCAGCGTCTGTCAGCATGTGTCATTGTGTGTCAGTGTGTGTCAGTGTGTGTCAGTGTGTGTCATTATCTGTCAGTGTGTGTCAGCTTGTCAGTGACTGTTAGTACTGTATGTCTCACTGTGTATCACTTTGTGTCAGTGATTCAGATCCAAATTAATTCATCACATATATAATACGATGTAGTGAAATGTCAGTGTTGGCTCCATAAACACACTCACAACTCACATCTGACATACATCTGTTATTCTATCTAATGTCATTCTCAACTTTTCCTGTTATAGTGTATTGTTTCCATCCCATGCATACTCCAGAGTTTTCTTTTTCCCTGTGAAAGATTTTTTTAGAGATTTTTTCCTAGTCGTACAATGTGAGGGTCTAAGGATGGGGGATGTTGTGTTGTACAAACTGGAAAGCCCATTGGGGTGACTTTGAGACTTTGGACTATACAAATAATTGATTACACTTGATTTGACATACTACTGACCAAACCAATAACAGAAACAGTGTACAATCATGATGTCCAGGGGAATATAAAGTGCTGGCTAAGCTTGCTTTGTCAGTGCCATTTAGGTACCGGATAGCCTGTGTGTGTCATATACACACAGCCCCAGGTAGCCCCATGTCTACCAGAGCTGTAGGTAGCAGGAAAACATGATCCTGTCCTTAGTACAAGTTGAGGAGTCTACATCATGCATTTATTTATTTGACAGGGACAATGCAGTCAGATATCAGTCAGTCAGTCATTTTCTATACCTGCTTATTCCTCATTAGGGTCGCAGGGGTCTGCTGGAGCCTATCCCAGCGCGTTACGGCGAGTGGCAGGGATACACCCTGCCAGCCAATCGTGGGGCACACACACCATTCACTCACACACTCACACCTACGGGCAATTTAGAGTCTCCAATTAACCTCAGCATGTTTTTGGACTGTGGGAGGAAGCCGGAGTACCCGGTGAAAACCCACGCAGACACGGGGAGAATATGCAAACTCCACACAGAAAGGTCCCAGACCCCGGACCAAGGAGGTCTTGAACCTGCGACCTTCTTGCTGTGAGGCAACAGCGCTAACCACCGTGTTGCCCTGCAGTCAGATAGATTTACATGAATGCAACTAATGTGATGCATATAGAGTTTATAGCTAGAGCTAATTCTCAACTCCAATCCCCAGTTGGGCCCTTCCACAACATTGCAGCACAATATAAAATATACATCACAATATAAGAAATAAATCACTACATAAACTACACATCACACAATACAGAGGATGGGATTGAAGGATGATTCATACATTAATACATTTGACTGATGTGTCACAATTTAGCTCTCTAAATCAAAAATCTTGTGAAATGAGTGTTTAATTTTGACTTTGATATTAAAAGTAGGATCTTAGTTATCCCAAAATGTTTCTTTTTTCTCTCCACTCACTGATCAGAGCAGCGATAACTGAACTGTTCTATTTCTCTTTCTTCTAACTATTTCTTAAATCAAATCAAATCCTGACCTTAAAAAATTAAATTCAGAGACTGGATTTGGAGCATGGAGACAACCCAAATAGTAATAGAAAATGCAAAAGAGCTTTTGGTGGTTAATTTTCTTAGTGATTGAGGTTACGCTGCAGGAATGTAGATTTATGACCTCGGTGTTTCTAAAATCCAGCGTCCCTAAAACCTCAGTAGTGTACTGTCAATACCATTGACCTGCATAGTGTCACTGAATGGCAGCTCAATGTAATCAATATTCAGCTCGTCATGGATGTGACAAAGTGGGTGAGACTCACCATTTGTCCCTATATTTTGGTTATGTTTGTAGTTTATTGTCCACTAATTTATCAGTGAAATATATAGTACAGACACAGCTTATCCCGGGTTTAGTTTGAGTTTGTATTTTATATTTTAATACTGATTAGAGATGGGTCCGGCAACACCGATGTGTCGGCGCATGCGTCGCGCTAATAGAGCGAAACCCCGTGTCGGTGCACGTATCGCTTTAACAAAGTCACGTGACCGATACCGAAACTGTTTCGACCTGACGCTGACGCGCCAAACTGTTTATAAGGCAGCAAATCTGTCATGGGACGTATCTGCCAACTGAATCTCGTATTAGCGCATCAAGAATTATGGAGCCTCAATCGAAAAGAAAGGTTTCCACCGTGTGGGACCACTTTGATGCCGTATCGGCAAATAATAATAAATCATTTGTTTTCCTTGTTTCATCCTGTTCCTCTCAGAGTTTCCACTTGATCTAACCTATCTGAATTCAAATTCATTTCAAAGTGAATCTTCGTTCACTATTGATATTTTTTCTGCAGGTTAAATGTCGCATTTGTTCAACAGAGCTGTTTTATTTAAACAAATCTACCTCCTCAATGCTGAGGCATTATAGGGCCAGGCATGAAAATGAAGTGACAGATACACCCAGGATAAACTCAGGTATACAGCCATTCTACAACTTACTCACAGTTGCTTTATTGATAATGAATTAATTTATTTATTAAATAAATTAAAAATGTATTCTTTACCTCGATTTTTTAGGAATTAGGGGGCAATTGATTGTTTACCCAGTGGGTAGCGCTGTGTGATCATTGTAAGAAGGTTTACTGAAGAAGAGATGTCCCGGGTCTCCCCGGGACTGGAAGGAATGTGTTGTTTTTGTCTATCGGTTTTTGCGGTTAGTGTTAAAATAACATGTGAAATGACATAGCGGTAATAATGTGTTAATAATTTCACACATAAGTCGCTCCAGAGTATAAGTCGCATCCCCGGACTAACTATGAAAAAAACGCGACTTACAGTCCGGAAAATACAGTATCTATTATATAGTAGGGAAATATAGAGGGAAATGTTGCAAGGACACAGGATCCATTGAGATACTGGGAGAACCAGAAACCAATTTATCCAAACCTCCGCCAGTTGGCATTAGAGTTCCTCTGTACTCCAGCCTCATCTGTGCCGTGCGAGCGGGTGTTTTCGACTGCCGGAGAAGTGATTTCAAATAAGCGCAACAGACTAAACTGTAAAACATTGGATAAATTTGTTTTTTTGAATAAAAACTTGTAAAAAAAAAAAAAAATCCCACTCCACAAGCATCCTCATTCACAACATGTTCACTCAAATTTTGTCATTATGATACATGTTCACATGATTTATTGACTATCAAAATGATCAGATATTTTAAATGTTAATGAAGATATGAAATAATACAATTACTTGAATTATATTATTGTATTTACTAGCTCATCAAATCAGTGTCAGTTGAGTGTCAACTAGGTTGCCTGTAAGGATTTTTAAGGTCCAGCAGGTGTCAGTATTCAGCGAAACAGTATCGACACAGTATCAATACAGTTTGGCAATGTGTCAAAACGCTTCATGACGCCTCATCTACCCATCACTGCTGATTATTTACATCATCTTTGGATAAAATAAACACACACAGGTAATATTAAGTTGTATAAATTTATTTGTTTAATTTCAGGTATTGATTGATTATAAGTTTAAATTTGTTACTCATTCCTTATACTCACCGTGTAGTCCAGAGGTAAAGGGGGGGAAATATGTTTCATTTCCTGCTTTTATTTCCTGGAAGAATCCATCAACGAGGTAATTGGGAGATACCAAGAGTGGGGGGAGTTGAGGATTATGTTGAGTTTGTTTACGTTTTGTATCATTTGAGATTTGTTGGACATATGTTGTTTCAGGACATTATAATAAGGTCCAGTCTGTGACTTTTTTTTGTTGAGACTAATGGTTGTTTGAGACTAATGTTTACCTGTTTGCAGGGAAGCTGAGTTTACCCCAGCTGTGTGGTTGGATCCAGGTGGATCCTAGGATTAGTCTTTCCAGCAATCAGGAGGGTTCGGTGGGGTGAATGCTGTCTGAGGAGTGGAAGCCAGATGCGAGGGCTCCAACAGTTTTTTGATTTAGGTTAAGTTTAGGTTTCTTCAGTTAAGATGTGTTAACTGTATTCTTGATCTTTTTGTAAATATCTTTTTCGTTCTTTTTTTTCCCTTTTTTTGGAGAAATGCGCATTTTGGTGGCACTTGACAAAATAAAAAAAAAACGATTTTTTGATATGACAACTCTGAGTCTGCCTCCTAAATCCTTCACTCTGGCCAGGCTTACCACAATGGATAATTATAATTGGCATTTTTTTTTTATTAACTTAGTGTGCTTTTTTCTTATCCTCTTTACTTTTCTATTAAATATAATGCTCTATATTTTTACACATCAGTTTATTTTAACAGCCTAGGTTGAGGTTGAAGAGTTTATTTATGGTGAACAATTCTTTGAGGCTTATAATAACTATTATGATTCATATTTTCTCATCCAATAAGTTACATGATGTGAAAAACATTAGAGGAACTTGTGATATGTTTGTCTCATTTTAAATTTGGCAGATTTGGCACATTGAAATGATTTAAAATTTAGTTTTCAATGTATTTATTTAACCAGTAAACAATGCACATTATTCAACATTTTAAATGTTAATGTGCTTGAATTAGCTAGCTTTTCATTAGCTAGCTAACACTAGCTAGATTTTATTCATAGTCACTTCTCCAGATGGCAATATCCTGGAAAGTGTGATATAAATAAAGCAACATTATCATAAAATACATTACAATACAAGGCAATCCAAAATCAGTATCATTCTGAAGGGGTACAGTTAATGGTGGTTATACAGGCGCGCACATACACACACACACACACACACACACACACACACACACACACACACATCAGTGCTGATATTATTGGTTCCCAATAGGCTATTTTTGAACACTGCACTTGAGTGAGTAGTAGGATGAGGACTCTAATTGATTGTGGTACTGAAATCCATTGCTGGTCAGCTAAATGTACTTTTCTTGAATGGGACTATGCACCTGAACCCTGGCTGAGGAGGATTTTAGAATGAAGCCAAACAGACGAGAAGGAGCCGACCTGTGCATCTTAAAAACTAAGCAGATTTTGTATTTATTTATTTTATTTAATGAAGTTTTCTTAATTAAACAGACCGAACTTCTTTTTTTTCTTTTTTAGACAAACTTATCAGACAAGAAGTAATGTGGGAAAGAATCATTCAGTGAAGATATAGCTTTGCTGCCTCAGTTGAAAGGATGTTCCTGGTAAACCTTACAAACTGAAACTTTAAGTTGAACTTTTCTTATATACTTGTACTGTACTCTGGGCCAATCTGTAGTTTCACTCCAGTAATGATGATATCCCACTCAGCAACTGCACCCTACCCCTGTCCATTGATGCCCTTGGAGAAGAACATACACACTGTGTTAGTAACATTCAGCTGTAAACAACAGTTGTTCAGCCAGAATGTACCATCCATAATAATACATGAGTAAAAACAACTGCAGACCTACCAGCATGTATGCATTGTGACCTCTGAATGCTTGTATGATTTGTTGTTCTAAACTATGTATATTTGGATCTCACATTTTGTCAATTTGTCAATGACATTGAGTCAATTTTTTACTCAAATTGGCAGGTCTGCAAACTGTATCATCCACATGCATGATCTCATCTACACACAGAAGGTATGTCATTACTGTATATGCTGAAGAGGATTGGGCCCAATATACAGCCCTGGTGAACATCAGTTGACAGAGTTTATCAACTTAGGAGTGAGATGAGAAGTAGTATTTGATGAGGCTGAAGAACTCACTGAACATGACATCCACAACCCCACCCTTGTCCATCAATGCCTTGACTCATTGACTGATTCCAAATTGCTTTGGGTGTAAATGGTAGGAGCTATCGTTGGGGTGGTTAATGGCTTGTTAATGTTTGTTTTTCACATACCTTGGATAGTATCGGCAATATATTGGTGGACTGTAGTTGGATGCCATGAGAAGGATCACCACCTTTGAATAAAGACAGTAAAACAGCAGGGTTCTATGGGTTGGAAAAATATTTTTCAGCATGAATGTGTCCATACTATAGATATCCTTAGCCCTTGGACTGCTGTCTCACTATTGTTGACAGTAGGAAGTGCATTACTTTCCTGAACTGTGACATTTTGGCCTATGGTAGTCTAATTAAACAGAATATTGACTGAAGGTTGGTGCCATATCAGCCAGACAGTGTAGAGTTGTACCATTGACCTTGAATTTAAATTGGCTTAGTTGCTGTATTCTTTTTGGCCATTTTTTTAAAAATCTGATTCCATATAAGTTGTGAATCACTTGTTAGTTTTCTTGATATGAGCTCCATGACAGCCCTATTATCATATTGTGTGATTGGGTAATGCTTTGGGGTCTATTAATGAATATAAGGTCAGTCTGAGTATGGCTGCTGTTTGTTATTCTTAACCATTTGAGCCCAATTAGAAGTATTAGTAATATGCTTGACCTTCTTTCTTGATGACCTGTCTTCCTAGTTTTAGGTCAGCTATTACAATTGCATAATTCTTGAAATCACATTGACATACAAGTTTCTCAAATTTGTAATAAAAGCTGATTTTTAATGATAAATGATATCAGTGTTAAGGACATCTGAGGTGATAGGATCATATTTATGCCTACACATTGTAGGTCATTTGGATCTAGTTACCTGTAAGTAACTGGATATTATTAGGGATGGGAATCGAGAACCGGTTCTGTGTGTTTCAATTCCATGGAATCGTTTGGCAGTTTATCTAACGATTCACTTAGTGATTGAATGTACGTCATGTAATTTAAGCAAGTTACAAACGCTTGATTCCATTAAGCAAAACTAATTACGTGATGACGTTATGCCAGTTTAGCACATCATAAACAACAACAATGGCGCCCACCAGATTCAAATGCTCCAAAGTTTGGCTTCACTTTATGAAAACAGATGGCAACAAGGCGACTTGCAGTTATTGCAAAATGGATATAACCATGTCGGGAGGGAACACGACAAATATGCACAAACATTTGCGCACACAACATGGAATAACATTCAAGGAGTGTGGTGTTTTTGACACTTTGGAGTGATCCATCTCAACCCAGCAGCAGCTGCAGTAGCCAAGCTATCACCTCTACGGTTACAAAAGGCAACTCTGGTAAGTAGCTATCTCACTGCCCATGTGCTTATTTGTAAAACATGCTATAACATTAGCGTTGATAAGATAAATATCTAAAATATAAGATATATATAAGATAAATTAGAATTGATGAGATTCTATAAAGAATCAAATCATTAAGCAGTATTGATAATGGAATCGGAATCGTAAAAATCTTATCAATTCCCATCCCTAGATAATATAGACAAAATGAAACTACTCTTGAATGTTAGACTTTGAATAATTGGTTTATCGTGGCCTTTTTTTCGATGAGATTGTAAACAAGGAGATGTTTCACTCAACTATATTTTTACAGAAATCATTCTTGGCATGAGATTTGGGAGAAAATTGATGTTTCCACTTTTTTTCTTTATTGCTAAAAGGACTGATGGTGAACTTAATGTGACACCCATCACTTGTTGAAAGTCCATTGAGCCTTGCCAGACCACAACATTACATACTGTTTTCCCTCGTACAACGCCTTGTGACTCCTCATCACTGTCCATTTGTATCGGTTTTACATTCAAACTTAATTGTCCCTGAGGACAGATTTGGTTTGTTAAACTACACATAACAAAAGACATTTGTCCTCTCTGGACTTAATCACACAATGCTATCGATTTGTTTTCCTGTTGCCTCAATATCCTTTCTAATTCCTGTCATTCTACATTCTCTCATCTATTCTTTTTCACCTATGTTTAGTTGTAATTGTTAATTCCCTCCTTTAAACCCCTTCATCCCTCTTGATTCCACGTTTGAAATTACATATTTCATGAAGGCCTCCTAGAACAATGCGTTGTTCCCTTTAAGAGTTTTGTCTACATACAGGAGGGAAGTTAGAAGATCTGTTTTGACATAATCTTTGAATGCCTGAACATTCATTAAATCTTCTCTCCCTCCGTCCTCCGCGTCTCTCCTGCTTCATCTTCATACCTTCATCCTCGCTCTGTTTGATGAGCGAAGCCATTATAAGTGTGAGCCGAGCCGGAGGCCCATTTGTTCAGATTATGGGCTCATTGTCGAGGGATACGGGGAGCAGATGGGCTTTTTGGTTTGGCTATCTGGCCGAGTCTGTACGGACCGGCCGGCTCTGTCAGTCGGCTGTGATGATGATTAAAGGAGCTCCTTCGAACACCTCATTCCTTCCTGAATCTCCCTACACACAACCTTCCCTGCTCCATTTTCTTTAAAGGGCAATAAGTAAGATGTTTGCGGCCTCAAAGCACCAAACGACTATAATATATTGATGGGTGGCCCTGCTAAAACACACACCTGCCTGCATTTTAAGGACATTTTTAAAGCCCTGATGTTTTATCATTAAAAGAGATTTGCATTGGGATTATATAGAGGATGATAGACTCCAATAAAGGTTAATAAAGGTCAATCGAGTTTATTACTTCCTTTATGAGCTTTTCATAATCTTATGTCATCTCCTCCTGATGAGAAGACCCTCTCCTTCCCCCACCATCTTTCTATTTTCTTCCCTCCTTACCACTGGTTATCACAGTCTATTCTCCACTCTCCCATGTACTCTTCAAATCTCTCCAGAACCCCTAGGAACACTCTTGACAGCATTTTCATCCAGTCTCCCTGAACCCAGAGTGTTCGGAACTTGTTGAATGTGATACCGCGGGGTAGACTGCAAGTTTTCCTGAAGACTTAGTCCGACAGGAAAACAAAGTAGTAAATTTTCCATCTTCACGAGTCATTGAATCTGTTAACTGAGTCGTAAACTCCGAAGCACCAGCAGGGTGAGATCATTTCACTAATGCATGCAAATCGGTTGAGTTCAGAGTTTCTCGCTGCCCACATTTCCCTCAAAGAACTTCCTAGAGGAAATTCTGTCTCATAAAGTGCAGTCCCCTGCCTGCGTGTTTGCTCTGTGATCTGAGGAGTGTTTCACAGTTGGAAATCTGCCCCAGACGTTTCTAAGGCTTTGTTTTTACTGCCGTGATTGGAAAAGTTGCAGATAAATATAGTATAAACTAATTGATTATCAAAATATTTGTTTATTATTGTAATATTTGGCAAATTAATCATCTAATCATTGCAGTCATGATTGCTGAAAGCAATGATCTTTGTTTGTTTTCAAATCCTGCTATTGGAATTGAATTTTTCTATTGGCAAAATAAATAAATAAAGGGCATAATGTGGTAATGTGGACATGCTATATTCCATTTATTCACCTAATCAGGGATGGTAGAATCTCTCTCTCTAACTCAGCTTAGCAAGCAGGTACTTTGCTATTTCTGGTGGTTCTGAATGCATTTTTTGACTTTGAGACAATATTACATATTTACATATTTTAGTCTTTGTAGCTGCTGCTGCAAATGAGTCATTTATAGATGAGGAAGGGTTGTTTCATGGAGGAAGGGCTGTTTCATGAAAGCAGCAACACTTTGATGTGTGTCTCTGCATCAGGTTACAACATGGTCCCATTTTGTACCGTTAACATATTTTTTTCAAAAGAAAAGCAACAATTCGATCCCATGTACTTCATTTAACTTAATTATTCAAGCAGTCCCTTTTCTACATGGATGTGCATGATTTGAATGACACAACAAATGTGGGCTGCACTTATTCACTACACTATATTCATGGTAAGGAAGTAAATTGACATGATCTCAGCATTAAGAATATAACAACATCCTTATGTGTCATATTCATGGAATAATCCTCCAGGTCCACAGAAAGCATAGAAACAAGAATGTTAGTTAAAGAAAAGGTCATGAGCTCATTCAAATTAAAAGGTTTGTTCCTGTTGGAGAATCAATGTACTCACCACATTTAAAAGTGACCTGCCCTTTAGATTATGAGTTTCAAGGGTGACAGTCCTGCCTGAGGGTTACACTTGATGAAAGGTCAGCGGTCGCTGAAATCACTAGGATTCACTGTCAAGAGACCACCAATGCTCACAGCTCATTTTTACATAAATACTGTAGTTGTTGAGAATATTGTCCTTCTGTTAGAGTTTATTAAACCATATTGCTCTTAATGATTTGCACACAGGAGAGGAGAGGGTGGAGATATTAGAAGTGAGGGAGAAAATCTGATGTATCAATACCATTAGGGCTGTAACTAATGACTATTTTAATAGTTGATCGTCATTAGTTGTTTGCTTCATAAAATGGTGTAAAATGAAATGAATGAAATGATAAATTAAATAAGACTAAAGAAACCAAGAAAGCATCTGATTAGAGGAGCTGGCACCAGAGCATTTGGTCATTTTCTTCTTAAAGATTACTCAAATCGATTATCAAAATAGTCAATTAATTTATTTGGCACCTAATCAATTCAGCAACTAATTATTGCAACTCTAGGAATACTACTAGGAATGTAAGAATTACATTTTTAATTTGGGGGAACATTATTAGGACACACATAAGCAACTTGTCATGTAAATAAAAAAACATTTTTAAAATCCAGTTTTAAGAATCATTCATCAGGTCTCTCAAAATGCACATTATGTGTTTATGTTGGTTTCTTATTATTTAAAAGTCAGTATGTATCTTTTTTTTAAATTTTTTATACCAAAATCAATATTTTCTACAATTTTATTGACATAAAATGTCAAATGGTGTGTTCATAGCATGTGTTTTTAATTTTTTAAAAACCCCTTATGAGAGAGTTTAACAATCTGGTATCAAGTTTTTAGGGTTACACCACATGGTAGTTTTGTCATGACCCACATATTAAGTGTTTGCAAGCAAGCAGAATAACTGAGCAATCAGGCCAGGAGCAGAAAAAAGAAGAAGCAGCTACACACACATATGCATGCACGCTCCGGCATTGATTTCTGTACTAAGGGTATCAATATGGCCGCCACAGTGCATGGCTCCACTAAGCGTGATGCAGCATCTCAGTCACATCAAAGCTGCACGGCGGCTGGCTGCATGGATGGACAGCCGGCGCTGCAATGTGCTCTGGGAAACAGTGTTTTTCATCAACACCCAATCAGAGGCAGCTGTCAGGTGGAACAGAAAGCCATCCTGGGAAGAAACGTTGATAAAGACATTGACACAGAGTTGTGTGTGTGTGTAGATGGTAAACAAACACACACACACACACACACACACACACACACACACACACACACACACACACACAGAGCGAACACTCACTTTTTTCTCCTTTCCTTCTCTGCCCCGTCTGAAACACTCACCTTCGCAGTGACCCATACACTGTGGCATGCGTGACTGCATACTCAAACATCACACACACACACACACACACACACACACACACACACACACACACACACACACACACACACACACACACACACACACACACACACACACACACACTCACACACCTTCAGTTGCCATCAGTGGTTCCAGATATCCAGCAGAGTTGTTAAAAGATTCTTTCTCCTTATGTTTGGCTGCTTTTGATGTCACAAATAAAAGAGTTGAAGACTATCTGATGCAGCTTTTTGGTCTAAGTTTCTCAGTAGGTGTGCAAGTTTTCTAAAACTATTTGATCACGTCAGGGTTTAAAGGGGATAGGAACACACTCTTCCAGCTATATTTATACTGCAGCTCTCCTGGAGTATATTTCGTGATTTCCACTTTATATATATATATATATATATATATATATATATATATATATATATATATATATATATATATATATATATATATATATACATTATATATACATTATATATAGTATATTCATTTTTTAGTTAATTTTTTCCTCATTAATGTACACACAACACAGAGCATTTATCCTTTATCTCTGGAACCTTTTCTCTCATATATTTGTAAGTGGGTTTGAGTACCTTCAAACTTGAAACTCTGGATTCATAAAAAAATGTATTTTGAGTGGAGAGAAATATGAGTTAAAGACAGTGAAGCATCGTCAGAATGGTGAGAAATAGATAAAAATCAACATATGCATTGTTTTTTTGAGTCTATTCACACAATATTAAATTTATTTTCAGGACAATTTGATAAACCGTTTCCATTGTGATGCTGAATATATCCTGGGAGGAGGAGGCAATACAAAGATAAAATAACAGCAGCTGTATTGTTCAGTAAAATGGTATCAGATAAACTTTGTCTGTTGCGCCGCTGATCAAACAGAGCAGAAAACTGAACGTGAACAGTCAATTTCTTCCCACACCAGCGATGTGGAAACAGCAGTATCTTATACTTTCGTCCTGCTGCTGCTGCAGACTGTGACTGAACCGGGCCGCTGCTCCGCTGTTGACATTTAATAAATCTTTCATCATTGACAGGGCTGATGAACGAGAGCTCTTGTGATTACTGAGATCTCTCTGCTGGAGCATAACCACCTGAGAAGAAGGAGATGAATTAAAATGGGAAATGTTGAATGGGAGTTACGGGGAGGAAGAGAACAGAAAGAGCAGAGTGTATTAGAGAGAGAGGTGGAAAGGTGAGAAGAGCTTCAGGCGGTGTAACAAAAAGGCTCTGCCGCCCGAGGCGAGTCAGTGTTAGGATGGCGTCTCCACCACCGCGTCCAAGGTTTTGCATAATGTGCACTCAGATGAACATGTGTTTGAATGGTTCTCTTCACCCTCATCTTCATGAGCTGCACATGAACAAAAACAGATGATGATTTAAAGGGCCGGTCAACAAAAAAAGTGCTATTAGTGCATGAAAACAGTTGTTCAATGTCTTCGGCTCTGTAGGAGAAGGAAAAACAAGCCCTGATGATGTCATGATGACAGTGGCGAGACCAGAATTAATGTGAGAAATTGAAATCAGGTTCATCTACAATTGTCTGCATACTGAGGCTCTTGATTATATGTTTGATGAGTCTGAAAAACATTGTCATTTTATTGATCTTGTTATTTGTTTTTAATGTATTAAGATGACTTGTAATATTGTGAAATTGTCATGTGTACTTTTGGGATAATTTTCTTTGTAAACAAATAAAATCTTTCCGGTAACTTATGACCATGAACATCCAACAGGTTTTATTTTTGTGACTAAAGAAATGTCCTTGGTAACTTTGACCCAAAGTATTCTGTGATAAACAGTAGAATATGTTTCATCTGATTATTTCTTATAGTCAAAATAATCCAGAAATTGTGCTTTTCAAAACTTGAATACAAGATATATCAGTTCAGAGCAATGAGACATCAATAACAAATAGAAGTTCTTTTAACCTTTAATGTCCACAAGAAGTTTGATAAAGAAATCTAACACATATGTATGATTACAGTTTTTATGATGAGTCTTAATGGAAAAGTCAGATTTGACCAGGAACATTGAGTAACATGAAATAAACACAACATGAGGGTTAAGGGGAATCTCATTTTAGTACATAAGCTTGTCAGCTTGCTGTCTAGCTAGAGCTGCTGGATGAGGCTGTGACCGCCTGTGAGAGTTTTGGTAAGGCGGAGGCCATGGATGTAATGTAGAACTGGATAACAGATTGAAAAATGGCACCGTTCATTTCAATGGAAGTTGCTCATGTCTATGCAGCAAAAAAGTTCCTGACTTCCAGGTATATTTCTGGGTTATGTGACCCATAGAGACTGATCAGTAGTCACCTGCCATGATGCTCTGGGGCCTCCCATCATGCCCCAGGGAGATGAGAACATGTAAATTGCAAAAAAAAAAAAAAAAAAAAAAAAAAAAACACATTAAAACACATTTTCTGGCCGAAAAGTTTTTTGACAGATAAAATATCTGTGACTTAAAAATCTAGAATAGAAAGATTAGTAATTAACAGGGTTATAGCTGGGGGTGTCCTGTCAACACTTTTACAGGCTTCTCTTTTACTATTGATGTCTCTTTTACTATTGATAGGAAAAAATAACAACTAGAAAATTCTGCATGCTGCTGAGACAACATCAATAACACTAGGAAAAGATGCTAATAAATGCTAAGTTTAAGAAAGAAAAAGTCACTAAGATGATTAAATTTCCAGATGAACTCGTCTTGAAACATCATAATGAAACATAGAAAAACGCTCCAGTGGTGATGGTTTATATTTTAAGATGGACTCCCTCATTTCACTGCCACTCAAAACGAAACGCCGCCCCAGACAGATCATACAATTATCATGCAGAAGTTCAGCATCCAGGGGCAACACAGTGGCACAGGGGTTAGTGCTGTTGTCTCACAGCAAGAAGGTCGCAGGTTCAAAACCTCCTTTGTCCTGGGTCTGGGACCTTTCTGTGTGGAGTTTGCATGTTCTCCCCGTGTGTACTCTGGCTTCCTCCCACAGTCCAAAAACATGCTGAGGTTAATTGTCCATAGAGTGTGTGAGTGAATGGTGTGTGTGGGGTGTATCCCTGCTTCTCACCTGTAATGTGCTGGGATTGGCTCCAGCAGATCCCTGTGACCCTAATGAGGAATGAGCGGATATAGAGATGAATGAAGTTCAGCTTCCAGTCCCACCATAGCCACGCCCATTCTTGCCACACCTCGACCAGACCCAGGATTTATCCAATGAGTGTTTAGTTTCAGTTCCACTCAATGCTTCCACATTCAAGTCTATTTATTCAACCTGTTTAATGCAGACGCTGAATGAATGAATGAGAAGAAAGTCACATCAGTGACTTGTGAAAAGTAGCTGATTCTAAATTAAACATGATTTAGTCAAAGACTAAACACTATAATAAATATTTGACCACTTCTATTCTGATATTTTAGGGGAAGCTGAGCTTCCCTTGCTGTCTTAAAGCAATCACCACTACATGATGATGTCACTATGGTTACCTTGGGCTGTTATAAAACATCTGGAGGAGATGTGTTCATTTACTAGACAGGGGAGGTCTTATATTAAGGATAAGTTCATACAGGCCGATAGACTTTTGTGGAAAAAGGAACAAAAAAAACAGCCTTTATTTATTTGAATGAGGTAACTCTGGTAGCAAAGTAAAAATAAAACACTTTGTGTCACTCCAAAGTGACTTATACTGCTGGAAATAAAAAAAAAAAAACACTCTTTCCCATAAGACTACTTTGTCACTCATTTGCATTTGTGAAACACACAATCCACAAATATGTCAAGTCAAGTTGCTAAAGAAATGTTTGATCTGTTTAAATTTTGCAATTTTGAGTGATGATGAAATCCTACTCCGTAATGTAAAATGATGTAAATAAATTAATGATAAACAAGCAAATCAAAAAAGCATCAGTATCTGTCAAGTTGGTTTCACAGTGTATTATTAATTATTCTCACAGTGGAATATACTGGAATATACTGTGTATACACTTTTTGCTAAAATATCTTATTTCAAACATATTTTTTCTATCAATTATATATCAATTGATATATAATTAATATATGAATAGAGCAAAATGCATAATGAATTTTGTTGGTTTGTTTGGAACTGTTTTGAATGGAGCATTTGTCTGCAGCATTTTCTGCAATTATGCTGGTGTACGTCCACATCTGTGCCGTTTACCTCGATGTGTCGCTGGATAAAAGGATTTGCAGCTGTGATAATTTTCCAGAGTTTTTTTTTTTTTTTTTTTTTTAACCGAGGAGCTTTTTGGGCTCAATCAAACACGATTTCCTGGATTGTTTGACCCTTAAGGATTGAAGGCCAGACTGTGTTTGAAATCAACTAGTTCCTACAAAAAATGGAAAATGCAACATAATGAACACTAGCTATGCCAATCTAGTCCAGTCTTTGTTTTCCATGTAATTACTACCCACTCCTCTTCATGAACCACCCAAGTAAAATAAAATGCAGCCATTTTATTCCTCAAAGGCTAATACCCAAGCTTTCTGAAATACAGTGTTTCAAAAGAACCACTGACTACTAATGGAATTAATGGGAATAACCTTTGTTTAACTGCCAAAAATGTTGCCCAAGGTTAAGAAAAAACTCTGAATGACCAAAATGACCCCAGACTGTTTAATGCTACCTGCAACCCTGTCACAGTTGTCATCTTATCCTATTTGTAACAACTAAATAAGTCTAAAGTTATTTCTGTAGCTCTTGTAGTGTGGTTAAACCACAATGTTTTTTTATGTATTAAAAAAATATAAAATATATTTTAATATTCCACCCTCTACTCTTCTAACCTCTTCTAACCATTTTGTTTTAAATTGAAACAAGCAAAGCTCGTGTAACAAGCAACATCTCAATTATTTTCCCATTGCTCTTCTAATCTGTGAAATGATTTATGCAACCCTCCTGAGAAAATAAATTCATCTTGTTTTCAAGATTAATGAATTTCTGAGCTGCTTCACGTAAAAGCGCTTTGGGATAAAGAGGTGAAGAGGCACTCGGGGAAATGAAATACAGCAAAAGTAGCGGGAGGAAGGAGAATTGAACTGTCTTTTCTGTGTGATCCACTCCTGCTGCCGACTTTATGTCCACACATAACTGCAGTGTCTGGTCCAATTCCAGCTGGCGACCTTTGTTGCGTGTCGTAGCCCCATATCTCTCCCTTGGTTTCCCGCCTGCCTCCATACCGTCTGCTATCAAATAAAAAGCAAAATTGGTTCAGTCAATGGCAGTGAAGAACATGAATTTTCGTAACCTGGATTTAAAGGTCTAAAAAAAAGGTCTAATATGCTCTGGAAGTTTGTTGCAATTCTGTGATCTGTGATGTGTTCATGCTTCTTGCATTAAAGGGCTCTATTATGAAAACAATACATTTCTTTGGGCCTATGTGCGAATATTTAGGTCTGATGTTCCTGCTAACACACAAACTGTGAAATAAAACTACTCACTCATTCTGTTGTGGTTTGGCCTCTTTTGTAGTGCTGCAGAAACCTGGCTCTGACAAACCCGGGGTTTCTGACCAACCCTGGATCTCTGACCAACCCTGGATCTCTGAGGGGCGGGGCATTTCCAACAGCTTTAGGCCAATCACAACAGAGTGGACATTTCGTTAGGGGATGGAGGGGCCAAACAGGGTTTTCACAGCTGCTACAGGTCTAATTATGTGCCTTTCTTTATAAATACATCAAACAATGAAAATATTAAACTGGCAAAATCCATTTAAGTTAGCTAAATTGGCAAGATTGGCAGAAATGGCAGATTACAATAACTAGTGCCATGCCGTCCCAGGTGGGCCAATCACTTGTCCCTGAGGTGTGCTGCTTGTTGTGGAGAACAGTGTTCTAAAGAAGCCCTCATTCAGTCAACTTCACATTTGACATCCCCCTTCTGGGGTCTTTAGTAATAAATACATGCCGAGAATGAAGTGGATTGGATGAATTCTTCTTGATTCGTAATAGTAAAATACAAGCATCTATTTTTTGGCTGGAGCTATGATGAAAAAAAAAACATCAGGATAAATTGTTTAAGGGAAAAAAATCAATATAAATGCAAATGGAAAGATTTGTCTGAAGCCACATAAAATGTTGGAGACTTTTTGTTATACCACTAAATTATGCTAAATGTAGCATTGAACTTACTCAAGTTCACAGCAATGAACCCACCGAGTGTGAACTAAATGGACAGATGGTTCTCGGGATACGCAAGGCAAATACACAAAGACAGAGGTTGCTGCATTACAGATTGAATGAGTTGATAGAAGCTACATATAACTCCAAACAAGCTGGAAAAGTATACCATAAAGAGAACAATACTCACACAAAGTCATCCACTATTGCTGTTATTGTTGTGTTCTTCCTCTTCTTCCACCAATGAAAGGCCCTGCTGCTACCACCATGTGGTGGCAGCAATACAACAGCATTTCTTGGGTCATAAATCAAATATTAGTCTCTTAATCCTGCCAGGACCTCAATCAATCTGACTTCTGCGGTAGAATGCAGGTGGAAATTCAGAAGATGTTTAGCTATAAATCTTGGATTGAACCAGCATTTCTGAGTATGTTTTTGTTTTTCAGAGACATTAAGGATGTAGCATGAATCGACCTCAGCACTAGTCCCCAGCTGCAACCCTTAGAAGTTCAGAAGCGATTGATGATCATCAAATTGACTTGCAGGTGAACTTGTGCCGGCCTGCCCGAGCGCTCATTTTCCATCTCGTCCTTAAACTGCTGTGCACATTTAAATAATTAATCTACTGATTTACTGCATTTGGCTGTTTTGAGCCAATCCCGGCCGCGCTCCACTCCATCTCTCGGCCTCTGTGATTTGCTTTTAATTACAAAATAAATGGATGGATGCCTCTCCGTCAATTGAACCCCATTGTCAAAATGGTCCCCGGTCCCCCCTCGTTGGGCTAAACTCTCCAAGAGGATTAAACTGGTCTGAAAGCCACTTAGAGAGCCTCATTTTGCTTCATACATATTTAAGGCTGCACAAGGCAAGACAAAACGTTGTTAGACAACGGCTCATTGGTTCTCAGCTCATTAGCTCTCAGTTTGTTGTCTCCACAGGAAGCAATAGCAGGAACTTTTTTTTTTTTTTTTTTTTTTTTAATTGAAGGTTTTTGACATATGAATACTCAGTAAGTTACAGAAAACTTTTTATATACTTAGAATTTTGAATTGTATTGTTTCAACCTTACATCATTGCCTCATACATATTCTGATACTACCAATACTCCACACTGTTAAATACCAGTAATAATGCCTCTGCCTTTTTTGAGGTGCAATAGCATGAAATACACACACACACACACACACACACACACACACACACACACACACACACACACACACATATATATACATGTATATATTCGAATCCCGTTCAGCACACAATACACAACATGTGGATCTTTGATGAACTCAGGCCTACCTCAATAATATGAGTGAACAAACAGAGTCACACCAGCTTGGGCGCTGCCCGGGTCAAAAGGGTCCGGGTCAGGTGCTAGGGAACCAGGTCAACCTGAAGAAGTGCGCTACTGCAACAAGACACAGTTGGACGAGGTTGCAAACCAAGGGATTGTTGGAATGATATCCCCTTAATTAAAAACAATCAAAAATCTGTATCCGCTGTCTTATATCAATATATATGTTGTAGCTATATTGCCTGTACCTACATTTTTGTATTAAAAGTAAGCATAAAATGTTCCCCAAATAGCTAAATGAAAATAATCAATAATTGTCATACAATATATTGATCAATATAAACATTTTTTATTGATAGACTATATCACCCAGCCTTCATTTCTTTATCATAACTGTGCCATAAGATCACAAATGGCAGGTTTCAGTTGGGTAGTTTTTGTGTTTGTAGTCTCATTTGTTTAGTTTAGTGACGATAGGAGACATCACCTCCTTAATCATTGGTAGCAACAACAGGTGCACCATTAGGTAAACCAAGCAGTGTGAGTCACTGGGCTCTGTCAAGTGGAGGTAGGAAGGATCAAACCACTCTGTGTCATTGTAGCTCAGCCGCTGGTAAACTGAGTAGATGGTAGTTTCCTGTCAGTTGAGGCTGTGAAGGTCAGGTGTAATGAGCAGGGAAGGAAGTTGGAGCCATTTAACTGTCAGGCTGCATATTTTATTTCTCTCGCTTCAGCTTAGGTTATTTTTTTGAATTTCCGGCATTTCTGTTTTTGCTTCGGTTTCATTAATATATTTTATTACATAAAATGCTCTTGCCCCCCAATATCCCTATTAAGGATATTCCAGTGCCAAATAACATCTGCCATGTTTTTTTATGAGATGCTGCAGTACAGTGAATTAGACTACTCCTCCACAAAGTAACAGAAAAAACTCACAAGAAAGACTTGAAATCTTCAATTGTAACAATTAACTCACTGTATCAATAACTTCTATAATCATACTAAAATGATTTTAAAGAATAATTAACTTTCACAAATCTTATCTTTGTTAGTCACTTCACTATTTAATGGATAATAAGATGTTTTGCTTGGTGTAGTTGCTGAATGTAGTAGATTTTAAAAGGGTGTTATGATCATTACTGTAGCCTAATATCATATATCGTCTTAACTATTATGTTAGCTTCAGCAACTATTTTGATATTCAATGAATCAATTTGAGTCATTTTAAGGTGAAAATGTCAGCCCTCTGGTTCCAGCTTCTCTTCTCTGATTATTTTGTGGTTCTTTAGTGTCTATATTAGTAAACTGATGATCTTTGAGTTGAAGACTGTTGGTCCTGACTGTGCAGGACCTCTTCTTTATTATCACAAGCCACTTCTTGCTAGCTTTGAAGTTTTGAATGAAGTTCTGTTTGAAATATTTGACTATATTATAAATATGCACATATATATACCCTCTACAGTTTCAAAGTCAGTTTTTATGATTGGGTGTGATTTTTTTTTTATTTCAGCCAGGAGACACATCAGTCAAAATCAAGTATTTAAGCTTCTCCACAAGCTCAGATTTAGTCTCCACCAACTATTGGGAGATCTGTTGTGTTGGTTTATTTTTAATGGGCTAAAAAAACAAAGTAGAAATACTCCTTCAAAATAAATTCCAGTTACATAATTGTATCTTGTATGCATGTGTGTGTCTACTTTTGTTTTTAGCTTTAATAATCTCAGTGATTTTTTTTTTTTTTTTTTTTTTTATGTGAGTAATTGAAGACACGCTGTCTATATTATTGTCATCAATTAATAATTGGTTCAGCAGGCCTGTGTGTGTGTATGTTTGAAGTCATATTGTGCAGACACCTGCTGGCTCCATATGCTGTCCACTAATGTCCTCCCTCACTTCCTCTTTGATGTCTGTGTAAAGATGTTTTCTAATTGGCCGCTGATGGTGGCGTTGCATGAAGAAAGGCGAGGTCACGGGGTTTATTCCTCTGTGATAACACGGAGCTCTTTGATACCACCTGCAGCCAAATATCTCTGCCATCTTTTTTTTTCTATGGAGGCAGCCAACCTGCTGACATGTCCTCCTCATACATGGACGTCCACGTGTATCACATTAATCAAAGTGCCCAGCACTACACTTCAGACAGCCAAGAGCATGCTGCTGCTCCTTTTTTTTTTCTTTTGTTAATTAAAAATCCTCCTAAAGTTAATTCATGCAGGTAGAACTTGGCAAATGATGCAAGACCAGACATTTCTCTCCAGTTGACATTAGTTAGAGGGTCATCTGTGACTTTCATGAGGAGTTTAATTCAAATTCTGATGTTTAATTGGGCTGCAATAAAGTGGGTGGAGATATGTTTTTAGCATGATACAGATTAAAGAAAAAAATGACAAAAAAGTTGATTGTATGAACTTTGTAAATGCCCCTAAGTACAGTATGGGTATATCAAACATTTTTTAATTGTTTTACAGAAAAGAGAATCATCTTTTCAATGAAAATAACTGAAGTGCAAAGGACAGATTTGAATCTTATCAAAAAAAAAATAATAATAATTTTGTGAAAAACTGAGTAAACACTGGTAGGAAGCTTGGTGTGTAATAATATCCTTCTCAATCAGCTCTACCACGTGATGGTTCCTATTTCATTCATTTGTACTTGCTTTGAAAGGCTTAAAAATTAGTGTTGTGCTCCTGTTTGTGGTGGAGGGTTATTAAAGATGTAATGTGGTCTTCAGAACAAATCTAGTCCAGTTTCAAAATTCGGTTAGCAAGTCATTTATAAATTTCACAATAACATATTGAAAAATAAGATTAAAACATGAGTTTCCTGTTGCTATTTGTCTTTGTGAAATGGAAACTCTGAGTGTCTGGTTCCAGAACAGTTGATCTGAATTAGTTCAATCAACTGATGAGTTTGTTTACCTTGAGTTACACATGTACACAAAAAGCCATCATCAATGGGAAACCATGGCAACAGACATGACTGCAGAAAAAAAGATTGAGTTATTTGAACTGTAACACTGCTGCAGCAGCAAAGGACAGAGAGACAACTTGAGATAAAACTGCTATAAGTTAGAATGGACTAGTCCAGTGAGCAGTAAGTTCATAGACTATAGTAGGAATATGATTAAGAATAAAATCTAACAGGAGAAGTTGGAAGCAACTAAAATGAAATATAAAAACATAATCTAATATTTTGCTAGGCTTAGATTACAACTCATTTTTATTTAACTGACATAGGCTCTTAAACAAGTAAATATTCAAGATGAAGTAAATATTGATTATGTGCACTGTAAAAACTAACATTGAAATTAATTAGAAATGATTAGTGACCCAAGCTCAAAATGCATAGAAAACTACTGGGGATTTGCTGTTGGTTTTGTGAAGTGAGAAAAAACAAGATAACTTGTTTACTGTTCCAGGTATAATGTATAATGTTCAAATGCACAAAACACTTTGTATATTGATATAGTGATACTGATTTGTTAATTAGCATTACCATTAGGTAATTTTATTGTTTCCTGTTGTTGTTGTTGTTAATTAAATTAGCATGTGTCTTTTAATGTCTCTTGTTGAACTCTTTTCAAGAAAATTAAAGTTAAACTTATCTGAAAAGATGGATGAATAAAACACAATTCATGAATATTAAGTTAAATGTACAAAAAAGAAATAGTAAGAAAGAGTACTGCAAACTCAAAATAAATAAGTTACTCTGATCTAATTTATCTAAATCAACAGAAATTACTGAGGCAACGACTTTGTGTATTTTTTTTAAATTAAAGTCAACACATTATTTTTTACAGTGTGGTTATTTAAAATAATAATTTAAACCCCTAACAAACAAAATGTTGGTGTAACTTGTCTCCACACAGTAACATTTTATATAATGTTTACATATTTTATTTTATACGTATTAAATTAATTTGAATTGTGATGATGTGACACTCAATAATGTATTCATTTAAAAAACTCAGGCAACAGAGAGAAGGCAGAAGCCTGAAAAACAGGCCTATATAGCAGTTTTGTCACTGCCCCCCCCCCCCCCCCCCTTATATTGGGATTCTGTAAATATATATATATATATATATATATGAATATGAATATGAAAAAATAAAATGAGAGCTTGAAACATTCAGCGTTTCTTTTTTTTTTTTTTTAAAGTAGTTCTATTTTTCAAAGTTTCATCAAAAGACTCTGTGTTCAAGGTTCGCTTCACATCTTCAAGAAAAGCTCCCAGTCGATATCTTGATTGGTGTAGCAGCAGCTATTCCTGACTGATTCCACCTTGATTTTTTTGGACTGGACAAGGTAAAGATGAGATAAGAGTATGATGGTTGTTTGAAGGCATAAAAAAAGCAGGGACCTCGGAGTCCTCCTCGACCTGAATCCCCCGCTGACTGCTCCTTGAACACTAGGGTTGAGTTAGAATTGAAAAAGTAAGCTGGTTGATTTAAGCTGACCGTACAGCCAAAAAAGGTATTGCCCTTTTCTCCAGTTATAAATTAAAATGCCACATAAATTGACAAAAGAAAAAGAACCTTGCAGGCTACTTCCTGACTTTTTCCATCAGCAGCACAATCTCACCACCAGGACCTTTTCGTAGCTGTTCTGGAGCTTTCACATTGTATGATAAGGATTCCATCAGCACATTGAGTTTGCACAGTTGTCATGTAATTGTACACAGACTGGAATTTCCTTGACTGACCAGGATTTGATTTGGTTTATTTATTCATATCCAACAGGATATAAACAGGAGGGAAGGATGGATAGAAGTAACAAAGGAAGAATAAAGGGTATAAATGAGGGAGGAAAGATAGAAGGAAAAAGTGAGAGGCAAGAATAGAAGTAAATCAGGAAGCAGGGATGAGGGATAGAAGTAAAATAGGAAGGTAAGAAGCATATGAGGATGGAAGGAAAGAAGAAAGGGAAGGGAAAGATAGAATGGAAGAATGAGAAAGAAAAGGAGGGACAGAGGGAATCATTTTTGTCCCCTGAGTCTCAGGAGGATTAATCCATCATTTAAATTATTTCACAAAGTTTTTACAACCCAAATATCCCCCGTGTTGCATATCAATCAACTGTTTCATATTCATCTATCAGCCTAATTTTAAACTGTGTTTAAATCTCTGAACAGTACCACGTTTTAAATTTATCCCCAAAAACTGGTCTGTGAATTCACTCCTTTAATGAAATGTCCTCACTTGTCATTTTTTGTAAAAATAATATATATCCCTTTAAATTCATTCAGTCTCTTTTTCCAAATGTGTTAAGAATCTAGTTAATCTGCTATTATGTACTTCATATATATATATATATATATATATATATATATATATATATATATATATATATATATATATATATATATATATATATATATATATATATATATATATATATATATGTGTGTGTGTGTGTGTGTGTGTGTGTGTGTGTGTATGTGTGTATATATAGAAAGTATATAAGAATATATATAATAATGTATTAGAAAGTCTGCTTTAGTAACAAATATAAGTTGAGATTTGTTGACAATAACAACATCGGTAAAAATAAAGGACACAAATAAATGAATGGTATAGTTTAGTATTTTGGACATCTTGCCCATTTCCCCACATTCCTGGCATGTATCTGAATCACAGAGACCATTATGTCACTGATCCCTCCAGTATTGAGCTTTGTAGTGATTTCCCTCTGGCCAGATTTTCATTATAATTGAAGTCATTGTTACTCCTGTTTCATTCTCGCTTGTTATTATGACAACTGTTATACATCAGAAATCACTTCAAAACTGTGATACAACAAAAATAACTTGAAGAAAGGACAGGATGCTTTCTTAAAGAAAGTAAGAAAGCAGAACAGAACATAAAGGGAAAGAGAGCAATAGGAATTTTTAAAATTTAGAATATGGACACTAGTAATACATAATAAAAAAGTAAGTAAGTGTACAAATCTAGATGAATGAAAATGCTGTAGTTTGAGTGCAGCAGGAAACAAGCTGAAGTGAACTCTGAGTGTGATGATACGGTGGCTCTGCTGGCTCTCAGCTTGTATTTGCTGTGTTGTCTCCGATGTTTCCCTCCACTCTGATGACATGGCTTCACATACATGAAGTCCAAGAAAGGAAGGTTTTTCTGTTAAAATACCTTTAAATGGGCAATACAATGCATAGATTGCATTTTACTTATTCTCAATCTTCATATTTAACCCTCATATTGTGTTCCAGGTCTCTGAAAAGTGTTGTTAATTTGATGAGATTCACCAAAGATTCAATGACTTTGTCCACAAAGAGGATTTCAGCACACAAAATAAATTGGATTAATTTACATAGAATTATGTGTGTTTTATTCAACTATTGTTCACATTTGGTGTTTCCAGTCAAAAATGACTGGTCCTTAGAAATGAATGGGAGAGACCAGATTTATTGTAAAAAATTGAACTCAGGTACAGCTACATTTTTCAGATGAATACACACACACACACACATACAGGCCATAAATAACAAATATAAGTTCAAAACTTGTAATGTTAACAATAAATTATGTTAATAAAAATCTAACATAATAAGAGGTGATAATATATGTATTATTAGTTTTTATGATGAGTCGAGTCTTAATGGAACGGTCAGATTTGACCAAGAACACCACATTGATTAATATGAAATAAACACAACATGAGGGTTAATAGATTTTATCTCACATTCACTATCACCTGTTCAACTACTATTAAAGAGACAATACAACATATGAACTGCAATATCTCTGCCGAAAAGTGTTACCAGTTCATATATTTCATATATTTACAACTGATTTCTTTTCTTTTTTTTTAAATACTTTGAGTATTTGAATACTTTGTAGCTTTGAAACCAGCAGAACATTTACTTTTACACTTTTACTTGAGTTGATACTTCAACTTCTACAGAAGTATTTTAAACCCTTGGACCTGAGAAATGAATGTAAATTGTTAGCTCTGTCCATGGTACATGAACCTTATGTAAATAATGAGGAGTTTCAGGTTCTGAACACAATGAAGGTGAGATGATGATGACGTCAAACAGGAATAGAACACGGGAATGGAGGAAAACACTTTCATGCCTGACCTCTCTCTGCCTTCCTATCTCTTCTTATGATCCAGTAGCAGCCTGACAGACAGAGAAACGACCTTTAAAGGATTCATCTGTGGAGACATTTAACAGGACAATGTACACTCGCTGTGTTTTTGAAGTCATTTAATGTTAAAAACACAAAAATCGGAGTAGTTTAGCACCACTTTGGCTCGTTTATTTTATTTGGCTGCCAAAGTGGCTTCCTTCCCCAGAGGATGAAGAGATGAACATTCCCCTCGGCTTCTCTGAGAACACCGGAACAATGAGGAAAGAAGGACATTAGCTGTAAATCGGAGGTACTTCAGATATAATTTTCAAGCTAAAACCAGTATCTGAGCTTACTTGGCCAATAAATTATGGCTGTTTTGGCTTCGAGGAGAATGACCGGCAGCTCTTAACGTCCTGTGGCAGGCAAGCAAAATAAAAGCTTTTCAATTTTTCAGGAAACACTTTACACTTCATTGCATTCATAACACATTTTGAATTATTAAGCAAAGCAAAGCAGGAGAAGATATATAGAAGAAGAAGAAGATATATATATATATATATATATATATATATATATATATATATATATATATATATATACACACACTGTGGGATATGTGACGTTTTGTCTCAACTTCCTGATGTTTTTCTTTCATATTTATAAGCATTTGTGGCATATTTAACATTATGTGGCAACTGTATTTATTCTAATTCAGTCCCAGCCTTTCAGACTTCAGTATCTCTCTTATTATCGTGCCGTTTATCTTCCCTCTCCAGATAGATAATTAGATTTATTTGACTGTTTGACTTTGAACCGTAGAAGTAAATACAGGGCTGCAGTCACCCAGTCCTGACATGCAATTAAACTGTCTCTCAGCTTTACTTTTTTTTAATCTCTCTTTTCTTTTTCTTGCTTCGTGTCAACATTTTCCTCTATTCAACTCTGGCCTTCAACATATTTGTATGTGCATTTTTTGAAGTACTGTGTTGAAATAGCCCCCCCTCCTCCCCGTGTGTAGGGAGCTGCGCTGTGTGTGTACTTCAGGCTCTCCATTGTTGAATACAGGAAAATGGGGGGCAAGACAAATGCTTGGACATTTGTCTTCATTAAGTCCTGCTGCTGATTCTCTGTACATACATTCACCTGTAGGGATTTGCAGGGAGTCTCCTGTCCTGTCTGCAAACAAACCTGCACACAACCAATATTCACACAAGTCACACAAACACACAATATTGATATTTTTCCATTGATATTTAGTTATTTCTAAGTAACTAATACACTGATTATAGTTTGAAATGTACAACAGGAACAATTTCGTTTTGAAATTAGTCATTAATTGTGTGTAATGAGTCATTAATTACATTTTTTACATAACATTAACAACACTGGTTTATGTGCGTGACACCCATCATCATACAGTCATTTTGATGATCTGAGTGCAGCTAAATACCAAAGACTATCATATCAAGGACTGCAATGATTATCGGTTCATTAATCAATAAGTCATTCAACAAAAATATTAATAGTCAGTTATATTGATAATCAATTAATTATATTAGTCATTTTTTATGCAAAGATACCAAGTGATTTTCTTTGAGTTTTGAACTACAGTATGTGGGTCAAAAAAAGATAGGATGTCACCCTGTTGACTCATTTTATTGACCAAACCATTAACAGAATTTTGCAGCCCATGTTACAGGCCAAAATGCAGCATGTTCATTAGCATTTTGCAAGGAAGCACAGTTTTGGTCATCAAATATTGGTCAAATTCCACCAGATGGTGGTGCTAGATGAAAGGAGGAGACCCTGAATGTGCCAAACAAAACATAAAACCTACACCAATATACCTGTATTGTGTTATTTTGTCAATTAATTTTGTCTTCAGCCTTGCAGCACAATAATATCATCAAAAGAATTGCATATTGCGGGAAAAATTGAGATATTTTCATAGTTGTATTACTTCATTTTCTCCCTTTCAGCCTAATTTTCCATTTTCTTCTTCTATCTCCTTTGTACTCGGTGATCTTTTTTTTTTCTTCATGCACTATTCCCTCTAATATTGGAGCCATGAAGTTACAATCATAGTAATTACCGCTGGGTGCTACGGTATAACCATCTTGGACTGAGGGTTTTTTATTTCACAACCTGACAAAAGGAACATTACAGGTAAATCTTGACCACATTCATATTGGCATGTGTCATGTTTATTATGGAATACAGATAGTGCAATGTAATATCATAGTATCATATAATATATATAAATATTGAGGGGGATATCCCTTCCCTTTCCTCCCTCCCCCGAAAAATATACCTCAGCAGTCATGTATAATGCTTATTTATTCTATATGTATGTGTCTCTGAGTGTTGACAGGAGATGGTGGCCAGAAGAGGAATTAGTAGGCTACTTCCAGATGGCTTGTTCTGAGGGGAGGGGGAGTTTGAATATGCCCCAGATCTGCAGAAACAAGGATCACAGATATGGAACATCCTTATGTAGTATTGTATGTAACTGTCGCTAATGTGACAGATATTCCTTAGGAGTTGGTAGAAAGACAGAGCTGAAAGAAAGTGAAGAGTGTAGTGGCATCTTCCTGTAGGGTTGTGGGGAGTTATGTTGAGGTATCGATAAGTCAGACATTATCATTCCCACATACCATTCCCCCACATGAAAGAAAAGCATCACATTTTTTTGGGAAATAGGGTAACTAGGTAAATTGGGCTGCTTTTTTGGTATATCGCTTGGGACAGTAACACAATACCAAATATGACTTTTCCATGTATATGTATGTATAATCTACTGGTGATATGCTGATGTAAATCTGTGTGTCCTCTGCATAATTATGGTAATGTATTCTGTTTTATTCCATAATCTCAGCTAGTGGGATAATGTAAATGTTGAATAGTAGAGGACCCAGAATTGAACCTTGGGGGACCCCACTGGTTTATGGTTAAGTGTGTCCGATGGACACAAAGTAGTCTCTGTCTTTTAAGTAGGATACAAACCAGAAACCACCACTACACAAAGGCTAGTATCCAGTATTATGTAACAAGATAAGTTAAGCCCAGTTTATACTTTTGTGTATGCCATAGCTATGGCGTTGCTGCAGACCCCTACACTGTTGGCTGATGTAACCTCCTAAAAATACTAACTATACATTGCATCGATAAGAATCACAGGTCAGCTTAGCGACAATGTTACATCCGCAAATGGCTTCTTAAAGCATTTGCTCTTTTATATCAATGAGCTACAGGCAAAAAAGAATATGTGTTATTTAAGGGGAAAGTGTTCCTTTTTCTGTTGCCTGTGTTTCAACATTTGCAATAAAAGCATTTGCTCTTTTACACTGATAAGATAACACGCTGCATCCCAGTACAAGAATGAAAGAAAAAAACGGTAAAAGAAAATTAAATGTCTGGTACATACAGGCCGGAATATGTGTTATTTAAGGGGATGTGTGCATTTTTTTCCCCTGTTTTTTCTAACTTGTTCCAAACTTTCTTTTTTTTTTTTTTTTTTGCCTGTATGGTTGTCACCGTGAAGAAGAATCAAGGATTCCACAAAGCAACGTGTTCCCTCTATGTAGAACTTTGAATGCACAAGGTCTGCATCGTGTTGACAGCATAGCTATGTACGTATAGTATGAACCAAACTAGATTTAAAAACAAATACAGCAAAAGTAGTGACTACTTTCACATGACAATCAACATACTGTTCATGTTTTAGTTGAACCACATGTCATACGCATATGTTTATGAGTGACACAGAGGATTACGCCCATTTTAGCTGAAACCATGTGGCCCATTAAAAGCTAAAGTAAGGGTTAAAGTAAATTGAGCCACCAAGATAAACATCACTTTTCCAGAAAATACGTTAATACATCAAATTAACAACATTATTTCTGATAGATGCCATCAAGACATATATCATGCTTAGTTTTTTATGTGCATATTTGTTGCATATTTTTTTATTAATCATCCTTATGAGAGTTTAGTTAGATTTGTCATCCAGGCTACCATAATTTCCAGCCTATAAAGTGCACCTGATTATAAACATTTAGGAAAAAAAAAAACATATACAAGCTGCACCAGAGTATAAGATGCATGTGTTTTAATGTTTAATCACCATATGGAGGAGATTATCAGGGATTAAACGACTGTATAGGGAAGCTTCCATTTTCCAGCAGAACTTATTAAAGTGTTACTATTTAGTGTAATAGTACAGAACATGTACTGTGCTGTGTAAACTCTACTGGATAATGTAGCATTTCAGAAACACAAACCTGTTTAGCAGCATTGAAACGTGTCCACTCACCATGCAGAAATAACCCTGTAAACGGTGTGCTACCAGTGCACGTCCTGGCTTTGTTCTTCCTTCTTTGACAGGCAGATTGACTGCCTTTAACTTAAAAGCTGCATTATATTCATTTCTCTGTTTATTTTTCGTAATGACAGTTTGTGAATGCGCAAAGTGTTGCTCTCGTAATGTCTGTCTTACTCTCGTTCTGTCTCTCTGCTGCATTTGGTGCTACATTTGCTTTCATTGTTCGTGCTGCTCATCTCACTCACTTTTCTGGCCTCTGATTTTTTCTGCTTGAGTTCGTCACTTAAAGGTGGGAATGTAGACCGGCCATAGAGATGAATTTAGGAGGTCCCTTAGTGGCTGTTAGCTGTAAAAATACATATATTAGCCGCACTGTTGTATAGGCCGCAGGGGGGTTCAAAGCATGGGGAAAAAGTAGCGGCTTATAGTCCAGCAATTCCGGTACTTACCATGCACATTCTGATTTGAAGTATTGTCTCACCACCTTAGAAACCATAAACTAATCAAATCACCATAGAAACCATAAACCTTGAAATCCCCTGTTACTCATCAAATACAGTTATATCACCAGTTTAAATGCTTTGTATCATTGGCTCTAATTTCCAGAGGGACTGGGACCTCAAACCTTAAATGGCCCAATGCAATGCACAAACACAAACATTATCACATTAACAGAAATTGACTATTTCAGTGTTTGTCTCTCCCTATTTAACTTCTAGTCTATATTATAAAATTGAAAAATAGACTAAAATAAGAAAAGATCTGCATTATTTTTTGTTATTAAACATTTTTTCATCCAGTTTGCTGAAATAAGGACATACAGTTAATAATAATAATAATAAAATCTTAAATTTGAGTCAAATTAAATTGATATAGCAAACAGCAATTTACTTATCCTGTGAACTTTCCCTTTAAATTAGCAATTTGAAAACCAAAAGACAACTGATCTGCAAAATCCTGCAATACAGGATCAAAACAACACAATGTGTTCCTGCCTGCAGCAGTGATGATACATCTACTAGTGCTTCTCACTCCTGCTGCAGTTTGCCCAGTGGAGTCAACAGCATGACTTTAGTTACCATCAAACCCACACATGGAGACAAGAGAGGGAGGGGAGACAGAGGGGGATGATGATCGTGCTGCGGAGAGTAGGAGCGTGTCGCATTGGTAATGGGACCGCCTGCTGCTTCTCCATCTCCTGTGTGTGTGTGTGTGTGTGTGTGTGGGTTCCTGTCAGCGCTGCTCTGATACAGCGATACTCTGCAGCATATCTGAATGCACACATCAAGAGAGAATTGTTGTAATGTCAGCCAATAATACGTTAATACTGCAGAAGGCTGTTTTCAAATTGCAGGGTTTATCACTGTGTTTTTTGACTGGTGTATGATACATTCAGGTTCCTGTGCCACCTCTGTAGCCTCTATGTGTAGATACTGCCTTTTGACATAAACGATAAATTCAATCTAAGGTCAAAGTGATGTTTTTTATTCAATTTTTATTACCACACATGGTTTTTACAACTCTTTTTTTTTAGAAACTACTACTATTACAGTGTGATTTTCTATTGGCTACAATACCAACGCACCAACCACTCACCACAACCCCCTCCTGTTATAAAACCACTGCACTATCACCCCTGTTGTGAAGGCCACACCATGTCAAGAAACAGCTGTAATTAACCCTCTATGTAGAATTTTGAGGAAACAAATGAATTGAATCCATTTTGGCCATTTGGCTACCAATAAGGCTGTAACATAACAAAATGTGGAAAAAGTGAAGCACTGTGAATACTTTCGGGATGCATTGTAGAATCCAAGTTTTTACAGTGAGTGTTAAATGTTAAAAGTGTTAAACAATTAATGAGGTCACATGCTGAGGATATATATATATATATATATATTTTTTTTTTTTTTTTCTAATATGCTGAGAAATAAGTGTGTCATATAGAGCAACAAAATATGGTAAATATTTTGTGTATATAACCTAGTGTATATAACCTAATGAGGTCCTACTGACTTAAATAGCATGATAGCATATATAATTATATAATTTAGTCTAGCTTAGTCTAAGTAATAAAAACATTCAAACACTTTTTTTAACATGTCTAAATAATATTTCATGCACTAGAGTGTTAAAATGACTGGCCTTCGCTTTTCCCACAACAAACATGTTGTCTGAGCGGCTGATTATTTCAGTATCCCAGCAAGCATAAGACAACAATCCTGAAACAGTCGTCATCTTGGGGCCAGAGGGCTGCTGGCTGGGCATCAAGCTCCTTGTTGTTGTTGCACAGATGATGACAGCAGCAACAGAGTCCTACATAAGAGGGTGAGAGCCAAGATTCTTTCGCTCGAGTTGGTTTGTGTGAAAGAGAAATGAACATAAAGTTAAAGGCTGAACAGGATAAGCAATCAATGTAAGACAAATCTCTTCAGCTACTGTCCAGTATTTTACAGCAGAAATCACAGCAGCAGCAGTCTGGGATCTGCTGGTCTCCTCTGGTGTTCAGGCTGGAAAGCAGTGGTTTAGTTTCTCTTTGGAGGCCTCACTGCTGATGCTGCTGCTGCTACTGCTACTGCTGCTGCTACTCCTGCTGCTACTGCTGCTGCTACTGCTACTGCTACTGATGCTGCTAGTGCTACTGCTGCTGCTTCTAATGCTACTGCTGGTGCTGCTGCTACTACTACTGCTGCTACTGCTACTGCAACTGCTGCTGCTGCTACTGCTGCTACTGTCGGCTTTTTGCAGCCAATATGCTAAAGAATGGTGTATTATTGGTTTTGCTTTGACAGAAAGAAAAACAGTTTCATCGCTGTAGAATGTATTTGCAGTAAATATTTATTATACTTGAAATATATATATATATATATATATATATATATATATGTTTATCCTGCTGTTTATCCTGATCTAGACACCAGGATTTCTTCTGGATCATTACCAGATCCTTGAAAGTTTGATGAAAATCCAGCCCGATATCTTTGAGTGATCTTGGTAACAAAGAGACAGATAAACACTGGCAATCACATAACCTACTTGGCAAAGGTAAAACAAAAAAAAAACTTCTTTTCCAGAAGAAGCAAATAAAAACTGTCTCATGAATTCTAATATATGCTATAATGTGTTTTCCTTTTATTCCAAGATTGTGATTCTTTCAAATTGCCTCATTTGTGATAGAAAATGAAAGTGCCTGCACACAGCGCATGAAATCACACTGATGCAAGTGTCTGCAGTGTGGATTATAATGGATATCGACAGGCGAGGATAGCACCTTTCATGTCTGCCGGCATTAAAATTATCAGCCGGTAACAGTTGACAGTTGGACTGCTGAGTGTGTAGCAGCCGTCTGGAAGCTGCTGCCGGATGTTGAGTGTTGGAATAAACCGCAAGAGTCACTTTCGCAGGCAAATCTGCATTTCTCAGCACTTTCAAACAAACAGTTTGAACTGGAGTGATTGAAGCTTTCCCTCAACTCACACAGGCCCCCCACTTCCTTTCTTTTGCTTTCTTTCTTTGAACACACACACAGACACACACACACACACACACACACACACACACACAGATCATCAGTAATGCTCTGTGGTCTGAGCAGTGATCATACGTTGCAGGGATCAGGGGATGAGTGAGTTATACTGGGAGAGCACTACTGAGCCCTGATGTCAAGTCATAGCTGAGCTTTATAAACCTTCTTTAGCTCCAGTTTTAGATCTGTAGTTTTATTCTGAGTTTATGTTCAGCAGACTGACCCCTGGACTGGGAGTGAAACACACAGAGAGTGAAAGTTGGGTTTCTTTCTTGAGAGATATTGTATTTTTTATTTTTGTTTGACTTAGTAGCAGCGTCATTCCTTTCCTGTCATTACTTCTATCAAGTAATTAAAGTACTTAAGTTACTTAAAAGAAATGTAGCAGTAAAAACAACATGTTATAACTGTTATTGAGTAGATTTCAAATGAGAAAACAATCATTTAAAAATCAAGCATATTTAAGTCCTAAAACAGCATTCAAAGGTTACAAGGAATTTGATTGGACAACTGAAAAGTAGACGTAGCGTAGCCTTGATTGACAGGTGGATGAAATTGCTCTAAGAAACATGAGATGAGTCACTTGTTATGGTCAGTCATCTTCTATACCTGCTTATTCCTCATTAGGGTCGCAGGGGTCTGCTGGAGCCAATCCCAGTGCGTTAATCCACAAGAGATGGTCACCAGCCAATTGTGGGGCACACACACCATTCACTCACACACTCACACCTACAGGCAATTTAGAGTCACCAATTAACCTCAGCATGTTTTTGGACTGTGGGAGGAAGCCGGAGTACCCAGTGAAAACCCATGCAGACACGGGGAGAACATGCAAACTCCACACAGAAAGGTCCCAGACCCAGGACCAAGGAGGTCTTGAACCTGTGACCTTCTTGCTGTGAGGCAACAGCGCTAACCCCTGCACCACTGTCACCCACTTGTTATTGTTTTATTTATTTATTTTATAAAAGGGAGAAAATGTGTGTTTGATTCTAGATAATTTCTTGATTCAAGAAATGAATGTTTAAAGTGAACAACATGATAAGAGTTGTCATTTAAGGTTTTAAATGATATCTATGATTTCAGGTGAACTTTAATATAAATTCATTTCACAGGAAAATTTGATTCATTTTAAAGATATTGGTAAAAAGTGTTGCTTCATTTACTTAAACAGCAGTTTTAGTGCAAGAGAATTCCAACTGTTTAACAGAACATTGAAAAACAAATACAAATTACAAAATAAAAATAAAGATGAATATAATTAACTGTGTGGAGATAATTCAAGAATTCAATTAAAAATTAAATGCAAAAAAGCTCAATTGAGGATAGACAAGCAAATGAAAAGCACAGTGAAAAAAAAACTAATTATTTGATTGAAGAAGTTCCATATATGTCTGTCGGGAATATAAATTGAACACAGAAAACAGGTCTGTCAAAGATGCGGTATTTTCATGCCTAAGGATATTTAATGATGAAATAATGATTAAAATCATGTAATCCTCATGTTTAAGTGGTTGAGCACAGAGAAAATGTGTCATTTTGTATGTAAACTGACAATTAATTGACAATCCAAACAGCTGCCGATTAATTTACTAATGATCGCATAATCGATTATTCATTGCTGCATGAGAAAAACAACAATTTAACAGGAATCACTTCATCAATTTGATTTACCAGGTGTGAGCTGTAACAAGGATTTCCCTCTTATCATATCTATATGGGTCAGTGACAAAAGTGGTGGAACCCTAAAAACGTCCTACCAGATAGTTCAACTCTCTTAACCCTCTATTGCATTGCATTGCCATGGTAACACCATGCAAATTTTGTCACATCAGGCTCTTTCTAATTTTGGCCCAGAATGCACTGCGGTATTCGGGTTCGCTACAACAAATGTGCATTGGATGTTCAGAAGATTTTTGTCAGTCCATGTAAAAAGAAGTAAAAACAGTCTTTCCTGGTTATAAGATGTGATTATTATTTGTTTAATTCTTCAAAGTAAAGGCCTTATTTTTACAACTAATCAGTAAAACATGAATTTTATAATATCACTTTTTAGTAATATAGAGCCAAAGTAAATGCTGCCATATGGCAATACTATGCAATAGAGGGTTAAAAAGGGTTAAACACGTGATTAACACATTTTATGTTTGGGGTGTATTATATAATTAAAAATTGCTGTTGTTTGGCATATCATGTCAAAAAATCTCACAAAATTGTGATTTTTGTAAAAGAAAAAGATACAAATGGATTTTAAATAACAAGAAACCAACATGAACACACAATGTACAGCTTGAGAGATATGCATCTATTTATTATTATATTTATATCTTATATTTTCTGGTTTGCTTTCCTTCTTCATTTCATCATTGAAGCAGAATAAAAAAGAACATCCACAGGTTAGGGAGGGGGAGCAGGAGAGTGTGATAAGATAAGTTGGTGCAGTAAACAGAACAAAACTTCATTTCTGTTTTGTTCGTCTCATCAATGAGCTGGATCGAGGGGTTGCTGCACATCAGTGTTCTGCTCTGTTTCCTGATGAAGTTTCATTCAGTGGCAAAACAAAAATATTTCTTCCAGGCATCAGTGCTGTCTATTTTGAAAAATTAGTTAATCAAAATGTGACTAATTCTCTTTTCTATTGCTATTTTGACAGTTGATTATTCTATTGTGATATGGTGGAGCAGTCGTTAGTGCTGTTGCTTCACAGCAAGAAGGTCCAGGTTCAAGACCTCCTTGGTCGAAGGTCTGGGACCTTTCTGTGTGGAGTTTCATGTTCTCTCTGTGTCTGGTGGGTTTTTTCCAGCTTCCTCCCACAGTCCAAACACATGCTGAGGTTAATTGGAGACTCTAAATTGTTCATAAGTGTGAATTCATTAATTATTCTATTGATTATTGAAATGATTAATTGGTTAGTAATTTGGTTCATAAAATGGTGTAAAGTGCTGATCAGCTAAATATTTAACCTAAAATGTCTGTTTTTGTCCAGACCAACAGCTCACAACCCAAAGATAGATAGATAACCCCAATAACCAGAGAAGAGAAGCTGGAACCAGAGAATTTGAACATTTTCTTCTTAGCAATGATTCAAATTGACTTTCAACAAAGGTGGCGATTAATGGAGTAGTTAGCAACTAACTGATTAATCAACTAATCTTCACAGCTCTAGTAGACTGATGGTAACTTGTAACTGTGCTGCTGTTCAGTTATAGGTTCCATGCTGAAAATGCTGTTTTTTTCTCCTGTTTCCGTCCAGCTGCCTTCAGGTTTCAGCTGATGTATCGCGCTGTGAACAGGGAGCAGGGGGAGTGTGTTTCAGAGCTTATGCAGCATTACCCAGCTTATATTTTTCAGCTCAGAAAACACAGTGAGATGCAGCCACAGATAGACATTGAAGCTGCTACACACTCGCCCCAATCCCTCTCCTTTCCTCCTGAGAGGTGGAGAGACAGCAGCTACAGTAAAGCTTGCTGGGAAGAGGGTAATTCAACATGAAAGTACGGTTGAGAGGAGTGTTTGGATTACTGCAGACACGAGCTCCCTCAGAAGCGGAAAAAAAAACATAATAATAATATTTTGATTTTGAGGGTTCAGCCCTTTTTGTCTATCAGCCTGAAGTGGATACTTTTGCTGTTTAATGTCACAAAAACAGATTTCACACCACCTCCCATTATGATTCCCCATGCAACAGCATTAGTAATGCAGCAAACAAGCCCATGTTTTTAGTTATTTTTTTTTCTGTTTTATTTAACCTAAGCTTAACAGAAAGAGTTTTGACATTGAAAAATTGTTGGCTTTGGCTATTAAGTGTGGGTTGAGGATTATTAGGTATAGTTTTGTTATTTTTTTAGGCCTACTTGATTAAAACAAAATCTAAATAAACAAGCGAAAGCACCTCCAAAGTCAAAAGCATCCATGGTGAAGTGTGGTGAAATGATACCTGAAACTGTGACTTTGGTGACTGCGTTTGGAGGAATTTGGGGGTTAGAGTGACTTACTGTTGTTACAGGGTGTCGGTTGTATTTTCATGAATCATGAAATGTTCTCATGATTGTCAATAATAGGTTTTTAGATTAGCCGTGAGGCCGATTCATTCATAAAAAATGTACTTTGTTAGAGTGTGAAGATGCCTTTGTGAATATTGAGAAAAGGAATGTTCAGGATCCACAGTTTGACTGGGTTCAAGACTGTCGTCAATTTATAGTTAAACACCTCTTATGTGTAAAAATGAATGTTCTTCTGCAGCAGCAGATGTCTGCACAGATAGATGTTGCATCCTCAAGATATGCTGTAATATCCGGATAATGTCAGGGTTTCAGTGCATGTCTAAGAAGGGCTTTAGATTAACTCTGGATTTACATGCTTAGAAAGGCAATCAAATCCCAAATTAATCCCAAACGTTTAAAATTGTCCAATTTGGTTGTTTTTTTTAAACGTGTATTCATACAACGAGGGCTGTAATGTAATACAAGAACAAACATGGCAAACCTGATATGAAACGCATTATTATTAAAGCATAATTTTATGGAAACAAAATCTGATTGCTGCTATAACAAAATATACTTCTTGACCACCACACACTTTAGCTTTGCAGGAGAGCCTCAGAGTAGCATTTCTCACAAATGCAATCCGTGTTTTTTTGTGTTTTACAAAAAAAGTAAGTGAATTTGAGCTCAGCCAACAACAAAGGTCCCAAATGAGCACAAAAAAACAATTAAAGGTGATCAACCTGCATAGAGATAAATGTGTGTGGGTTTCATGTACAAGCAATAACATATTTATGAGTTACGATTTATAAATGGGTGCCACCATGTGTGTTAGATTTTGGCCATTCTGGCATAAATCAAGGTATCCATTATATATTATATTTTCTAAAATCATATAGGCCAAACATATAATTGATTGATTTAGTTATGGACAAAATAACATATAAGTTTTATGTTTATTATTTTAAGTTACTCTAACAGAGTACATGAATTTGAATTGCATATTAACATAAGTGCCTCCATATGCTGTTTCTGCATTAAATATACTATTTACTGTGATTGCAATTAAAAGTTCAATGTTAGTCTTCTTTTACATTAGAACTTAGCTCTCTTCTGCATCTTCCATCATTGAAATTTATTACAGCAATTTTTTATCGTTTCACCTAAGTCTCCACACTGTGCAAATAAACTATCCTTAAGCAACTCCCCTGAGTGGAGATTGTGATTACCATCAGTTCCTATGTATGTGGCTGCCTCTGCCGCCCTGCTGAGGTAATACGTCTTAATATCATTTAATAAATGTATTCAGCAGATATCTGCAAACCATATTAGAATGAAATTGCTTCAATTTAACATGGTTAGACCGTCCCTGCTGCTTATCCCCTGCATACCAAAGCCAGGTGCATTGATCATGATTAGTTTAGATGGAATGGTTTAGAATGGTCTGTTCTGTGATGATCAGGAACGTCTTCACCACAAACACAAACACCGGCGTCTGGAAAGTGGATAAATGAACAGACAATTATTTACTTTTTGTGCAGATATGCATATGCAGCGGTGGAGTGTCGGAAGGATAAACCAACTCCAGCAATCATTCCTGTAAGATTTGTCATCATTGCCACAATAATAACCACAGCGTTCAGGGTCCATACAAGAAATGAAACATTATTCTTTCATTTCTTATTTCAAACACAAGCCCTATTTTGCTATTTTTTCCTGTTTAATATTTACATTTAAAAATTAGGATGCTTTTATGGTCCAAAGGCAGCTAGTTCAACCTGTAGCTGCAATGCAGTCTGCCTTCTCATACTGACTCTGAAAAGCCCCGTCCCCCTAACTCTCCTCCCTACCAACATGCCCATTTTGTTGTGATAGAGCCTCTTTAAGTTCTCCAGAAAAGTATGTTTTCTCTCCCACACTGCATAGTAAACAGACAGATGCACTGGATGCACTGTTTTTTACTTCAGTTTCTGTTTCATCCCTCTGAATAAGTCAGTTTTGAATTACATCCCTGTAAATAAAACAGCTTGTGACTCCAGTAAACAAGAGGAGCTCAGGATCAATTGGAAGTAGTAGTCGCTTCTAATGTTAGCATTACTCACCTGGAATTAAAGGTGCCCTATTATTAAAAAAAACGAATAAAAACAAAAAAACAACAACAACAAAAAAAAACACTTGTTTAGTGCTTATCTGTAAACATTTAGTTGTCACTCATTCTATCTGGTCTTCTTTTGAATGTTGCTTAAACTTGAACACAAGCTGTTTATAAATGTCTACTGTTGTGATGTCACAGTGGGGAGAGGGTTACAGGGTTTTTCAGAGTGGTGTTTGAGAAGGCAGACTGCAGGTGGACTGCTGGAGGTCCAACTATCTGCTTTTGGGTGGTAAAATCACCCTTTTTTCATTTTATAAATTACCCATGAAAATGTAAATAATAAATTGTGAAAATTGCTAAATAAGGCCCCTTTAAAGCTTATTTTACTCACTTCTCTGTCAGAGCTCACATTGTATTCATAAATTTGAGGCAAAATCTTTGATTCCCCAACATATTATATGATTATTTAATTTATTTAAGCCAATGACTACAAAGGATTTCAAACTGTTGACATAACTGCACTTGACAAGTAACAGCTGATTTGATTAGTTTATGGTTTCTATGGCGATTTGATTAGTTTATGGTCTATGGTGGTGAGACAATACTTCAAATCTAGACTGAACCAGAAACTTGCACAGCCTGGCATGTCAAATCTAACTAAATCATTATTAGAATGATCTATGACTGGGTGCTAGCTTTTGTGTAGCATTAGCTTAGCTTGTATACATAGGTGTGTTACTGTGTGTGTGTACAACACATAACTGATCTGTTCTTGTTCTAATAGCAACAATATGAGTTTTAATGCATTTTAAAAGTTATGCAGTTTTAAGCAAATGTGTTGTAACATTAAAACTGATGATGAATTAATTTTGAATTTGAATTTCCCTTTGTCATTTGACTGGCCCATTTTACCTGCAAGAAAAAAAAAATGGCACAGCAGATGTTTCAAGATTTGTAGGGCTTAAATAATTGTACTTTATCACATTAGAGCACCAGAAAATGATTAGAAACAGTCATATCTACATTAATCATAGATATACAAGGAAAAGCCATATTTGGTATTGTGTTATTGTCCCAAGTGATCCAAAAAGTGAACCAAAAAGTGGTCTAATTTATCTGATGTCACCCTACTTTACTATACAATGTCTTAAGGGGTGTTCACACCGGACTCAACTGAAGCGATTTTTTTTGCGCAATGGACGCGATTTTGTCACGCGACAAATTTTAATTTGTCTGTTTTGCCAGAATTCGCCAGATTGCATCATCGTGTCCCCGCCTATTTTGCTTTTTCTCTCATCATCCATGTGTGAGATCACCACTGTCACTGCATTGTACAGCTCTGAAAGTCCAAAGCTCCGCCGTCATTTGTGGGTAATGATCCCCTCTGGAGGTGCACAGAGCTCGGCTGGTTTCAACGCTTCCTACCGGAGCTCCGCCTGGACGATGCGGCTTCCAAGTGAAAAGTAAAAGACTGGTGATAAGTGAATTTCTCTTTGTCATGGGGACATGGAATGAATCTCATCGCTGATTGGTTGTCACGATACATCGTCCTGCGAATTTGCCTGAAAAGTTCAATATTTTCAACTCGACGAGGTGAATTTCGTGTCGCGAAGCGTGATTTTTCGCCACTTCGCGTCCATCGCATCATGGCGCAAAAATTCGTGACTTCCCATTGACTTAACTTGTAATAGCTTCGCGCTGTCGCGCAAATTTTTGTCCAGTGTGAACACCCCTTTAGTGTATGTACACGCATATCAGGAAACAGAAGATGAAGAAGGGACAGACTGGAGGATGACTTTAGAGTTTATAAGAATTCCTGGAGAGGTTTCTCAGAAAAAGTCTCAAAATAATATTATCAAAGGTTAGTGCACATAATTATCACTGCCAGCATGTCCTATGTTGATTCCTCAGCAATTTAACAACACCCACAATTGACAGCAGGCTATCCACCCACAGAAGACGCCAAGAGAAACTGGGAACATGCAAGAAAAGAACATTTGTTAGAACTTAAGCATGTTGCACTGTACAATTAACATTATATGCAAAGCCAGTGGTTTTCCAAATGCAGCCTTAGGTTGGGAAAATCATGCTTGGAACAGCACATTAAACTCAACATGAGAGGGAGGTCAAGGAAGTGACTTATGCCGTTTAATTGCTGGATAAAACAGTTTGGGAAACATTTTTTACAGCATTGATCTTTAATTGAAGGTTGTGGTTTATGACCCGTCTGTTATCATTTCAAAAACAAGCTGGCCACTAAAGTTCATGCAGTTAATTAATCATTATTTGTGTTTCTTGAGAAGGGAATGTGGCTCCAGGTGGGGAGGGGGGTTCACAGCTATGGATATAAACAGCGGGAGCGATGCTTCGCATGTCAATATGGCTGTCGTCTGATAAAGCAGGAAGCAGCCATCAGTCACAGGCTGGGAGGCGTGGCTGTAAATCTGTCAGCTCTATTTACCAGTTCTAAATCACTGGGATGTTTGCTTTCCGTTGTTGTTTGGAGGGGTCTGTTGCTATTGAAACCAGAAGCCTTTTAATTACCACATGGTCTGAATAGGGATCCAGGATGGAGTTTTAATCCATTTATTTTCACATGTTGGAAAACATGTAAAATAAACACCTAATGTTTATTCTTTTGCCTGTTTTTTTATTTTATTTATTTATGGTTAATTTGCCAACAGGAGGAAGCTACATTGATAAAAGCAACAAAGGATGAAACCAGAGATAATTAGTCAGTGATGTAATTATCCCATGTGATGTTTGGAAAAGTACTGTATATAAAATGGTTTTCAGCCCATTAGTTCTGTTAAGAGGCCGTGTGTGTATAAGTTGTCCAAGTCAGCAGGTCTGTGTGCGTCCCTCTTCCCTCAGGCCATGTCTCCTTTCCACCAACCACAGCACGTTTCCTCCCCCCCACCGCTTCTGGTGTTTTATCATTTATCTACATGACCTGAACTTCCACACGTAGCATTTCATTAAACGCATTTACAAAGCCTCGGTGGAGTCCCTGCTGTTTCATTTTACTGTAGATTGAGTGGATGAATGAACCCGATGAATCCTAATGTCTTCGCTGGCTCCCTGGACTTTTCTTTGAGCACTATGGAAGTTGACTTTTGCTGTTTTGAGTGAAATTATCTTAAAGCTGTTTGATAGATTACTGACATTTCTCCTTCCGTCTGCATGTTCCCCGCAGGGTGAATGTACTTGGTGTCACACAATATTAATAATGGATCACTGTCAGTTCAGACAGCTCTAAATTCTACAGTTTTCATTCTTTCATTTTCTATATTCCTCATTAGGGCCATAGGGGTCTGCTGGAGCCAATCCCAGCACATTACAGGTGAGAGGCAGGGATACACCAGCCTATCACAGAGCGAAAGGTCCCAGACCAAGGAAGTGTTGAACCTATGACCTACTTGTTGCGAGGCAACAGCACTAACCCTGCGGCACCGTGTCGCCCCTCCACAGTTTTCAAAACAGCCAAAATAACGCAGTTGAGTATTTTTCTTGGTTCTTATTTTCTTTGGTTCTTGGTTCTTATTTTGGTTCGTATTTTCTGTTCTGTCAGCCATCTGTCAAGCACATTTTATTAATTGCTCCAATTTAAAATAGTATAGGCCAGTTTTAAACAGGCTCTATTAAAAAAAAATTTTAAAAATGTTTGTGTGCATATCTCTGGTGTTACTGCTAGACTCTGGTGTTACTGCTAGACAGGGCTGGGCTCTCCCCCCCCCCCTCAAAAAAAAAAAGAAAAAAAAAAAAAAAAAAACGGTCCTGACATTTTTGGCTTTGGCTTAGACTGGCCCCTCATATTTAGCAGAGCACAACCTAGTCATTAGTGTATGTGTGCCCTGAAGAACAATAGCTACTACTGTTGTTACGTCCTGGCTTACATAAGTAAATTTACTTATAACCCTTATGAAGAAAAACTGAAATGAAAACTGATTTGTCTATTGTAGTACTATATTTTCATTTCCAAAATGTTTCATTATTCAGAACAAATGCAGTAAAGTGTAGTATTTTTGTAGTATGTAATATTTTAGTTTCATGTCCAAAATATTGCGTTTAATGCAGTGATACTGTAGTATTAGCCTACTGTAGTATACTGCAGTGATAGTGTAAAAAAACTGCAGTTTTGTTCCCAGTGAAATTCTGGGAATTTTCAAAGTTAGAAACTTTCCATGGGAATTAATGGGAATAAATGGGAATTAATGAAAATATATGGGAATAAACGGGAATTAATCCAAAATTTAATGCTGGCCCTTAACAGGAAATTTAAATATAGTTTAAGAAAATATATCTTGGCTGAAATAACCACACATAACGCATTTGAGCCCACAGACTATATACACTGCTATTCAATGGTTTGGTCAAACTTTCTCTGTTTTCAAGAAAGAAAAAAAAAAACTCATACAAGAATTTATGCATCAATGGTCAAGTATTTCGAAGACCATTCCAGTTGTATAGCTACAGTAGCTATATTTCTGTTTGTGCCATTGCATTAGCATTTTTACAAGCTTTTTTGTTATTTTATCCAAAAGAAAAATGCCACATTCACCATGTGATGTGTGGAAGCATTTCTCACAAGCTGATGTTGAGGGAAAGTCTTTGTATATGTGTGAATAATGTGAAAAGACACATGTGAGGAATGCTACAAAAAAGGCAGCAACATATTGCAAAGTACCAAACATTTACTCAAGGCTCAAAATGTCCAGCAGACAAAAGTTTCACCCCAGGAGAAATTAAATCTGCTGTATCAAAGTCAGATAAATATACATATTTCCAATATTCCCCAGCTTTACTTCCCATGGAAGGTTTCTGGAAATTTACCAGGAATTTTACACCCCTTTATAACCCTACTCCATGCATATGTATTCTAGCCCACAAATATAGATTTTGGTTGGTCGCTGTAATATCACGTGTGTAGCTGTGTCAAGTTATTTGAGTTGCTGGTTAGAGCGTGCAACCTAAGATCATACATGACCACCAGAAGCCCAGAAGTAAATTCCAGAAGATTATTTTCTCTGATACCCTTTTTCAACCAAAGCAGTTCCAGTGCTGTTTTGGGGCCAGTGCTGGTGCTGGTTCACAATTGGTTCAACTTACGAACCAGCTGAGAACACGTTTTATATTCTAGTTTCTTCACAATAGCCATCCTTTGATCTGATTGATAAAGCAAGTAATTCCACTAATTAACCCTGATAAGACACAACTATGAAGTAAAAACCATTTCAGGTGACTACCTGAAATGGTAGTCCATCAATAGAATGCCAAGAGTGTGCAAATCAGTAATCAGATCAAAGGGCTATTTTGAACAAACTAGAATATAAAACATGTTTTCAGTTATTTCACCTTTTTTTGTTAAGTACATAATCACGTATAAGTACGTAATCATGTGTTCATTCATAGTTTTGATGCCTTCAGTGAGAATCTACAAGGTAAATAGTCACAAACCATGAATGAGAAGGTGTGTCCAAGCATTTGGCCTTTACTGTATGTCACATACATAGTTCAATCAGGAGAGTCGTGAATGAAAATAATTGTGTTTATTACAAAATTGAATGTGAATTAAAAAGTCTTTGGTGCTTGGACAAAAGGGGGGTGTCTGGGACCGAAAGGGACTTCATCCATGCAGCTGTGCAGATAGATTCCCCCGTCCGGACATTGGTGGTAGCTGCCGACTGTTGCTGCTGCTGGAACGAGCCGAGCTGGAACACTGCGAAGTAATGAGCAATGACCCGAAGGTGGTGATGGGGAGGTGGAGGGATGCAGGACCAGCTGGATGGGCACTCGAGCGGGCAGAGAGAAAGAGAGAATCCCTTTTAATGTGTTGCTATGCTATTGGTTGATGAGAAGAGCAGATGTGATCAGCTGTTCAACGCTTGACACCCAGGAAATACCATTATATAGAAAATCGTGCATGGGGGCGGAGCAGTGACAATTGCATGGTCTTCCTGACTGGACTTTCGCTATGCTTCATGTACGAGTACATAAACTAGTGCCAATTTCCAAGGGAGGCAGAAGAGGAGGAAGAAGAAGAAAAACAACAATGGATGACTTTGCAAGATTGACGGAGGCAGTGAATGGAGGACAGGAAGTGAGGACAGGAGGGGGGGGGTGAATTCTTGTCATATTATTATGACTGAGGCATAAATCTGTCTGACTGAGAGGACACCTGAAACTCAGCAATAATACCCCCACTCTAACACAGAGAGGAAAAAACATTACTGATGATTCACTATTCAGAACCCATTTTTTGTTATATTTTAGTCTATTTCGGGCCCTCGTTGTTGGCTATAGTATGCAGTTTGGGCACAGTTGTTTTTAAGTCCCTAACATTATTTGTGTGAAGTGTAGTTTGTGCTCGGTGACATTCTAGCTGCAGTGTGTGATGGGATTTGTTCGCTGATGATACTGTGTTCAGCCGCTGCCTCCCAGCTCACACACAGAGACTGTGAAAGGAGCTAATAAAAATGTTTATTAAACAATTCTCCGTGGCACCGGTCGCAATTCATCTCCCTCTGCCTCCACCTGCCAACACACACACACACACACACACACACACACACACACACACACACACACACACACACACACACACACACACACACACACACACACACACACACACACAGCAAAACAGAGACAAGTTATGTACCTTTGGTTCTAATGCTGCAGCAGGCAGCAGCGTACGCACTCATACACATGATGAGTCATGTCTGCTGCGTTTAAAACACATTCATACAGATCCTGCTAACAGCCCACCCCCGTCTCCGGGGGAAACATTCACAGAGAAGGTTTCTACAAACCACGGGTAAACATTTCAAACATAGTTACATAGTTTAGATGATGTTCACCTTTTTCTTAGCAGGAGGAGAAGGTTGCATGCTTTGGTTTATTTCCTTAAGTGGAAAAGTTGCAGGAGACACCACTGTTAGCCGGACATTTTAGCGTCATGTCAGCCATTTTACTGACATTCAACTAGACATTTTACCAGATATTTGTCATGTTGCACATTAATTGTTTTAACACAATCCGTGTTCTTTTCCTAACAATAACCAAGTGTTGTTGTTTTTTTTTTTTTAAAAACATAATTTACCACAGTGGTGTCACTAGAATTCCATATCCCATTAGTTGCCAACTATAAAATGAATTGGCAACTATTTTGACAATCATTTTGAGTTATTTTTAAGGATATTGATATAGTCTTTGGTTCCAGCTTCTCAGATCTGATTATTTTCTGAAAAAACCTTAACTAGTGAAAATAGCTTGTTTTTCGTACAATTAATACAAAATTGTGTAGAAGTATCTTGAAATATCTTATTCCATTGACAGATAATTGTGCTTATTTCAAGATGCTTTTTTTTCTAATTTTGGTCAATTTAGTATTTATTGTTTTCTTAAAATAAGATTACATTGTTGACTTACATTGACATTGACATACATTACATTGACTTTTTATCTTAATGTTGTCCGTTTATGTCACATTTTAGTCTTGTAATCTCATATTTTTGAAAAAAAAAATATTAAAATTTCCATTGGCAGAGAAGAAGAGAACAGATAATCAAAATTATCTGCCAATGGAATAAGATATTTCGAACAACTAACCAATTAATGATTTCAATAATAGATTCCCTGACTATCAAACTATTTATTAGTTGCAGCTTTGAAACAGTCTGTGAAAATATGCACATATCAAAAAAAATGTCATTCATTCACATTCATTGACACACACACACACACACACAGAAAACAGCATGCCAGATCCCTATTTGAAATACCAGTGAGTCAGTTAATCAGCTGAACAGATGTTCGGTTGCTTCGTTGATCATTGTTTTTTGGTTAATGGGCTCTTTGGTCAGTCGGTGGGTAGATCGATCAGGACGCAGGTTACTTGGCTGATGTGCAAAGGTTGTGTCACTAAAGATATGATGCAAGAAATGCTGATGGAAACAGATGAACTGGTTTCTTCTGCTTCCAACCCTGGTTTATATCCAGTTTAAACGAAGCCCGCCAACACACACGTATGCATTAATGCAGGCAGGGAACGCTGCATGATGCCTGCAGAGATGTACGTCAGTACACACCCATTCATCCATCCAAAGAGAGCAAAGAACAGCTTCACCCATGCTCACATGGTACAGCTCATTGTACTCCACTTCATCTTCCACAGTTACAGTCCACTTTTAAAAGCCCTGCCTGAACAACAGAGGGAGTTTGAACGAGCCTGTTCAGCAGTGGCAGAGAGCTCCAGGTATTTCAATGGTATTATGGGGACAAAAGAGAAAAGACTTGAAGACTTACCAATTCCTCTAGAGTTGAGTTTGAATTTAGTTTGAAATTGTAATTCTTTAAAATGTAAAAATCTTTATCTTGTCATGTGGTATTTTGTCCTTTTTTTATTTTTACCTTTTGTGAGCTGTTTGAATATAGTCTGCCTCTGCCCTCCTACATACTCCTGCTCAGTGTCTATTTTCCTTCAGTACTCTGTCTTCTCAGTGTATTTGTGGGCTTTTCTCTGTATAAGTAATTACCTGTTCAATCAGTGAACAGAATGTTGTCACTGAGGTTGTTTTTTTTTTTTTTTTTTTTTTTCTCCATCCGTTTCCATTGTGTTCTGGTGCATGACATGTCACGACCAGATTTCCTTTGGGCAGATCTAACAGTTTTTAAACTCAAACAGAGTGGCTAAATGAAATGACAGAGTCTTGTCAGACCAAACTAATTTGAATTTTATCAGTAAGATGTGACTGACTGAGACCCTGACTCTTACTGTCAAGCCCCTACAAAATGTAGCCTGGAAACAGTTGTTTTAAACATGATACACGTTCCTCAAAGGTTGGATTAGTGAAGCTAACCCGAAGTAACAGACAGGATGGCCTTGTTAAAGCTCAACATAGAGCAGAGGAATTATCTTTGTCTGTGCTTGAATTTATAAAAAGATTGACTTGAAGGACTCAGAATAAGTTTTGGCTTCATTGTGGGAATCCTTCCTCTGTCTAAATTCTCAGAGACATGAAAAAACACGACTGAGAACTAACAGAAATAAAGGCATTTCAGAAATTATGCAACATGATCAGCCAGTTACTAGGATGTGAGATTATTCCATCCACCTGTTAGGTTGGCTTGATTGAATAATGCTGATTGGTTGGTTGGGAAGTTAATTTGTCTTGTAGGTGTAGATTAATTAGATGATTGGTTTTATTGGCTCATCAGTCACTGTGTTTTCAGTGTTGTTGGTTACTTAGTGCTTCAGCTGTTTCTGTTGGTCATTAATTAGCTGCCCTGTGAGTTAATATGCTGATGAAGAACTCAGCATCAAATCTACAAAGATCAAAACCATGTGTGTTGACATCACAGTAAGATAATGAAATGGACAAAGGAATCTTTTATTTTTTTCTCTATGTTTTCATTGTGCATTCAAAGGGTTGCATTTTTATTAATGAACTCAACTTAGACATTTCCATTTCAAACATGTCAAACATGTTCAGCATCAGATATCTCACCCAGAGAGTGCCCTCAGCACTCTTTTCACCTTCTGTTTGACCTTTAAAAGCAGCCATTTTAACTGCTATATGGGCTTATTAGATATAATGGAGAGTACTAAGAACATTTCCACTTATCTACAGTACAGGTACAGTTAATTAGTGGAATTTCTTGCTTTATCAATCAGAGTAAAGGGTGGCTATTTTTTAAGAAACTAGAATATAAAATATACTGAATATGTTTTCAGTTATTTCACCTTTTTTGTTAAGTACATAACACCATAAACATGTGTTCATTCATAGTTTTGATACCTTCAGTGAGAATCTACAATGTAAATTGTCATGAAAATAAAGAAAACACATTGAAAGAGAAGGTGTGTCCAAACCTTTGGCCTGTATTGTATATTTGTACCCATAACAGAAATGTGTCACTCAAAAGCGCTGGTCAACAGAGTTTCTGCACTACGTTGTCATCTCTCAATATGCCAGTATGAAATCTTTTATTTGCAGCACGGCAGGTCTCTCTCTCTCTCTCAGTATTACTGTTCTGGAAGTATGGGAAGAGAGCTGAGGTATACTGACTGATGGAGTCCAAAAAATAGTGGATTTAAGGCTACCTCTCCACCTTGTGTCAGTGTTCTGTAATCTAAAACCATTTTGTTGTTTTTAGGAGACTGTCAACCAAAGAAAAACAACACAACAGGTCATAATTTCAGACAAAAAAAAACCCAAAACTATGTTTATGTTTAAGTGGCAGATGCCATCTAGCGGCAACTGCAGTAACACTGTCTGTCTTTTCTGTCTTCAGTCTCCCGTATATGCTTAAAAGGGTTGAGATCGGATGACTGCAAAGGCTACAAAATATGATTAACGCCATCTCCACACTCATTAAACCATTCAGTGTCCTCTGGTAACCTATGTCATGTGAATCCTGGAGGAGACCCCTCCCTTGCATCAGCAGTTCAATTGATTATTTCTTTGGTGGAGGTTCTTGTTGTTTTCTGTGTCTGATGGAGGACTCGGCCAGGGGCGATGAATCTTCCAGAAGCGGCCTCTTAAATCTGTCTCCTCCTCTTGCTCTTCAGCCTCCTGTCCCGTCCTGGGTGAGTGCCTCAAGCACGATTGATGGGTATAATGGGCTGTCTATGGACACAGTCTTTCTCTCCCATTTTGACCTGGTTAGAGAGCTGCCTGCCTGCCTGTATGGCACATAAACCTGAGATTGGAGGAATTAGGGAAAAAACATGGGGAGGGGGATGGAGGACAAGCGAAAGATGGGAGGTTTATTACTACAAACATTGCTGAACCTTTACTTGTAATGAAACCAAAATATAAATAAAACGACGCCAAAACTTAGTCAGTGTATGGTCTCAGGCTACATCCCCATGCTCACTGGATGAAAGCATAGCTACTCTTCTCTGCTAATGTTAGCTAACTAAATAAACAATGGTTACGCTAAAGACCTTGCTAAACAAGTGCTCACAATGCTGATTAAGTATTATGCTGCCAGGTGAATCTTCATGTCTTTCACAGTATGCATTGATTTTAATCTGGTATTTTTGGTAACATCCTCACGCTGGCCAGATGAAAGCAGGGCATTTGGCTATGGGCAGAGTCGTGATTTTACAGAGACAATAGCAATGGGTTAGGAAAACTTCTACTCTAGTTCTAGAATCGGGGCACCACCTCTCTAATGACATGAAAAGATGAAAGTCAATTCTCTGATTCAGTGTCATAAATTGTATTAAACGATCAATTTGGATTTCTGATTAACAATTAACTTAACAATATAAACCAGGATAATCTTAGTAATAGCTATTAATGGTTGAAGGATTTGGGGTTCTAAAGAAGAGGTTGGCATAATTCATTATTTTACAGAATTAAAACATGGATTACGCAAAATCATTTATTCATAAAAACACAAAGTAAAAACACACAATAACAATCTAAACTAAATGGGTCAATATACATGTGAATGTGCATGGGTTAATGTGTGTGTGTGTGTGTGTGTGTGTGTGTGTGTGTGTGTGTGTGTGTGTGTGTGTGTGTGTGTGTGTGTGTGTGTGTGTGTGTGTGTGTGTGTGTGTGTGTATGGAGGAACTACATAGATGGCTCTCATGTGTGACTCCTTGTCTGTGGAGACAAAAGCAAAATGGTCGACGATGTCAATGTATGTGCGTGTAGGCTTAACGTAAATGTATGTGTGTATTCAAAGTGTCATGTTACAGAGAGGTTAGTATCATGCAGGTTGGGACACTAACATCAAACTAAACCTTCTTATAAGCCTCAACAGTGAACTGTAGGCTAAAAAGGAAAGGAAAGGGGAGAGTAGAACTTGTTCTGCTTCCCTGAGTGGTTGCTTCCACTGTGGTGTGGTGGTGGTCGGTTGTGCAGGCAGTGTTGATCCTTGTTGATCCTTGGAAGAACCAGGCCTGAGTTGCTTCAGTGGTGCTCACTGGACATCTTTGGTTATTTGCAGGTCCTTGAGACGCTGAAAGCGGCTGAATAAAGGCCCCCTAAGGAAGTAATAGAAGATAATGGCCCCAATGAATTCCGAAAGAGCAATAGCAAGAGCCTTGACATAAACAAAGACCAGGTCAAAACCTATGGACATTGTATAAAAAGTGAGAAGGCTGTTAATTTGCTATGACAGACACACAATTTAGCAAAACACAGCTGAGGCAATTGATAACGTCATAAGTAACTCAGTCAACCAATGCTGTTACTTCATTGGTCGGTCCAGGACAGATTTTGGTGTGCATAGGGCTGGCCTCTGAGGTCCAGGAAAAAGCAAGAATTAAAAGTCCAGTTCCTTCCCGTATTTATTTTTCTCTTTGTATTACAGCCTAGAGATGGGAGTACATATTTCATGCAGAGGACCCCACCAACCAGATTGAGTGCCGCAGCTTTGCAGCCATTTTCAACTTTAACACAACCCCATGATCAGTACCCAAATGCAGGTCTAGTTTGAGCTTTGCTCTTTGCTTGGACAGAGCCATCTGTTATACTCAGGACACTTCTGCCTGCAAAGAATGCCAAATATTATTATGTTTGTTGTGAAATATTATTTCAGGAATGTTTTATATTTGGAAAATGTTCTGAACCTTAGAATCAGGATTATGTAATTATCGTTAAAGTAAAGTCTCACTGCATGCAAATCCTTACTCCCGGTTTCATTTGCAAACAGGCAGAGACCACCTTTTGGATCTCAGCCCACTTATATTGTACCATTATGGCTACTGTGTGCCCGAAGGAATAAACACTATAGTTCTGTTTTGGCACAACTGCCCTGTGAATGAGCTACATGTGAATACAGCTTCAGCACACCTTTTGGCTCCTGGGAAATGATTTTCATTCAAGTGAATGGCTGCCATCTTTGTGTCCGGTATCTAGTTTTGAAAATTCATCCATGAATTTTGTCTTATAAATTGGAGGATTTGTTGGCTACTTCCACCTTTTGCTGCTGAGACTCACAGTTGTAGCTCACACAGCTGCAATAGGTCCTTGTCTGTTGAATGTGATCAAAGGTTGTCGACAAATAATCAATGCTCTCATTTGACTCTTGGAGGCAGTTTCAGATGTGTTGTACATACAGGAGCTCTTTTTATAATTTAAAGGCCTGTAGGAAATAATCATCTTCAATATTTCATCAGAGCATAACTGCCCAATCATAGCTCAGCATGTGGATTATTTTCTTAACCTTAAACACCCCTGAGCCACAAGGACTACTTGTGAATGCATAAATATGGGGGTTATAAAGCACACAGAGGTCTATTTAATGCTGCATACAATACTGATACAGTAAATGATTATTTTTATATTCTCCTGTCAGGTCATATGTAAATTTGCTGTTTTATGTGTACATCTCTGCATAGGCCTCATCTACACTCACAGAGTTGTTGTTGGCAGAGAGAAGTTCCACTGCTCCATCCTCTCTATCTTTTACTTTTCACTGTTCTTTTTTTTTTCCATCTCATTTGGGCATTTGCCTGGCCACAAACAGATCAATAAAAGAGCCTCAGGTTTGCCTTTTTAAAGATAAGAATATTTTGAAGTGGACTGAAAATAGTTTTAACATTTTAAGACTGCTCTCTTTTTTGTTTTTATTGTCCATGAGGCAATTATGAATGTAGCTGGTCACAGTAGGGGGGAGACAGAGAAATAATTAGTGTTAGATAGGACTACCGACATATCATCGTCTTCGGTACTACGTGCTCCTCTTTACCCCCGAGGACTTTGGAATCATGACAAGTGTTCATCCTTTCTTGTTCCAGAGCTCCAGTTAATAAACTGCCATTCAGGATTTAGCTTTTTTCACCCTAAAATTACTGAATAAAATATAAAGGTGCAGCAGCACAGTAAGTGGATAAACTGCCTTAAAAGGTCAGTTAACCCCAAATTTGATGAATCAAAAATGGAGTATTAAATAACCCTATGATGATATGATAATTGTTTTTTTATTATTATTTTATTAATAATAGGTGGTCAAAGACTCTTTACAAAGAGCTTCTAATACTATCAAATGGATATAGACTAAACAAAACAAAATGAATGGAAAAAGATAATTATAGGTCAACAGCAAGACTGAAAAGTTGGGTTGTGAAGGCTGTTTTAAGGTTGTTGGCATTGTGGATGTGGATGGGGAGTGCACAAATGCTCTGTGACCCCAGGTCTCGAGCACAGTCCTAATGGATTGTAATAAGTTAAGTCAACATTTATAATCATCTTTCAGTATTTTGTTATTAAATTGGTCTTACAGATCATTACACTTCTATATCCGTATTGCTCTATTACAGACCTGAGAAATTCAGACCGGTTCAAAAAATCACTGCTCATTTCAGAAAGTGGGAGTGTAGGGTGTTTTTTCTGGTCGGATGCAACTGCAAGTCACAGGTCTGGAGATGTTTAGTTACAGCGGAGCCAAAATGGTGAAAGTTCATAGAAAAAAGATAGCAATACCAGTGTTAGCAACAGCTTATTCAGCTAAGAATGCAAAATATATAAATAATCCATATTTGACTTGAAGTTGGACTCAGAGTTTGCTGTTTATTTTCTGGATGAGTGTGTGATGTGTTGTAATATTAGTGTGTGTTTTGATAAGTTGTTTAGGTAAAGTTATCATGAAAACAGCTTGGTGATTTATAGCTGTGCTGGCTGTTGTTATTGGTTTAGCATTATCCTAACAGTGAACAAACAATTCCCTGTCTCAACTGGCTGTGGTTATTTTTTCTTTGTTGTAACTGTTAGTGGCATGCTCGGTTGGTACGAAATTGGTGATTTATAACTGTGTGTTGTAGTGGCTTGCTAGCTTGCACATGCACAGCAGGCAGAGCAGTAGCACAGGGTGAAGCTGCAGGGGAGAAACACAGAAAGGAGAGGGGTGCTGAGTTGCTTCCATTGGAGTTTCATGTATGATTTTTAAAGCTGTATACCCCAACCTTTTATATATTTGCCTCCAAAATTATGAAATAACTGTTTCTTTGTATTTTTATAACAATTCATGTTATCACATTATACAGTATTAGTCTACTCTTGTATTTTAAAACTCTAGCTGAATGGTACAATATGAACATGGAAATGGGATTTTGTAATTTTTGCTTTCACCTCCACAATGAGTGAGCCTCTTAGGTCTTTCTCTCATCAAATCTTTACTCCTCTCTCTCTCTCTCTCTGTCTCTTTGCAGCCCTGCTGCTTTCTTCATTTCTATCTCTCGCTCTCATCTACACATTCACTTTCACACTCAGTGTCCCTTCCACCATGTCTCACATTTCCGTCTGTGTGGCTGACGATTGTTCTGCTCTAAAGGGCAGCACCGGCAGCATATTGTGTTCCGCGTACCTATGTGAGTGGACAGAAATAGCAGCTATAGCGCTGCTGAGAGAACATCTTATCCACCATCAGTGACGCTGCAGACTGAGTGAAGTCTAGCAGGTAACAATACCTGTGTGATGCTAAGATAACAGGAGTCACAACACCTTGGAGGGAGCGCTACATAGAAACAGAGATTCCTTGTGTTAATTTTTGTTGTTACTCTTCTAGTAATTGGTTTGGTTGAATTAGAGAGCTAAATCAGGTCCTCAAATCCAATAAATATAGATAGTATAGCTCAGTACAGATCAGGAGAACCAAATGTGGTGCCCATGGGCAAAAAATTGGACCATTTGGCTCCCCCATTAGAACAATGAGTGCTTTCATGCCAGTCTCCAAAAGTCTCCAGTAACACCAGGGATAGATTTGCCTGTTGTGGTTTTTTATATAAGTTTCTACAGGGGTCTGCACATTGTGTATATGGACTGTGTAAGTAGTTGTCTGAATCTGCCTGCATGGCAGGATGGCTACGAGCCTGTAGGGGCCATCAGTTGCCCTTTTAGGTACTTCAGCCTCAGAACATGATAGTTGCCACTTGATCATATCTGATGATATTAATGGATAATAAATGATGATTTTGAAAAGCTACCCTGATGTAAAGGGTTAAACAAGCATGTTGTTATCTCCTTAGTAGCTCATCCTAACTTATATTAAAAGAGACCAATACTGGAGGTCTTTGCTTGTTTCTTGGAACTCAAAGATTAAAAACTGGAACCAAAAATAAATCCTCAGTGAACACAGAAAAATATTCAGCTTCCCTTACAGAATAATCAATACAGCTTTAATATTTAACGATACTCTCATTTTAGCTGCTGCAGCCTTCATTAGCACTCATTGATGTGTGCACACTCAGCAGAATATCAGTCTGCATAAAAAGGATACATACAATAAAAGTCTTCACAGGGGAGCAACATAACATCAACATGGAAGCGAGGCAGAGGCTGACTGCAGTGGAGTTTATGACTGCATTTTGAAAAGGGCACCACACATCATCTGTTATAACCAATTACAGCTGCATTTATTCACTCAAGTTGTACCATTCAGCTTTGTCAGAGCAGATGACGTGAGAATGACGACTCTTTCGCAAAGAAATCAGATAGGTAGGAAATGTGAAATGAAACATGAATTTCTGAAGTCTGAAGGACTTTCTAATCTGCAGAATAATAAAACATGTAAATGCCTCCATTTTCTGATTTAAGTGCATAGAAGGGGTTGCAGTGAAGGTTCATAGAAATCATTGTATTGAATTGAATCGCTAGAGTGTTGATTTATCATTTCCTTTCTGAGTGTGTCATAAAAGTAACAACTTTGGCAATGTGTTCAAACGCTTAAAAGCCTAACCTTCAGTAGACCCCATGCCATCTCATTTCAGAAAACGATATGGTAGGCAAATCATTTTTTGATTCGGTTTAGATTGTGGCAAGAACTACACATATGTTTGTCACCTTATATCACAACAAAAGTTCACTGTTAAAAAAAAAAAAAAAGAATCAGTGTAGAAACAGGAAACACTACTTTTTTTATGAAAGTGCTCAGGGAACCACCTCTCTCATTTTGTGTAATATACTACACTAACAGCAACATGTATACACAAAGGCACTTGGTTAACATTAACTTAGATTAAGAGGCTCTGAGTTACATTAGACACTTGTTACATTGACCATTTGTATCCATAGCCTTTTTAATTCCTAATTTGTTTTGAACTTAAACAGTTTCATGATAAATTATGACTTTCTTGACTTGCAAAATGACAATAAAATAATTATCATATGTGCAATTCATTAAACAATTCAAATGGGATCTAATCATTATTTAGCTTTCCCTGATAACTAAAATATTACATATTCATTCCAAAATAAGGTCCCATGTGGCCCACCGGAAGGGGAAGTACTTAAGCTCTCTATAAAAACCTCCGGTGGCTGTGTGAAGAATGACTGAGAAGCAACAGCTGAAGTTTAATGTTGATACATGTTGTTACAGATAATGATAATGTTGTTACAGCAATTGTTACAGCAATACCTTTAAGGCAGGAGGACAGGATGGATGTTTGCAGTCAATGTTTCCTTAACAATGTTATTTTAGTTGCCTAAACATAGTTGTAAGTCCAGAAAACACCCATAAGGATTATTTTGAAAGACGTGGATTTGATGTTAAGATTGGAGAATGTTTTATCATTCTGTTTGACAATAGAATTCACTTTGTTCTCCATGTGAAAACACTTCAAAGTTTTGCTTAGCTTTGTCCACAATTGATATAATCTATCATTCACTTCTGGTATATATTTTGAACAGGAAGTCCTTTTCAAGATGAAAATGCTATGCAAATTTAAATTAAAGGTTTGGCTTTATGACCTTTTTTCATTGTAAAACATCCTCTGATCTTTAGTTTTTGTTAAGCTTTTGTTTCCACTTTTCTTTGGCAATCTGCAACAAGACATTAAAAGGACTGTGTCTGTATTGAAGTGGTGATTTTGTTTAATTTCTCTACTGACTCAAACACATTTCAAGATCCTATTTGTTAAAATATTTAGCTCATTTACATTAGCATCACCATTATTTGGTGATTCCATCTGTCTCCAGTTTATATAAAGATGTGTAAAACTACTTGGACTTTATATGTTGGAAATGTCCACTGTGTGAGTAAGGTCACTGAACAAAAAGTCAAAGTGAAGTGTCAGGAATCCAGCAGCTATTGGTTGACATTCGCAGATCAAATCCACACAATGTGATCCATACAAAGCTTTATGTCCTCCTGGGCTCCTGTACAGTCATGTATGTACAGAGGAAGCCAATGTTGTACACAGTGTGACCATCATCATAGTAAATCCACACATACAGTTGACAAACTAAATCCTTCTCATCCTCCAGATACTTAGCACTTGATCCGCTGTGTTCCTCTCATATGAACACAGGCACAGAGGTCTTACTGAAGCACACAAAGCACACAAAGACTTCTACAGGGTCACAGAAGGGACAAAAAGCTTCAGCGTGCCACACATAAGACTGGATTTTATTCTCATCGCTTCTCAAGCCACAGCTGGTGGTTTGTTCAATAGCAGTGTGTATGTATCACACATAACTACAGGCTGAACAGAGTGGACACAGAGACACAAACCTAGATGAAAATTCAATGTGGATTCATTGAGGGAAAATGGGGGGATATCACTGGGAGCAGTGTGGTGAAGCAGGGCCTGGTGTGTGGAAGATGCTGACTGGAGCAGAGTGCCCTGGAGGATCTGAACGGGCCAAGGTCTGAGCTGTTCTGCCCCAATACAATACGACCCAACAATACTGACTGGATGTGAAATTCACATATTTCAGCCTTGACAAAAGGCAATTTTCGAAGGAGCTGTTGAAGGACTAAGTGGACGTGTCTCTGGTGTTCTTCTAGGTCCCAAGAGAACATCAGGATGTTATCAAAATAAATGAAAACAAGAGAATTCAAGAAAACATTCTGAGAATGTCGTTTACTAAGGCATTAGTTAAACCAAACAGCATGAAGCAGTACTTGAAATGGTTTAGAGAGGTATTGAGAGGGCTCCCTGATAAGGACGTTGTAAGTGTTTCTAAGGTCTAGTATAGAAAAAAAGGTAGCCTGATGAAAGGTGTGGAATGCAGAGCCTAACAGGTAGTGGATATTTATTCCTAATAGTGATAGAATTGAACCCCTTACAGTCAATACACAGCAAAGTGTTGGTTTTGTTTCGCAAGAAAAATAAACCTGCACCCATAGGAGAGGATGAAGGACAGATAATGCCGACGGCCTATGGCTCCTGGATGGAACTCTCCATTGCCTCCTTCTCCGGTCATGACAGATTGTAGAGCCAAATGGAAGGGAGGGAGGCTCCGGGCAGAAGGTCGATGCTACAATCGTACAACTTGTGTGGTGGCAGGGGGAGGACTCGTTTGCTGAAGACCTTGGCAAGGTCGTGGTACATCTCAGGAACACAGGAGAGGGTCAGGGGAAACTGGAGATCGACTCAGCTAATGATGGATTTTTGAGTCCAATCAATATGGGGGTTGTGCAAGGGGAGCCCATGGACTAGGGGTGAGTTAGGAGAAGGAATGACTAGTGACTGGATAAATTTACAGTGTTTACTGGATATAATGATAGATAGAAGGACAGTTCAGTCCAGAGAGCAGAAGTGTGCTGCGCCCATAACCCAGAGGTCCATGGATTGAAGCCATCCTCTGCTATCTATATATTTGTACAAGTGACACCACATGTAGTTCTGCCAGTTTGAAATTTGGTCCCTAATTGTTCAGGCGAACCTGTAAAGTACATGGCTAGGAAAAAGTACCTGAACTCTCCCTTTCAGAGCTTCTGTATTTGTTGGACCTGTACAAACATGTGTCTGACAGCAACCTCTGGTAACCGTGAACACAATATCAGTGTTGGACCGTAACACAGTTATTAATAATAATAAAAAATACTTCTGATGTCAGTATGGATGTTGGTGGTTAAAACTCTGATTTTATGTCTTCTCTCTTCGAAATACCACACGTCAGACATGACATGGCCAAGTGGTCAAAGGTCCACCAGTCTCTATGTGGATGTGGGTTCAAGTCCCAAAACTGCTAGCTTTTGCTCCTCATACTTTGAGTTTCTCTCCACCACCATCTTCAGAATGAAGGTCAATCTACTTACCTGAGACATTATTGAACTGTGCATTCTGGTAACACAATAGTGAAGAAATCCTCAATATCACTGCACTTCTCCATTCAGCAATTTAAAATTGAAAGCAATCCATTTACTCAACAAGCTCGTCCGTCTTGCCAGTTTCCTTGATTTTGCATAAATTCCAAAGTGGTTTACAGAAAAGAAGTTTGCAGCAGAAGTGTGCTGCAAACCCAAACCCAGAGGTCCATGGATTGAAGCTGTCCTCTGCTATCTTTGTTTTTTTGTTGTTGCTGCTGCTTGTAGGTTTGTATAAACAGCGAAGCATCAGGCAGTTCCACCACTGCCAGTTTGACATTCAGTCCCTAATTATTACCCCTGCCAAGGAGGTTATGTTTTCACTGGTGTCTGTCTGTCTGTTTGTTAGCAGGATAACTTGAAAAGTTTGGCCTTGATTTTCATCAATCATCATCAAATTGTACCATGAACAGATGATTCAATTTTAATAATGATCCAGAACAAATCCTTTTTTTTGTAACACCTTCAAAGAGGTGCCATCATTTGGTGATATCTGGCACCTGCATAGCTTGGTCTTATTCTTGAAGGTCTGCATTATCAGAGTGCTTTTCTTGTTTGAATGAATTATTGATCACTTTACCAGCTGGTTTCTGCTCTGCTCCCTACAAGCTGATTTGTCAAACACCTTTAAGTTGAAATTTTTTAGTGTTGGAGTAATAACTTTGAAAAAAAAAAACTCAACTAGAAAAGCACTCCGAAAGCGCAGAATTGATCTAAAAACCAAGATTTCTTCTGGATCATTACCAAAATGTAATAATTCTTGAAATTCAGGCTGAACGATTTAAGTTATCTTGCTAACAATCAGACAGACATACAAACGGTGATGATCACATAATGCAATAAGTTCAGTTTGAAACTTCATTCTCAATGGCGATATTTACTAAACTATTTGCATTATATTTATGTCAGAAAGATTAATGTAAGTCAAAACATGTGGTAAACTCTTTCAAATGAATAATGTAGTGTGTAGATTTAATTTAGCTTTGCCACCCTCAGCTCTGCACACCCACACTTACTGCCTGTGGTTGCACTGAGAAAACATTATCTGGCCACAGTGAAGCAGTCCAACTGACAGCTGCAATCACCATCCATCATGATGTGGATCAATTCAAGCAGATAATAAAAAAATAAAAAGCCTTTAAACATGAATATATGGAATCAGAAAGGATATTGGAAGACCAATGTTTTATATTTACACTCGGATTCAAAGCTGCTGTCACCAAAGACACCTCAGACGAGGTTTGATAGCTTTGCGAAGGCAGCTGCAAAGTCACTGTATCACTCTCCTTTGATTGGCTTCGTTTACATAACGTAGGGCTGCGGGGGAGCAGGAGCAGAGAGGGGCATTTATATGCTCCAAACATCTAATTCTGATCACGAGGAGAACCCCGGGCCGTTAAATTATACATCAGCCTTGTTAGTATCAGACCTGTTGATGTTCTGGGTAGTCTGCAGAGATGTTAAAAAGGCTGGAGATAACACACAGAGCAGAGATGCATGACTCATACACAGTCGGATGAGGCTGTGGAGAGAGCACACGTCATCTTCAGCCTGCATGTGATTTACCTGGCTTCAACATTCATCCAGTGAGAAATACTATTGTGTCCTTGAATATGAAATAATCTAAAGTTTTTTTCAGGCTTTCCGATTTGTTTTTTTTTCTAAAACAATGATAAACGTGACAGATCTAGATGGTTTATTTGTACAAAACAGCTAAGCAAGAATAACAAAAGACCTTTTCCTACCTTTTACATTTGCAAGAGTTTCATCATCATGCATATTTTAAAGGGGCAGGGGCTTCTCACACATTACCTGCATCTGAAACATTAGTACTGCCTAATAACTAGGCTAGTAGTTAGCAGTGTTTTATTTTGTTTGATTTTTTTAACTTTGGTCATTTTTTTTTTTTTGTTTTCAGACAGCCAAAGTAATAGTGTATGAGCTTTCTGTTTGCACACATAACAAGCCTGATTAAACTTAAATTTAAAAAAAATAGTGTGGTATTTTTCAAATTTTGTTATTTAATTTCATTATAATACATAAACCTAAGGTTTTATAACCTCACTTGAGATCCTGTCCTTTCAGTTTTTGTAATCCCGTGAATGATCTTGTTTTGTGGCTGCTGCAAACAGGATCTTCAGAATAAAATGATGCCTGGCAGTCAAATAAAGCAGTTGTACAAGCTGTGGCTAATTCAGCTTATGAATAATATTCATGTCTTACTATGATACAATATAAATATAATGTAAGCACATTGTCAATATAAAATAATCCAGGCACTAATAGAAAAGATTTCTCCCACTCATTTCAAATATTAATTTGTATTAATAACATAACGTTCTTATTAACATAACTTAATTATTCCTATACCAACTGTAAATTCTTCTCTAAAAAGGAACAGATGACATAATTTGCTTTTGGGAGGATTTTTTTTCCAACAATAAAATAGTTTTATTATCAATTATGTCTAATCAAACAATTACAATCAGCTAATTAACACCTTAAATGCAAATATTAACAAGTGCTTAATTAACTTCCATGACAGATTTTTTTTTAAATATTTGGGCAGAATGTAATGCTTAATGCATTGATTTTTAATGTGTAAATCTAGCAGTGGACAATATAGGGAGACCATAAAGTGTTAGGTTTCATATTAGTGGATTGGATAACGATGATTATTGATCATTTTTAACAATGACCAGGGAAAAAAAACTGCATGTGACTACTTCAAATATAATGTTTTTTTTGTTTTTGTTTTTTTTACACAAATTCATTCTTATTTCTCCAATCTATATGCAAATAAACACATAACAGCATTTACAATTTGGGCTTGAGTGTTTTTCTTTTTTTTTCCATTTACTGTAACATAACATAACATGAAGTTGCTGTCTGTCTCTCTGTTCCGCATGTGTGTGTGTGTGTGTGTGTGTGTCTGCCAAAACACAGAGCTCAGAGGAGTGAAATTAGCACAGTTCATCTCAGTGTGAGTATTGAGTAATTTATGGTACATGCAGGGATTGGAGCAGAGTAGACTAACTACACTAGTATTTCTCACCATTATTGATTGTGATATCAAGCAAGTTGGACCCAGCTGTTGAGGGACAGTACACAGATCAGGACTCAGTGATGCAGCAGAAGTAAAGTAGACAGACCTTCAGTGTGGCCAAGGCCTACACAATGCTAATTGAATGTGGTCACAAGTGGCCCAGACGTTCTCTGAATGTAGTTTGAGTGATCCAATGTGGGTACTATACTGAAATATCAATACTCATAATACCAGATATGTATGTTCTTGAATTGATTCTCATAATAAATAATAATGTTGTAATAATATGGACTAAATATATAGTTCATCATTAACAGAAACACAGTGGAAAGTAGCTATACTAATGGGATCTTGCCTAAATGATACCCATGTGGTAGGAGCTACTTGTTCTCCCACCTGTCATACTGCTATGTGTGATACCTTAAAGGTATAAGTGTTCCTGTGTGCTGCAGTCACACCAGTCATGTGTGGAGCTTATACCTAGACTTTTTGTACAAAGTATGGGACCAGTTTTGTTGATAACAGCCACCCTAGTGGTGACTGCAGAGTTTACAATCTTATACTCAGCAGCTTAAATGTCCACAGTACAGCTGAATGCAATCCAGATTGCTACTTCTTATTTGAATTCAAAACAAACTTACACTAAACTACTTCCAATAGTGCCACTTGCTATATATATATATATATATATATATATATATATATATATATATATATATATATATATATATTTTTTTTTTTTTTTTGTTTCATCTAGAGATAAACAGTGATGCATGTTGGGTAATACCACATAAGCCATGACGACGTGATACAACACTGCAAAATCTGAACGTCTAGACTCAAGCTGAGCCAGCTGTCTCACCGTTTATAAAAGCAGAATGGAACTGACAGTTTTATCATATGTGGTTCTAGTCCAGTTTAGATAGTGCTTAATTGAATTCAGGCATTTTCAACAGTAGTTGGTATTTATTTTAATAGTAATAAAAAAATACAGAAACTTTTCATTTCACTTTACATTTCAAGATTTTCTTTTTTTAAACAGTATTTGTATTCATATGTTTTATATAATAGTAACAAGAAAAAGGCAGAGGCAAACACTGAACAGGGTCCTCATTAAGGGTGCTGGTTTCCTCCAGAAACACACATGCTGCTTATATGTATGTTAAGGATGAAAATAAATTGTCTTCCCCAGAAGATATGTCTCTTTTATGCTTCAAATTTATTGTAGCTCAGCTATGTGTGTATGTGTGTGTGTGTGTATGCTTCATAACTAGTACCTAGTGTGCACTACAACCCTTCAAAGTACCATTCTCATTTTGAATCAGGTTGGCAGACCCTCCCTCACTTCTAGCAGCATGATGGACTGTTTTTTTTAATTACTCTCCTTCCACCAAAAGAGGGAGACAAACGTCCTGCAATGCATCTTTAATTTGATTATATATACAGTATATATATATACTACCATTATATAATTATACAAAAAAGGCCTTTTTCAGGGAACACAAATTGGGTTAACAATTTGAAGCTCTTCTGCAGCACTGAAGGTTAAATCAGTCTTGTAATCTGGTGCTACTAATTCCTACAGGTGTTTAAACATTTTTTGTTAACTTACAAGCCCATCTGTCTACATAAAAGCTGTGCCGGAACGCACCATGAGCATCAGGTGAACAGCATTGTGCTGCAGAAAGTAATGTGTTGCTACAAAAATGGCAAGAAAAGGGCAATTAACGATTGAAGAGGGACAGATCACAACAAACCATATAGGTCTTTCTTACAGCATTATTGCAAAAAATGTCAAAAAGTGTCAGAAAGTACAATTTCTTTCACCATCAAAAGGCACTGGGGGGAACTCTGACAGGAAGTGGTGGACTCAAAGCCACAGCTGAATCAGAGAACAAGTCTCAGTTTCAACTGTGAAAAGATTCAACAAAAAGAGTTGCAGCAAGAAAGCCATTACTAAGATGCCACAATTAGACACAGAGGCTCTAGAGGGGAAGGACGAGAAACACTGCCATTGAACTACTGAAGACAGGAAGAAGGTGTTCAGGACTCATGCATCAAAATTACAAATTTTTGATTTGACATGTAGGATGTTGAGTAGGCAAGCGGATGGTTCCACAGTGTGTGACATCAACCGTCAAACATGGAGGAGGAATTCAGAGGTTCATCCTACAGCAAGATAATGACCCAAAACACAAGTTCAAGCTATGACAAAAATACCTCAGGAAAAAAAACAGGATGATAAACTTCAAAACACCAGTGTCCAGCACAGACTTCAACCAACACATTTATGGGAACAGACATGGGGAGAACTTTCTGAAGATTTCTATTGTAGAAACAATGTGTGTTCAGCAGTTCAATCTGCCAAAGATAACTATTTTGATGAGTAAAATCTTTAGAATACATTTTGGTCTATATATCTATTTTTTTTTATTCAAATTGCTTATTTGTTCTTATTTGTTGTTTTCATTTCAGAGTATGACACAATAAATAAATAGTTTTATAGGATTCCACACTTGAACAACTGAGTTTTTGAAGTTGATCAACACACGGTAAACTTACACACTGATTTCAGGATCAGCTGTTGGGTTAAATGTGTCATAGGCAACCCCGTCAGCAAACTAGCTCCATGTATCTCAAGAGTGAGCTAATGAAAATGTGGAGTGTTCAAGGGCTTAATCACAGAAATCAAAGTCATTCCACACAATTGATTTAAAGATGTTCTCTGCAAGGTGGAGGTAGCATAGCTCACTGCTGGCTGGGACACCTGTTTGTCTTTAAAGGTGTTTCCTGATGCAGCTTTAAGGTCAGATCCCTCCCCATAGGTAGCTTAACATGTGTGTGTGTGTTGTTTTTTCTTCCATCCCTGTTTCCTGCCCATTAGTTATCACTGTAAAGGTCAGAGCAGGTGTGTGTGCTTTATGGATATTCAATAGAGAAAGAAACCATTCACACACACACACACACATAGATAGGAAGTATGTGTTCTAAAGCTAAATGTCACATCTGTCATTGGTGATGGGGATGAAAAGGCTTAATTATCCTTCCTAAACACACACTGTGATCTATCTGTTTCCTTTTACTCGTCTACTGTCTGTCTGCTGTTATTCCTTCTCTCTCTCTCACCTCTGTCTCTAATTCCACTATTCTTCCTCTGTCTCTTCAGGATGTGTGTGTAGGTAATTAAAATGTCCTTTCCAGCAGTCAAGTGATAAATGAACTGAGTGTCAGAGAAACACCTCCCACTACATCACACATTTTTAATTTTTTTTCCTTCTGCCTTTTCGCATTTTATCTCAGAGTCACGGTTCAGGGAATCTGCTTCATTAGTGTCCTTGGCTGCTCTATATTATCAAGCAGATGCGTAACTGCAAACCCAAGAGCACAGAACACACATCAAGGCATTTCCCTGGTCTCTGGAGGATAGCGGAAAAGAAGTTGAGTCTAAGCAACTGAATCAGATGTGCTGCTTTCAATTAGATATTTCCAAGTCCAGGATTTTCTCTGTGGGAGAGAAAGCATCCCCAACTTGACTGAATTACTGGGAAACAGTGTTTTCAAGTGGTCTTTCATCAGGCTCTTCACTGAGACATAACGGTTTCAAGGAGATCACAGGATCTCTCTCTGAGGACATGTCAAAGTTTTCGAATATGGGAAATCAAATAGAATAGAAATTATTCTTTTAAATGGAAAAAGGAAGCATCGGCGTGTCAGTATGTCGAGGGTTGACATTAGCTGTGTGTCCGGATAAAATGGGCAACAGGAAGCAGTGTGGTCAGAAGTTTCCATGTGGCTGTATATTCATAGAATAGAAGAAGTAGTGGTTGTGAACCAGAAACATAACCAATCGTCTGTGATCATCTATGATAGAAAAATGAGTTTCCAGCATTTAGTTTCAATTGGGCAAGTTGAAATAATTGAAAACAAATTAAGTAAGAAACGTAAAGCACATTTAAGTTTAAATAATTACAAATTCAGGATCGCGCCCCTCAGCATCTGATACTGATGTATGAGACTTTGATCATCTGTCAGAGTCTTGTCTGTTTTTTTTTTCTCTTGTTTGGGTTGATTTTTCTCTGTCTAGTTCTTGTATTATTTTTAAATACTTTCTCCTCATTTTGGGTGTCCCCTTTTACTTCCTTGATTGTTTGATGTGTTTCGTCTGTGTTGTTCCACACACATTCGCTGTCATCATTTAGTTCTTAGTGTACATAAGCCCAGTTTTTTCCAGTCTTTGTCCAATAGTCTATCAGTGCATTTACATGCACAGTTAAGTTGACCTATAGTTATAACCCAATTAGTCTATCTACTAGTCTATCTACCCAGTCTACGTGTGGGTGGCAAATCGATTTATTAATGAAGTCACGTTGCCTCCGCTATGATAATACGTATGATATACTCTCTTTAGCTTGTGCTGTTAGCGGCTGACCTTTTTGACAACAAATGTTGAAAGACATTTAGCAAGTTAGTACCCAGAGATAAACTGGCATGATGGACAATCTTGCAAAAAGGTGCAACACATATTTCCTGTTCACTCTACATATTAAGTTACTGGCTACTTCTGGTTGGATTACTCTGTTAACATTTAACATACTGTTCGGTTTTCTGGTCGGAGCTTGGCGTGGACCTTTAGTGTATGAGCAGATCACTTCGTCCAGCTCCAGTCTGAGTCTGACTAAACATGCTGAGTGTTTTGAGTGTGTTTTCCTGTCTGTCCTTTACACCAGTCGATATTAAAATATATCTTCAGTCGATCCCGTCTCCTTGCAGTTGGGTTCATTTCTTCGACTACACACGTGAAAGAGATGCAATGTCAAAATGTTACAAATCATTTGACAATGCTGTGGTTAAGATTTGGTAAGGTTTAGTGAAAGATCATTGTTTTGGCTAAATTGACCCATAAAATGACTGACGAGATGGTTAAAATGTCAGAATTTCTTGTCTATTTGGGCAGCTGTTGTTGTTTCTGCATCCAAGTTATGTAGCCATCCACCCAAAGAGGATCAGTTTCATGCTGCTGGTTCACAGGTGGATCCTGAATTTTCACCTTACCTTACAGAGGTCTCCCACTGGGAAAGATGATGAAACACTTTGAAAAGTGAATTCTCAGTCAGACCAGATATGCATCTGGTAATTAATATGTACAGCCCCATAGGCTTCTCTTGTATTAATCCACACCCTGTTGGGGGCCACTAATTAATATTTGCTGGCATGATCATTTGGAGACACAATCGGCCACTTGCTATGTTTTCAGGAACATTAAACCAAAAACAGTAAGGACTTTGTTAGATATCTGAGACATCATTCAGACATGTGGAGATCTATTTATACTGTGAAGAAACTTTTGGGCAGTGGCGATATGATTGGAAAGTGAGGACATATATGGGAAATTAAAGACATATTTGTACAGTTAACACATTATATATTGTATACATTGATACATAATGGAAGGTTTATGGGGAACGGAGAAGGACATTTTGGGAAAATTGAGGACATTTTTGCATAATAAACATACTGTATATTTGAAAATCAAAGACATTAGCAATTAAGGACATATCTTTGGAAAAGAGTATTATTTGGACAATGAGCAAAGGTAGGGACACTTTTGGCAATAAGGGTTTTATTGGATATTTGGGACATCATTTATAGTTGTTTAAGGTTTTTAGCAGGAGAGGACTTTTTTTGAAAAAAGAATGTCTTTGGAGAGTATATAATTGTAAAATGACTTGGAAGATGAGGATATCATTTGGACAAAGAGCACACACATTTTAGGGAATTTTTTTGGAAAAGAAAGTCATTATGGAAAGTGGTAAAAAAAGACATTTATATCAAGTGAGGACATTTTTGACAGTAAGGATTGTTTTTTAAATGATCCGTACCCACTTAAACTAATGCTTAAAGAAACAGTGAAAAGTGAGTTGAAACTGAGGTGTGTTTGATTTAAAATGACACTTGAAAGCTGAAAGAATATTTTTCCTTTTTTATACAACTCAATTTTTTCAGTTTTTTGTCTGCAGTTTGTGTGCTTGTTTTAAAGTCTGCCTTAAGGTGAACAATCAAAGTGAACATTTTTCAAAGAAATGTTCATCAAAGAAAACAAAACTCTGCACCATATAGTTCACTTTTAATCTCCTTCTTCTCAGTCCTATCAACTGTAAACTGCCCTCTGGTTACCCCTCTCAAAAGGTACTGCTTAAGAATCCCCTGCAACATAAAACATATGAGGGGAGAAATGCAGACGTGTTGAAGCTACTTCTCCCCCTCAATTATTACTGCAAGTGATGCATTCAAGTGATGTTCCTGATCAAGAAAATGGAAACGGTGGCCAAGAAGCATGAAAATATAGCTGAAGGTGCAGCTGAGTCAAGAGTTTAAACATTTACTGGAAAGCTTTATTCAGGGTGACTTATAATAAGTGCAACAGAAGCAAGATGTCACTTTCTATTAACCTTCTGATCACAATAAGCCAAATCTTGAAAGAGCAGCTCTGGTGCTGCCATGTTTACAGAGGCCTTCTTTAATTTTTGTCTTTTTAAGAGCTCATGAAGTTAATTTGCTAAAATATTTAGAAAATAATGTACATTGTGTTGTTTGGAACACAAGACATAGAGATATATAAAAGTACAAGAACAATATGGAAAACCTGTTTTTTGTTTTAATGGTCAAAAGACAGGATGGTGTAGAGCAGCCTGAACTAATAACTGAGAATTATTGTTATGATGCGACCAAAATCAGCAAACTATCAGGAAATAGTAACTTTAACCCAAGCCGGGATCTTTCCTTGACTATAAACAGACCCTTTACCTAAACTCAACCTAGGTAGCAAACTCAGAATTACATCAATAATAAAGAGTTCTGTTTGACATTAAATAGTGAAATAATCGCTAAAAATGATAAAATTATATAAAATCACTTGCCTAACTCATAAGTGTGATGTGATTTAAGATGTATATTCAACCCAGACCCTTCTGTCTGCTGCAGACACATAGTAAGGGGGGAAGTTGCAGGTGTAAGTGTCACTCCAGAGGGTGGAGGCAGGTCTCATGCAGCAGACAGGGTATGATAATAAGATCAAATTGCCTTTGAATCCTAGGGGGTCACGGTCTTGAGGTATAAATAGGTCTGTTTAAGTGCCCTCATGGTCTTTCTCCATCTAAAATGCCTGGATGTAGAACTGACCTTTTTTGCAAAGAATAAACTCATGTTTCTAGGGTCATTTTTGTTGGTATTGTTTTGGTAAATTGCCTGGGATAATAACACAATACACCACCATTCAAAAGTTTAGGGTCACTTAGAATGCTCCTTATTTTTGAAAGAAAAACTTTTTTAATGAAGATAACTTTAAACTAATCAAAATTACACTATACATTGCTAATCTGTTAAAGTACTATTCTAGTTGCAAATGAATATTTTTTGGTGCAATATCAACATAGGTGTATAGAGGCCCATTTACAGTAACTGTCACTCCAGTGTTAAAATGGTACAATGTGTTCAATGCATCAGAATCCTAATGTAATAAAATTAAATTTTAACAATGCATTTTTTGTATGAGCGGTTTCAGGTAAAATGGGCCATCTTATCAGGTAAAATGGGCCTATCAAATGACAAAGTCAAAATCCAAATGAATTCATTATCAGTTGTAATGTTAAAAGACACTTTCTTAGAACCACATACATTTTTAAATGCATTAAACAAACTCATATTGCTGCTATTAAAACAAGGACAGATCAGTTATGTGTTGTACACACGCTAACACAACTATGTATATAAGCTAAGCTAGCACTACACAAAAGCTAGCAGCCAGTCATATGTAACAAGCTAAGTTACACAAACAGTAAAAGTAGTGACTACTTTGAGTTGAACTAATTTCACATGAAAATCAACATAGTGTCAATGTTTTAGTTGAACCAAATGTCATACATTTTTGTTTGTTAGCTGAAACTATGAGGCTGATTTTTTTAGCTGGTTAAGGTAAATTCTGTTAGCAGAACTATGTGATTTCTCTGTAACCGGGACAGTTTGATAGTGTCTGGTGTGGGGATCTGGGGATCCCTTAAACTCCCTTAAACCTTATTTCCTTTTGAGTCGACTTCTTGCAACATTGAAACATTGAAAAAGATTTAGGATATAATCCTTAAGTTTATATTAAAACCAATTCCATTTGGTTTGACAGCAGGGCAGGTGTGCAGCATTATGACTAGGAAAATCTGCTTTGACCGTCACACTCAAACGATTTCCCACCTGGTTCATTAGGCGATCAAACTCTTAAATTCTTAACTATACCTGAGAGAAGGCAGACAACATGTTGGGCCTGAACCAATCACGGCTCGTCTACTTCGATGAGGTGATCGCTAAAGGTGCCAGAGAGCAACTTCTCTGTTCCCCCTGGCCATACATGTCAGTCTTCACATTCATTACTTAGGTAGAAGTATAGATACTGGGGTTTTAAAAATGCTTCTGCAGAAGGTTGAAGTATCAAATCAAGCTTTTTACTGAAGTAAAATTGTGAAAGTACTGGTTTCCTTAATATAAAAGTAGAATTAATGAAAATCAGTTGCCTGTCAGACAAAAGAAAAAGCTGTGATCACTTTTTAACAGAGATATTGCAGTTTATGTTTTGTATTGTCCCTTCAAAGGTATTTGAACAGGTAATAGTGAGTAAATGTCTATTAAATATAACATGCATATGTAATATATTGAGCTGTCCCAGTTGCCTTTAACAATGACACATTTTCTATACTGTCAGAAGCATCTGTACATTCTCAATTTCTATTTCTGCTTCATTCCCTTTTCACCCCTTTGACAGGAAAGAAAAAGTATTTAAAAAAAAAAAGAATTCAGAAAAAGTAGATCAGGGATCACCACACTGATAATCCATCATAGGTGAACACTTATTCTTATAATTTAATAATATAAATATAAAATAGAAGCTCCAACCCTATGATACCATTTAAATGCAAAACATGTCACAGCAAGCACAGAAACTCTGTTGGCGGCTCTGGTTCTGGTTTGAGTACAAATAAACAGCCGAGACCTGTAAAACTGACTGGCTTCATCAGGAATAACCTGTGTAAGCCAACATCAGAAACACTATCAGTGGTTGAAGATAAAGGTTTAAAATGTGCTACAGATAGCGACTAAAAATGTTGCTTTTGGGGAAAATACGTTTATGCAATTAATTGTAAATTAATTGCAAAACCTGTAATTAATTAGATTATAATGTATGTTTTTCAAGTCCCACCTCAAGTATAACTGCCTGCAAATCAATATTATCTAAGGCTTTATAATCTTAATTGGAATCAACCCAAAAGTATTTCTCTAGCCCACTAATTTAATTTAATTCAACCCCTGGGCCTCATGTTTGACATGAATGCTCTAAAAATCTAAATTTGATTATGTGATATTCATTCATTTCTTAATGTTGTAATGCAAAACAAAATTAACAATTTTTAACAATTAAAAATATCTTGTTTTTCGTACTATTAGCCCAAAACTGAGTAGACTTATTTTGAAAAATCCTATTCCATTGGGAGATACTGTACTGTACTGATTGTACTGATTTCAAGTTTCTTTTCTTAAATTTGGTCAAATCAGTCTTGATTTCTTAAAATAGTCAGGCCAGGACTCAAATCAGTACTCAGACACAGATTGTAGTCAATGTTTTTATTCAGCAGCGCAGCAAACCTCAGAGTGATAACCAAACCGGCTATGAAAACTACCTAGGCTATGCTGATGCTAGACTAGGGGTAAAAAAAAAAAGGGACAAATGAAAAATCACTTTGATCGGAGGAAACACTGGACGCTATAAAACTTTACCTTTAACTTAAATCTCTCAAAAGTGAGGAAACAAACAGCTATGAAACACAGGCTTTATGAAATAACACACTCAACAAAAAACTTACTCCAGAGGAGGAAACCAAAAGACTATTAACAAAAGGGCTAAGGCTAGAACTAAGTTACAAAAGTTCCAAAGAGAAATTCACTCGGTAGAGGATCAAGGCTTACGAACAAACAGGAAGCTGTGGCTCAGAACTGTGAGGAGCTGGTGAATGGGTCATGGAGACAAAGACACTCTGGCCCAAGACAAAGGGAACACAGACTATTTGAGCACATGATGGAGGGGAACAGGTGGGGACAATCAGGTAATCAGGGAGACAATCAGACAGGTAACACAAGAGGAAGGGCAAGTGACATGAAATGAGAGTTAGACTTTCAAAATAAAACAGGAACTGACAAGACAAAAATATTTTCACTTGTTAAGATTTCTTTTTTTTTTCTTTTCTTGTTTCCTTTTTTCAGTATATTTGAGGTTCATACATTTTACATTTGAACTTAAAATAATGCATGAATATTACATGACTGCACTCCAAAAACGAAAACATTGGGCTAATTTTCCTAAACAATATATTTTCCCCTGATAATATTTATTTTTTTTGCAGTGCACTCAAAAGGTTTCAAAAACAAGAAAACATTGGTGAAATCCTAGAAAACAATGGATATTAACAAAATGTGTTTTTTAGAAAGGGAATTTAGTTCCTGTTCCACATTCCAATTTTCACTAAATTATAAAATGCTCTTGTTGTGCATGTAGGGGCTATAAATAGTTATTAGTAGTAATTAATCATCAAAGATGATTATTAATTATAAAAATATTAATTAAATTTAGTAATTAAAAGTTAATAAATTAAAAACGGGGCACCACCGGATGAACCGGACTAATAACTATAATGACCAGTCTCATGAAATTATTACCTTATAATTAGCTTTATGTTAGAACATAAGTTAATAGAAGGTATAAAAAGGGAAGGTGTGAATCCGTACACTAGCCCAATCAACCAGCTCTTTGTGAAAATACATGGACAAAATACAAGGAGGCTTCTCTTTAAATACACAAAGAGTTTATTTACAAACAGTAAACACCTTACAATTAATACTGTTGTCAATATCCTCAACTATAACTAAATGAGTATGGTAACTACAAAGACAGAATAAGCTAAGTATAACAGAGACAAACTAAGTAAACAGTGTAAATAGACAAAACCAAGCCAACAGCAGGGGAGTTGTGTGTGTGGGCGTGTGTGAGTGGGCGTGTGTGAGTGGGCGTGTGTGAGTGAGTGCGCGTGCGTGTGAGGTCGCAAAATGGCGGCTACGCCGGGACAAAGTGGGACTCTCAAGATGGCGGCTACGCCAGGAACGGGTGTTACGCCACTAGTGGTCACACTGTGACAATACACCCACGGATACTTGTGTGTGAGACAAGATGGCGACTTGTCCACGACACGTAATCCGGAGCAAAGAAAGCACGGGGGCGTGCGTAGTGTGGTGCGTGTATGTGTTAATGTAAGTATGCAAGTGTTCGTAGTAAGCGAGAGGATGGAGAGCGAAGAGGAGAGAAAGAGGATGAGAGTGAAAGAGCGAGCGGGAGAGAGAGAGAGAGAAGAGAGCGAGAGAGCGGACTCGGGGCTCAATCAGCTGATCGCAGTAACAGAATAAACAGCGTAACGGACGCGGCGATCCGTACAAAAACACGGAGTGAAAACACTAATAAACAACTACTAATATTCACTGCCCAGAAGATAACCTCTTACTGTGACGCAGGCTGTTGTTGTGGTGGTCCGGAGTTTGTTGATCCGGGCTTTGTTGGTCCGGAGCTGCAGCACCGCCTCTGCAGTCCTTTGCTGACAGTCCGGGGCTAGCGGCACGCTAGTGTCCTCTCACAGTCCGTGGCTCGGAGGGAGAGGGTCGCGACAGGAAAGAAAGGAGGGAAACGTTGTGTCTCAGGTGTCCTTTCATAGCCGGGCGTCGCCTACATCCGCGGGAAACAGCTTGATCCGGGGGGTGACCGTCGATCAATCGGGTGGAAGAAAGTCTCGGCCAGCGAGGATTTCTTCTTACAGGCCTTCTGGAAATGCGCGCGGTAACTGTTCGCTCGGCTGCTGCTCGGTGTGGGCAGGCGGGTTGAGCGAGTGTTGTGTGCTTCCGTTCGTCGCGCCCGTCAGCGCGACTGGAAAGAGCGCAGTTTGCAGGTCCTCCATGCATTTATAGCCTTCGTGTCGTCACCGCCCAGTGACACACTACAGCCAATCAGAGTCCGCTTTCTGTGGGACCCCTGCTGGGATTACCTGTGACGTAGTTGCTGGATCCGACGGAAACACGGGTGGCGCTGTTGAGTACCACCCGGGGCTCCTTTGTTTAGGGACACGTGGCAAAGGGGTTTCCCTCAAATCAGGCTTCAGGCTTGCCTGCAGGCCTGAAATTCCTCAGGGCGAGGCACAACACTCTGGTTGAGACTATAACCTTTGTGTTGTTAGGGTAGGTTGTGCCCAGTTATAAAAATAAGACTATGAAGCAATAATTACAATAATAAATAATACAATCAGCCAACACAATGACAGCCAGCTGTTCTCCCAATCACTTCAGCTTTAGGGGATTTTCATTTGTTCTTGTTATCCAGTTTACCTGCACAAAAACATGCAATTCTCTATTCTCTTCAAGAGGAAGGTTAAGAAAAGGTTAAGGAAAGATTTAAATTCATAAAGTGCATATGACGACATTGATGAGTGTTGGGAGTGATCGCTGTGCAGCTGCACAGTGAAAATGTCAGGAATCCCAGGATCTCAGATATCTGAAACACCAAACATATTTCCATGTCATGGGATCTAAATTAAATCTGAGGCGTTCTCTGTGGCCGGTGGTCCACCTGCCAATTTCAAGTGAGTGCTGAGGAGAGATTGGTGTGGCTCTGATGGATGGAGATAAGTGGCGGCTTTTCTGCTGAGAGTGGAGTATGCTCCTCACTGTGCCTTGCTCAAAGTGAATTTGGAGATTTGATGAGAAACTGCAATTGGCAAGCAACACCACAAATTGCTTTTGAGTCCTCCCACTTCTGTTGTTTCTCTGTTGAGCCAGAGAAAAGAATTTTTTTTATTTTTTTCCTCACAGTAGGTTTCTGGAGAGAATCAGTGACAGGATGAATGGAAACATAAATCCAAACAGGAACAGTTACTGATTCAATGCACATGTAGTGATTCCATATTTGACACTAAGGCTGCTAATAATAATGATATACTGTAGGCAATTAGGACAGTGAATGCAGAGCAAGAACAAGAGATTATACTGTAATAATAATAGGAAGCAATGAATGGAATTATGTCTATAGAACTATTATTACTAATAGGAAGATCAGGTAAATTGGGACACTTTTTGTTAAATCTCTTGGGACAATAACACAATACCAAATATGCATTTCCCATGTCAAATGATAAAGGGAAATTCAAATTCAAAAGTAATTCATCATGCTCAGAACCACGTAACTTTTAAAATGTATTAAATAAACCCATATTACGGCATTAAAACAAGAACAGATCAGTTATGTGTTGTACACACATGCTAACACAGCTATGTATACAAGCTAAGCTAGCACTACACAAAAGCTAGTACCCAGTCATATGGAACAAGCTAAGTTACACAGACACAGCAAAAGTAGTGACTACTTTGAGTTGATCTAATTTCACATGACAATCAACATACTGTCCATGTTTTAGCTGAACCACATGTCATACACGTGTGTGAGTTACACAGAGGGTTAGGCCCATTTTAGCTGAAACCATGAGGCCCATTTTAGCTTAAGGGGTAAAGGTAAATTGGGCCACCAAGATCATCAAACATCGATTTTCCTAAAAACATGTTAATATATAAATATAAAAATATAAACTAATCAAATCAGTTATATCAACAGTTTGAAATCCTTTGTAGTCATTGGCTCTAATTTCCAGAGGGAGTGGGACCCCCAAACCTAAAATAGTGAAAAAACAATTAGAGACTAATTTACAAGTGAAATCCAAATAAATTAGATGTAAAATGATAATAACAATAATAACAGGGTGAATAGGTCATGGTGAAGCTGGATGATGTGGATGGATGTAACACATATGTATATCATTCAAAGTAAATTGATTCACTGCAAAAAAAAAATAAAAATAAAATTGAACAATGATACCAGGCAAAAATATTTAGTAAAATTAGACTTAGTCTAATTAATCTTGAATTATGTCATTCATTGACATATTATTTTGCTTATTTTAAGCTTTCCAAAAATATGAGATAAAAAGTCAGAATTATTAGATAAAAGAAGACTAAATTGAACAAAATCAAGAAAAAAAAAAAATAATAAACAAAATTATCTGCCAATAGAATATGGTAATTCGAGATGATTCTACTCAATACTGGATTAAATTGTAACTTTGTTTGTTGCAGTGTAGGGGGATTAGACGGCTATTGATTTGAAAGGACTGGCAGAAGAGTTTGAACACGTTCTGATTTTATGAGTTTGAGTTTATGTCCATACCTGTCAGTCACCATTATGATTTTAATGTCATTTCATGATGGGATTAAATTCACAGATACATTATGTTGGGAAGTTTTAATTCTGTATAACCTGCAACCTCTGATTGATTCTACTGTCTTTTTTCTTGGCATCCCTTATGTTCAGATTTAAATTTAGTGTCTATTTGAGGAACCAGTTCTGACTTTAGTTGAATATTTAGAATTGAACTTTAAAACAGAGCAACTTGAATATTTAAATACATTATATTCAGGCATTTTTTTATGTTCTTCAAATGTAAAACGTATTGACCACACTGCAAAATTTAAATCTTAAGAAGTAAATATCTTTTATTTGGGTATAATTAGCCCATTAATTAGTGCAATTATCTTGATTTATCCTATTCCATTGGTAGATAATTTTGAAAAACATGAAAACATGCATGAATATCAGTGCCACAGTGTCACCCACATGAATGTCTAATGAAATTTAGATTTTCATGTTCTAGAGCAGGGGTGTAAATATGCAGCCTGGGGCCAGAATTGGCATTAAAGGGTCCAATCCAGGCCACTGAATGACTGCACTAATATTTGTCTTTAGTGATTTTTTTTTGTACAATTAATTAAATATTTCCTTGGAATACATATGTGGACATTGATTAGTACTGTATAATAGTGGTTCTCACTGAACTCATTGCAGAGATCTTAGAGCACAGTGACTAAGAACGTGTCCAACAATGTGTCCTTTGAAAGAGTCCAGTGTTGTCATAACTGAAATAACCAATAATAGATAGATGTCATTGCCATGGTTTTCCTTTTCAGGTAAATGGGACAGTAGTTTCATTGTGGTAAGGTTAATGATGATCAATGTTTAAACTGTTTGTCTTTTTATCTCACGATTTTTATTATCTCATAATGTAGATTTTTTTTTTAACTCAAATTAATTGAGTAGTTTGAAATATAAGTGAAATAATCTGAAAATTGAATAAGATTCAGCATAAAAGATCCCCCCACTGTACTAAATATGCTGCCTTTTGAAATCAATAAAACTGCCAAAGTCATATCTGAGTCTCAACAGGTAATTATTTACAGTAGCTCTGCAGTTGGCTGTGCATATGTCTAAAATGTGCTTTAGAAGAGTGGGAGGATGAGGCCAACTAACAGGATGTAAGGGAGAAATGAACGGGAAAGATAAAGACGATGAAACAGCTGGAGTAAAGAAGGAGTTGAGAGTGGCAGTGGCATACAGTCATGACTTGCTACAAGACAGCTGTCAGCGCTAATAGATGGAGAGGGATGGAAAGAGGGGGGTAGAAGAAGTGGAAAACATAAAGGGGAGAGATGTTCAGGCCAAACAGCCTTTCACCGGCTATTATAGCGTAATATATTGCAGCTGCTGTGGCTGAATGTAGGAGAGAAAGTTCTCTGGCAGTTTGGAGAAGAGTCTACAAATTATCTGAAATTATATTCTCAAACGGATGGTTTGGTTTTGACGCTGTCTGCGACTCAGCCGGGAAACAAAGACAAGAGTTTCAGTCAGTTCTGCTGAGGACAAGTCAGCTCGCATAAAGTCAGCCATCATGACTCCTACTCCCTCCCCCAGTCCAAAGGTCCGTATTCTCTGCCCTCATGACCCCCTCAAACGTCAGTGGAGATGAAAGCCACCTCTACAAAGGGTTCCTGAATCAACCCGCCTTTGAACGGTAATTGACAGCAGTGATGGTGCGCCTCGGCTCCCTTCAAGTAATGAGCTTCTTGGAGACGAAACCTGCTGCCGGATGTGACAGTTCTCATCCTGAGAACTTGGTGAAAACAATAAGATGCTGTCAGTGGATCTTTCTTGAGGAATAAGCAACAAAAAACCTTCACAACAGTGGTGTACAGTCACAGGCAGAGGGTGTTGTTTTCCTGCGGCATCTAGTGGAGATGTCGCAGATTACGGCCAAACAAGGACTCAAGCGGGTAGGAAAGTGTCCACCTCGAGCATAAGAAAGTCTAGATGTCTTACAACACAGACTCAAACCTCCTCACCATCTTGCTACAGACAAACAGTCTGACCTGATGTATTGAAAATAAAGGAAGGTGAGTGATTTGAACAAACTCAAATATTCTGATCTCGCTGAAAACTTGACGGATTTACTCATGGTTTGGTTTCTTATAAATGTACTCAACGCTGCCTTTCTCTGTATAACTATGGCCTCTAGAGCCATTATTTGCTTTGTCCATTCTGGGCTGCTGTAGAATATGGCGGTGCAGCATTGCAGGCTTTAAGGTAGGACACCTGTTCCCCATGTTTAGTTAAAAAAAGTTCAATCTAAAGTAGTGATTCTCAAACTTATCATACCCCATTTTGGAGGAAGAAAAATGTTCATGTCCCAACAAATGAAAATATAAAATAATTAAATAATAATTGGTGACTTTGTTTGTTTTGTTTATTTTTTTAAATAAGAGAATAAAGAAAAATGCATCAAATACTTTCAAGTAAACCAGTTAGCTCCACCAGATAAAAACAAATAAATGGTGCAATCACTTTGAACAATGCAACTAAAATCCTATCTGTACAAAAAATACAAAAAAAAAACAACAACAAATAGCTTGTTCTGGCTGCTGAGACACTTTTTGTAACTTTTCAAGATAACAACAATAATGTGCATCCTGTTTTAAATAGAACAAAATTAGTGTAGATATGTGTGAGCCTGGGTCTGGGATCTTTCTGTGTGGAGTTTGCATGTTCTCCCTGTGTCTGGTGGGTTTTCTCCAGGTTCTCCAGCTTCCTCCCACAGTCCAAAACATGCTGAGGTTAATTGGAGACTCTAAATTGCCCATAGGTGTGAGTGTGTGAGTGAATGGTGTGTGTGCCCCATGATTGGCTGGCGACCATCTGGGGTGTATCCCTGCCTCTCGCTGTAATGCGCTGGGATTGGCTCCAGCAGACCCCTGCGACCCTAATGAGGAATAAGCAGGTATAGAAGATGAGATGAGATGTGTGAGCCGTTAAGATTTATCAGTATTAGAGGCTGCAATGAGTGTGTGTTCACTGGTATCGCTTGCTCTCGGACAATAGCAATAAATGCTTTATGAATTTAGAAATTTGTTTCATTTTGAATATTTATCGGATGTTCCAAGGTGATAAAATACAGCAATTCTTATTATGACTGAATACTACACTATAAAAATAATACTTGAATACTGAATATTATATTCCATTTCTCTCAAGTCTGTTCTGCTAGATGCTACCACTAAATTAAATTGTGCACACTGTACCTTTCACAGAAACTACAGACTTGGGTCAATTGGCCATCAGTTGAATTGATTAGTACTGTGTAAAAGTGGTTCTCACTGAACTAATTGCAGAGATCTTAGAGCACAGCGGCTAAGAATATGTCCAACAAGTCAAGAAATGTGTGCTTTGAAAGAGTCCAGTGTTGTCATAACCAATAATCAATGCAGTATATGTTGTTGCCATGGTTTTCCTTTTCGGGTGAATGGGACTGTAGTTCCATTGTAGTAAGGTCAATGATAATGAATGAATCCAATAGAGAAATAAAAAGGAACAAGTAAATAAGCAGAAAGGCAAATCTGGTTTATTTTCAAAAGGGGCATTCAAGGTGCTAGATGTTATAGATATAAAGTTTTTTTTTTTTTTTTTTTTTTTTTTTTTTTGCCAGAAACAAAGTTAGAAAAAAAACATGGTGACACTCCAAAGCGAATTGCATAACTGGTAAAACCAGTGCAGTCTGTTAGCTTATCCATCTATTCTGACCTTATACATATAATTAGGTTAAGTATAATCAAGGATATACAATCCACAATTGCTCTACCAGTGACTGATATAGCCATGTGACTGATATTTGTTTTACGATTTCTGTTTGTGTGAATGTTCTGTGGATGTGGAAATGATGGGTAGGTTAGTGGAGGAACTATTGGCTCTGTTCATTTTTTAGAAAGTGTGATGTTAACTGTTAAGTGAAAAGGCTTCTTTTCAAAAACACTTAGATAAAAAAGTTCAATATATAACTTTTTTGACCAAAATCATGAGAAGATGAAACAAGCAAAAGTATCTACCAAAGGAGAAGATAGTTCAAGGAAATTATACTTAACATGGGATTAATTTGCTCTAAAAACTAGAATTATTTAAACTCAAGATTTTGTTTTTGCAGTGTAACAATAAAAAAAAATGATAAGATACAAATATCTGCAATGTTCAGGGTATCTTGGCCTGTATCTATCATTGCAGATTCAGTCTCTTAATGTTTTCCATCTCATATGTGATATTTGCATCTCTCAGGGTTTTTCAAAACCAAGCATCCTATCAGATCATGGATCTGTCTCCACATGTAGATGCTAATCATTTCTGTTTTTATTTTCTTTCCGCCTTGCATTTGTAGATCGGCGGCGTCAGCAGTAGACTCGTTCTGATTTAAACTTGAATCATCTTCTTTCCTATTCCTCCAGACATCCGTGGCCTGCAGGGCTTCCTGGACCAGACATCCCGTCAGGGCGTGGACGTGGCTTTGCAGAGGGTGGACAGGAACATCAGTAAGGTCTTCACCAACCTCTTCACCACCATGAGGACCGAGGAGCTCAACCGTTACAGGGACACACTGCGCAGGGCCATCCTGCTGCTCAGCCCCCACGGAGCACACACCTTCATCCAGCAGGTCGGTCAGCCTTGGTCTGTCAATGTAATATCTAAAAGTCCATATTTACAGCAAGCATGCAGGCCTGTGTGTGTGCAGAGGGTTGGTGTGTGTGTGGAATGAGTGAGCGCATACAGCAAGTATGACGTGTAAACAACAAAACTTTGTGGAGTGATATCAGGTAAATGGGGCCACTTTTTGCTAAATTTCTTGGGACAATAACACAATATCTGATATGCCTTTTCCATGTATATTTGTGATTAGTAATGTCTGTTTCTGATCCTGTGTTGTTGGGATTATGTGATAAAATGACATTATTTAGGCTGTATAAATCTTGAAATATTCGCTGTGCCACTTTTTTTTGCACTAGCAGTTTCAGTTAAAATGAGCCGTCAGGTAAAATTACTTTTAACTACTTATTACCTACTAACAGCATTATTTCTTATGGATTTTCTAATGTGAATTTTGTACTTTTAATAGATTCATCATCCTTAGAATAGTTTGGTTAGATGTGTCATACCAGGCTACTTACCATGTCCATTTCTGGTTCAGTCTAGATTTGAAGTATTGTTTCACCACCATAGAAACCATAAACTAATCAAATCACCTGTTGCTTGTCAAGCACAGTTTTGTGAATAGTTTTAAATCATTTGCCGTCATTGGCTCTAATTTCCAGAGGAGCTGGGACCCCAAAACCTTAAATGGCCCATTTTACCTGATATCACCCTATTACACACAGATATGTAAGGAATCTACATGTGTATAAATAGAGGTGAATTGGTACATATTGGTACATACATATTGTATACATACAGGTTTTAAATAGATCAGTTAGTGTATCATGGGATGCAAGTAAGTACAACAATGATTTAGGACACAATTGTGTGTGTTTCTAGCTACATATTCTAAGTACACATGTAAGAATGGATGAGTATCTTTAAGCTGACTTTACTTTTGTTCACAATGATGGGACAGGGGTTGACTGAACAGTTCGCTTTGTCTCTAAAGCTAGCAAGCAGCATTCTGTGGATATCAGGCTTAGGGATTTTCTAAAAACTCCAAAAAAACAGATAAACCACCTTTCTGCCCAATCTGTGCTGAAATTGTCCCATGTTCTCCTTCGCTGAAGCATCTGGCACATGTTTGGTATGTGTAATGATGACAGCCTGCAGGTGGTGCAGCTCTCTTATTAGTATTGCCCCGCCGCCTTACAAAAAGACATAAGTTTCAATTGTGTGTCTTGCAGGCAAGCAAACCAAAGAAAAAATGATTGGAATTGTGAACTAACTCAAAGCTTGAAAGAGATTGCATTTATTTGTACTGGCCCCTGGGTGAGTGTACAATCATAGAACAAGTAAATGCAAAAGTGAGTAAGTGTGTGTGTGTAAAGGGAGTAAGTAAGTGTGTGTGTGTGTATGTATGGGAACAAATAGTGTACATGGGGGGAACACGCATATATGAGTGTATGAACGAGCTCTTTACAGAAATCTATCTTTGTCCAGTGTGTCTGTGTTCTCTGCTGCACAGAAACTGCATCAGTGATCATTTGTAAGCTATGTGTAAGCTGTGTGTGTGTGTGTGTGCTTTATAACTTATTTAGCTGCTGTGTGCACTCAGCCACAGATGCACTGGGCAACCTCTGACCTCACACACACACTGCTTGACTCATTCATATTAAGGCCATGGGACATTTGTACAAATCCTCACCTGGCAGGTTGTGTGTGTGTGTGTGTGTGTGTGTGTGTGTGTGTGCGTGTGCGCGTATGTGTGGGTGGGTGCGTGTGCACGTGTGGGTGTCGCAGGCTTTTTGTTTCTATTCATACTGCCAGTCAAGCTGTGTTGCCATGGAAGCAGCTTTAACTATTACTATGGCTCTTTCTCTTCACCCACATCCACCAAGATAATATATTTATCTAAAAGTTAACTTAAGTTTTACAAGAAAAGGGATTTTGATTGATTTTGATGTAAGATTTCTTTTTTTTACATATATTTGGCAAACACCAAGTGATCATCTTCTATACCTGCTTATTCCTCATTAGGGTCACATGGTCTGCTGGAGCCTATCCCAGCACATTACGGCGAGAGGCAGGCATACACCCCATATGGCCACCAGTCTATCATGGAGCACACACACCATTCACTCACACACTCACACCTACGGGCAATTTACTATAGAGTCACCAATTAACCTCAGCATGTTTTTGGACTGTGGGAGGAAGCTGGAGTACCTGGTGAAAACCCACAGGGAGAACATGAAACTCCACACAGAAAGGTCCCAGACCCAGGAGGTCTTGAACCTGCGACCTTCTTGCTGTGAGGCAACAGCGCTAACCCCTGCACCACCGTGTCACCCACATCAAGTGATATGTGACAAATTAATGCAGGAACAAATGAATAAACCTAGGAAAATTGTATTTTTCATTTCATAGGGTGTTTAAGGGGATATCTCATAATTTGGAGTATTTTCTGTAAAACCTGATATATATATATATATATATATATATATATATATACAGCTTTCATCAGACATTTATAGATGTTTTTGCCCAAAGCGACAATCTATGTGTTTCATAAAATTTGCACATTTTAATCCTCCACTCAAGTCATTCTGTATGTTTTACAATTCAGAATAATTAGTGTTTATTAAATCCTGCAGGAGAAAAAAAAAACAAAAAAAAGATGGTTCACTTGCAGCCTGGGGGGTGATATTGGTGATTCCCTGTCAATCAGACATGTACATATATAATATTTATTAATGTGTACATACTGATATTAGGCTGTGAAGAGATAATATATTAAATATGTGGTTGTGAAAATAAAAAGACATTTAATTACCTTCACCAAGGAGGAATTGTTTTTGGCACCATTCGTCTATTTGTGTGTGAACAGGATTATGGAAAAAGAAATGCCTGTGAAACTCCAACTACTCCAATAATCTAAGTAAGGAAGCCAGACAAAAATCCCACACAGACACAGGCAAACTTCATGTAGAAAGGTCCCAGTTTAAGACCTTGAACCTTGAACCTTCATGATGTGAGGCAACAGAGATACCCACAGCACCACACATGGACCAATCAAACAAACTTTATTTATAATGCACCTTTCATGCACAAAATGCTACGCAGAATGATTTTCAAAATAAAAACAAGAAATAGGTAAAAGAAAAACGAAGAAGATTAATAACACATTAACAGACATGGATATCAGTATACTTACATATAATACCTGAATTATCCATATATCATAATGTAGTCAATTCTGTCCTCTCTTCAACAATGTTACTTCTGTTAAAATAGGACTGAAATAGGATGCAGGAAGTGCTGAATAACTGTCCCATTCACTGCCATGCAAATTCAGCTCTGAAGCTCAAAAACAGAAATACATGTGATATGTAAATTAACACAGATTCTTTATTTTGAAACATACAGACACATGTCATACATCATTCTCACCAGTGAAGTCTTGGGATGCTGTGAAAAAAAGGTTTTTGATGAGGCTTGTACTTTTCAAGATATCAGGACTTGTCTGGACTTAATTTCACCTTAGATAGAAGATTGAGAATTGTCCTTGGCGAAGGTATACACTTGTTTAAATTCATGGTAAAATATGGTAAACATAAGATAATTCCTTAGTGTGAGAAAGATGAAGTGAGGAGACTTACAAGTTTTGGAAAGTATGATGTACTTCTGTCTGTTTCAAAGCACTCTTATAGACACATGTTGGTTAGATGGTTCCACGGCTTCTTATCGGAGGCCATGTGTGTGTATAGAGAGTGAAAGAAAGAATATTTAAGTGCGTCACAACCCGCACAGCAGGAAGCTTTTTTTTATCAAAGACTCCTACAAAGAGAAGGTGTCATGAAAGTCCCCAGCTGTCACTCAGCCTCAGATAAAAGTATTTTCTCTACACTGAGGATAGTTGAGTAATGAAAACCTCTGTATTCAATAATAGACAATTCAGAATTTGTTAAAAATGACCTATTTAGAGTCAGCAGGTGTGTCTCTTCTCATTAGAAATGATCAAGTTTCTGAACTCTTCTGGAGAGTTGAATCCATGTTCTGTTTTTTGATGATGATGAAAGTGATTTTTTTAAAAAGTCTGGAGGAAATGTATGACAAAATTATTTTATGCATGCGGGGGACGAAAAGGATACAGCTGGCTGGGGGATAGCACACTTCTCAAATGTACATGCTCTGCTGCAGATGGACGCAACTGAGCATGCTTGATGGGTCCAAGAAAAACATGGACCCGCAGAGTTTTTTTGACATATGCACTTGGCGATCAACTACTAAAAGAATGAGTAGAGTTCTGTATTTACTTCTGCTAAACATATTTTAGTGGTCTAAAATATCTGGTTTATTCAATTAATTAATTTAACACCTGTCTAACTAGACACCACAATTAATCACTTGAGACAACATAATAACAAATATATCTATATCTATCTGATCTATAAAATTATTATTATTATCATTATTGATATTATAGGTATGTGACTAGGCTTGTAATGATTTTTACATTATTGCCTACAGAGGACAATTCTTATTTCACTCTCTCATGTTCCATGTTTGACTGACCTTGTTTGTATGTTAATAGGCAGCTGTTGTAATAACTGTTGTTAGTAAATATCATATATTCAACAAATGGTTCAGTTTTTTGTATTTCCTGAAAAATCTGAAAACGTGACTTATGCGATTATTGTAAGAAGGCGTTGATTTGAAGCAGTGCTCAGCAACTATGGTTATACAACTAAATGTTACTTTAGTGATTCACAGGAATGATAAATCTTGAAGATGTTTCAGTTCATACAGTAAATAATAGAGTTTGTAAAGAAAAACAGACACTGCCATCATGACACCTAATATTATTTTTTCTTCATTTTCATGATTTAGGATATACAATTCAATGTACCCAATGCATTAAAGACTCATATATACACATTTTTGGCTTTACTCACAGTTTTACTTAGACACACACACATACATATAAAACCAGTGATTTTAAACTGACTGTTAATTAGCTGCATAATTAAGCTCATTTTGGTTGAACAGCAAAATAAAATGTGTGGGACTGTTCCTGCTTCTGGTGAGTTCATCTGTGTGTGTGGATGTGTGCATGTGTGTGTGCTTCTTACACTGTTCGCATACATGTCTGACTGCAAGTGTCTATAAAAGAAAGGTTGACTTTGGCAAAGACACAAATGGCTCCTCTGTGCATGTGTGTGTGTGTGTGTGTGTATGTATGTGTGTGTGTACTCTGAGATCTTCACTCGTGTAACAACATGATGGCGTAGGATGGTGAGACAAAGCTGGATAGAAGTTGCACTTTTCAATAATGTCATGGACACGACCTCAGACACACACACACACACACACACACACACACTCACGGCCATGATAACACACAACACACTGGCTCTGGACCTTGCTGTTAGAAATCATTAGCCAGTCACACCAAACACACCCAAATAACACATATTCTGGACTGTATGTAACAGACTTTTTTTTCTTCTTTTGTGTTTTTTTTTTCTTTCGTTCTTGTACCAAAATGCAGCGTGTGTTTGTAATTGATATCATAGAGTATATGCATATACAAATGTTAAAGCACAGGCAAGGGAAAACCACGCACAAAACACACTTTCTCCCTTAATCCTGGACATATTCCAGACTGTATGAACCAACTTTTTTTTCCTTTTGTCTGTTTTATCTTAGGGTTTTGTACCAGACTTTTTTTCCCTGTTTTTTTTTTTTTTGTTCAAAGAGAAAATGCTTTTATTGCAAATGTTGAAGCAGAAGTGGCAGAGAAGCCGTTTGCAGAGGTAACCTGTAGACCATCATGGCTGAACTGACCAGAAGTGACAAATCTAACTAAACCCATTTTACCTGATGAGATGGTCCATTTTATCTGAAACTTCTCATGCAATAAAATTGGCAAAGCAGATGTTTCAAGATTTGTAGGACCTAAATAATATTTTTTTTTTACATAATACAAAACAAAATGATTAGAAACATTTATTATTAATCCTAATAAATCCATGTGAAAATCCTTCAAATATTCAGAGTATTTGAGCTTGTTCAGATCACTCACCTTCTATTACGTTCAATACATCAGGTCAGACTGTGAGGCAAGATGGCCGCCGGGTGAGGACATTTGAATCGGCGACATAAGACATCTAGACTGTCTCATGTAAATCTATGGTCCTAACGTGTTGGACCAGTGTTTGGTTGTGTGTCTTCCCCCTGGCAGAGTTTTCCTTGTGGTTCTCTTCTTCCTTTTTTTCTGTTCCTTTTTGTGACTTGTAGAGGGACTACATTTTATTTTACCTCCTGAGTCCTGCATTTAAGTCCTTTGTTTGGTTTGGTGTGGTAGCTTCCATCTCTGCATGAATCACAGTCAGTTAGTTAGCTGTGTAAATCATTAACAAGTGTGTGTGTGAATTCAAGCAGGGGAATTAACACCAGCAGCAACACACACAGTCACACAGAGTTGGGTTCCTCACACCTAAAGCTGTCCATTGCTATGTGGGTTGTTTGTTGTGTGTGAAAGTCTTCACATGTCACTGATTTCAGCCTCTATGCCTCCTGCTTTCCCTTCTCTCATCCCTGCATCTCCTCTCTTCTTATCGCTATCCTTTATTCGCTCTATTTTTCATCTTATCTTGCTTTCCCTCTTTTCTCTCTGCCTCCTTCATTCCTTTTGCTCATCCCTCTTCCCATCATGTTCTCTCATCCTTTCTTGCCATCCTTACCTATTCCTGCCCTCTGCTTTCTATCCTGCTTCTATCTAACTTTGGCGTCAGTGAGAGAGGATAAATCAGTGGAGGTGTGAAGTTTAGATTGGGAGGTGGGGCGAAGCCCTTGGTCACACAGAGAGACAGATTGACTGACAGGATCCTATCAAGCTGCTGAGCAGTGATGGGGGACACCTACACCACTCATTGTGTGTGTGTGTGTGTGTGTGTGTGTGTGTGTGTGTGTGTGTGTGTGTGTGTGTGTGTGTGTGTGTGTGTGTGTGTGTGCAAATGTGTGCATGCTTTACCTGTCCAACCTTCTGACAACAAATTGAAAATGACCTCAATAAATACAAACACAGCCATTTTCTCCTCTTGTGTTCCATCCTGCCACACACACACACACACACACACACACACACACACACACACACACACACAAAGTACAGCAACACATCATCTTGTTCATTCACACAGTTGAAGGGACATTCCATGTTTTTTCACGACCTGCTGGGTTTTATCCGTCGAGCCTGTCAGTTGAGTCACTGCATGCAGATCAACAGCACCCACCTTTGTCACAATCTGAGGTCATTTGAGGAGGAGTGAAAGGTTGAATCCAACAGTCTGTGTCTGCCATAGAACAATGACACAAATCCTAATCAGTCGATTAGAGAATAAAAATGTGATGGTAGTTATCTTTGAGTGACAGATGCCATCTAGCAACCTTCGTAATTGTGACCCAGGGCAGTGGTGCATTTCAGTTGCAATACAGGTGCTGTATACATTTGAATATCATGAAAAAGATTATTTATTTCATTAATTCCATTCAAAAAGTGAAATGTGTATAATTCAACATTCATTTCACGCAGACTGACATATTTTAAGTGTTTCTTTCTTTTAATATTGCTGATTATAAGCGATGACTAATGAAAATCCCAAATTATCTCAGAAAGATTATCTCAAAAAATATATAGTATTTATAATATTGTGTAAAGGTTCAATATTGAAGACACCTGGTGCCAGACTCTAATTAGCTAATTAACTCAAAACACCCATAAAGGCCTTTAACTGGTCTAGTTCTGTAGGCTACACGATTATGGGGAACACTGTTGACCTGAGAATATTCCAAAAGACGACCAAGGACACCTGGCACAAGTAGGACAAGACACAAAAGGTCATTGCTGAAGAGGCTGTCTGTTAACAAGGAACTGTGTCCAAGCATATTAATAGATAAAAAAAAGATGTGTAATTTTACAATAACCGCACCCTGGAAAGAATTGTGAAACGACATCCATTCAAAAGTGTGGGGGAGAAGAGTGGACTGCAGCTGGAGTCAGTGCTTCAAGGAATACCAACACAGATGTATGAAGACATAGGTTCCAGCTGCTACTTTCCTGGTGTCAAGCCACTCTTGAACAAGAGACAGTATCAGAAGCACCTCTCCTGGGCTAAAGACAAAGGGACTGGACTGCTGCTGAGTGGTTCAGAATCCACATTGCTTGAGGTGGAGTGTAAAGTTTCTAGAGTCAGTGATGGTTTGGGGTGCCATGTCATCTGCTGTTATTGGTCTGCTGTGTTTTCCTAAATCCAAGGTCAATACAGCCATCTACCAGGAAGTTTTAGAGCACTTCATGCTTCCTGCTGCTGATCAGCTTTATGGAGATGTATATTTCAAGATACTTAACCCAGATTTGCCCCTGCTGGCTGTAGTATGTGGAGTATAAATGTGTGTGAAGGTGTGATTACTGATGTGTGGGCAGAAACTCGTAAAGACCGCCATCAGTGTGTGAATGGGTCTGAATAGATGAATGAACACTAGTTTATGCTTTGAGTGATCGAAGTAACTAGGTGCTATACAAATGCAGTCCATGTAATTTAAGGTATCCCTGTTATTAATTGCCTAGAAAACTCACCTGACCTTAACCCCATAGAAAATCTATGGGCTATTGTGAAGAGAAAGATGTGATAGACCAGACCCAACAATACAAAAGAGCTGAAGGCCACGATCAGAGCAACCTGGGCTCTATAACACCTGAGCAATGCCAATCTCTGTGCTATGCTGCAGTAATAATTCCCAGCTAAGTATTTAGTGCTGTACATGCTCATATTTTTATTGTTCACACTTTCAGTTGGCCAATTTCTAGAAATATTCTTTTTTGGTATCAGTCTTAGGTAAAATTCTAAAATTTCTAAATTTCTGAATTTGGGATTTTCATAGTTATAGTCAGTTATAATCATCGAAATTAAACGAAATACAAATTAGAAATATATCAGTCTGTGTGTAGTGATTGAATATAATATACGAGTTTCACTTTGTGAATGCCTGTCTGGGGTGTATCCCTGCATTTTGCCCGAGGTATGCTGGGATTAGCTCCAGAAGATCCCTGTGACCCTACTGAGGAATAAGCAGGTATAGAAAATGAATGGCTGACTTTTTGAATGGAATTACTGATATAAATCAACGTTTTTTGTGATATTCTAATCATATGACCAGCACCTGTCTGCATCATGAAATTCCTTTAATCAGATGAGGAGAGGTGGTAATGTTGCCATAATGATGAAGCGTTAACCCACCCCATATGTTTCTCTAAACCCCAAAAAGTGATCATAATAGGATCTTTTCCTTAAAACTAACCAGTCCTGAACCAGAAAACATCATTATTATCCAATAGCACAGATAACACCAAAGCAGGTATAGATAATATCCTGCCAATTAAGGCTGCATTTACACAGGATCAGGCACCTCGGCACCGTGCCACAGGGTTGTGCGGAGGTGTGAATGCATTTAACAGCTCTGATATCATCCAGAATTTTTTATTTTTTTATTTTTGTCATTCATCTGCTTTGTTGCTACCGAGGCTCTTTATCTTCACTCAACTGCTACTCCTGCTCTCTCTCTCTTTTTGTCTTAAAAAAAACAAACTTTACTTTTAACCTTGTCAAATGAAGAGAAATGTCCTCCCAATTTCATACGCTCTCATGGTAGGGACATACAGCTCTGATCAGTCCCATCAGGCTTACATGATCTGGGCTGTATTTTTACAAAAGTAGATTCTGTTTCAACATCTTGCTGCAAAGCCACACCATTTGTGGTCCACACTCTTGTAGCCAAAGTGCATTCATTCCATTTAAATGAATGACAAATACACACATAGGCTATTTGTACAAATTGTGTACAAAGTGCAAATTGAGACAAATGCACTTTGTTGCCATGGATATGACCCATACAGAGAAGATCTTTACCCTGTAATCCATCACAATATTTTTTTTTTCTGAACAGGTCATCAACATCAAATCTCTCTACATACATAAACATACACATACAAATAAAATCATATCCAGGTATCCATGCTATGGATCATGGTTGACAAGTTCCAATCTTGTGGACTTAAAGACCTTAGACTGAACTTATGAATGTCCATGTCTTTACCTGCAATTTCATTGCAAACATGTGACCTGTTTTATGAAATCATATACAGCGTGAAGAACTGACAGAGCTGAAAGAACATGAAGCAGGCTAACAAGCTGCGAAGGCTATTTATACACTGGAGCCTATTAGATCACACACACAGCCACAGGATCAGATGCTTAGGTTACCATTAACAGACAGTCACTTATTGTCTTGATTAATTGATTAGCTGTTTGGTCGAAATCATGCCAGAAAATGGTGGATCATGAAACATTGAATGGTGAAATATTAAAAATTATATGATCTTGACTGATCAATGATGAAGGGTAAAATAAAATTAAAAAAAATGCATTATTGGATAGTATAGGGTCCATGGTAATTCTGCAGTAGACACCAGCAAGATTTGTAAATCTCATTTAATCGCGTGAAAATCCTCCCTAACCCATTATTTAGATTGTTTTCATGTTCCTCTTTCAGAGACATTCCTCTTTGCTTCATGAACAACAGTTTGCTCCTAATTGACTTCCATTCTAAAACAAAGGTTAAACAACTGAAAGATGAAATACAAAGACCAAGCCTCAGTGCACGAGCCACTTCCAGCATTAGCTTGACATTTACACAATAAGAGCGTAAGTGGAGTGTTTGAAGAGAGCCGGTACAGTTCAGCGTGTTTGCAGGAAACACACAGAGATAAATCTTCCCCAAACATGACTGGGATGTAAATGGCAACCCATCTGTTGGGTGTGTAAATTCTTTGGATTAGAGAGCTGTTAAAGACAAGGTTGCCAGTCCCATGCGGCTTCATCACACTTTTTCAGCGTGTTTCTTAATCATTGTTAATCACCCGGATTTGTCTCCCATCAAGTTAGTCCTTGTGGGGCCACGAGAAGGACGGTATCAGTAATGAAGCGAGGAAGAGGAGGAGGAGGAGAGAGGGGGAATGGAAGAAGAAAAGGAAAAGAACCTCTCAGCCTCGACAGGAAACATGGGAGTAAAAGCGAAAAAAAAAATTTAAAAAAAGACAAAACATGACAGCATGCTCAATGTCAAGAGAGCAAGAAAAGCAAAAATGATACGGGAAGAGAGACAGCATGGATATGAGTTTTATCTGAATCTGGATGAGAAGGAGGACAAAGAAAAGAAATGATTCATAAACACCCAGAGGAGGAAACTCACAGCTGATATTTGTCTCACAAAGAAGATGTTTACAGATCCTTTTATGTTTAGAAAGTTATATTTAAAGATGTGACAAACCTCTTTTTTTTGCAACATCACTGAGTAAATCCGTGAAATTCTCTCTGTCGACACAGTTAGGACTGTCAATTGATGCCTTTAATATTAACTAATCAATCACAAAATGTTCTGAAATTAATCAAAAATTAATCATAATAATTAATAATAATTATTATTATTAAAAAATTGACAATTAACTGTTTTAGTATGTATTAATGGATATTTGAATGAAAAATCTGAATTAAATTCTTTTTCAATTCTAAGACAGTAATACATTTTTTTCTTACATACGAATGATTTTAAACTAATGAACAAATTAAACACATTCATTTTGACAGCACTAATTGAAAACAACACCTACACTCAAAACTAATATCTCTTTATTCTTCTCCTGTGGCTGGATGGCTGAGCTTCTCTGTGCAGTCACCAGTATATACTCATTACATGCAGAGTTCGTTTTCACTGATAAAAAAAAGTTTCTCTGAACTCATTAAAAATCCAATTTCACTTGCTGTTTTTGATTTTTTTTGTATTTTTAATTGTCCATGTGTGTGAAGTGTCAGATATATCTGCCCCGACACCACGCTTTACTAATTAAAGATTTACATATATGTCTTTAACAATATGAATTTTCAACTCCCGGCCTCGAGGAGGTCAACAACTTTTGTGTTCTCCAGTTTCATGAAAACTCTCTATATCCTTTTCTATGTCTTCTTGTTGAAGCTTTTAATTTATATGAAGTCAATACAACAGTGGGTGTTACTGTGCTAATAAGCGCAACAAACCTGATTCCAATCCTGTTATAAAACCTAATTAACAGTAAATTTCAAGATTTACTCACAGCAAGACTCAGTAACACAAGTAACCGTTGAGGCATGGCATCCCTTACAAAAAAATGGAAATTTTACATTTTCATCTCAGAGAAAACCAAAAAGCACATATTGTTAAGGCTGTTTGGGGAAGAGAACCTCACTGCAGCAAGATGGCGGCATACATACCGCACAGAGTCATGAGACCTCCCCACTGGCAGTTGGTGTTTTTTTTTTTTTTTTTTTTTATGAATATAACGCGTTGAGTGTTTTATAGAAACAGGTTTTGTCTGTTTTTTAGAGGTTTTTGTTGTCAGATAATGGAATTGTTGGCAGTCAGTCTTCTTTGTCAATGTTATTTTTATAGAAAGAGTTGAAACAGAAGTCATGTGATCTTCACATGGAAGTTGGTTTTCTAGGATGAGGAGTAGGAGGAGTGTTTTTTTTTTTTTTTACAAATTCTTGATTATTAACATTTCTTAGCTTAGCTTGTTTAATTCAAACAAGCTAAGCTAGCTAAACAATCTAAGCTAAACATGCTAGGTATTGATTCAAACAATCTAAGACCAGTTGCTTTTTTAATACTATAGAATACATTTCTGAATATAATTTGATATTATTGTGAATGGGAATTTTCCTCTGCATACGATTAATTAAAGTAGAATTTGATTTTCTTTTCTTCCATGTTTGTTGATACTGTCACTGACATCTCAATAAAGTATTTTATAAACTGGCAATGTATTTAGAAATGTAATCTATTTTTTGTGTACTGTATTCATGATACATTTAATAAGGAATAAAAAAACAAAACAAAAAAAACTGCCATTTTAACTTATTCTATAAAAAACACATAAAGAAGACCAACTTCCGGTGAAGAGATGCAGAGATTACATGACTTCTACTTTTACTTCGACTCCTCCTATGAAAAAAATACACAAAGAAAATCAACTGCTGGTGGGAAGGTCATGTGACTTCCAATGGAGAGACGATGTGTAACATTATCTTTGGAATTCTACTGGGTGATTTTCACAAGACAACAATACAAAAGCAAATGGTTTCTCCAGAATCCTACGGCTAAAAAGCCTACATTACAGCTAATTTTCTGAGCTTTCTCTGCTGCTCATCATACAGTAAGTATAGAATCACTGGGCTTTAAGAGTGAGATACTCAAAATAATAAAAGCAAGTTGTCATCCTCCGTGCGGGGATGTAATTGATGTCACCCTCAGGACCTCTTTGCTATAATTGGAACACTTAGTGTAAATGCTGTGGTCGCTAATTGCCCTGAAGGAGAAGGGGCGGAGGGATACTTGACAGGCATTAGCGATGATTGGAGTTTAGCAGCCTTTGGGTGGCCGGGTATAGCCGCATTCATGTGAACTCAGATTATCGAATAGAAGGTGACCTCCCTCCCACTAGCGTGTCAATTTGATGTCTTTCATGCAATGTGTATTTTAGAAAATGGAAAACTTTGAACTGCTCACAGTGCTTCACTCACATGTTCATACACTGATAGAAAGCACCAACAACTCATCAGGTTTAGTGATGCATCAATCCACGTTTTTCTGATCTAATCCGATACTGATGCCTGGCCTGAGTGTATCGGCTGATATCCACTACTGATCTGATACTACTGATGAATTGATGAGTGCCGACCCTGCACTGCAATGACAGAATAGAAGTTTTTGGGTTGTTTTTGTGCGGATGGTAAGTGGGATGAGCGTCTTTTCAGCCAAAATCATATTTAAAGCTACAGCAAACTTTATTTTTCCATGTCTACTAAAGAGGTGAAATACATTTGCTTGTTTTTTAAACAAGGAGTAAATCATTTGACAACAATGGCCTTTTGGAACAGTGCCAATTTAACTCAGGTGCAGCTACATTTGTCTCACACACACACACACACACACACACACACACACACACACACACACATACCCTGTTTCAAATGGTCCTTGGTAACTTTGACCCAAAGTATTCTGTGATAAACCGTAACTATGTTTCATTTGATTATTTCTTATTGTTAAAATAATCCATAAAAACTGTTTTTTAGAACTTGTATTCAGGATGTATAAGTTCAGATCAATGAGACATACAGGCCATAAATAACAAATAGAAGTTTAAAACTTCTTGTAACTTGTAATATTCACAAGAAATCATGTTTAAAAAAATGTAACATAAAAAGAGGTGATATATGTATTATTACAGTTTTCATAACAAATCCTAATATAACAGTCAAATTTGCCTGGGAACACCAAATGAGCTTCTTAATATGAAACAAAGACAACATGAGGGTTAATTGCACCTCAGCTCCTCTGATTGTCTCCTGTTTAGTTTTAAAGGAACAACACGTCTCAGCCAAAAACGTGCCGGTATAAAGACCCAGAGACCTGGTGCAGCTGGTGTAAGGGCATCTCATGATGGCCTCCCTCTTTGGCAGCGGTACAAGATGGATGAGAGATGGATAGGAGAGGGGCTGACGTGTCGTATGTCACAGAGAGGGAGAGGTTGTGGTGGTGGGTGTGGAGCGCTGCTGTCATCTGTTTGGCTGGCAGACAGCATGGCTGATAAAGCAGCAGTCTGACAGGGCTAATCTGATACCAGCCTGGAGAGCCCGAGGAAACATAACGTGGCGCCTGTGGCGAGTGACGTACAGGAGGAAACACACCCACCGTGTCTTAAAAGCAGCAGCGTCTGCTACGAGGGCGAGACTGTGTAGATATGCATGCGCAATTTGTGCTTCATATATCCATCACAGCAAGTCCTCCAAAGAAAAAAAAACACTCCATTCGTCCATTAATATACTGTATTATATATATATATATATATATATATATATATATATATATATATATATATATATATATACTGTATATATGTATATATGTTGTTGGATGTGACAACAGGGTCTCTATAGATATGTTAACCCTCTGAAGAACCCTCTCATTGAAGTTATGTTTGAGCATCCCTATCTTATGACCAAAGGTCGTCTTTTATTCAGACTTTCGGAAAATTTTCCTCAAATAAAAAAATTAACTTACTATCTGGGGTAAGTGAACTTTGTTTGTTTTACCTTTATTAAATATCGATGTAAGTTTTTTTGTTTTTGTTTTTTTTTCCTAATGTGCTAAAATACATTTGTTGCCATATGGTAATAATATGCAAATATAGAAAATGGGGGAAGAGGCCGGTCAGACCTGGCAGACCCAAACGTTCTGTGAGGGTTTGCTGGGAACGTCTGGATGAATCTCCTGTCAGAATGAGCTTCAACTCGCACCTCCGGGAGAGCTTCACTCACGTCCCGGGGGAGGCGGGGGACATTGAGTCCGAGTGGACCTTGTTCCGCGCCTCTAAGGTCGTCGGTGCCTGTCGTGGCGGCAAACCCCGAACCCGCTGGTGGACACCGGCGGTAAGGGATGCCGTCAAGCTGAAGAAGGATTCCTACAGAACCTTCTTGGCCTGTGGGTCTCCTGAAGCAGCTGATGGGTATCGGCGTTGTAAGCGGATCGCAGCCTCGGTGGTCGCCGAGGCAAAAACTCAGGCGTGGGAGGAGTTCGGTGAAGCCATGGAGAAAGACTTTCGAATGTCTTCGAGGAAGTTCTGGACCACCATTTGGCGTCTCAGGTGGGGAAAGCGGCGCACCGTTGACACTGTGTTCAGTGGGGACGGGGTGCTGCTGACCTCGACTCGGGACGTCCTGGATCGGTGGGGGGAATACTTCGAAGACCTCCTCAATCCCACCAGCACGTCTTCTGTTGAAGAGGCAGAGTCTGGGGGACCAGTGGTGGACTCGCCTATCTCTGGGGCTGAGATCGCCGAGGTAGTCAAAAAGCTCCTCAGCGGCAAGGGATGAGATTCGCCCTGAGTTCCTCAAGGCTCTGGATGTTGTAGGGCTGTCTTGGTTGACACGTCTCTGCAACATCGCGTGGACATCGGGGGCAGTGCCTCTGGACTGGCAAACTGGGGTGGTGGTTCCCCTTTATAAAAAGGGGGATCAGAGGGTGTGTTCCAACTATAGAGGGATCACACTCCTCAGCCTCCCTGGGAAAGTCTATTCGGGGGTACTGGAGAGGAGGGTCCGTAAGATAGTCGAACCTCGGATTCAGGAGGAGCAGTGTGGTTTTCGTCCTGGTCGTGGAACTGTGGACCAGCTCTATACCCTTAGCAGGGTGCTCGAGGGTGCGTGGGAGTTCGCCCTACATGTGTTTTGTGGATCTGGAGAAGGCGTTCGACCGTGTCCCTCGGGCAGTCCTGTGGGGGGTGCTCCGGGAGTATGGGGTCCCGGACCCGTTGACACAGGCTGTCCGGTCCCTGTACTCTCGGTGCCAGAGCTTGGTCCGCATTGCCGGTAATAAGACAAACTTGTTTCCAGTGGGGGTTGGACTCCATCAGGGCTGCACTTTGTCACCGATTCTGTTCATAACTTTTATGGATCCTGCCTCAAGTGGAGGAGTTAAAGTATCTTGGGGTCTTGTTCACGAGTCTGGGGAGGATGGAGCGGGAGATTGACCGGCGGATCGGTGCGGCGTCTGCAGTGATGCGGGCCCTGCATCAGTCCGTCGTGGTGAAGAAGGAGCTGAGCCGAAAGGCAAAGCTCTTGATTTACCAGTCGATCTACGTTCCTACCCTCACCTATGGTCACGAGCTTTGGGTAGTGACCGAAAGAACGAGATCGCGAATACAAGTGGCCGAAATGGGTTTCCTTTGCCAGGGGGCTGGGCTCTCCCTTAGAGATAGGGTGAGAAGCTGCCCAGGGGAAGACCCAGGACATGCTGGAGAGACTATGTCTCTCGGCTGGTCTGGGAACGCCTTGGGGTCCCCCCGGTAGAGCTGGAGGAAGTAGCCAGGGAGAGGGAAGTCTGGGCTTCCCTGCTGAAGCTGCTGCCCCCGCGACCCGACAATGGATAAGCGGAAGAAGACGAGACGAGACGAGAAACTTCCTAGTACATAAAACCTAATGCAGTCCCATTGAATTACATAGCATGAAACTATCCTGAGACTATGTTTTTATGTGCATCTGGTGGCGTCAATGGACATCCAGTCTAAAACTTCCTTTTTCCATTGTTTAGTGATCATTTGCAGTCCTTTACAGACTTTTTAAATTGAGACAAGACAAGAGATTGAATAAAGGCTGATAAAATGCTGAAAAACAAAGTTAGAGGATAAAAAGCTAAATTGTCGGCAGACTCCCTTAGGCCCAGAGTCATCATTTGGCCTGGGGCTAACCCGACATCCGCATGCAATATGCAAACATAATCTGGAACGATTTCTGGTCACAAAATAAGTGTCACTGTACTTATTTGACTGACACAAGTCAGTCCTTTAGGAACTGTTTACTTTTTTGGCTTCTAGGTTGCTTCCAGGGAATGACGGACCCACTGTGGCCCGCTGAAACTGTGTGTGAGTGTTTATCCCATCATGCCTCTGGACCCAGCCAATGCACTTTACATTGGTGACCAAGGAGATTTTAAAAATCATGTTTCCCAGCTCTAGGAAAATTATACATATATAAAACCTCCATGGACCAATGATTCATGATAGAAAGTTATAATTGAGCTTGTTTGCAGTTTCTCTTGCCAGCCATTTTATAAATATGTCTTAAACAGCTTGCTGTTGTCACTTAAAGTTGGGGTGGGTGATTCTTTTTTGCAGCATTTTTTTAAATATTGCCTGAAAACCTTTTCACATTCCCACTGCACACACTAAAATAGAATGTTTGCAAAAAACTCGAAACATTTTGGTGCGGTCTAGAGGGTGTATTCAGAGGAAAACTCTGACCAATCAATGTACTGATCATCTTTACATTTATTTGCTGTCTAATACGTCCATCAAATACCTATGCACACACCCCCACCCCTCCCTTCCCAACGGCTCCCCACTTCACCCCCCTCCCACTCGACCCCTCCCCCCATTTTGCGCGTTCATGTGTCGTCGTCGTTAGCTCGCACAGATATATCGTTGTAACAATGGCAGAGAAGAAGACGTCGACTGGCAGCAAAACCAAGGGGAAAACTGTTCTTGAAAAAGCAACAGCCATGCGGAAGCTAACAGAAGAACGAAATAGGACAAGAGTGGTTATCGGTACGGCTTTCCAGCGCTGGCGCCAGCTATAAAAGTGAGAAGGGGCTCCAGACGGATGCCAAAGTCGCCGAATTTTTACTGGATATGTAAGATGTTGTCTTCTAATTACATAATATTTTGACATACTGGTCGGTTAACGGTATTGTAGGCCTATTCAACCAGTCAGTGAGAAAATGAAAGATGATGACAAACTTATTGTCAATCGAGTGACATAAGCATAATTCTAGCATGTTTCGCTAAGCTACCTACTCTGACTCTGACTCTCTCAACTACAAGGCTAAGCTAAGTCTGAGCTTGAGCTCTCGTCATGAAAGCTCTAAATACAAAAATAACACGTGAACAATACTGTGATTACCGCAATTTGATTATCGCAAATTTATGGTGACTACAACAGAAAGGTGCCTTTATCCCAGAGATACCCCATACCCCCGTGTGAGTCGTTCCGTTTGTTGCCCGTGAAATAAAGCGCCCGCAAGTAAATAAGTCAGTAACATAAATCATTCAAATTCAGGTATGTGGTAGGCTACTACAGGCAAATGCATACTACTTATAAAATAATCCATGTCTGTGACTGTAACCTATGATGGCTGGCTAGGGACACGATACAGCAGGCTACGTACATCGTGTCATTACTGCAATAACAAAGTAATTGACACACGTATCCAATCAACTAGTGGAAATCTAACAGATACTCTAGTTTGAATTGTATGTCAATATTCTTGAAATTACAATAATGAAAGACTGTTTACGTTCATTACGATGTTCACAAATCTTGTGAAGACGACATTGCTTGAAGTTAGCAAAGCGGTCACTGTCTGTCATGCTATTGGCGTGAATGCTCGTGAACTCCTGTGACCCCTCGAGAGTGTGCATGTTCATGTATCCATGAATCATGAAGGCGTGGTTTCGAGGGGTGAGCTGAAGAGGAGGAGGCTGAGCCTTTGGGAGGAGGGGAGGGAGTGTATATTTTCAAAATCTCACTTGTGTTGAATAGCTGTAACCGTTTTTTCCAAGATCTCCCACTCCACCTTTAATTATAGTTCACTACATACAAACCATAACTTTACTTTAAATGATTTTTTGGTTCTTGCATTTTCTGAACATAATTATTGATATTTCCTCTGTTTTTATAGCAAAGGTTCAAGATTCAGTGTTTGATTGTCATTATACAAAACAGGAGTGTACAAATAAATGCAAAAGATACAAACAGATTTTGAATTAGGGTAGAATAACGCAATAACACAGCAGCAGAAAAGTAGAATAAAGTATATGAATGTAACACTAAAGAAAAAAAAAAAAAACTAACAAGCATAATCAATGTAAAATGCAGAGTCTTAGTGTGAAGAAACTTGAGGTAGACCACTAGAAAACTTATTATATACCGTGGCAGCAGAGAAGAACAGTGAGAGCGAAGAATCCATTCATAAAAATAACATTAGCTCTGTTGAGAGGCAGCGCTGAATGCGTGAGTATGTTTGAATAGAGTTATGAGTTACTGTGAGGCTGTCTTTTAATAAAGTAATCCATCCAGGGAATGTTCCAGTCGATTGAAACATACAGCCAAATACATTTTTAGGGAAATTCACTTAGAATTTGTGAAAAATTTGGACAGAAAGCTACTGAGAGAGGGAGATTGTTTCAGACTGCACACATACAGTTTCTATCCAACTAGACAGTATGGAAAAATGTTCTTGTCTCCCATGTTCACTCATATTGTTTCCCTCTCTGTTGTTTTCTTCATATTTTTCAGCCTGAGAGCCTCAGTCATCCATCTCTGTCTCCCTCCTCATCTCCTGCTTTCTCTGGCTCTCACTCTTTCCCATGCCATGCTGTTTTTAGCCACTCGCTCAGTGGCTCACTCACTTATTCTCACTCTCTTGCTCACCCACTCCATCTCTCTCTCCAGACTCTTTCTGCATTGTCAAAATCTGTCTATCTGGTTACTCACACAGTGCATGAACACATGTACAAAAGCAGAATATTATAAAAAAAAACATAATTATTTTGACTATGATGTAGTTGAAGTATTTCATAATACTTATATGTGTATATACATGTAAGTATTATGGGTTTTATGTAACAAAAGACCATCCATCCATCTTCTACTGCTTGTCTGGATCAGGTCACGGGGGCAGCAGCCTAAGTGAAGAATTCCAGATTTCTCACTCCCAAGCTACTTTGCCTAACTTTTCCCAGGAGGTGGCCCCAAGGTGTGGAGATAGTCTCTCCTGGATATCCAGGAGGTGCCCTAACCAGATGCTCAAGCCACCTCAGTTGACTCCCCTCCCATGATGAGAAAACTGATTTCAGCCATTTGCATCCAGAATTTTTTGTTATTTTGGTCACTACCCACAGCTCATGACCATAAACTGACCATTAAATCAAGAGATTCACCTTTTGGCTCAGCTTCTTCTTCACCATGACAGTCTGTTGCTGAATCCACAACAATGCTGATGCCTCCTTGCTCCTGCTCCATCTGCCCTTCGCTCGTTAACAAGATCCTGACATAAGTTAACTCTTCCACTTGGTGCAGGATATCATCCCTGACCCAGATTGTGCACCCCACCCTTTTTCTGGCTGAGAACCATGGTCTCATATTTGGAAGCACTGATTCTCATCACATTTGGCTGGGAATGGCTACAGCCCGATGAAGCCAGCAAAACCAAATCCCCTGCAAAAAGCAGTGACCCAATCCTGAAACCTCTGAACCGTACCCCCTTGAAGCCCTGGCTGCTCTTCGATTTTGATACAGAATTGGTGACAAAAAGCAGCCCTACAGGTCTCATATTAGGAATTACTCATATGAGACGTGTGGTCTCATATTAATAATTTCAAGTGCCACATTGCTGGACGAATTACTGGCACCGGGCTCTGGCACCGGGTCTAAGGAAATTGGATGACCCACATCAGTGGATCGAGTGACTCCTTGAGGGCCATGGTCAGATGCATTTTCCAAGTCCATAAAGCATTGGTAAGACGGTTGTCCAAACTCCCATGAACTCTTCCTTCTTAGGTCCTTGCTAAGAGTATAGAGCTGGTCCACAGTTCCACAACCAGGAGGAAAGCCACATTGCTTCTCCTAAATCCGACATCAGCCATCCTGCAGACCCACTTCTCCAGGATCCTTGAATGTGATCCTCCTGTAGTTGGAGCACACGTTTTGGGCTGCTATCTTCAAAAGTAGAACTCGATTACCTACGACAGTAAAACTATAGGTATTATGACTTTGATGCTGTTGAAGTATTACAGTAAAGGACATAAAAGTATTAGCAACTGATGTTGGACTAACACATGTCTGCTCTGATACCATGTATTATTGTATGGTGGTATTAATTTCAGGTAAGCAGCTATTAACAATGAATCTAACACCCTCAATGGCAGTTCTAAATAATCAAAATGATGAACATGAGCTTCTTTTCTGCACACAGAAATAAAAATGTTGCTTCTTTAAATGAGAATGAATAAAATAACATTTAAAGCTTTTTTCGCCACTAAAGATCTTGTCACTTTACCACAGGAGCTTCTGTGCACTCACAAACCAAAAACTTATCATTATCATTAATTTATCATTTAATCATTAAATAAATATAATAAATGTCAGTATTGCACAATTTAATGCATTTTTCACATTCAGTCATTTTCTTTTAAGTGTCCAATCTTTTAGATGGCAAATTTCCCACATTCACTTAACATGTAGCAAGAGGAGCAGAGTGACCATGTGCTTCCTACATGTTTCTGTTGGATTATTGGCTCCAGTGGACATAAATCATCCCTGTGGAAACTCATTTGTTTCGTAAGCACTTTGTTGTATGTATATTTGCCGTCTGCACAGTTTATAAATGCCCTGTATATTGTTATTCTCTGTGCAGTTTTTAATACCTGTTATATTGTTATTCGCTGTTCAGTTTTAAAGCCTTTATACTATGATTTTCTATTTTGATTAGACAGCACCATGTAACTCTTGTTTGAGGGAAAAAAGGGCTTCATAAATGAAAGGCACTTATTTAATGGAGCAGTTGGGACTGTTGGTCGACTCAGTATTTCCACCATCAAGGCCGAAGAGTGTTATAAAAAAAAAAGGAAAAAAAAATAAAACAGAGCTCTGTCTTCTGGCTTCCAGTTTGCTTCTCTCCATCCCTTCACAAAGTGATGTGTGTTTCTCTTGTTCCTCATGAGGATCCTATCGATAGGTGGTACCGCGTCTCTGTTGGCGTGGCTGCCCAGCGACGTCCACCGGGAATTCTCTCGCAGCCATGAACAGATGCTTCGAGATGCATTTTGGGCTCCGGGTTTTTTCATTAAAACTTGCAATTTTAACAGCTAATGAGTGACGATGGCACACTATCCCCACAGTGCTAGTAGTAACACGTCTCTTCCAGGCACCAGGAGGAGGAAGCACCATGGGAACACGTTGCCACGATAAAAAACGCTGCAACTCATTTTCTCATTAGGCTTCTTCTCCTGTCGAAATCGTTGCTTTTATTGCTTTAAACGACCAAAGCGATTACGTATTTATTAAAGATGGGTCATTGATGGAGACATTTTCTTTAAATACAAACCCACACTTATAAACTTGCAGTGGCCTTTGTCTTTTGTCAGCCTCATTTGGAAGCATAGATAGATAGTTATTTCTTTTATTAGTGTCAAATATGATGATAATCTGATAAATATTGCATCTTTGAGGTTGGTGCTGTTGCCTCACAGGAAGAAGGTCGCACGTTCAAGACCTCCTTGGTCCTGGGTCTGGGACCTTTCTGTGTGGAGTTTCATGTTCTCCCCGTGTCTGGTGGGTTGTTTTCCCCAGGTACTCCAGCTTCCTCCCACAATCCAAAAACATGCTGAGGTTAATTGGAGATTCTAAATTGCCCATAGATGTGAGTGTGTGAGTGAATGGTGTGTGTGCTCCATGATAGGCTGGCGACCATCTGAGGTGTATCCCTGCCATGTGACCCTAATGAGGAATAAGCGGGTATAGTAACATAGTGTCTCTGAATTGAGACACTATGTTAACAATTTAATGATTCTGTGTCTCATAATTAAGATTTGCTATGGGTTTATTATTTCTATATTTTTCCTTTTCTTGGCAGAAGTGGCCTAAGAGAAGACAATTGTATTTCATGTCAACATATTGCACAATAAAATAGTGAGTGTTTTAAAATACAATTTGATAAAAGACTCACCTGCACGTAGCAGTGATGACCTCCTAGCATTATGATGAAAAAAAAAAAACCTTTGTATTTATAAGCCAGTAACATAAGTACGAACTCACTCTTTCATCTTATAAACTGCTACTGCCATCTGTTGATCTGTCATGCATTACAAATGCAGTTTTTTTCTTTCTGCGAGTAAACAATCTTTTGTCAATTATTATCGCTGGATATTTACTGAAAGTTTTTGCAAGGATGCAGATGTCTGTTTGTTGCAGTGCGTTTGCGGCCATTTGTCCCGTTTATGTTGTCTGTCATGCTGCAATAGGAGAATTAAATCTCTGTGTTGTAGATGCTGTGTATTTCTTCGGATGGCAGCGTCTGGTAATTATTCCGAGATGTAATAATGTGAACATAATTTGTCATGATGGAGTTTGGGAGTGAGGGAGAGAGACAGGCGAACGGCAGGAAGAGCGGGGAGGGGGAGAGGGTCAAAGAAACAGTAAAAGGCTAGCTTCTTGGCTAGCAAGAAGCCGAACACCCACCTGACCCGGATAGATATGCATGAGGTGCTCACCTGAATGCACAACCACTTCTAAATACAAACACAGAGTAAGGAAAAGAGGCACCAGCTGCTTTCAGATCTTGCCTGTTACCTGTAAACTAATTAGATGCCCTGCATGTTAGAATATCTTTTGATGTTAATCCTAACCCTAATTACATAAAATAGCCTACATAAAAGATATTTTAAGAAATATAAGAAAAAAGTTGTTAACATAGTCTCAGGATAGTTTCATGCTATGTGAGTCAATGGATGGCAACTAATCTATTTAGCATATTTAAAAAAAAATTGAAAAAAAAATGAGTTAAATACAAGTTAAGTATTTTAATTGTTGAAAATTTAGTGAAAAACCATTGGTTGTGTAACAATAATGTTCACATGTCAAATGCCCATGAGCAAACAGGATATCCTGGTCATGTGATCTCATAAAATCTGTCCTTTAAAAATAAAAGCCTCTTTTTCACACCAAAGTATAAAAACAGATTATATATCACAGCTTGTGGGGCTTCTGGTTAAAGGCTCAATATATATATATATTTTTTTTTAGCTATTTTACTGTTTTATTTACATATTTATTTATTCTTATAGAAGAGTTCATTTGAGCTACTTTTAATGTTTTATTCATTTAACTTCTTAGTCATGTATTTTAGAGTTAGGGTTAGGGTTGATTTTATTGTCTAGTTCTTGTTTGTTGTTTGGGGCTGTACTAGCTGTTGCAGAAATCCTTGCCTTGGTTGGGTGGATATGGCAGTCTTTTGCTGTGCTGCTGTGGTCCCATGCTGGCCTGTAGAGTGGAGGCGTCTGGTCTGGGCCGTGGGCAGCCTCAGTACAGACGGCCTCTTGTGACAACGTGTCCTGACACGGGTGGGAAGGTGGTTCTTTTTAAAACATGTAAAACATGTTTGTGCTACATACTTATGTATGAAAAATGAATTAAGAATAAATGTATGATTATTCTTATTATTATTAGGGGCAGAGGGGCACTGCACAGCAGTTTCAGCTTAGAAATTGAAGAAATTCTTCTTCTTGGGGACCTGCCCATGCTTCAAAACTCACCAAATTTAGCATGCTCATCAGAAAATCAATGTATTCTATTGGGCTCCTGCATGGACTCACAAAAATGACTCTGTAGCGCCCTCTGGATATTTTAAAAAAAAACCTCTGCATAGAGCACATGTGTCAAACTGCAATCCAGAAGGGCCGGTGTGGGTGCAGGTTTTTGTTCCAACCAAGGAGTCACACACCTGATTCTACGAATGAAGGTCCTTATCAAGGCCTCTAGTGGTTGATTAGTAGAATCAGGTGTGTTACTGCTTGGTTGGAACAAAAACCTGCACCCACACCGGCCCTTCTGGATTGCAGTTTGACACCCCTGGCATAGAGGTTATTTTACTTTTGTCATAAAGTTTGGCACATATCTTAATCATGCCAAGATACACAAAAAAGCCCTCTAATGTCATGGTAATATCCCAACAGGAAGTCAGCCATCTTGAATTGATGCTTCACCAAAGCGGCGATTTCTGCAATTTCCACATCTTGCATCTGAACAAACTTGTCCAAAAGATTTTTTAGATTACATTGACCTCAAACTTGGTCAATATGCTCTTAAAGCATGTGTGATTAAAAGTTAATAAAAGCCCTCTGCTAAGTAACATGGTCTGGCCATTGTGGGTCATTCGCCATTTAAATACCGACCTCATATAATCATGAAAATCGATACATGGGTGCAAGCTTTTTGGTCTAATAGGGTATCACCCATGGGTGGGGCTAATTGCCTCTATTGTGCCCACTTTAAATATTCCAAAGCCCCTCTCCATAGTTTTTTATTATTATAGTAGGAACATGAATATGTTATACTTTTATGGTATATTTGTATCTTATCCAGATTTCACATGTGTGATAAAACTCTGCCCTGACCGCAGATGCTCACACACGGTTATACCTACAGCGCCACCTGCTGGACAAATGCTACCTTGCTCCAGCTGGAATTTTTTTCCTTCCTCACTATGAGCATTACCCATTCGACGGTTCAACGCTGCTTGCAGTTTTAGATATTATCATTTATTATTATTATTATTATTATCACACTGAACACACCATAATCATAAGAAGCCATGTGACCCTGGTGTCATCCATTTACACCTTACAGCCTTAGCTTCTTACTTCTAGTGATTGCATTTGCTCTTTTAATATGTGTAAGTATCATGAACTTTTTCGACAGTTGACTTTCTGTAATAATCTAAAACCCAAATGAATAATCGTCTCAATACCTGTCCTGTCCTGTAACAAAGGACGCAGTGTTACCCCGAATCATTTGATCCAACATAAGGGTATCCAAAAAGGCCCTTTATTAGCTACATAATGACTCCATATGGCATCTGCAAGATCAAACAAAGGCCTCCAAGACTTCTTCTAGCCCAAATAAGGCGATTTGTTCACTGATGCTTTGTTCCTCAAAGTCTCCACCCTCCATGATTGGCCCCTTCGCTTTGATTTGTTGTTGATCTATGGCTGCTAGATTGATATCGACTAGGGTTCGGGCCCCATTTTCTAAATGTCTTTTGACAGTTGTAAGGTTCAAAACTCAAAGATAGTTTAGGTTTTGGTCGATCGCTCTTGTAAGGCAGTCGTCCATCATCTGCGAGAGAAAAAAGGATTGTCTTTCCTTTGTTTAAAGCTGATTCTTTGTGATGATATATTTCACACAATGCCTGTCGATCGGCCCTCCGCCGAGGACAAATCAGATCTCACAGCTGTGAGGATCAGAATGTTATTAAAAAAAAAGCAAAACAAAAGAAAAGAAAAAGTTGCATTTAAAGTTGTTTGGCAACATTTCTTGATTTAATGGTTTTGTTGATCAATAAGAAATCACTCGGTTATTACTTGGCCAACTTCTGAAGTTTGTGGTACTTTCTAGTCTTCTTTCAAATAATTCCCCACCTGCTGCCATTTCAGCTGCAGCGCTCTCTCAGACACCTTCACCCACGGTCTCTTTGTCACCATCCATCTATAATTGTAACTCTGAAAAGGATGAGGGATGGTGCTACAAGTACTGAAATAGCAGCATATTGAACGGAGAAGCTGATTTATAACATGGTGATATATTACCTCTTCAAAAGATATTTCTTCTCTAATTGCCAGTTAAATTGTTTCTATTGTATTCTATGTGTAGGCCAACAATTAGACAGAAATGCCTTTTCATTTTCACCTTAGACTTCAGTCTGATGTCTTTGTGTCAGCTGTCGCCATTTTTTTCTGTTGCTATTTTTCTGAGATCCATGTTTTTTTTTTCTTTTTTAATTTTCCAATTATCTGCTCCATCTATTCTTCCAGGAGTCCTCATCAAGAATTTCTTCAGAACAGAAACAATACAGCTGTCATCATGATAATAAAACAATATGGCAGCACCAAAAGAAAAGCATAATTATAGAAATACATGATTATACCCACAGTACAGTCTGCCATACTAACAATCTCACATACAATATAAAATACACCAAAATAAAAGCAGTGTGTGTTTAAAAAAATAAAATTGTTAAATGAAAGTTTTAGCATCATGAGGAGGTATTCTTCCAGCTGCATTTTGTCTATTGTTTGTTTAGCTGTAACAAGATTTATTGAAAAACTACTCGGTTAATTATTATGAAACCTTCATTGAATTTTAGAGAGGATCCTACTTAGAAAATGTGTTCTATGATTGTTTTTGTTCAGGGGTTCTCAACTTCAGAGACCAGGAGGGACGAAACCACAAGTGCAGAAGGTGACAAACGTTTGTCACCACGTTTGTTTGTTGTTCACTGTGATTCACATGAACGGTAAATCCTGAAGAGTTTTCAGTTCATACAGTAAATATTGAGTTTGTAAAGAAAAATGCAGTCACTGTTATTTCTTTGAACAACCTAATATTCACTTTTGAAATTGACACATTTTTCTTCACATTTTGATCTAGAATATAAAATGCAGTGTTCCCAATGCACCAAATACAGGATTAAGGATTTTGGTTTTACTCACATTTTTAAATAACCTGCTATTATTTTGAACACAACTGTATGTGTACCATTTTATGTGTACCACTGCTGTTTAATATGCTGCTTTTCTAGTCAGTGTGTTGTGTGCTTAACAAATACTCCTAATTTAAGTAACACATATAGTGTAGTGACTGTGTTACTACAAAGAGGTAAATTGTCACTCAAGCAGGCAAGCAGCAAGATATTTTGTTTTTATTGAAATTGTTCCAGGCAACACGGTGGAGCAGGGGTTAGCGCTGTTGCCTCACCGTAAGAAGGTCGCAGGTTCAAGACCTCCTTGGTCCTGGGTCTGGGACCTTTCTGTGTGGAGTTTGCATGTTCTCCCCGTGTCTGCGTGGGTTTTCACCGGGTACTCCGGCTTCCTCCCACAGTCCAAAAACTGTTATCAAACAGTTAATTGGCAACTCTAAATTGCCCATAGGTGTGAATGTGTGAGTGAATGGTGTGTGTGCCCCATGATTGGCTGGCGACCATCTGGGGTGTATCCCTGCCTCTCGCTGTAACGCGCTGGGATAGGCTCAAGCAGACCATGTGACCCTAATGAGGAATAAGCAGGTATAGAAAATGACTGACTGAAATTGTTCCCATGTTGGTTCAGTAATAAGAACATCACTGAATATAGAGTATCAACAGTATCAATTGTTTCCTTTTTCTAGTTTTTCTGACTCTCCTTTCTAGGCTATAGTTGCTCTAGGGTAGCCTTGTTGAAATATGTACAGAATACAAACATAAAAAACATCTGTTTGAGTTGCACATCTGGATCTGTAAAATGCAGTGTTATTAAACAGATTCTGGGGTTTTGTTTTCAGTGTTGGGCAATGTTATTGTGTGTTGCTCAAGTCTCTTTTTTTAACTATAATGATATTTTCATGACCAGGCATGTCAGGGGCCACAAAACAAACACTTGCAGGCTTAATTAATCTTTTAGTTGCTACTAGTGGCTCCTGCTGGTCAATGAAATATTAATAGTTGACTGAGCAGTCTGCAGAACTCTGCCCTGCTGATTCAGCTAGACACCATCCTAATAATTTTAGCCTGATGTATTGGCTGTGCTGCACAGTTGCAGATAGAAGACAGAAGACTCACCATTGTCCTTGGAGACTCCCCAGGGGTCCTTCCAGTTGATCTCCTCCTTTGTATCACAAAATCTGGAGAAATAAATCCTTCATGCACCAGAGAATTCTAACTTAAAAAGTAGCAAAAGATGAATGATGTATGAAAATACAACTGATGTAGGGTGATATCAGGTAAAATGGACCATCACGTAAAATGGGTCATTAAAGGTTTGGGGGTCCCAGCACCCCATGGGACCCCATGTAGCGTATGTAACGTTAGCTTAGCTTGTATACAGAGGTGTGTTAGTGTGTACAACACATAACTGATCTGTTCTTGTTTTAATAGCAGCAATATAAGTTTGTTTAATGTATTTTAAAAGCTGTTTTTCTAAAGCAATAGTGTTTTAACATTTAAATAAATGCTGAATTCATTTTGAATTAGAATTTTCTGTCATTTGACTGGACCGTTTTAACCGATCAGATGGCCCATTTTACCTAAAACTGCTCACACACACACAAAAAAAATGCCTGTTTCAAGATTTAAAGGGCCTAAATAATTATATTTTATCACATAAATCCAACAGAAAATGATCAGAAACAGTCATTATTAATCATAAATATACATGGAAAAGGCATTTTTGATATTGTGTTTTTGCCGCAAGCAATTTACCAAAAAGTAGCCCAATTTACCCTATCACCCTATGTAAAAGTCTATTTTAAATAAAATAAAATAAAATGAAAACACCAAAAAAACCCACAGTTAAGTTATTTGTTAGGGAATCTAAGGGCTGATGATCTGCAACCTTTGTTCGGGTATTTATTTATAATGTTAATCAACCCTTTTAGTGTCTTAACATCCATGTTGACATTGACATACATTTGAAGGGAGTTGCAGAACAAATCTATGCTTAACCACAAGGTAAAAAAGAAAAGAACTTGTTTCTCAACATTGAGATGGTTGACGTGGAAACTGTTGCTACAGTGTTTTGTCATTCATTGCACATCCTCTGTGCCACCCTGCCAGGCTGTTTGGCACTGGGCATATGGTATAGTCAACAAACAATCTCTTTGTTCACAGAGACTCACAGGGATGGAGCGGCTGGCTTTTAACCCCTCCAGTCTGCTTCTGTTTGTACTGATACTGAGGTCTGGAAGCAGCAGGGTAAACACAACTTACAGGGGGGGTTAAAGGTTCTGTTTTTTCAATAAATCACTAGGGGTGGAATTACTTGGGCTATAAAAGCTCCCATGGTGAATTACATTATAGCAGCTCACTCGCGGCACCGTTCTGTTGCTCTCAGTTTGAACACAAACATTGATTTCATTCGTACATTAATGTCATAACTTCTGCTTTTCTGTTCTTTTTTTTTTGCTGTTTAGCTTCTACATAAAATTCAAGATACTGTGTGTGTTTCACATTAAAAAGAGGGAATGAAGAATTTCTGCCCTTTAACCCTTTGATACGTTGATCCAATGTCCCACCCAACATCATTCAGTATTCCAGGTATTCCTCAAAAAATTAATGTTTTTGATTATCAATAATTATAATTCAAATTTTGTCCTTTCTTACTCTTTTAATAAAAGTCATGAACTTTGCATATTGTGCTTTAGATAGTTTTAGGTAGTTTTTTTTCAAAGAAACCATGTAAGTTGAGTAATGCTGTTACATGTAGGTGATCTTTAGCTAAAACAGAGACATTATATATTGTATTATTGTCTAGGACTATAGGTAAAAGATGAATTAATTAGATTAATTTTAGTTAGCTAGCTAGTTATAAACCCAGTTCTCCATTAACACTGGCTGAGAAAAAATATGACAGCATAAAAGGGATTTTTGGTAAAATTCTAACACTACTGTATCACTAATACTATTTCAAAATGTTACTTTCCACAATTTTTTTAATCTTTATTGCTACAATTTACTGCAACATTTTGGTGGAAGACCTTTATCAAGCAAAAGTGTTTGTGTCAGAAGAGAAAGCTAAAATCTTAAATAGGAGTGGCTATGAACTCCAATTGCATTGATGCATATCTAATACCAAACATAATATGCAATTTATCAATACCTTTTTGATGCCAAGTTAAATTTGATACTGATGACTTTAAACAGGAATGGAGTTTTATAGCAGTGGTTCCAAGTGGGGTCCAGGGACCCCTAGGGCTCCTTGAAGTTGTTCCAGGGGAATAGTTTATCTGTATCACAATGACATTTTTTGTCATGGGTTTCATACATTTCCTTTAATATCTAAAAGTAAATGCATTTTCAGATGGTGACCCCGGGACAAATTCCAGTGTCCAGTGTTTTCGTTTGGTGCTGAAATATCCGGCTACTCACCCTGAGATGTAGATGCTGCAGGGTCCTTCTATGGCAACTCAACCAGAGTTTGACAGCTTTAGAGTTTACATTTTGACATTGATAGAATATATTTTTAAAGAGCTAAAGTTGGTTTCCTTGTGCTGTGCTGTGTTTGTGTGGTTCTTTAGTTCCTGAGGAGAGGTGCCATTGAATGCGAGAGGGTGATGAATGACTCAGTAGACCTCTGAACAATTTGTCCCCCTCACTTCCAAAATAATGGCTACGTCCCTGGAAGGATCCCTCTTCTAGGACGGACAGATATGTATGTAGATAGATGTGTGTACAGGATACAATACATTAGAACAGGGAAATAAATGAGTAAGGCATTAAAGGAGCCCAATTTGACCTTTTTCTAATTTAATATCTGTCTTTTTGTGGTCTAATTTTACAAATTATTTGCAATCATGGTCCAAAAGCACATAGTTAGCTTTATGCTGAAAAAGTTCCTGACTTCTGGGGTTGTGTCCGTGTTATGTGACCCATAGAGACTGATCAGTAGAGTCACCTCCCATGATGCTTTGGGGCCTCCCCTTATGCCCGGGGGCAATGAGAACATGTAAATTGTGAAAGAAAACCTCACATTGAATCATTTAATTCACTTGCTGAGCATATTAAAAACTGTTTGAAGAAAAAAAATTAAATAAAATCACCGCCCACTTTCCCGAGACACAGCACAACTGAGCTGTTCTGGCCATTAGAAATGTTTTTAATGGCTAAAGAGTCCATGACTTAAAAGTCTAGAATACAATGATTAGTAATTAACAGGGCATAGCTGGGGGTGTCCTGTCAACAGTTTTATCAGCTTCTCTTTTACTATTGATGTCTATGGGAAAAATTATTTTTGGGTTGTATGTAATTTTTTTGTTGCAGTACCATGAGTGGCCACTCGGAAAAATCAGTGTACTGACCTACCCCACTACCCCACTATTTTGATTGAGTCTCCTGGTTGTGTGGCGATAGATCAGTGATTAGTTGTCATCACAGCCCATCAGAGCGGTTCATGCCAGACTCGATTCAAACCCGAGACAGAAAAGAAGCAGACTACAAAACCACACAATAAACTGAGGCAGGGCATCAAGGCCACTGTGGCCTTCTGGCAGAGGCTCAGGGCCCAGGGATCCATGAAAGCTTCCAGGTGCCACCAGGACACAGTCAGACCCAGAACACTTGAGTGTACATGTCTTACATGTTGATGAGCCCAATCCAGCCCACAAGGTGACTGTATAATATAACAAACCAGTTCCTGTTTCTTCAATGAAATGGGAAGTCAGTGAGAATCTTTCAGGGCTCAGGGGGCAAAAAATATTTAGTCTTGATTTGTAAATAATTTGTTTGACAGGAGAGAACTACTTATTTTTTTTTTCTTATGTCATCACTTCTGTTTTGTACTGTAACTGCATTTGCGCTGAATTCCTTTACATAAAAAGGAGGAGACAAATTTGTAAATGTTGTTATTTAAAGTTTTATTGTTCCGGCTCATTTGAGATAGAATTGTTGTGAATGTTACCCATGAACTAAATTGAGTTGAGTTAAAAAGAAAATAATACTCCACAAACAACCTTTAATACACTGCAAATTTTAGGGTTGGAGGTTCAAGACCTTGGTCTGGGATCTTTCTGTGTGGAGTTTCATGTTCTCTCTGTGTCTGGTGGGTTTTCTCCAGGTTCTCCAGCTTCCTCCCACAGTCCAAAAACATGCTGAGGTTAACTGGAGACTCTAAATTGTCCATAGGTGTGAGTGTGTGAGTGAATGGTGTGTGTGCTCCATGATAGACTGGTGACCATCTAGGGTGTATCCCTGCCTTTCACCTGTAATGGACTGGGATTGGCTCCAGCAGAAAATGAATATTTGTTGTCATGTTTTACAGTAAGGTGTTAAAATGGGGCTTTTATGTTTTAAAGATACATAGTTTATGAGGATTGAGGATATCCTGTTTGGTCATGTACTTTTTACCACATGACCAAAGGTTGTCTTTTATTCACAATTTTGGGAGATTTTCCAAATTCCTAGTTCATACAATCTAATGGAGTCCCATTGACTTACATAGCATGAAACTATCCTGAGACTATGTTTACAACGTTTTCTTTATTTTAATATATCTATAATTTTTAAGTAATAAAACATTCAAAACATTTCTTACTGGGTGACACGGTGGAGCAGGGGTTAGCGCTGTTACCTCACAGCAAGAAGGTCACAGGTTCAAGACCTCCTTGGTCCTGGGTCTGGGACCTTTCTGTGTGGAGTTTCATGTTCTCCCTGTGTCTGCGTGGGTTTTCTCCAGGTTCTCCAGCTTCCTCCCACAGTCCAAAAACATGCTGAGGTAAATTGGAGACTCTAAATTGTATGCCTCACAATTGGCTGGTGACCATCTGGGGTGTATCCCTGCCTCTCGCCGTAACGCGCTGGGATTGGCTCCAGCAGACCATGTGACCCTAATGAGTAATAAACTGGTGTAGAAGATGAATGAATGAAAGTATTTTATAAACTCACAATATTGTGGATATGTGTAATAGTTTTTGTGTACTGTATTGATAGATATTTCAATAAAGAATAATCAACATCCTGCTGTTTTAACTTGTCCAATTAAAAAAAAAATACATAAACAAGACTAAAGGTGAGGAGATCAATGATCTACTTAACTCATCCTATGAACAATGTACAGGAAGAAGATGAGCTGCTGGTAGGAAGATGATGTGTGGTGCCATCTCACTGCACCCAAAGTGAATGGTGTGTGTATGTGCTGGGATAGGCTCCAGCAGACCCCTGCGACCCTAATGAGGAATAAGCAGGTATAGAAGATGACTGACTGACATTTCTTACCATATCAATTCATATTTTATGCAATAGAGGGTTAACAAAAGATACAGACACAAGTCACACTTTGTCTGCATATGCAGTCACACATCTCTGCTTCGTACAAGACAGTTTGAAGCAGTACTGGAGAAAAATAAATGACTGTTTTGCTTGTTCTTTTTTGGTTGAAACGGTGAGGCTTTAGTGATCTGTATTGATTGTGAGCCTGAAGTCACCGTGTTCCCTCGGGGGAGGGTGAGGTGCTCTGGTTTCAAAGCTGCGGTTTACCTGCTCTCTGAAGGCCTGTCGTTTGCTTGTTTACATGAGCCGCTGGCAGATTTGTGGCAGCGTATCTGACACACAACAGATAAATAAATATCCTTTTTTTTTTTTTTACATACTCATCCCCTTTGAACATAGGCAGCAAAAAAACAGTGTGAGGCTCCTCATATCCTTTTGTCATGGAGAGGCGGAGGAACGATGTGACACAAAGACGGAGGTTTTTATCACAACTTTCCACTGAGCATGGAACAAACCACTATTTGTCCCTGTACAGCCATTTTATTTCTTCTCACGCTCAGCTGTTATCTTGGTGTGGAGTGTCTTCTATCGGGTTCCAGAAACAAGGGTTTTGAAAATTTGAAGGGTATTTGAAAAAGTATTTACAGAGAACAAAAGGCCTGAAAGCTGTTACTGACTCAGTGTTGGTAGTAATGGGTTACAAAAGTAATGAGTTATTATAATGCATTTTCTGCCGTAACACAGTAATGTAAGGCATTAAGGCAGGTCTGCTCTCTGTTCCTAGAGTCAGAACTAAACATGGAGAAGCAGCGTTCAGTTTCTATGCCCCACAGATCTGGAACAAACTCCCAGAGACCTGCAGGTCTGCCGCAACTCTCACTGCTTTTAAATCACAGTTGAAGACTTTTCTGTTCAATGCTGCCTACTGCTAATATCATTCTTAATTACTCTACACTGTACTGTAACTTGTTCTTTGTTTTAATTTATAAAGTTATAAATTTTAATTCTTAATTTTAATTTTTTAATTTTTATTTTTTTTATTTTAATGAACTGTTTTAAATTGTATTGTTTTAATTTTAAAAAATTAAATTTTAATTCTTAATTTTTATTTTATTTTAATCAACTGTTTTAAATTGTATCTTGATGCTTTTAATGTTTTATGTAAAGCACTTTGAATTACCTCGTTGTTGAAATGTGCTATACAAATAAACTTGCCTTGCCATTACAGAAAAATAGGTAATATATTACTTGGTACAATTGCCAGATTGGTGAAACATTGATACTGAATGTTTCACTGCCTTGAAGATGGAGATGAGTGAAGCTGCAGAAACATTGGATAGAACATTCTTCAGATGGACACACACTTATTAGTTTGTGAAACATAAGGATTTGAAGGACATTGTAGTAAAATGCATTTTGTGTGCTCCACCTAAACAAGTGTCCACTTCCTGAAATAGCAGCAGTAATTTATCATTTACAGAGGAGCCATAGTAACATGAAGTTAACAAGGAAGCAAGAGGAGCATGAGAGTGGAGATAAAACCACAAAACAAGACTAAATGAACCTTCTCCTGCTCTGAGATTCTTCAGCATCAAGAGGTTAGGAGACTTGTTGTTGAAGACATGAAAACCACGTTAACAGTGGAATCAATAGCTGAATGAAAACTAGTCAGTAAGATTTAGATTGATGAATCCATATTTCCAGTTATTTTGGTGAGAGTAACTTAAAAGTAGTGCTGTCATTCGATTAAAAAAATAATCAAATTAATTACAGGATTTTGTAATTAATTTTGTAATTAATTAGTATTCACATTTTAATGTCATATCTGCTAAAGGTCTCCTGATAAAGAATTTGATTTCTAGGATATTAATAAATTGTAGTGCATGACTAATCAATTGAATACAGTAAGAAGAGAAGATCTGAAATCTAATGTTTTATTGGTGAACTGTGCTTCATGAATTAAATCCAAAAGTAAAGGTCCAGCACATTAAACCAGTTAGGCCAGGTGCATTATTCAGAAATGTAAAACAAACAGCAAGACAGTTAAATAAAATTCAGGAATAAAATAAGACTGTCTCAAATAGGCACTTAAGCTCAATAAAGCAATTCAAAAATGAATAATAGAAGTATAACACGCGTCTAAATGAGGCAAAATGAAGAACAAGATGCTAACAGGCATTTCTTTAGGTCAGGGATTCCCAACGTGTGGAGCGTCCACTCGGGGTGCACAAGCTAAAAAAATGTGATTGCGGTCTGGAGTGTTTTTATAAAGTTTTTTCAAAGTGGGGATTTTCCGACACAATAAAGAGTCTAAATAAAGTTTTATTTGTCATATTAAATGAATATTCAACATCCCGTTATACAACTTCTCTCTGTTTAGACATGCTGGTTTAACACTATTTTTTTTTGGTGCCTCGTTATTCCTGCATCAGGCGACACATGCAGTCGAGTCCAGTCACTGGAGTCGCAGATTTGCGGAGATGTGGTTGAAGCAGAGACTCCGCACTGTTATTGATCATGTTGCAGGAAAAAAAGAGGTTTGTGAACATGGATACAGCAGATGAAGCAGCTGTTGATGATGTTTGTTATTTATCAGTAACAAGGACTCAGCGAGCGGTGAATACACCAGCATGTAAAGCAGAGAGGTAGAGACATTACACTGTTACTGTACTGAGAAACAGCAGCGGAGAAAACGACGGACGCTGCTGAGATGTTGAGTTGTTTATATAAAGTAACCTTAATATTACATGAAAAAAACTCGTTGAGCTCAACAGTGAGGACTGTATTCTCTCAGCTGAGGCGGAGACACTCAGAGAGAAAGTGAACACCAGATGGATCAGAACCATCAATTGAATACAGTAAGAAGAGAAGATCTGAAATCAATTTTTTATGAATGAAATCCAAAAATGTTTTAATGCGTTAATTTAATGACAGCACTATTTAAAAGTAATGCAATAGTATTCAAGTCAATTCAATTTTATTTGTATAGCCCAAAATCACAAATCACAGATTCACTCCAATGGGCTTTACAGTTTGTACAACACAACATCCCCTGTCCTTAGAGCCTCACATTGTACAAGGAAAAACGCCCTAAAACAACTTTATGGGGGGAGAAATTGAAGAAACATCAGGAAGAGTAACAGAGGAGGATCCCTCTTCCAGGTGGACAGACTGCAACAAATTAAGTGTGCAAAGGATGGAAACAATACATTAGAACAGGGAAAGTTGAGTATGACATTAGATAGAATAATAGAAATATATTGAATTGTGTTGTATTTGGAGGATGAGTTGACAGGATCCATTGCAGCCTCCAGATGAACCAAGACAGCACCAGACCCTCATTAACTGAAGGCTCCTTGTAGTGGCTGCACTGCAGCATGTTGTGAGAATGAGAAAACACAGGACAGGACTCCAGGAACAAAACATATTTATAGACGGTACGTCAGTGAGTCATGAGTGTTACAGATGGAAGAAAAACAGAGAGAAAGAAAGTTATTAACCTGCTTTTAACTGTAGGAAGGGTGTCACCCACCCGGACTGAAAGTGGAAGACGATTCCACAGGAGAGGAGCCTGGTAGTTGAAGGCTCTGCTACCATTTTAATATGGAAATACGAGGAACCTCTAATAAGATGCATACTGGTAGTGCAGTGTTCACAGCAGATGATACAGAACTATGAGATCCTTAATATAGGATGGAACCTGACCATTAAGAGCTTTGTAGGCGAGGAGGAGGATGTTGATTTTATTCTTGATTTCACAGGAAGCCAGTGTAGAGAGGCTAATAATGAGATATGATCCCTTCTTCTAGTGCCTGCTAATATATATGCAGCAGCATTCTGGATTGTAGATTGTCATGCCTTAAATTTTAAATACAGTAATATTGTAATGCCATAAATTAGTCTAAAATAACAGTAACAAGTACTAAATAATGCATTACAGTTTTGAAGTAACTTGCCCAACACTCCCTCGGTGCATTTCATCATTCTCTGCCCTCTCTCCTGGTGGAGTTTTCAGTTCATGGTTTCTTCCAAAAAGGTCATGGTGGGTTTATGCATTATTAACCAACTTAATTCAAAATAGTTTAAAAATAATTGGCACTAAGAGTTTTTGTCTGGATTCATGTAAATACGCAGCTACTACAAAGGCCACCAAGTGTAATTGCAGTGAATCATTAATAACGTCCTCTGGCTGTTTATATGTTTTTTTGGGGGGTGCAGCAGGAGTTCACAGCCACTAGTAGCAGAAAGTAGGACAGTCTTAATGAGTACGGTAGCACTGTGTGTAGGAGGCAGCGGGATGTTACAGGACCTGCAGAAGAGAGGAGGTAGCACCCACCCACCAAGACGTCCTTCAGCCCTTCTGCACCCGCTTCACAACACAGGCAGACACACACACACACACACACACACACACACACACACCTTTGTATGACCTTTGACCTCCTTGTGGGGGGGGGGGGGTCACACTGTTGTCACCTTGCACATCTCAAGTTTCAAGTTTAACCAGCAGGTGGGAACCAGCAGAGCTGAATGACACAGAAAGATCACACAATATATCACAAGCTCTGTAAAGACAAGTTACTTCAAAACTGTAATGCATTATTTAGTACTTGTTACTGTTATTTTAGAGTAATTCATGGCATTACAATATTATTGTATTTAAAATTTATGGCATGACAATCTACAATCCAGAATAGTGCTGCATATATATTAACAGGCACTAGAAGAAGGGATCATATCTCACCAGTATTAGCCTCTCTGCACTGGCTTCCTGTGAAATCAAGAATATAATCAACATCCTCCTCCTCACCTACAAAGCTCTTAATGGTCAGGTTCCATCCTATCTTAAGGATCTCATAGTTCAGTATCATCTGCTGTGAACACTGCACTACCAGTATGCATCTTATTAGAGGTTCCTCGTATTTCCATATTAAAATGGTAGCAGAGCCTTCAACTACCAGGCTCCTCTCCTGTAGAATCGTCTTTCACTTTCAGTCCGTGTGGGTGACACCCTTCCTACAGTTAAAAGCAGGTTAATAACTTTCTTTCTCTCTGTTTTTCTTCCATCTATAACACTTGTGACTCACTGATGTACCGTCTATAAACATAAAAATGTTTTGTTCCTGGAGTCCTGTCCTGTGTTTTTCACCAGTCCCAATTGTGACGAGCATAAAACCTAATATTTCACCAACGAAACCAACAGAAAATCAAAAAGTGAATGAAGTTTGTAGGTTAAATGCATGTATAAAAATGCAATGAAAAAATTTAGTTAAAAGGCTAATTCTAGTTAATTAAGGTGCACCTGTATAATTTGGTGGAAACCCTGGGGTTCATGGGCCCCCTGTTGAAGACTCCTGCATTCAAACAGGAATATTACAGTCCATTTCTGCAAGGCCTGTTCTTCTAGATGCTAATGAATCTTAGTTTTTAAGTAGCCAGTGTTGTCTTTAGTCTGAGTTCCTCAGTTTTTATTCAGATGTGAGCAGCATATAAACTAAAAGTAGCTTCACCTATGGATGGTGCAGGAAATATTGAAGACAAATTAGTGTTTAAAAAAAAAAAAAAAAATGACCATTCAACTCATCTGGAAGAAAAATGGTTTATCAGCCTGAACCAAGACAACTGCTGCAGGATCAGAAATGAACGGCTGCTCTGGGACGATCTTAACCATAAAAAATTGTAAATGCCCATAAACTTAGATAATTGTAAGGATTAGGAAGACAGATATCTCATTTCACTTTGTTCATATTTTGAGTTGTTTCATATTCATCTGTGCTTGTGACTTCTGTCACTGGCAGGGCACCGGAGGTCAATTTAGTGACCAGTGAAGGAGCAAATCTGTCCAGTCTGAGAAATGAAAATTGAAAACTGGAGAAAAATAGCGACCGACCATAAAACACCACAGCAAGAATGAACAAAGGAACGATAACTGTAATTGGCACAGTTATAGTCCATATTTAGCAAAGAAATGTGGTCATTTTGGGATTGTTTTATACTTCTGGAGGCAATTGATGCCTTTTTCTCATCAAAACTTTCCAACAATCCCCAAGATCCACGGTGCAAATCAACTCAGAAGAAACAGCCTCTTAGAAACAGGATATATCGAAGAGCTGATGGTTATGGCTATGAGATTCTATTTAGCATACACTTTGTTCGACATTTCTTTGCAGAAGGATTTTTGATAAATGGACTACATGGGTCCTCTGTCTGCAGAAGCTCCTTCTACCACGCCATGAGTTATTTAACAAATGCTGTAAGAATATAGCTAAATACCACCATGAATACTTTATAGCCACTGAGAGTGATTTGTCATTTTGCCTCACAGAAGATATACAAAATCTCTGAGAAGAAAGACAGAAAGGAACATGAAAAGACATGACAAATGAGGAAAATATATTACATAGCATAACATAAGACTCAGATTTCCCCTTAGATGGTTTTAAAATGCATTTGTCCACATTGTCATCATGTCACACTGGACCAGCGGTGGACAGTAACACAGTGTGCTCTCTCTGGTGGTCCTGTCAACTGTAACTCATGTAATTCTCCCCTGACTGTGTTGCATGAACTCTCTCACACATGTTGCCTTGCACAAAGGTGTCCACTGAATGAAAATCGTAAATTGCAAAAAGTCCTGCAGCAGAAAACAACCCTTAACCCTCTATTGCATAGTGTTGCCATATGGCCACAATTACTTAATATTTATTTTTCTAAAAAAAATATTGATATAAAATCTATGTTTTTGCAGTTAGGTGGTAAAAGGGGGCTTTTATTTTGAAGGACATACAATTCATTCACTGGATATCCAGTCCCTTTTGCTCATGGATATCATAAAACCTTTTCTATATATATAATATATATATATATATATATATATATAAATATATATATATATATATATATATATATATATATATATATATATATATATAGAGAGAGAGAGAGAGAGAGAGAGAGAGAGAGAGAGAGAGAGAGAGAGAGAGAGAGAGAGAGAGAGAGAGAGAGAGAGAGAGAGAGAAAAAAAAAAAAAGAGCGACACGGTGGCGCAGGGCTTAGCGCTGTTGTCTCACAGCAAGAAGGTCGCAGGTTCAAGACCTCCTTGGTCCTGGGTCTGGGACCTTTCTGTGTGGAGTTTGCATGTTCTCCCCGTGTCTGCGTGGGTTTTCTCCAGGTTCTCCAGCTTCCTCCCACAGTCCAAAAACATGCTGAGGTTAATTGGAGACTCTAAATTGCCCGTAGGTGTGAATGTGTGAGTGAATGGTGTGTGTGCCCCACGATTGGCTGGCGACCATCTGGGGTGTATCCCTGCCTCTCACCGTAACGCGCTGGGATAGGCTCCAGCAGACCCCTGCGACCCTAATGAGGAATAAGCAGGTATAGAAAATGACTGAGAATGACTGATAGAAAAAAATACATAATTCAATTAGGTGGACCATTTTAAGTAATAAAAGTATTCAGAACCTTTTTTACCATGTCTAATTGATATTTTGTGCAATAGAGGGTTAATGGTGGAGGAGGAGGATTTGGGATGAGGTCTCAGCTGATGCAGCAAGATTCTACTTTTAAGTCTGAAAGCAGTGATCTGAGCAACGCCTGCAGAAATTAGAGCACAGATAAGATTTTGTTGAGGGAATTTGGCTCAAGTTGTGACATAATTTACTTTAGTGACAACTCCCGTGAGGACGACCAGACGAGGAGTCAGCCTGACCCCGAGAGAAAAGGGCAGGCAGCTGCTCTCTAGTTGCTGATATTCCTGATATACTGAGAGAAAGATATGATGAAAGTAATAGGGTTAGGGTTAGAATCCTTCAAAGTTAAAGTGACATGTGCCTGACCTTCTCAATAAAACATGTGAATCAGTGTATACAAATATAAAATGCCTAATCCCAGAAATCACAAATTGCAATCGCATGTTTTTTTTCTTATGGAAGATCTCAAAGTTTTTTGCTCATTAGAGGTCTAAATTTAAATCAAGTTATTAAGTAAAGTCTAACCATATCTCATTCTTTTTATGCAGTTTTATTTTTCTATTGTACGTATGGGTCTAGTTGTAGTTTATATTTGTATTGTATGAATTCTGACTACACCGTTTCCGAGTATAAAAATTAATGTTTCACCAACTAAACTAACACCAAAATCTAAAAGGGAAGTCTAGTTAAGTAAAATGTGATTAACTGAATGATTATTGTATTACAAGAAAACTTAAAACTACGACTTCTAACCACTAAGAATAACTATGAGAATAATGATTAACAAACCAAAAGAACACAGACATACTGACAATAATTAGCAAAATTTAGAATAAAAATGTATTCCTCTCTTATTCAACATTTCATTTTTTTTTTCTTTTTGATTTGCATTAGTGTCTGCTAAAATAATAATTACTCACATAAGTACATCTGTTATAAGAAAAGAAAAATAATAGAATAGAATACATGATTAAAAATAAGTAAAACACACAAGAGGTTGGTAGGTTTTTAACATTTTCATCTTCATTCATCATTTTATTAGTGGAACCCATCTACACCCCAGAGTGGAGTATAGATGGGTTCATCCAGACTTTTTTCTCTTTTCTTCATCTTCTTTATTCTGGTGAGTTATTAAGTGATCAGAGCTTCTCTCTCTCTCTCTCTCTCTCTCTCTCTCTCTCTCACACACACACACACACACACACAAACACACATGGGTTCTGGCAGTGAGGCGGTTTAGCTGCTGGTCTTTGTGGATCGTTTGGGGGTCTGAATGCTGACAGAAAAATCAATGACAGAGACACAGTGAGACAGAGAGAGAGAGAGAGAGAGAGAGAGAGAGAGAGAGAAAGAGAGAGAGATGGTTTCCTCTCTGCAGGGGGGAGGATGGTGATGGATGGCAATAGGATAAAGTGAGTGTCAGTCATTGTGAGTTGCGGACAATTTGAAAAAGAATAAAACCTTAAATGTTACTGTTCATGGGTGAATGACGTTCTGTTGGATCAACCCTTCAAACATGTTTTGCTGTGCTCAAATCTGCCCCTGTATGAGCTGTTGGGTATATATATATATATATATATATATATATATACACACACACAATTAATAAATAGACCAAGCTCATACATTTGCAGGCTTCCGATCAGCTCACAATGAACCATGTTTTGTTTTTGTTTTGTTTTTTTTCAAAATTTTATGACTTCTACTGCTGTATGACCTTCATAAAACATCCCATGAAACAGGTGGTTGAAGAAGCTGGTTTCCCCCACAGTGATGGTGAAGGCCACCAAACACAGGACAAAATGTAACAGTAGAGCAACAACAAGGCGACCAGCAGGGCAGACCCTGATGAGGAATAAGCAGGTATAAAAGATTAAGGAGTGACCCTCTTATTTTTATTTATCCTTTTTTATCCATTTAGCCTTTTTTTTTTCTTTTTTTTTTTTTTTTTAAAAAAAGCTATGATTAAATTATTTGACTTTTTTATCTCATAATTATGACTTTTTAACCTTTAATTTATTGCCTGAAATAGGTAATTTAGTTACCTGTCAATGGAATGGGATAATTCAAGAAAATTTTAGCTCTTTAACAAGCTGAAAGCACAAAAAGCTCATTCTTCCACTTACTTTTCTCAATATGTTGTCCTGCAATTTATAGAAAACTTGTTAGCTGAGTATTTAAGCCAGAGCTGGATTGGATCCCAAAACTATTTTGAAGGCCACAGTACAGCTTTAAATGTACCAAATGCTGCTCTATAACAAATAATTTTCTACCAGTGTTTATTCAGATTTTCATAAAATTAAATTCTACAGAAGGATTGGTGAAATTATTGTCTCTATGCTTCCGATACATGTCAAGAATGTGGGAAATGGGGTATCGATGTCCAAAACACTGAAATATCCCTTTAATGAGCATTGGCTATTGGTTATGAAAAAAAAAATACTAAACCTACATCCCTGTTTTTGAACCTGAAGCGATGTGTTAGATAATGTCAGCAAATACCAGCAGACACATCCACCACCGATTTTTGAATGATTGTCTCTTGAGGATTAAACACAAGTTCTCAATGGGATTAAGTTCTGGGGAGTTTCCTGGCCAAGGGTCCACAATCTTATATTTTGTTCCCCGAGCCATTTTGTTATGACTTTTGCTTCATGGCAAGGCACTCCATCATGCCTAAAAGGCATTTCTCATCACCAAACTGCCCTTGGATGGTTGGGAGAAGTTTCTCTCGGAGGAAGTTCTGGTACCATTCTTTATTCATAGCTGTGTTTTAGGCAAGATTGTGAGACACCCACTCCCTTGACCGAAAAGCAACCCCACACATGAACGGTCACAGGATGCTTCACTGTTGGCATGGGACAGGACTGATGGTAGCACTCAGCTCGTCTTCTCTGAACAAGCCTTCTACCAGATGCCCCAAACAATCGGAAGGGCTGACTTTACCCCAGTCCTCAGCAGTTCAGTCCCTGTACCTTCTGCAGAATATCAGTCTGTTCTTGATGTTTTTACTGGAGAGAAGTGGCTTCTTTGCTGCCCTCCTCGACACCAGGCCTTCCTCCAAAAGTCTTCGCCTCACTGTGCATGCAGATGGCCTCACACCTACCTGCTGCCATTCCTGAGCAAGTTCTGCTCTGGTGGCGGCCAGATCCCACAGCTGAAACACCAAGGAGACAGTCCCAGATTTTTTTGGGTACCCTGGAGCCTGTTTGGCAACAATTGACCCTCTCTTTTTGAAGTTCTTGCTAATTTGATGATGGTTGACTGAGCTGCAATATTACTCTCTGCTATAAACCTCCCTGTTAGGCCCTTTTTGTGCAATGCCATGATGGCTGCATGTGTTTCCTTGCACGTAACCATGGCTAACAGATGAGGAACAATGGTGTCATTCATCATCTTACAGTCATCAATCATGACAGATTGAGCTCCAGCCTTGTCCTCATCAAGGCAGGTGTGTGTGACAGCTTAACACAGCTGTCACACACACACCTGTGTTAATGTGTGTGTGTGACACCTGTATGTCATTGAATTATATAAGCTGGTCCTTTTGTGGCAGGGCTGAAATGCAGTGGAAATGTGTTTTTGGTGGTCTGTCCCTTTCAAGGCAAAGAAGGACTTTGCATTTAATTGCAGTTGAACTGATCACTCCTCATAACATTCTGGAGAAAATGTTTGTGTCATTCTCAAAACTTTTGGCCATGACTGTACATGTGTACAAAGGACACATAGAGATTGCATGTTCTCTATTTCCAGGAAATAATTTACTTATAATGGGTATATAATGGATGTTTAACTTCTTACTTTGCAATTTAAAAAAAAACAAAAAACAAACTCATTGTGTGGTTCAGCTGTGGTTCGACAAGCTGCGGCAGCGCTTTTCACAAACTTCCCAACTGGCTAAAATGTCATGGTGGAGCTCAGCTAATGAATCCTGTTGACGAGCGGTGAGCCAGCTGACAGGACAGCAGTTCACCCTTCATCTGCATCAGCAAGATGACGCGTTGCTTCATTATCTAATATCAGCTGGGAGGTTGGTAACTTTTGGAGGGTTTTACTTTCAAACACAATAACGCTGAATCACTCAGGATATGTTACAGTTTTCAGGGCAGACTTTCCTCCAAAAGAATTCAGTGGGATAGTTTTTTTCAAAGTTGTGCCTTGTTGAGGACAAACACACTGTGACGGGGCTGGAGAGGTTCATTCTGTCATCGTAGGTCAAAGGATCTCTGTGATCCTTGTTTTTAAACCCTTGTTTTTTTTTGTTTTGTTTTTTTTGTTTTTTTTTTCGTTTAAGCTCCTTACACAGTGGCTAAGACATTAAAAAGCAGACATCAGTGTGTTCAGATGCTGTTTGTCTGATCTGGGTGAGCTTGTGTATTCCTGGTCGGTGCCCTTGTTTATTCTAATATGGCTCTAGAAGCTTAAAGTGGAATCCAAAGTTTGTTTGGTTGTAAAAGTCTGGTAATAAGTCAGTCAGTCATTTTCTATATCTGCTATACCCTACTAGGGTTACAGTGGTCTGCTGGAGCCAACCCAGCACCCTCCTTTAATAAGTGGTATCTGCAAATAATGAGTCTAAGTTCATACTTTTATTTTCCTAAATGTTGATTACAAAATCTGAGATCTCAAAATAGCATTTGATAAATTTGGCAAACATCATTTCACACAGTCCAAATACTGATCGATTGGTTTACATTTCTGTTTCTGATCTGTTAAACAGAAAATGAAAGACTGAGAGAAATCTACCCCTGATATTGACATGAAGTTTCTGCTAGAGAAAAAATGTCTCACTCTGTTGGATTTGTTGGAAAAAGTCAAAAAACCTTTTAAAATTCAGTTTTAAGAAGAATTCATCAGGTCTCTCAAAATTTACAATTTGTGTACATGTTAGTTTATTGTTATTTAAAAGTCCATTTTTATAATGTTTTCAAATAATCTAAATCGAAATCAAAAATAGGGATTTTGTGTGATTATTTTTCATGAAATGTCAAACTGTGTAACTGAAAAAGACCATTTTTTAAATATTTAATCCACCTAGTAGTAGTACTTTTAATTATTTTTTAATTAAACAGTTTTGACATTGTCCTATACACACCCTCACACACACTCCCCCTTCTCTCTCTTTCTTTCTCTCTATCACACACACACACACACACACACACACACACACACACACACCACACACACTCACGCACACACACACACACACTCACACACACATACACACACTGACAATGATGGGCTGACAATGTAATCAGAGTATAGCCAGAGGTGTTGAGTTGAATGACAAATGCTTATCATTGTGCTGATAGTGCCGACGGCAGACGTGCTACTACAACTTCTTATTCTCAGTGTGTGCGTGTGTTTGTTTGTGTGTACATGCAAGAAAATGTCAGAGCATGAATGGATTTTCAGAAAAGAGTGTTTACATGCACTCTGGTTGATATTCCTGTGTCTATTTATTTATACCTGATGAACTCACATCCAGGGTTTAAGCGAGCAGTAAACCCGAACCCTGAACCAGTATTGGTAGCAATATGTTACAAAAGTAATGAAATACTGTAATTCATTGATTTTTGCTGTAACACAGTAATGTAAGGTATTACAGATAAAAAAAAATAATAAAAAAATATAAAGCACTACTTGGTACAAATGTCAATCACACACATTACAAAGTGTTTTCAAACTGTATTGAAGTGGTTGTTGTTGGATAGAACATTCTCCAGATGGACACACACTCATTACTTGATATTTGTGAAACATAGAATCTGAAGAACATAATCAAATGCATTTTGTGTGCTCCACCTAAAGAAGTGTCCACTTCCTGAAATAGCAGCAGTAATTTATCAGTTACAGAGGAGCCATAGTAACAGGAAGTTAACAAGGAAGCAAGAGGAGCATGAGAGTGGAGATAAAACCACAAAACAAGACTAAATGAACCTTCTCCTGCTCTAAGATTCTTCAGCATCAAGAGGTTAGGAGACTTGTTGTTGAAGACATGAAAACCACTTTAACAGTGGAATCACCAGCTGAAGGAAAACTAGTCAGCAACATCCTTGTTGTGACCAGCAGCAATAATGACACGGTGAGCTATATTTAGACTGATGAATCCATATTTACAGTTATTTTGGGTGAAAGTGACTTAAAGGTAATGGAATAGTCGTGTAATGCCTTACATTTTAAATACAGTAACATTGTAGTAATGAATTACTTTGAAATGACAGTAACAAGTAATAAACGCATTACAGTTACTTGCCCAACACTGGCCGGAACTGGGACACTACATGTAAATGGGATCCAGAAAGACACTGCAGAATAAGGTCAGGTGTGCTGTTAGTTCAGCAGGCTGTCAGCATCAAACCTGCTACACAGGCTTATCTGTGTCTTATCCCTCTGGACCTTATATCCACATGTAAAATATGACTTTTGCTGCATAATGAGCCTGTGTGAAGTCTGTAATCCATCACTACATGCAGCCAGGTGGACAGTGGAACATGCCCCTGTTTGTCATGTAGACGCATGACATTATCGACTGACTTGGCACCTCATCGCTGTTCAGCCGGCGGCGTACAAATATAACCCATCACATGTCTGACTCACATGTAAAACACACATGTTCGCCTGCTTACCTGAGGCTGTGATGGCGTCTGCTATCATTGCTGTCAGACACTCATCATGTTGGAGAACCAGGGACACTGCTTTGTCATTGTTTAACCCTTATGCCGTGTTGTACACACAAAATGAACTTTATTCTTTTACATACAATTCTGTGTGTTTTATTCAACTTCTGTACACTGTTGATGTTCCAGGTCAAACATGACTGAAACCTGAATTAATGTAAGAAATTGAACTCAGGTACAGCTACATTTGTCTCCATAGTGAGGCTCTTGATTATATATTTGATGAGTCTGATGAATATTGTAATTTTATTGTTCTTGTTAGTTGTTCTTTGATGTATTAAGACATATCTTTGAATATTGTGGAGTGCAGTGTAGAAATCAAGTGTACTTTTGGGATTTTCTTTGTCCTTTCCAGTCACTTATGACCACTAACTGCCAACCGGGTTTACTTTTTGTGACTGTATAAACATTTTAAATGGTTTCAAAACAAATGTCCTTGACCCAAAGTATTCCATGATAACCACTAGACTATGTTTCAACTAATTATTTATTATAAGCAAAATAATCCAGAAATTGAGTTTTTCACAACTCAAATTCAAGATGAATAAGTTCAAATCAATGAGACATACAGTTCATCAATAACAAATAAAAGTTCAAAACTTCACATTGATAAAATAAATCTATTACATTAGGGTCACATGGTCTGCTGGTGCCAATCCCAGCACATTACAGGTGAGAGGCAGGGATACACCAGTCTATCATGGAGCACACACACAGCTCATATAAATTGGGAGTAAAAGGTTATTTTGCCTAAAAATTACTTGTTCTTATTCTTGAGTGTAATATATAATTATATATTTAAACTCGTTAACTCACTATTTCCTGTTCAAGGTACAATCCAACATTATATTTTTAAACTGCAATATCTCTGACTAAAAGTCATCACAACTCATACATTTTGACTGACAGGCAACTTTTTTTTTTCTTATAATCTTTTGATCTTGTAATGTAAAAAGCACTCACATACACAATTTCTGTTTTAGTTCTTGAAAATGCATGTTGATTGACAATCTTGAATCTTTTTTGGATCTTTTTTTCCCTATATGCTGATATCCTGGCTTGAAGTCATGCGGTAAACCATTCACTCATTCATATTTCTGCAGCTTTTACCTGGAGGCTGAATCTGTTAGTGAGTTATTGAACCATGTTGTGTGGCTTATTCTGTGTATGTGGTTCTGTGACTAGCTTCACTGCTTTTCCCCTTGAGGAATGATAAATCAGTTCCTGGCTCATCTGAAATTTGGTTCCCACTCAAAAACACACTCACTTCTTGCCAGTGCTAAAGGAAACCGATCAGTGTAATTAAGGTGATTAAAAGGATTCAAGGGAATAGGTAAATGACCCAGTTTTGCAGTGTGTGGACTGTATAGTTAGAGCTCTAGTTTCTTTCCTTAAACTTATTTCTATTTGTTGTTGTTTCTGTCTCATCTGAGGATCATACTGATCACATTGCAGAATTTTTATTGCTCAATCTGCACATTGTTTTATTAGAATTTATTTACTGAATCAATTTTCAACACTGTCAAATATAATTAAAAAAAGATAAATGGATAAAAAGAGTTTTTATGGACGTTATGTGAAGTTTTGATGAACTTATGGCCTTTTAAAGTAAAAAAAAATAATCAACTCTCAGTGTAGACATCACAAAGTCAAGGAAGTGCAAACAAGCCATGAAACATGTTCTAAATCCAGGCTGTTTGTATTTCTGTTTCTCTAACTATGTTATGCATGGGAAAGTTTTTTATATAACCCAAGACCTTACCTCAAGTAAAAGACATATATGTGCATGATATGGGACCTTTGACCTTAAGGCCATCACTAACAAATGTTACAGTTTGTAGACAGAATAATGTGTTGAATAATCAAATAAATATTACAAATCTTCTGAAAATGAATTATCGTTACATTAATTGATTTCATAAAGCAGGTGGTGAAGTACTGGTGTCTCCAAGATGTTCAGAGCAGATGTGTGTGTGTTCTATGTTAATAAAGGAATCACAATGTTGGATCATGGAAAAAAAATGACTTAAATATATACATTTAGTTTTTAAAATTCCAGATTTTAAAGTGTTAGTGTGCTGAATCCCACACACACTCCTGCTGCCAGAAATACTCACTAGATGATCAAACGTGGATTCATCTACCACTGAAGATAGTCTATGCGATGTATTATTTCCCCCTATTTGAGAGGGAGGTCAATTTTTTCCCCTCATTATTTTCCCTTAATAGATTTATCGATAGTAACAGACACTTACAGTAACTTTATGCTTTAGAAAAAAATAGGACTAATGCAGGGAAGAAGGCGACTGCACAGAAGAACTTAAAATTGTAGTTTTAAGAATCTCAATGTGTGTCTGTATGTGTGAATTTGTTTCCAGACTTTTTTTTATATGAATAATGAATTACTTTCACAATGATATCTCAAAAAAATGTTCTTTTTGATTGTTCTTGATTATCTCAGACATGATTCCAAAGTGATTACTAAAAGGAACAGGTTAATAACACTTACAGCAGATAGCAGATAGAGCATGGCACTAAAAATAAAAGCACCACCACAGTTTCTCACTCTGTCTTCCTGAAGGCCTGAAGTATGGAGCCCCACTGGTGACATGGGGAAAAAATAAGTAATGCGTGGCCACGAGATAATTAATGTGTGGCCACGACATAATTTACGTATGGCAGAGACATACTAATAAATGGCCATGAGATAGTTATCGTTTTCATTTCCATGGAGATAATGTTAATTGTTGCTTGTTATTGGATATTGACGTTCAGGTGATTTATGAGCAACATGTTACAATGTAAAAAAAACAAAAAAAAAGAGTAAGAGTCAGGTAAAAAAAAACACAGGAGCACAGGGAAAGTAAATCACAGCATGATGAAAGCACCTGAACCTGAATTCTAGTTTAGCTGAAACTGTCATGATGGAAGCTCAGTCAAAAGCAAACTTCAAAACCCATTTAGGAGCCAACTTCCCTGTGGAGGACTGATCATGTTGCAATGAATTCCTAATTCATTCCTGCATTTAAACTCAAAGTTTACATGTCTAGGAGCGTGGTATAGTATGTTTTTGAAAATGTCACTGACAGGGATGGTCATGTGACCTGTTCTGTTATGGTGGAGTAATCAGTCATCCTGGTGATCTGCCTGTGTTTTTGTGAATAATGAGAGGCTGAGAGGCAGAGTCTCACTTTGCTGCTGCTTAACTACCATTTGTACTTTGTTTAGATCATTATTTCTGATATAGTTTATCAGTTGATTGTAGACAGATTACTGCCATGTTTTACCTGCAATAAACATGAAAAACATTCATGTTTGGTTCTAAATGACTAAGGAAGCCAGCACCTCAGCCCTCATCAGTCCCTTATTAGTCTCTAAGTAATTTGTTATATTTTTTGATAGTCACTTGCACCATGTTTACTGAGGTACAGCAATAATTACGTCTATCTCCATGGAAATGAAAAGTATCTCATGGCCATGCATTAATTATCTGGTGGCCACAAGAGTATCACATTATTTATTTTTTATCCAATGCCACCAGAGGGGCTCCATACTGAAGAGAGCCTTTCTGCCTTTTCTTTGGACTGAGTTTACCTGCCCTCCAGCCAGCTCACTCATCTGCTGACTCATCTACAAGCTTCGTCGCTGTAGTAGGTGGAGACGTGACACGGGAGGAAAGGAAAAGGTTGACAGAACAAATAAAATACAGAGAGAGATATGACTGGAAGCATGTTGGAGAAAGACAGAAATATATATATATATATATATATATATATATATATATATATATATTGAGTCGGTGAAAGGAGATAATGAAACTGATTCCAGATAGTTCACTCATCCATCAAGTTATTTTATTTTCCAATGATAAAAAATAAAAATAACAAAATATAAATAAAACAATAACAAAACAACACATTTGATTTAGCATTTATTATATTTTGACACAGTTCTTTTGAAATAATATTAAAAAGACTAGCTGGAGACGATTTCTGATAAGGTTTTCTCAAAATGTTTTTTTTTCTCAGAAATCTCAGCCAGTAGTACCTGCATAAAACTATATTTTTTTATATATTTTATAGTTTCATCACTATCTTCTGATATTTTTTTGTTTTTTTAACTAAGAGGCTTGTCAATATATTATTCATAGCCTGATTTATAGAACATTTTTTACTCCGAAAAACAAAATAGATTGTTTTCAACTGTTTTATGTATTTATTTTTGAAAAGTTCCCTCAGTTAAAACATTTTACTCTAATGTGTCCACAAAATGAACAGTTTTGAACCTGGCTTTACCCAGAGTTGTCCAAAGTCTTCAAATTCACTACTCAGATAGAAGAATAGATACTAAACTTTTAAACTACTTAAGTAGTAGTTGAAGTATCAAACAATGTCACACCAGTTATATAAGTTATACAAGTCAGAATCAAATGTGACTAATGGGGATGTATCTATATAGTGTAAAGAATAGAAAGTATAGATAATTTCAAAATGTAAGGAGTAGAAGTAAAAACTTGAAAAGTATTTGTATTCTGTTCTAAGAAATAAGAAGTTCTACAAATATAGAATTTGGCACATATTTAAACATACAATTTTAGAAAACTAGTAATAACTTAGCTTTATTAAACTAAATAAGTACTATACTAAATAAGGCTTTCCCCCATGATCAAATGAAAATATTTATTTTTTTTAACTCAATTATGCATAGGTTTGGTTATAACTGTACAATGTTTTGAAGAGTTGGGTCACTTTTGTTAAGAACAAAAACAAAAAAACCCCACAAAAGCTACATGTTGCTAAATCCAGACACCACACTAAAAATGTACTCGTTCTTTTCACCACAAATATAAACATTAATTGCTGCCCCTGAAACAAAGGCACTGATAAAAAAAGACAGGAAGCATCGATTGACAATAATGTAAGGACAATAGAAAGGAATGAGACAAAAAAATGCAAGAAAAAGAAGCCAGACACAGCAGACACTGTGTTGGATATGAAACAATAGAGAGGTCAGAAAGAGAAAGTATCAAGGGGAAGAGACGTGCATAGTGTAACAAAGAACAAGAAGGATGCGGAGACATGATGTTTTCCAGGTAGGATGAGTGGAGATGGTACAGAGGAGAATAGGTGAAAAAAAGAGGGGTACAACACAGAAGGGTCAAAAGGTCAGATACATGGAGAGAGCAACAAGAAGTTGGAAATGTGGAAAAAAGGAAACCAAATAAAAAGCAAAGGTTGAGGATGAAGACAATAAACGTGAGTTAAGAGAAATAACACTGATAATGATGAGGAATGTGGCTTAAAGACACTGCACTTCCTGTTGTCCTTTACTTCTTTTGTACTGATAAATTGCAATAAAAAGAGGTCCTCTTTTCAAACAAAAGTCGAATCTACATATAATGCACAGGTCTACATTTATATTCAGGGGATGTACTGATTTACATGATTTAGGGTTTAAAAATTCCTCATTAAATGGGCCCAATTTCGCTCTTTTCAAGGATTAATATTTAAATTTCCATGGTCTTATTATAAAAGATACAAACACCAAACGCAACACCACCTCTGTTGTGATTGGCCAGGGCCTATTGGAAATACTCTAGTAAGTACTTCCAACAAACCCCAACCCTCGGAGGCGAGGGGTATTTACAATTTCCGTCAGGAAGGGAGGGGGGAAACAGGGTTTTTCAGTGTGGGTGTGAGACTGCATTACTACTTATTATATTTGTATAAAGAAAAAATGTTAAATTTCCAAAATAGCAAAATAGGGTCCCTTTAATGGGGAGCTTTTAAATCTTGCAAATTGGTGCTACAGGTCTAACTAGTTCCTTTTGGACCCTAAAAGGTACAATTTTTATAAATATACTATTATTATTAACCAATATTAAACTGGTGAAATTGCAAAATATGGCCCATTTAAAAAGCTGTAGTCCTCATTAATCACTCAGATACAAAGTGATCAGGAAATAGGGTCCTGAATGAAAAACACAGAAGTTTCTATTTATTCAGTCGAGCAAATTGGTCAAAAAAGTAGGTAAGGAGGGTTTTAAAGGTGAACTAAAAACACAGACTGTACAGTTGTTTTCCTGTTGGCAGCACTGACTGAATACTCTTAGTTACCATCCACCCATCTTACATCCGATAGTAAATGAAGTAATTACATGTTTGAAGGTGTGTCAAGCTGGTTTTTGATGAGCAGCTGAATGTCAGCAGCTCAACACGTTTCACTCCAGTCAAAGCAATTATTTCCAAAATTAAACAGAAACAACCTTTTGGCCTGTGTGTGGGAGTGTGTATGTATCATACCATACATAATGGGTTTGGGTGGTGTGCTGTAGTATTATCATATTTTACACATAGTGAACCACATTGACCTTTGACCTTTCTGTGCATGCTTGTGTGTAATTAAAGCATGCTAATATCTGTGTTTGTGTGTGAAATCAGACCAGGTGTGTGTGCGCTCGTATGGACTTGATATGTTCATGCTTCCGCATTTGATGAGCTGCCTTTTAACCTGTGTGTGTGTGTGTGTGTGTGTGTGTGTGTGTGTGTGTGTGTGTGTGTGTGTGTGTGTGTGACCTCATCAGTCAGTTTTGAGCATCTCTAACTGCAGTAGACAGCTCAGAGTCACGTTCATCTCCAGCATGACCAGACTCACATAAACCCCCCGTTACAGACACTTCTTTTCACAGCTCCACTCCAAGATTCACTCACTGCCCTTGTTTCTTGGCTGAGTTGTGAATTCTGAGCCAATAAATTGACTTAAAATACACAAAGAAGCATAGTCTTTGGAAATTTGGAAAATGTGTTCAAGAGAGATACAAGAAGCTTCTCATCACCAGACTCGTATTAATAACAGTTTTGCTAATAGGGCAGGTTTAGGACCACTAAACCCTACACTACTAAGGCTGAATATTAACAGAAGGATCGGCCACCAGAGTCCAGACCTTCATCCCACCCAGAACCTTTGGTGTGTGTTGGAGAAGACTTTGCAGCGGTCGATTTTACCATCATCAAAACAAGGCCGTGGTGAAAAAGGAGGAACACTGGATGGAAATAAATCTTGTAACATGGCAGAAACTTATCCAAACAATGTATGTATGAGTGTTAGAGAGAAGCAAGGCTGCCCACAGATTAATTTATTTATGAAAAAACATCAAACTAAAGTGTTTAGCACTAAATATTGTTTAAGGTTTCCTTAATCTCAAATGTTACTCCCGTCTCCAACAGTATTTTGTTGTTTTTTCTTCTTTTTGTAAATTAAAAGTTTCCCTTTTACCCATTTTGATGATGGGATGTTACGTTGAGCCCATTGAGCCCATTGAGGATGTGACATGAAATTGAATGTACTTATAACTTCTACTTGATACTTTTTATGATCAGGTGGTTTTAGAGGAAGGTACCTCAAACCAGACAAAAAACATCAAATTCTGTGCCACACAGTGAATAAATATGATTTTCACCAACTGGAGGTTGTGTAGCTCCAGACATGGCCAGCGTGGCCTCGCCTCCAACCCGAGTGGCAAGCACTGAAGCTATGGGACACAGCTGACAGGAACCTGGACGCCTGCTGCAGGATGTGATGTCTGTGTTTATGCTGATGGTTACAGACTTATGTTGCATCGGCTCTGTGACTTTTTCTTCTCCTTCATCATCCTTCTTTTGCACTGTCCGGCCTTGCCTTTTTGTAGAATTCCGCATAATTTATTTCTTTTAATTTAACACAGTTTTGTCAAGCAGTGGTTTGAAGGATTACAAAAAGGCCCCGAAGACAAGGATTGTAAAACGTACACCCACAGTGCTACTGCTGTATTTAATTCATTCCAGTTCCTTGGCTTGAGGCCTTTTGGTGATCCAACTTTTTTTTTTTTTTTTGTTAATGAAAGCCCTGTTCTCACTCTTCAGTATGCAGTTTCTGAGTGGGTACTCTGTGCTTAATCTTACCAATACCACCTACTTACCAATTTAGGTATGACCCTAACCTGAACATTTTGACCCAGGTCTCCTGTAAAATTTCAATGTCCCAGAGAAATGGAATAATTCCCACTAAATCATGAAAGTCATTAGCTTCAACATCTATCTGACCTGGGCTGTCAAACTCAATGTAGTTGGTGTCACATACCGAGCAATTTGATCTCAAGTGGACAGGACCAGAAAAATAAAACAGATTACAAATTTACAAAACAATTTCATTATAAATATTTACACAATACATTTAATTCTTTAATTTACAAAACAGGATAGATGACATGAGGAAAATGGGTGAAATTTCAATAATTTAAAGTCTTTTTTAAGTTTTTCCATATTGAGATAAATCTACTCTAAGCAGCAGCTGAAGTTATCTCCTCCCTTACAAACTACAAACTTCTCAAGTCTGACTATTTTCTGGTTTCTTTAATCTTCTATAATAGTAAACTGATGATCTTTGAGTTGTGGACTGCTGGTCTGGACAAAAAGAGACAATTTAAGGTTGAATCTTCAGCTTTGAAAACGGTGATCAACATTCCACATGTTTTTATGAACCAAACGGATAAGGATATTTAATAAAGACAAAAAGCACACAAATTCCAAAACTGATCCCCAGGGTAATAATGGGGGAATGGTGATGGCTTGATTGTTCCCAGGCGGGTTTATTGTAGGAGAGGCAAGAAGGAGAGCTCCTCACAGCACCACACACAAACACAGGCCTAGTCCACACAAACACATACATTTGAAAACTTTTAAATTTTATGGCCCAAACATTCCTGTCACACACCACGGGTGTAATAGCACCGCAAAATTTGCCTCAAACTATTTCATGCCCATGCCAAAGCAGTAAGTGGTGATAGCACTCCTAACAGTAAGGCCATTTTAGCCAATCACAAAGCTGGAGTGCTCCACAAGTCTCCATGGATACAACATGACATTAAACAATATCAACAAGAAATTGTGATACATATTTTACGATACATATTTTACTTTTTAGTGGAAATGATGTCTATCAAAGTCAAGACCTGTTCATACAGTTGCAAGAGATTGGCTTGGAAAACTTATTTTTGAAAAGCATTTTCGAAATAGGTTCAAGTGGGCGGGAAAGGCAATATTTCTTCTGGATTATATAGTAGGCTATACTGTATATACAATAAAGTATTAGTCCTGCAGTTGGCAGCAATACAACTTTTTGGATGCCGGCAGCCTTAAAACCCGAAGAAGAAGAAACTACGGTTTTCTCATCCATACAACTGCTCTGAAACTGGACTTTTCAAAAAAGCTTAACATGGACCCCAGTGACAAATAAACTGTGGTTTCAGGAGCCCCCAGCTATGGTTACATGTTGGTGTGGACAGCCTCACAGAGACATACAAGCGGGAGGGGCAGCAAAGGAAAACATAAGGGAGACAGACTACTTTCTTAACAGTTTAGAGCTGGGGGTCAAACATGTGTTTTGGGGACCAGAACAGATCCAATAAAAGGGTCCAATCTGGCCGACACTATGGTAACCACTAGAAAAAAAATTTGTCCATGGACAAATTTAGCTGCTGTGTCCACAAATTTCACCGGAAATTTAAAACTTGTGATAGGATTCGTTTGGAGGGTCTATTTTATTTTTAAATTTTATTATGACTAATACACACTATTTCAATCAGGGTGTGTATTATTCGTTCATATTTCCATACTTCGTCACTATTTTATAAAAGGAAGCTCACTTCAGACTGGGATAAATGGTCATTATATCACAGCTAAGGGGGTTGTTGACCCTCTGTTCCATGTTGGCCTGAACAACAGCCCTTAGCTGTTATATAATGCCCAAATACACAGCCTGTGCTGAGCTATTGCTTAAATAAAAAGTGTTTTACCTCAATTTTTTTTTTTTCAAAAACCTTCTTCCAGAGGTGTAATTTATGGCTGTGGAGCAGGTAAAACCTGGAATCTATCTCTAATAGAGAGCCCAGCCACCCTGCAAAGGAAACTTTGCCACTTATATTCACGATCTCATCCTTTCAGTCACTACCCAAAGCTTGTGACCATAGGTGAGGGTAGGAACGTAGATTGGTGGTAAATAGAGAGCTTCGCCTTTCAGCTCAGCTCCTTCACCATGATGCAGGGCTCACATCACTGCAGACACCTGTCAATCTCCTGCTCCGTCCTTCCCTCACTTGTGAACAAGACCCCGAGATACTCAAACTTTTCCACTTAAGGCAGGATATAATCCCCGACCCAGAGTCTGCATTCCACCCTTTCCCAGTTGAGAGCCATGGCTTCAGATTTCCCCAAATTGACTCCCCGGAGAGACTGGTTCACCCTCTTCTATTTACATGAGTTCTTAGGCCCTAAGAATAAGTGCAGAACTATAGGAGTGTTCTATTGAGACTATTTTCTGTGACTTTTCTCGAACCACTCAGCATCTCTCATCATGTGAATTTAAGCAGGAAAAGCAGAGGAGAGTGAGTCATCGTCTCGTTCCATGGAGATGAGATAGGAGCGGTGAGGGAGGTAGCGGATTGGTCTGCAGCCTGACACGGTGCCCTGGCTCCTCTATAGACATAGGCTCACAGCAAGGAAGGAAGACATTTCTACTCAATACCCAGTCTGGTTGTGCTCGGCCAAGGCCCAGCCCCTCAAATCTATACTGCATGGTGATGCTGAGGAACTTGAGGAAAAAAAAATGCCTAAGGTGGTGGTTTTTGAAAATGAAATAGATGCCGCTGTCAGAAATAATTCTAACTTTGAGGCAAAACCTGAGTTAATCAAAATTAGCCTGGTTGTCAATCAATGATGGAGCTGCTCATTTTGAACAGTCATGTGTTATTTGACTTCTTTTGATGCAACAAATAAAATGGCACCATTGAAATTTTCCAGCTTTAGTAGTACTGATATCTGGTCTGGCCCAAGGAGTCAAAGTCTGCAATCACTTCTCTCATCTAATAGTATGGCCAAATGATACATTTCCTGAAACCTTAGCCCTGTATTTCCATTTTTTTTTGGTATTTTGTATCTCTTGTTCCTGCTTTCCTTGAAAATTGTGCAAACATTGTGTGTTATTGACAGTTTGAAGAGCTCAAGCTGCACCAATCTTTGTCGGAGAGATTCACTACTGAGCTTGGATGAAAAATAAAAAAAAATCTTCTTTGAAATGATACCAAACATTAATAAATGGTCTTACCTGCAGAGTACCATCTCAAATTTCTAAATTAAGGGAATGGCTCTAAAAATGTATCACATCATAGCTACTAACATGTCTGGACAGATATAATATGAAATCAGTTTGCCCCCCACCCCCCGATCCAACATTGTTATCCCTTCTAGTCACAACTTGCTGCCCAGGTTGCTGATTCTGGAGCTTTCCTCACCTTCATCTGTTCTGAACATCCTGGGGACACTAGTGCTTATCCGCCTGCTTTATGTAATCAATTTGTGCAACAGCTCAACACATTTCAGCAAATATTTATTGCTTAATCCAGAAAATCTATATTACATATTTGAATAATCAATATCAATGTCGGTGATGGCCTTAAATTTAAAGGCTCCATGTCATGCAAACAACGACTTTAATGTTTTCTTTTATTCCAGATAAGGTATAGAGGTTGTATAATAATGTCAAAAAATGCACACAGCCTGTGTTTAGAATGTTATTGTTTCTTTCATGAACTTTCATGTCTCGTTTGTACTTCTTTGGCTTTATGATGTCATGCAGTAGCTCCTTCCTCCTGTTGAGGTTCGGAGTACGGCTCACTAAGCACCGTTACACCAAGTCACCAAGTCAAAATCAGTGAAAATCAGCCAATCAGAAGAGCCGCTAATGAATATTAATGAGACAAAAACAACCTGTTTTCTGAAACTAAGGCATTTAAGACTGCTCTGTAAAACTACATTAAAATAAAATCTGTGTATTTTAAATTGCAAATATGCCATGTTAGATTTAACAAAATAATAAATAAATAAACAATAGATAAAGTAGTTGTCGCCATGTGGCAACAACTACTTTATCTTCATTTTTCTAAAAAGCTGTGAAAATCTATATTTTTACAACTAGGTGTGAAAAGGAGGCTTTTGGTTTTGAAGAACATACAACTTATGAGGTCACATGACCAGGATATCCTGCCAGGACATTTTATGAGCATCATTGTCTTACAAAAATAATGCTTGTCTTTTATTTAGAATTTCTAAATTAAAAAATAAATAAATACAATTTGTGTGTGTTTATTTAGTATATATAGTATATACAATATTTTATGTTTTAGAAGTTTTAGACATTTAGTGCTTTGTAAATCTGGTCTCACCCATACACCAACATCTTTCTGCTTCTGTCCTCTTTCCATCTTCTTTGAGTAGTGGAGTGACCTTACAGCACATCTGTGCAAGTTATTAAAATCACACCCAGCAGCTTTCTCCGTCTGTTTTGTTTCATTCCCTTAATCCTCCTTTCGTTCTTATTTCGCTCACACTTTGAAGTTCAACTTGTGCTCGTCCCAGTGGGTGGGTCGAGTGGCGGCTATTAAAAGCAGCCGTGCATGAAAGTAGCGCAAACTGCTGCAGCTTAGCACCGGCTGCCTGCTCCACAGCAGATTGCATCATCACAATTAAACTTTATGTATGGATGCGCTTCTTGAGACTTTGTTGTGCATGAGTTTCAGATGGTATAAAGAAGAAGAGAAAAACTGACATCTGACATTATGTTGGAGTTAGTTTGAAAATAGGGTTTACTTGTCTAGTTTAGACTTAGAAATACACTTGTCATCTCAGAGTGTCAGAGAATTACAAACTTGTTTAAAAAAACGAAAAATTAAAAAAAAAAAAAAAAAAAAAAAGATTTGTCTGTTGAAACCTGTCAGATGGACGAAATTGTGGCAGATTTGCAGGTTCAACTATAACCAGGTGCTTGTTCGGCCAATAGAATCACTGCCGTGTAATAATGCATAATGTGACATCTCTTTTGTGGTTGAGTACAGTGAACTTGTAGCCAAAAAACAAATGACAGTTATTCTTTACTTTTGCCACATTGCTTCAGATATGTTACAGTTTGAAGCAAGTTTTCATGTGTGTGTGTTGTAATTGATCTCAGTTGATAATGAAACATTTTGTCCTTTAACCTGCATGTGTCAATTCTGACTGTTTCAAAGTTTTTGTCTTTGAAAGATGTGGTTAATTTGATCAGATTCACCTTAGATTCCATGACTTTGTCCACAAAGAAGATAACACAAACACAAAACACCAAACAAATTGTGCTAATTTTAATAAAATTGTGTGTGTTTCATTCAACTTTTGTACATTTGTGGTGTTTCCAGTCAAAAATGACTGATCATTAGAGATAAATGGAGGAGACCAGAATTAATGTAAGAAATTCAACTCAGGTACAGCTACATATGTCAGATGGATACACACACACACACACACACACACGCACACACACACACACACACACACACACACACACTCACACAGGGGTGCTGGCAGTGAGGCGGTTTAGCTGCAGCACATTTTAAATGGTTTCAAAACAAATGTCCTTGGTAACTTTGACCTAAAGTATTCTGTGATAAACAGTAGAATGTGTTGAGATATGTTTTATCTCATTATTTCTTATTGTCAAAATAATAGAGACATTATTTTTAAATAAGCTTGAGCTTGAATTCCAGATGTATCAGTTCAGATCAATGACACATACAGGCCATAAATAACAAATAGAAGTTCAAAACTTGTAATGTTCACAAGAAGTTATGTTGATAAAATAGAATTTCAAACACAACAAGACTTAATAATATATGTATGTCTTAATGGGGGGCGACACGGTGGCGCAGGGGTTAGCGCTGTTGCCTCACAGCAAGAAGGTCGCAGGTTCAAGACCTCCTTGGTCCTGGGTCTGGGACCTTTCTGTGTGGAGTTTGCATGTTCTCGCCGTGTCTGTGTGGGTTTTCACCGGGTACTCCGGCTTCCTCCCACAGTCCAAAAACATGCTGAGGTTAATTGGAGACTCTAAATTGCCCGTAGGTGTGAGTGTGTGAGTGAATGGTGTGTGTGCCCCATGATTGGCTGGCGACCATCTGGGGTGTATCCCTGCCTCTCGCCGTAACGCGCTGGGATAGGCTCCAGCAGACCCCTGCAACCCTAATGAGGAATAAGCAGGTATAGAAAATGACTGACTGACTGAGAACTGTCTTAATGGAACGGCCAAATTTGACCAGGAACATCACATTGATTAACATTAATCAAAGACAACATGAGGGTTAATTGAGCTGTGTGCCTTAAACACATGCCTTGAGTCCTCCTTCAAAAAGCAGTCAAGACATCTCAAGAACACAAGTCAACACAAAGCTTTGAGGAAAAAACATCCAGAGCTCCTGCAGGTGTTTCATTCAGTGGTTGAAGGTTTGCATGGTTGCTGCCATGCAGGAGGCTTGAGGAGAAACTCAGAAGGCGCTGTCTCTCACCTTTTCAGTTCCATTATCTCCATCTTTATGAGTCAGATTCCCAATTCTCCTCCAGCTCCAGTGCAGGAGATTTTTCCATCACAGCTCCATCAGAGTAAATCTTTCTCATGGCTTCTTTGTGTTTGTTGATAGCAGCTCCTATAATCTGTTTCCTTTCTCCTTCTTCGTGGTTGAAAAGCGAGATTTTTCCTCCACCGACAGTCAATGTCTCGGATCTATTGATGTTATCTGACTAGTTTAAAAAGTCACATGACCAGGTCTATTGTAGAATTTGTATAAATTCTAACTAGACTGTTTCCCAGCAGTTACTATTACTATTGTGATTATAAATCCTATTATTTCACCAAGTAAACCAACAAATAAATCTAAAAGGGCATGGAGTTTGTATGTATGTGTGTATTAAAATTGCAAGTAAAAATGTAGGATTAAATTGTTTAAAACAAGACCCAATTGACCCAAATCAGGAAAAATAACAAACAAAACACCTGAAATGGGCTGAATTATCTGGCAATGGAAAACTGGATAACTCTACTCAATATTATAATACTTATGCCAAATACAAGACATATTCACTTGTAAAATTTTATTTTTGCAGTGTACTTATTCTTTCACAAATCCTCTGAATTAAAAGGAGCCAATTTGCCATTTGATCATTTGACTCCTGAACAGATCAGTGATTTCCTGACAGCTGCAGCTGTGCAACCAACTGCTCTAGATATTCTCTGACTTTCCTCTTAAAATTCAGAAACTCCCCTGGACAACACCTGCCAATCCTCCCTGATTGCTGGGAATGCCGCCTCCTGCGCAGTCCATCAGCAATCAGCATCAGGAACACAGCTCCAAGACAAACACATTTATTTCTCTTTCCCCCTACCTCCACCTCCTCTATATATTCCTCCCTCTGCTTTTCAATTTGCCCGTCACTCTCACTTCACTGATTTCAATCCCGGCGACTTTTGTTCTGTGTCCATCTGCGTTGTGAAAAACACATGTAAAAATGCACTCATGACACACAGCACGGATCTGTAATAACATCACATGCAGATCTGCTGTCGTCTGGCACTTTACGTGTCATTAGGCAAATAGGCTCATATAGTCTCACCTTGAGTCTCTGCAGTGAACAATCAACATCAGACCTGTGCAAGGATTTGTTGTAAGAGGTTTCCTAACACACTTGACATGCAGGTGAGAGATTTGTCAGCAGTGCAGTGAGGTGATTTTGTGCTCTGGAGAGGAAGCATGCATATCTGCTCAGGATTCATGTGCACGCCTGGAAAGTCAATACATGGAAAATAATCCAAGGGTTTATTTCTGTACACATCAAGACATTATTCAGGTAAACATTCTACACAGGTAAGGTGGAAAAACAGCAGAGGGCCAGATAGAGAGGCTGTGTAAGGACATAGTATTTTTTATTTTTTTGTATTGGTTTGGGCAAGGCCTCTTACTCATGAAAGGAAATATTATAGGGGCTCTGTTATGAAAAATAATTTTAGTGGTTCTGTTTGTATTAATATTTAAATTTCTGGGTATTTCTGGTAACTGTGAAATAAAACTACCCACTGGCCTCTTCTGTAGTGTTGCTGAATCCTGGCTGAACACAAGCCATTTAGAAATGGCTCTGGTTGTGATGTCACAACAGGAGTGGAAGGTAGTAGTAACCAACTCTGGATCCATGTAGCCACCCCTCCTTCTGGATTTTTCCTTTACTTGACTTCTGTTTCTCAGACTGAGCCCATCTCTCTGAAGGGCGGGGCATGTTCAGCAGTGCTAGGCCAGTCACAACAGAGTGACATTTCAGAAGGGAGGGGAACAGCATTTGGGTAAAAACGCAGATTGCATTAATGCTAAAGGTCTAACTAGGTACTTTTGGACCATAAAAACATGCACTTTTTTGGCATGTTTACCTTATTATAGTTGAAAGTGGAGAGACAGAATAGGAGGGAAGATGGTTGGGCAGTGACATGCAGGAAGGGTCCAGCCAGCCGGGATTCAAACTGAGGACTATCTGCTCAGAGCATGTTTGGAGATGCTGAGATTCTCTTTGGGAGTGACCAGGATGGATACGATCAGGAATGAGTACATCAGAGGGACAACACATGTTAGAGGTTTTGGAGATAATGTCAGAGAAGCCAGACTGAGATGGTTTGTCCAGAGAAGAGATAGTGAATATATTGATAGAAGGATGCTGAGTTTTAAACTACCAGACAGGAGGCCTAGAGAAAGACCAAAGAGGAAGTTTATGAACAAAGTAAAAGAGGACATGAAGGTGGTTGGTGTGGGAGAAGAGGACACAGAAGACAGGGATAGATGGAGGCAACTGATTTACTATGGCAACCCCTGAAGGAAAAAGCTGAAAGGAAAAGAAGAATTGCAGTTGGTAGGGTGTAACATAGACATTAGCTAGTAGATGTCTGCATGACATAGCAGTGACTAGAGACTATGCAGGGATGCATATTTTGAATTCTTTGAACATTAAAAATGGACTAGTAGGGCTGTAATTGAGTGCTTTAAGGGAGTAGGGAAGGTGACACACAGCCTCAGGAAATCTCAGCACTATCACGTAACAGAATAGAACTAAACTTATTTATTTATAAATAGTAACATGCCCAGGTCATTACAGTATCTTTTGACTAATGTTTTTGACTAATGTTCCATGGCCATGGTTGGTTTGTTTTAAAAATGCAGGTTTAATTAGCAATCTTACCACTAGCAGTTGTTTAATAAGCCGTTGTATACACTGACTCTGTGAGAAAATAAGTTAGGGTTAGTACTTTATGTCTTCCATCATGATCTATACAGTGTTACATGTGAGGTGAGGTCACTGTTTAAAACCACCATTCACCAACAGCATTCTTATTTCAGTATGAGACTATTGTTTGTGGGTGAGTAGTAGGCATCAACCTTTTTGAAAAGGTGTTAGGACATTTTTATGTAGTTGGGTAGGGCCAATGCACAGAGATGAAAGAAAATCACACTTTTCCAAATTATATAATTGTGTTTATTGCCTATGTTATGTCTATGCAGCTGTGGGTCTTTTTCTTTATTAACACTATTGCAGGCCTATATGTAAATGTAAGCCACCAACATTAGCTCTATTACAAGAGAGTGAGTAATGTTCTTATTTCCTGTCACAGCAGTTGCCTTATGTTGTTCTGTTTTGGTTCCATGTGAGTTGCAGAACTGAGAACTACCTAATGAAATAATTCTGCATTGTACTGTAGAACCCTAACCCTATACTACAGTAGGCTAATACTGTAGTATTACTGCATTAAATGCCACATTTACCACAATATTTACAATACAATATTAAAAAAAATACTGCACATTACTGCATTGTACTGTGTAATGCAATATTTTGGACACAAAAATGCAGTACTGCAGAAAAAAACTGCAGTTTTCCTGTTATGAACTGAATATTTGTTCATAAGGGTAGTCAAGTAAATGTACTTACTTGGGCCAGGAAGATACACAACACAACTGTTAAATACATTGCATCAGAGAACACATACATAATCTATTAGTCGGTTGTCCTCCACTATATATGAGGGGCTGGTCTAAGACAAAAATGCAGGGGCCGATTTTTTGTCCCAGTCCAACCCTGATAACAGGACATCTGTCTCCAGACAGGATGACACATAGCCGACGTTGAACAATGAGTCACTTTGATAGAATTTATTTTAGAAATGTGCAGAACATACATGTTGTGCAGCAGGAAATGTGCACTCAACTTCTACTTTAGCACCACAAAAACTCCAAAATCCCCAGGTTCACTACCCATTTCGCTCCCATTATTCATCTCAGACCCTTTCTCTTTATTTTCTCTTGAGGTTTTTATTTCTGTGCCTTTGGTTATTTTATAATATTTCACCCACATTATCTTTCAGTCTAATATTTATGTATCTTATTGTTCTCTTTTTTGTTTCCTCTTCATTTCTTTATCCAATTTACCTTCATATTGTGTTTCTTTTCTTGATGAAGCAAACCCTTATATACCCCTGATATTGCCATTTTTTATTCTTTCAACATCTTTTCAGCATGTCATTTAGTATTTTAATATTTTATTTTATTTACTTTGCTCAGGTTGGATTGTTTTCATACCCAGCTCATAATTTCTTTATCCAGTATTTATTTCAGCCTGAGAATCTGAAATAAATACTCAATTCAGTCTTCACAAAAGACAGAAAGGATGCTCCATTCGTTGAGAAAGAGGACATCGCGGCTGCTGCAGTGAGCGGCTGCAGATTGAATGGTGCCATTCATTTGTCTGTGACCAGAAAACTCCCACGTGTTCGTCCTCTCAAGCACAAAATGTGAAACATCTGTGACACAACATCGCTGTCAGACAGAAGGTGTGTGCACAGCATATGTGGGATTAACAGAGTAGTTCAGGTTTGGATGTTGTAAAAATAATTAATAATTCATCAAACTGAAACTATAACCCACCCCCTGTCAAAACATGATGACTAAAATATAAATGTGAGAGATAACTCCTTTGTATCCCCAACATTCGCTGTATAACACACACATACTCAAATTCACTATGAACGAGGCCTGGTTTTACAGCCTTGCCTGCTGAGCCATAGACAGATCCACAAGCACCCAGTGAATCAGACAACTTTTACATAAAATGTTGGAAAAGCTGATCACTGCAGTCTCCAGGTTTCTCTGCCACATCTTTACAAGCTACCGGGACTGATAAAAGAAGGCAGCGTGTGGCTGCTTAGTAGTTTTCCTCTATAGAACTTTGGTTTATAGCTTTTGTCATGAAATCACCAAAGGTCTTAACTTAGTGCTTCCTTAGATGAAAACCTGTCTAATATACATGTTTTTGAAGCTGATTCCTCTAACACAGTGGTCCCCAACCTTTTTATCACTGCGGATCGGTCATTGCTAGAAAGTGCGAGGCTCTTCACCAGCTTTTCCCCTTCGCAAAGACATTTTCCAAAGATGTTGATTCTCTACAAGCTTGCTGCTTGTAGATTAAACTTTGGTGCTCAAGTGACTGAGACATAACTGAGAGAATCCAATCAATTTCCAAAATAAAAGGTTTTTCCAAAATAAAAGATTGTTTAGACTCAGATAATACGAAAAACGCGAATAAATAATTATTTCTCGTGCGGCCCAGTATGAACTGATCCACTGCCTGGGGGTTAGGGGCCACTGCTCTAACAGATATAATTAAAAAAAAGCATCCAGTTAGTTAGTATCCAGTTTAGGGTGGGCAGTTATAGTGTGGATCTGTTTTGCTTCCTTCAGTATTTTGGAAGTAGCAATGTTGAAGCCATGTTCTAGGTTGAGTTGTCTATGTCTATGATTGTAGTTCAGTAATAGTGGCTGAGAAAGATGTCATTAAAGCAATTCAGTCTGTTGTGGAATTAAAGAGTAGAAATAGTAGTAAAAGTTAAAGTCAGAGTAAGATCCACTCTTGGCAGCTTTCAGCAGCTTTCAGCGGGTTTCAGCACATTGCAGCACATGACATACGTCATGAACAAACATTAGCGATAGGTTATGGCAGATCTAGAGTGGCTCTGGGCACATTCAATAGTGTTAAACTTCAACAGCGATCCTGCCTACAAGTGACTTTTCAGTGGCCAAACTCTGTGCAAATGAAATGTAGTATAAAAGTCTGCTGGGCTCTCCTACTAGAGAATCTCATCACATCAAAAATAGAGTAAAATCTGATCTACAGAGAACAGTCAGTCATCTTCTATACCTGCTTATTCCTCATTAGGGTCACATGGTCTGCTGGAGCCAATCCCAGCACATTACAGGTGAGAGGCAGGGATACACCCCAGATAGTAACCAGTCTATCATGGAGCACACACCATTCAATCACACCTATGGGCAATTTAGAGTCTCTAAATTAACTTCAGCATGTGTTTGGACTGTGGGAGGAAGCTGGAGTAGCCAGTAAAAACCCAAGCAGACACAGGGAGAACCCCCAAGGAGGTCTTGAACCTGTGACCTTCTTGCTGTGAGGTAAACACTGCTGTTTAATAGTTTGGCATGCAGCAATAAAACAGGCTGGGTGTTTTTTCGTGAATGAAACAAAGAGAAGAGTTTGAGTTAAGTTTGAGTTCAATTTTATCCACAGAACCACTCATTCTCTTTAATGTAATGGAAATGGAACACCACAGATATATCCAAGACCTTTAAACTAAAATTATAACCATTGGTCTTGTTGTGTTCATATCTCTAACTCTTTTGTAGCCTTTTTGAATTGATTATGCTAATGATATATTTTCATAGGAAGTACAATACACTAGGAGGGTTAATGTATGTTAACATATATTGCACTGGGGAGCAGAGAACCTAGAGCGCATAGGCGGAAATGGATTTTTTTAAGGCTATAAGACAATAATATTGATGTATCATTCTCCTCCCTGTGCATTTGCAGCCTCCCATGATTGTAGATGGAGATAATTAGGCTCATAGGTTCACTGTTGGGAGGGAAGATGTGAGGATATATGGATGTAGGGTTGGCAGTATGGTTAAATAGAGATTAACTTTGTCCCTTTTTCAAACGCATTGTTCTCAAAGACTCATCACATGTAAACCCACGTCTTTATCGTTGACATGTTTTCATGGTCTATTTATAATAATGTACATGTTTTTATTGTCCAAACACCTGTCGCAGAAATGGAGTCACCCTTCTAGTGTCCTAGCTAGTGTCAGTCAGAAAAATCAGCACCCAAGTACAAGCACTCCAGATGGAGGTGGCACCACATGGATCCAGGGGAGGTTTGTGAATGGCTTGTCATCAGCCAGGTCTCAGCAGCACAGAATGAGTGGGTGGTCTTAGTTCACAGTTTGTACATTAGCAAGAAACTTTTTTTTATATGATAGGGCCCATTTAAAGAGGGTAAAACTTTCCAAAAAGTTGAGGGGGTCATTTGATCCATTTTCAAAGTTTCTATAATCAATATTTTGTAGTTTTGAGCTGTCAGTGGGTTGGTCGTGACCTGTAGTGATGAACCTACAGATAATTGTCAGTGGTGAGCATAGTGGAACATTATCGCAAAGAACAGAGTTTGTATAGAGCAGAAATGAGTCCACTTATAATAGTCTATAATGTATTGTCTGTAATGTCTGACCATGATGGTACCTAAACTAATATCTTCCTCCTTTTTCTGTACTATATGCTATATTTTTACTTATTTATTTCAGTATATTTGACAATGAATTATAACCATTTTAATATAAGCAAACACAATGCCCCCTTCCTGTGCCTACCTTTTCATGGTGATGAATGCAGCAGATTGATATGTAGGTCGGTAAACCAGGAATATATTTATGACATTTAAATTACACTCATTCCACCACATTTATCAACACCCTTCTTACGTTGATACTTGAGGAGAACAAACAGATTTATAATTCACATGTGAGTATTACAAAATTATTCCTGCGCTTAAACTTGTGTGGGTGTCCAAGTTAAAGGCCAACTAAGGCCAATGAGGGCCAACTCCACACTAAAGATCACACCACCATACCCTGTAAAGAAGATAATCTCTCATACCAAACAGGGAGACTCTGCACCACAGTTTGGGAAAACCTGACCTACATGGGCCCAGACTCTGTTTTAGATTATATAATTTTCCCATAGGCTACTAGCCTATGCTCTTTTTTAAAATGCATGACAGTTTTCCTTGGTTATCAGTTAGGATATTTCCCCAGTGTTTGATATCCTATGTGGCTGTAGTATTCTATTTCCTGTTCTGTCCCAGCTCCACCTGCTGATCCATCTTTAAATAGTGAATTTAACTAACCTTAGGGAAAAATATTCAAAATGCAAATTTATATTTTTATGCGGATGACACAGTTGTATATTGTTTTGGAAACACTGTGCTGACTGCTGCAGATCACTTACAATTAATGATAAAGCAGATTAAAATAAATGATGATTTTCTCCAAAGCCAGAGACAAATCCAGTTTTCTTAATGTATTTACATCTCAAGGTAACATTATTGAGATTGTTTCTACATTTAAATACTTGGGTATCATCCTCGATGACAAGTTGTCTTTTAAGTCTCATATTGAGAACCTGGAGACTGGGCTTTTATTTCAGGCATACATAAATCTTGTTTTACATTTTTATCAAAAAAGAGACTTATTGAAGCTACATTTTTACCCTTATTAGATTATGGTGATGTCTTGTACATGAATGCTTGTTCCACTTCACTGCATAAACTGGATGCCACCTACCATTGTGCTTTAAGATTCATTACCGGTTGTAAATCACTCACTCATCACTGTACTCTGTATGTTAAAGTAGGCTGATTGTCCCTGTCTGTCCGGATTACTGATTTTAAAACTCAACTGACAGGCCTTTTACTGTCCAAATGTGTAAAAATTTTACTGTGTAATAGTTTTATCATTAGTGAAGTAATGCGTCTAAATAGTGACCTGTCACAATAGTAGCATGTAACCGAAATGATCATATTGGTCAGTACCATGTGTATATGGATATAAGAAGCAACATATCACCTTTATAGAAACAAGTTGATTAACAGGTTTAAGAACTTATATCCACATATGCATTTTTGTTTGTAATTCTAGAACATAAACTAAAACCAACCACAGAGACTCTTTGTCACACGCATGCACACAGTTTAAAATGTCCGTCACACACTCAATAGATTGAAATGCCCACACACAGGTATACCTCACACAGGCATGTTCACACATACCACACACACTAACTTATGTACTGCATTACCAGGCACAAAAACACGTCTTTAAAGCAGTTTTCCTCCATTGGTAGCAATCAAAACAGCACAGCGACTTTTCTAACACACACACACTCACACACTTCCATACACTTTTCATCCCAAACTGGTAATAGCGTCATTTTTCACAGTGGAGCCGGCGTCCCCAGCCACTACGGCCCTCATTAATCTCCCTAATGGAGAAGTAAGTGATCGGAAATACAGGCTTTAATCATGTTTCCTGCGCTCCTCTATTCAAGGCTGAAGGGTTTCAGCTCAATACTCCTGCAACTCTTTTGTCTGCTTTATGTCTCAATATATTCTTTAACATGTTTGTTGACAAGGCTATCAATGTGCAGAAAGTGGCTCCGATCTGTCATAAGAGAATGAGTTTCTCTCTCTATAATCATGATAAGGGTCATTGACAGAAAATATTTAGCAAGAAGAGAAAGTCAAAAATGTTATGAAATACAGTTTTAAGAAGCATTCATCAGATCCCTCACAATGTACATTGCAGGGATAAAAGTTTTGCGGTGAGTGTAAGTGTGTTTTCAAGTGTGAGATATATACTGTATATATGGGCCGTTCCGATATCCAATACTGATCGGATATCGGTACCGAAACTGACCAATAAGATGGGTCGGATATCGGATGAAAGATGCCGATCCAGTGTTCCGATCCAGTCACACATCTAGTTCCTTTGATTCTATGTTTGCTGCTGGTTACGTCATCACGCAGAGCAGCACAGCAACAAGCAGTAAACAGTAACATGGAGCCACCACCAGACCAAGTCATTAGGAAACATTTAAACATAATAAGAGAACATCCAACTGCAATCTACAACGTGAAAATTGTGAGGGGAGCTAATAACATTGTTAAATAGCTCACAAGCCGCTAATAAAGGATTTTATCACTGTTTATCACAGTGAGAAGTTCTGAGTAGAGGGAACGTGTTTGTCTGATCAATGCTTCCTATTCACAGCAGCAACCGAACACCAGGTAAAAAAAAACAAAAGAAAGTCTGGCACAAAAAAGAAAAAAACAGACAAAAAACACCTAAATAAGACATATTCATGACTGGATGTAACAGTCATTCATCAGGTCTCTATAAATGTACATTGTGTGTTCATGTTGGTTTCTTGTTATTTAAAAGTCCATTTGTATCAGTTTTTTTTCTTTTGATGCAAAACATCAAACAGTCATGAAATCAATGTTATCCGTGGCTGCACATTAACACAGATATCTGGTTTTGAATTCAAACTTCATTAAGTCATTAACTAAACACATGTTCATGTTGATTTCTTGTTCAGAAACCCAAAGATATTCAGTTTGTCGTGTTCCACAAAGAAAAGCAATAAATCTTCACATCTGAGAAGCTGAAAGCAGAAAAAAAATCCTTATCTTTGCTTAAAAAATTACAATTATTCAATTATCAAAATTATGAATGAATAAATTTTATCTTACAGATGTTACAATACACGCAACTTTCACTATCCACTGTGAGAGGAATTATGCAAAAAAAAAAAAAAAAATCAGAGAATTCTTTCCATGGTCCTGATCTGTCATATCAATGGTTGGCACAGCCCTCAGCTATGTATACACAATACAACAGCACAAAAAGCTGATACATACATCATAAAACATATTATGACATTGAAAACACATTAAAACAGCATGCAAACAAGAGAACATGTTGCTAATTAGCTGAGCTGCTGCTGCTAACTGGCTCTTCTAAATAGAATTATTTGTATTTCTTTAAATAGAATGGTAGATTATTCCCTTCTAAAGCAGCTGAGTACATAAAGCTACAGATGACTCCATCTGTTATACTTGTGCTAGTGGCATAGCCATAAAACTCCACTGGCATTTTAGAGTCTTCAATTAACCTCAGAATGTTTTGGGACTGTGGGAAGAAGCTGGTGACCCTGGAGAAAACCATGGGGAGAACATGCAAACTCTACAGAGAAATGTCCCAGACCAAGGTCTTGAACCTGTGACCTTCTTGCTATGAGGTAACAACACTAACCACTGTGACACTATGTCACCCCTATTTTGTTCAAATACTTAGCATGTATCTTAGTAAGTATGGACCCAGTTATTGTTCTGTGAGTAAGATCCAGCTTCAAAAGATTGACTCTGTCTTTAATTGACAACCAATTTAGTCCAGTGACCTGAAAGCAGCCAACTTGGGAATGAGAAGATAAATTTAATATCATTTTTAAATATATACTCTTGCTGTTCAAAGATGATCTTTTCAAGAAATTTAAATAAAACTCTGGTAATGAACTCTGGTCTATAGCCAACATCTTTGAGCAACCTTGCTCCCTTTCTTAAATTTTTGGAATTACTCTGGCCAATTTAATAGCTTTAGGCACTCTGGCCTGATCAACAGGAAAATTATAAATTAGTTGTACAAGGTGTAATGAGCACTGCATAATCTATAACAAATAGGGCTTGTAAATTGTCCAGTCCAGCAGCTTTCTAAGTTTTATTATTTTTATGTTTTAGAAATGTCTTATGGGTGTTTGAGCTACTCTCAAATCTCAAAGATAAAATGACAACAAGACCATACATATACAATATATAACAACTGGAACAAAACAACTATTAAGTGCTTTTAACTAGAACAGCAATGTTTGCCGATGAATTGATTTGTTGCCTATTATATTGGTTAACAGATTAATCAATAGATTAATCAAAGCAAAACAGCCGTTAGTTGCACCCCTACTTCTAACTTCTCCTATGAATCACATCTGACATCTGGATATTTACAATATGGACAAGATAAGCACATATTTTAATTATACATTGGAGCAATGTGTTTCATTGCAGACAAAGTCATGTCCCTTAGGCCTGATTGTTTTCATGCAAATGAATGATTATGTTGAAAAGAAAAGAGGACTCCTTTTGACTCTTAAGCTAATGTTATTTATTTTATGTTTATTGGTATCCTCACCCCATTACAGAAAACAGTACAAAATGAGTAAGACAGAGGAACAACATAAAAACAAGTAAATGTGCATACAGTAATGAAGTTGATATTGATATATTCACAGCATACCTGACTCCTCGGTAGTTTCCACGGTTGTGTCATTTTCTTGTTCTTGGTATCACAATTGCTGGAAAGTGATAGTAGCAGTTAGTTAGTAGTCTAATTTAAAGCAAAGCCAAACTTCTTCTTCTTTTGCTTCTGTAGTGATTTATGGAAGTTGACAAACTAACATAAATGTGCATTACAGTCACCAACTGGATGTGGTCATAGTGAGCCATTTCAACCCATGAAATTAAAAATTTTCATAAAGTTAGCATCAAACTGTTTTTTTGCTAGTCTAACAGTCTATGACTCTAGCTCTGATCGGCTGGTTTCTGGCTGGTTTTGGAGATCGCTGACGTGCCGCCCCCAAATTTGGGCAGAGCCACCATCTGCTGAGCAACCCCGCATCACTATTTTTGAAAAAAATCAAAGATTATTATTTTCTGGTTTCTTTAGTCTTCTATAATAGTAAGCTGGTGATCTTTGAGTTGTGGACTGTTGTTCTGGACAAAAAAGATATTTTAAGTTCAGCTTTGGGAAACAGTGATCAACATTTCACCAAATTTTATAATTTTATGAACTAAACAGGTAATAGATTTCAATAATTAAGTCACGGATGCTGACTGAATATCTAGCATGCTAGATCTACGGTTGTGTTGGGGTAGAGTAAGAAGAGATTGTTTTGCTTATTGGTTTTATATTTGAGTGTCATTTCTTGCATGATTTTACGAAAAGGAGACCAGACTGAGCCATTGGTGCCACCTGCTGGTGTAGTGCGTGTTCACCCTGTCACTGATCAGTCATGTAGTGTGAACAGCACAACACCCCCGAGGCTCCTGATCACAAAGCAGAGAGTCGTGTAGCGTGATTGTCAGGCCGATATGACGACTTTGTAAATCATGCGGTCTTCGCTTTCTTGGAATCTCGCTTTATTGGTGATCACAGATCCTTAGATCCTCCCACTGCTCTCGCTTGTTGCATGTCACAAAGTCACACGGACGTGTCTGAAGTCATATGCAAATGAGCGGGCCACTCAGTTCCACCAGCTCATCAGGGTGCAGAGTGTGATGTAGCATAGTGTCAAACAGCCAACAAAAGGCCTGTGGGAGATAAAAGACTCTTTACCTTCTCTTTAGCGCACTCAGTAGTTCATTTATTACTGGATAAAAAAAGCCTGACTGACCACAAACTAACAGAAGAAGACAATTAACTGGCTAATTATTTATCTCAACCTGGTCTGCACATTTAAGGTCAAATTAAAGTCATGGATAATAATCTTCATGTGAATTTTCTGCTAAACAAAGTGCTTTAAGGTTAACAGAACACAAAATGTACAACTGACACAGACCAATAAAGATGCCAACTGCAACAATCAGCTAAACTCAAGTACTGGTACCTGGAATTTGCACTTAAGTGCGGTACTGTGGGAATATCTACATAGTTAATTTACATCACTGCGTATATGTCACAATCGTTTTCATTGTACAACAGCACCAGTGATGTCTGCTTCAACAATAAAAGCTTCTGGCAGGTTCTAATCATGTGAAGCACCAACAGTGGCGGAGGTGTGGCCTACTATTTGTGATAATAGGAAGAAAAAAAAGTTTGAAAAAATGAACAAGTGCCAACAGAAGAACCACAGCCACATAAAAAAAAAAAAAAAGTTTCTGTATAGTCTCTATAGCACTTGCTCTCTTCCATCACTCTATATCCGGCTGTTCTTTCTTTTAATTTACACTCGCTCCCTCTCTGTCTCACTGGTTTCTCTCTCCCTTCTTAGACCCAATAACTTTAATTTTTTAAAGGTTTTAAAGGTTTTTAATAAACAAATTCATTCTTCCAATTAACCCCATACCAAAACAAGATGTCCAATGTCCAAATGGTGATATAAAATCAGAGCCCCTAAAAAATGAAAGTTATGTTTCAACTGGAAATTTGAGTTATTTAATATTTATCTTTGTTTGATTTGAACACACTCAAAATACAGAGAATCATTCTCAGTCCTAATCTCTATTCTCAATATCTTATCAAGTATCACATGGTTTTTACACATGCATGTCTAACCTCAGAGGAAAATAAAGTGGCAAGTGAAGACAAGGGACTGAAGCAACAAAAAAGGAGAGGAGAATAAAGGCAGACAATCATGAAGCAGACCTGCTTGAAAACATGGCATTGCATACAAATATGCATGAAGTCATTGCAGATGCACCACAGATCTCCTAGCAACCACATCCAGTGGAGAAACAGAGGTCCACTGGAGGATTGGCAGTGTTCAAACCATGTTTTTGTAGCTTCACATTCAGTCATTCATTGAGTCCAACAGTTGGGTTTCACAACACATGAAGCACAGAAGAAACCAAGGCTGCAGACAGTCCTCATGTGTAAATCTCCATACATCCTGGATGTCTTTTGCCTCCACAATGGCTAATAGAGGCTGAGAATAAAGGAGAAGGACACATCTTAATGGCCTGCTTAATTCAACAGGTGTGTGTTTGTAGGCATATCACATAGGGAGGGAGATGCAGAGACAGGTAGCATGTGTAGTGAATCCAGCCTAAACTTTCAAAAACCATTTAGTTAATATTAACAGCAATAATATGCTGCTGTTTGGTAGACATGAGAGTCTTTCAGAAAATGTACACTAAATTACTGATTGCAATAACTGCCCAAAAACCCAGTGGATCTTGCCAACAGTGTACCAATCTAATAAAAACTGATAAAACATTGAAATGAAATATAAAAACTAGGCTAAATGAGCACTATTAAAATTCCTTCCGGACATGTATTGAACAATATAAAAAGACTGATTGGAACAATATTATGTCTTGAATGTTTTTTTTTACAAAAAAAGAAAAAAAAAACTTTAAATCCCTTCCATTAGGATTGCAAACAAACACTATTCTATTAGTTTGATTTATTAATTATTGAAACAATTGATTGGTTGTTTTGGTTCATAAAATGGTATAAAATGTTGACACTGTCCCAAAATGTTCTAAGCTATGAAGGCCTGCATGTGAGTGCTGAGTGGTTTGTGTTTCTAATTGGACATTTTTCCCATGAGTCCTTGGAAGAAAATGGGTCTACAGTGTACATCTCCAAGGTTCAGAGGTGCACACAGACACACACTCACTCACACACACACACACTCCAATCCATCAAAAGCTCTTTTGAGGCCAACATAAGAGTATGTACTTCACTTTATTTGCTCTTGAGAATTACTGCCTGCTTGACCATACATGTACGTTACATATTTATATATAAATATAATACCCTACCACAGAGCAATATGATGTTAGAATGACATCTTTTCTATGTTATTTTTGAAATTTCAGTCCACTGAGGAGGTTTGTTTTGTAAAGCCAGATAGTAGTCAAAGGTGAAAAACAGGTTTTTGTTAAATAGAAAAGCTGGCCTCAGAAACTCAATAGTTGGGGTTAAAGCTTCACGGGTGAAGGGTATATAAAATAAAACCTGACCAGTTGGGGTCTGATACAGTCTTCAACCTCATCATGACGTATCAGGAAGCCAAGGGTTTTTTTCAATGCTAAGGAATTATTTAAAAGTAACATCAGCTCATTTTACGCTGTGGATTAAACTTGACCTATTGAACTCAACAGTGAATGGGTGGCAGGCTATCAGTCTGGGGAGAATGCTTAAGAGTGAAAAAGGTGGCAGAACCGTCCTTCTCCAGGGTCAGAGATAACCAACGTTCTCTAGGCATGTGTGAAGGGTGTGTTGGTGATAAAGTAACTCCTGAGACCACATCCTGCAGAATACATCATCCAGCACAGGATGCAAAAGGTATTCCTACTGATGATTATCCACATTTCTTTATACATTACTAATAATCTACCAGCACCTGTCTCTTAGTGTTGATTTCTAGAATGGAGTCGTAACATGTATAGAAAATGATTGTGGTGGTCTGAAGCAGGAGGACTCTGAGTCTCATCACTATTTTTAAATTTCTGTGGAAATTGGAGACAGCATTGTTGTCCTCAGTTGGTTCCAAATACACTCCACATTCACTAAACAGTGAGAGAAAAGTCAACATATACACTCATAAAATCATCACTTCATTGTTATAATATTTGTTATAATTTATAGTAACTGCCTTTGAAATTCCTGTTGTTCCTGCTTTGATGACTCTGACTCTCCGAACATTGTACCTCAGATTGATTCTTATTGATTGATTATCATTGGATATGGGCAGCCTATATCCTATGAGCCAACCTCACCACAGTATTGCTAACTTGAACTTGCACATTCAAATTCTATAGTGTTAGAATCATTAGTTCAGCACTCTCACCTACATGTATATTATTTTCTATTCTTCTATTCATTATCGAAACCACTTAACCATGTGTTGCTCATAGAGTCTTTCGTGGTAATGAATATGGTCTCTTCCCTCAAATCCCACATTTACATTCACATCCGGAACTATTTGGGGGCAGCTTTGTGTGTTTTATCACTTCCACAGCGCCTTCAGATTATCTTATCAGGAAATATTGTCTCTGTATGAAGACAATACTTTAGAAACTATCGTACGGTAACTATCATAACATTGGCAACTTCAAATCTTGTCTTCTTCAATTTCATCTCCTCTAACTTTGAGATGCCTGTACTGTTGACATGCATGATGGTTACTCACCAGAGATTAGGAATGTTTACTTCTGACAAAATATTTAAGAATCCCATCCATCATTTTGAAGGAGAATGAGGCTTTTTATAAGTCATTGTGATATTTTTGAATAAATCCATGATATGAGAGCCTTTTACCAGATTCCATCTATAAACAAATTCACCCATCGAGGTCCTTTTCTGTCCTGTCCTGATAGTTTCTGCATAATGTAATGAGCATTTTTATGGGCATGCAAAGGTAGAGTTTTTATGAGCTCATTCACATCATCTTCATCATCTTGAACATCTTCATCACCTTGGACAAACTGACCAGGCTGCACAGGTTACATAGGTTGGTAGTTGAGGGGTTCATTTGCAGCTAAAGAGTAATCTGACACTCTGTATTTTAGTCTTGTTTCATAAGACTGAGATAATTTTTAATAGTTTTCATAATAAGTTTTCATAATAACTCAAGTCACGTCAAGTCAATTTTATTTGTATAGCCTAAAATCCCAAATCCCAAATGGGCTTTGCAGTTTGTACACCACAGTATCCCTAAGGAGCCTGGTAGTTGAAGGCTCTGTGCTACCATTTTAATTTTAGAAATTCTTGGAACCTTTAACAAGCTGCATATTTGTAGATAAGTGTTCTTGATGGATGATACAGAACTATGAGATCCTTAAGACAGGATGAAACCTGACCATTAAGAGCTTTGTAGGTGAGGAGGAAGATGTTGATTCTATTCTTTATTTCACAGGAAACCAGTGTAGAGAGTTAGTGCTGTTGCCTCACAGCAAGAAGGTCGCAGGTTCAGGACCTACTTGGTCCTGGATCTGGGACCTTTCTGTGTGGAGTTTGCATGTTCTCCCCGTGTCTGCGTGGGTTTTCACCAGGTACTCCGGCTTCCTCCCACAGTCCAAAAACATGCTGAGGTTAATTGGAGACTCTAAATTGCCTGTAGGTGTGAGTGTGTGAGTGAATGGTGTGTGTGCCCCACGATTGGCTGGCGACCATCTGGGGTGTATCCCTGCCTCTCACCGTAACGTGCTGGGATAGGCTCCAGCAGACCCCTGTGACCCTAATGAGGAATAAGCAGGTATAGAAGATGACTGATTGACCAGTGTAGAGAGGCTAATACTGGTGAGATATGATCTCTTCTTCTCGTGCCTGATAATATACATGCAGCAGCATTCTGGATCAGCTGGAGAGTCTTTAGAGACTATTTAATGTAGTCTGGCAATAAAGAATTCCAGTAATTCAGCCTGGAAGTCACAAATGCAGGGATAATCTTTTCTGCATCTTTTAGAGACAGGAAGTGTCTGACCTTTGCTATGTTGCGTAGGTGAAAGAAGGCAGTCCTAGAAATGTGTTTATTGTGGGCAGTGAATGACATATGTTAATCAAAGATGACTCTCAGATTCTTTACAGTTAAGTTGGAGGCCAAGAAGATGCCATCCATATCACAGGATATTGAATTTCAAAAGTGTTCAGACCCAAGCACAATAACTTCAGTTTTGTCTGAGTTCAGTAGCAGAGAGTTACATGTCATGCAGGATTCAGCCCACGATCGTTCGTATAGCCTTCATTCTTTCATCCAAATCTTCTTCAGCAGTCTTTCTGATGGAGGGTGAGGAAGATGTCTGCATCAACCTGTTCATCTGATGAGGCATAACTAGAAACATTTTGTTCATTTTTGACATCCCTTTCTACCTCTTCTTGACCAAAACCTTCTAAAAGACTTCTGATGAGAGACACAGTGGTAGACAGCAGAGGAAAAACAAATCCTCCCGTCTGTTTCTTCAAAACATAATGTTTACGTTTTAATCCAATTTATTTATTTTTTATCAGCCAGCAGTCTGATAATTATTTTTTTTTGACTTTTCACTTTTTGTACTGAGAAGGAGATAGCCCACTATCTCCCCTTTATGTTCCCCTTTAAAATACTTAAAGCTATCTCGTACAGAGCTTGAAGACAGTTGGCTGAAGAGTGGATAATATCTTCATGTTTCTGAGGTGTAGTGGGATACAGAGCTTTTAGTAAGACTACCTTCCTTTTTATGTTTTATGAAATGATGACTTACTTGGTTTTAGGCAAGTAGACATTGTGATACTGCTCAGGAAGTAAACCCGTTCTCAGTCTGGATCAATCTGGACGTGATGGAATCAGATCAGTGATTGATCAGGTAACTGTAAGGATCTCTGGTAGCATCTTCAAAACTCTTGATGAGCCACACTTGGTAATTGTTATTTAAGCTAATGGTTCTATGGACATATTACAGTTTTCAAGTACAGATTTTACTAAATAACTCTTGCCACATCGGTTAAGTCTTACAATCATACACAAAAATGGTGTTTTCAGTCTAGGGTCAAAAAATTCAACCTCCTCCAACATGGGTGTGACATTTCTCCTTTTTGCCCCACTTCAGTCTAATAATCAAAAGGTAGAATCATCTCGTCAGCAAAGTGTCATCTTTTGTCATAGACCACTTAAAAATATTTGCTGGAATACCTTGTTTTTCAGCAAAACCCTTTTTTTTTTCTTTTTTTTAAATCTGTTTTTATACTGTGTTGATTTTCTAGCACATTTTCTTTCATACCTCCCAGATAGCCTTCCACCAAAGTTGATCCATTTCCAACAGTCATGAGTCTGAGTGATACCTTTTACTTTCATAACCATTTTTTCTGACTTCTAGTCAGGTAAGCTTAACTCTTGGGACCCGCTGTTACAAACTCCTATAGACTGTCACCCCTCAGATCATCTGTCAAATCCCCCACACCCATCTTTCACCACATAGATCAGACTATCTGTATTGGTATAAAAAAAACATTTTGTCACAATTTGTCAGGCGACATCAGAAACTTGATCAGGATCAAGTTCCACAGTCTGCTGTATTATAACCTGCCCTGTATGTTTTTACATATGACATTCAATTCCAATGATATGTGGTTATGGATGAGACATGACCAGTTCTGGACAAGGCTCCCATCTTCTGTCTTTCACTGGAAACTTCTCCCTGAATCTGCCAATCTACAGAATCCAAAATGGAAATATTTTTAATTCCATAATAGATGGGCAGATTATTTTGATCAATCTGTAGAAGTAGAAAAACAATTCTTATTTGATTTGAGAATTGTTAAATGACTGTACTGAATAAATTATTTAAAACAAAGACTTACTGTAATCTCATTGATGAATGGGATGTCCTGAAATTCCCTTGGAGAAACTCTAAAGAGAGACAGACACTGAAACTTAAATTAGTAACAAAGACACACACACACACACACATAGGCTGTAGATACGGCTCTGTTGAATTACACATTGTCTCATCTTGTCTTCCACCACTCAACTGTGAGTTAATGAGAAAGTCCTGTACTTTAGATAAATGCAGGAACCTCATGTGAAAAGATCAGCGGCCCGATGGCCTTAAAAAAACTGACCATCTAAAGAGATAATGTCCTGTGGGTGTTTTTTGATAATAAAACTGGTGGCAACAGATGTCTTTAAAAGGTTGAGAGATGAACCTTAGTTGAGTTTCCTTTCACACCCCTCGGTTCTGGTGTGCTGGCTCTTTTGGGGGTAATAAAACAATACATAAGAGCTTTTACTGCTGCTGAATGGGGGGATGCAATTTAGCGCTCAGAAAGAGTGAAGATAGTGAAGAATAGTGAGCTGAGGTAGGACTTCTTCTGTGACAATTTCACCCCCACCTCTCACCTCTGCTGGCTCTGGTTAGAAAAACTGTATAAAACATTGTGGCTTTTGAAAAGACTCTGAATTGAAAAAGCTCTCTTATTGGACCAGAATCTGGGAGGCCGCGAAACCCCACAAATTTAGCAGAAATGCACAATAAAGTCTGACAGATACACAGATACAGATACACAGAAGTACAGAATAAATAAATCACACAATGCACACAGCCCCTGCCCAACCTGCACCAACCATTTATAAAATACAATTAGAAACAGAAACAAGTTGTTTTATGATGAGCAAATACATCACAAATCAGATTCTGCTTTTAATTTAAAAAGCCTATCTTCCAATTTCTTTAGAAAAAATCTGTCCACAAAAAAAGAAGGATTCTGAGCATTTCTAAGTGAGTCTGGGGATCTGAAAGGAACATGGTAATATTTTAGATAAGATACCACACCATTGATAAGGTCACAGCGTGATGAGCATTCAGCAGATAGCACCACTATCATGTCTGAATCAGTGTGCTTTGAGTGGTTGGAAGACAAAAAAGGTACCATACAAATCCTAATAATAAGTTTTATTTGTATAGCACCTTTCTAATGGAGTCCATTTAGAGTTTATATCAGAAGAAGGTTGGAAAACAGGAATAAAAAGCATATTATCCACTCTACAGTGGATTACACATTGATGCTGCTGCCAGTAATGGATTTGTTTGCCATGTGATTCATCTCACCATCTTTATTTCACTTCAAAATGAAAATCAGTGACAGAATAACATCAAGCTTCTCAACTATGAACTTTGGGGAAAACTGGTTTCTAGAAAAAAACGGCAGTCACAGAATCATTCTGATGATTTCTTCTTTTTTATTTATTTATCTATGTTGTCCCTTTATGCTGTAGGCATCCTTTGTTTATTCTTTTACTTTATTTAATTTGAATGTGTAAAACTAAAATAAAACAACAAAAATAATTGAAAAAGAAAATGATAAGATTTAAAGGGATAACAATACTACTATTTAACATCTTGATTTACATGTTCAAACAGGTCTAGGGATACACAATCATACACAATCATATAATGTAATGTTAATGTAATACTCATTCATGGCAATACTAATAAAGACAAAGACAGTAATATTTAATTAGATTTAATTATATTTAATTATATTTAAACAGTTACTCATTTCTCATATCACTAATGATAGCAGTAATAATTAAGATATAATAGTCACAATTTCAACAATAATACCAATGACAACTATAACAACAATACTAGCAACGATTATATTCATACAGATACATACATATGCACAGTTACACAGGACACAATCAGTTTTGATTTAATGAATAATAATAATGAATCTGTATTTATTATTCATTTCTTGAAACCCAGTGCTATACTGTATTATTCTTATGGCTTGTTTTTGTAGAGTACTGTAGAGTTTCTGTAGAGTACTGTTGTGTTACCCCAAACATGATATAATGTTAAAGTTAGGTTGTTCAAAAACTATTAACCCTCCATTGCATAAAATGTTACTTGATATGATAAAAATGTTTTTAAAATGGCCTAAATAATAGATATATGGAAAAAACAGAAAAAATGTTGTAAATAGTCTCACGACAGTTCCATGCTATGTAAGTCAATGGGACTCCATGTGTATGTAAACATACATTAGGAGTTTTCCATATTTGCATATTGTTGCTATATGGCAACATTTATTTTTTTTAGTATATTAGAAAGAAAAAAAAACGTATAACATTAAAATTGATTTCAGTGTTAAAATTGTTTCATAGTTCATTTTTTTTTTATTTGGTGAAAATTTTCCAAAATTCTGAATAAAAGACAACCTTCAGTTTTGAGACATTGATGCTCACGTCAAATGTCCATGAGTAAACAGGATATCCTGGTCACGTGACCTCATATATTGTATGTCCTTCAAAATGAAAAGCCCCCTTTTTTATGTCTAACTGTAAAAATATCATTTTAAATCACAGCTTTTTAGATAATGAAGATAAAGTAATTTTTGCCATATAGCACTATGCAATAGAGGGTTAAAAACACAATAGTAAAGCACTGGGTGAGTGTATGCAGAGTATCCTGTTATAATTGTTATAGGATGAACCTAATGTCTTTTCTTGTCTCTTTTGTAGAAGACTATTAATGTCTGATGTTTCCTGTATTTTGTTGGTTAGGTTTGTGTGCATGCAGTAAATACTGGTTCATTTAAAAAGACCAAAATGTTTTCTCTCACCAGGCACATACATTCCACCCACATTGGTTCTTTGTTCCGCCGCTGCCTTTCCCAGCGCTGTCCCATCTACATAATATAATTGAGGTCGAAAGCGTTCCCTGTCTGTCTAAGCCTGTATGTATTTGCTCTGCCGTGGCGACCTTCCGCCGGTGGTCATTATGCAGCACGCTCCCTCACTCTGTATGCAAACTAGCTGACAGCTGGACCTCGGACGCCCGCCGGCCAATTGCAGCCTGAGTCGGTCTTGGTTGGTTTCACCGAGGCTTCTGGAGAAGGATCAATAACTACAACGAGCCCCGTGATGTCTGTCTGAGATGTTTGGTAATGACCCTCACAGCTCTCCTGTCTGTCTCACGCCATGCCGCCACCTCCATCTTCTCCTATGAATAAATCCGGCCTGAAGAATGCAGCGTTAGCGCTGTGATTGGACTCTGAGGAGTCAGTCAGCCGCTGTTTGAATGATGTGGTGTCAGGAGGAGCAGCTTCAATCTCGTGGGGTAACAAGTTAGTTTGTTTTCCAGGAACTTGTGGAAGAGAAAGTGTTCAGTACTTTTGTCTGATGACTACACTGCTAAAAAAATAAAAAAAAGACCAAAAAATTAATATTCCTCCTGCTGGGATGCTAACAAAATGCTGTAAAATTAATAAGAAGAAATAATCATCTAATAAGAACACAGTTGCTAAAATTCACATTCAACAGTTTATAACTTTAATTTGTTATTCAACCTATAAAATTTGATTTAATATAATTTATCATATTTTTTTCTATGAAGGATATCAACATTTGTGTTCACTTGTGCTTAAAGGGCCGTAAAGATATTGATTATATCTTTAAAAATACCAATGTCTGATCTGTCAGTATATATGTGCTTTGTGTGTCTCATAGTAATGAACATATAAAAATCATTAGGAACTCTGCAGCTCCACTAGCCTTTATGGTGAGTTTTGGCTCATTGTTTGTTGTTTATCATTAACTTTTAAATATGATATTGTTTCTCAATGCAGTTTAGAGAAAGAAATAAGAACATCACTCTCATTTCCAATAAATATGCAATTTGTCTTGTGTGACAGACAAATAAGACTTCCATATTATTCTGCATAATTAATGGCAACACATGGTATTAATATTATGTTAATGTATGAATATTAAACTGATAATATATGCCTGTTGATGCATTTCTTATTCATTATTTTTTATCACAATGTCCATCAAAGTGTTGGCATAAAAAGTCATCATAGTGGTAACAAAACATCAATTTTGATTCTCTTCTCATAAACAGGAGAAAATGACTCCAGTTTAATAGTTTAATCACATGTGCAAGAGCTTTTGCAGGTCAAAGGTCAGCCACACTGCTGTAGGTTGAATATTAAGCAGTGGTTTCTGTCAGTGTAGAATAGATATGTCACTCAATCAGGTCAGGGTCAATTTTTTATCGCAAAAAGAGAATTAACTGACAAGTGTGACATGCACTTTGCAATGAAAAAGAAAAGGGATGTTTTATTGAAAGCAGCTAAACCACACCATATATATATATATATATATATATATATATATATATATGCACTTTTCACTGACATGCACTTTTCACTGCATGTCACTTGCATGTTTCATTGCAAGTGCATGTCACACTTGTCAGTTACTTGTCTGTTTGCGATAAAGAACTGACCCTGACCTGATTGAGTGACTTATCTATCTATCTATCTATCTATCTATCTATCTATCTATCTATCTATCTATCTATCTATCTATCTATCTATCTATATCTATCTATATATATCTATATATATATATATATATATATATATATATATATATATGTTGCTACGGACACAGTATTGAGAAATGAGTAATTTTGGGTAATTATGCCTTGTAAGTTTATCCAACAAGTATAATCTCTATATTTTTTAAGTTAAATGATGTTATTAGTTTTTACAGTGTACTAATATAAAATAATGTATATAAAGTAATAAAGTAATTGTTGCCATAGGGCAACACTATGCAATAGAGGATTAATAATAATAATAATAATAAACTTTAGCCACCTTAATAGGCTGCAAGCTTAAAGTGCTTAACAATTTTTTTAGACAAGGGCAGAAAATTTAAACAAAAGTTAAAGTATTAAAAAGAGGAAGGCAGTAAAATAATAAAAAGCTGAGAAACATAAATGAGTGAGTGTCTGTCAGCAGTGAGGACATTGCAGAGGACAGTCGTACCTGCTCATCACCTTCACTAACTAACTCTTGAGAGTCACAGGAGTGGAAACGTCCTTCAACCCAAACGGCTACTTTCACGGTAATTAAGTATGTCCACTCCAGTCCAGCAGACACACACTCAGGTTAACAATCACAACTCCACCAGTGTTCATCAATCACACTCACATCGCACATTCAGCAGGTAACAGAGCATTTTTCAAATGTACTATACTCTATAGTTCTTACATCTTCAGGAACTTTTTTTTGTTTTTTTCGGTCTTACTCATCTATGTAAAGATGAGTTCACTGGAAAACAAATAGACAAGTAGAAATATCTTGCTTTTGCTATAATTACTCCATTATTGAGTAAAATTATCCTGAATATCTTATTCGATTGGCAGACACATTAATTATTTTTGATTTGATATTGATTTTGATTTTAAAACATAAAATATACAATTTCATAATTTGACTTTTTAATCATGGATTTGTGATTTTTATTCCATGTTATTGAATTTTAACTTTTTATTTCATGTCTTTTACTTTTTTTGCTTTAGTTTTTAATATCATAATGTCTTTTTATATTATATTTATATTTTTTAATACAATTTTTTGGGGGGTTCTTTTATTTTTGAATAATAACAATAATTATAATTAATACAAGACAAAATTCAAAATTTACTAAAATCAAGAAAAAACAACTTGAAATAAACAAAATGGTCTTCTAATTGTCTTATTGCCTACATGACCCAGTCTTCAGTTCTCACCATCCAGTACTTACTGCTTAATGTACTAATGACACAGATTATTATAATATATTACACAACTTTAATCACTTAAATACACTGAAAGTATTTGAATGTTTTAGATCATCAACATGGAACCAATTTGAGATACTTTGGAGATAGTAATATTACTGTATCATAATGATGGTTTTAAAAAAAAGGTGAAAATAAATATTGTAGACTAGAAAGAAAAAAAAATTTCCCCAAATTTAGTGGATTACTTCTTAAGTTAGAGTACTTGAGTAAATGTACTTTGTTACACCAGTGCTTGTTATTGGATGAAAGCAATTTCATCATAAATTAGATCATATCATATTCACACCTCAGTTGATTTAACTGGTTTTCTTTTTTAAAAATAGTCTGTTTCTGTTCACGACATAATTAATGTAGAAAGAAACTGTTTAGCAATCAGCAAATTATTTTTAACTTATCTATTGTGACATATTGTAAGCAAAGTGGCATTTAAAGGTTTTCCTGAGAAGATGAGGAAAAGACTGATTGGAAAGAAAACCATGACACCCTGGCATCCACCTTGACCTCCTCCTTATGACTGCATTGCAGAACATAAACCAGACAGTCACGCTTCATTTATTAACGTAATCAAAACAGCGATTACAATAAGTTTCCACAGTAAAACTGAAGAAAAGAAATTAGTTCAATTAAATGTAAATGTCATTTCCTGAGTTGTGAAAGTTCTAACATATTCTTGTTCAACACAATTAGAAGTTTGTCCACTGTAAACATTCTGCCTGGTAATGGTAAGGTAAGCAATAATTAAAACTAATCAACCATACTGACTATAACAATAAATACATTATACAGAGATAAGGTGGTATCTCCACCAGCACCTGGCTTTATGGGGGGGAAAAGATGGAATTGTTTCAGGTCAAATTCAAAACTGTTAAAAGCTTCATTGCCATAAAAATGTTACTTGTTTATTTAGTGAATGATGAGTATCTTGGTAATCACTGTACCACATAGTCCTGTAATCTCTAAGATTTCTGTCTCTCTCTCTCTCACACACACACACCCTTCCATGATCTTCCATGACACTCACCAGGAATAATTATCATGCAGCACGACATGTTTGGGTGTGCTTTTAAAAAGAGACACTCAAGTACTCCACTGTTTGATGTCTATAACCATCCCTGGCTCTTTCCCCTTCTTTATGAGAAGTTATAATAGGATAGAAGGATAAGCGACAGTGATGGACAATGATGAGGTTGAGAGAGAGAGAGAGACCAGGGATGATCTGAGATCTTTTCCTTTTTTATCATTTATTTAACCAGGAGTGACATTGAGATTAAAGGATGGGATCAGTGCCGTCAATAGCAATTGTTCCAAATTGGTAATTGGCACCAAACCACATCAGGAGGTAGTTTTGAAATGTGATTCCAATCAGATTTTTACATATGAATCTAATCTGGATCCTCAAATAGGATTTCAGTGTGCTCTTTGTCACTTGCAACATGACTCACAAAAAAAGGCAACAAAAATTAAACCTTAACAAGTGAATTATCTTGTTTTTTGCTACAATTAGTCCAATATTGAGTAGTAATTATTAGTATTTATCTTGAATTGTCTTATTACATTTGCAGATAGTTTTTCTACTTTTCCTTGATTTTATTTAATTTAATTAAGATTCATTTTATTTTTTTATCATAATGTTTGAATCATGGAAAGTCAAAAACCTTTTTAAATAGAGTTTTAAGAAGCATTCATCAGGTTCATCAGGTACATTCTGTGTTCATGTTGGTTTCTTGTTATTTAAAAAGTCTGTTTGTATGTCTTGTGATTTTTTTGACAGAAAATGTCAAATGGTGTAACTGAATAAGAATGGAATCAAAATTTTAAATATATAATCCACCTAGAATAGAAAACTAGTTGATAACGTGTATTAAATTTTTAAAAACCTTTTTACGAGTTGAATTATCTGGTACCAAGTTTTTAGGGTTACACCACAAGACAGTTTAGTCATTGACGCTTTTATCAATTTTGTTTTATCTTGTTTTGTTTATCTTATTTTGTTTTATAATTTAGATTTTTTCAGTTTTTTGAATACCAATAATGGATAATAAAAGCAAGATTCAATTGGCTAAACTTGAGAATAAAACTTAAAATAGGATACATAATCTGCCAATGTAATATGGTAATTCAAGATGATTCTACTAATTAGTATTGGACTAAAAAACACAATATATTCACCTGATCAGATTTCATTCTTTTTTTTTTTGTAGTGGACAACATCATATTGTAGGTTAATACAGAAATGTCTGAACGGATCACTGATCAGTTTTACCTCAAGTGTGAACAAGGCCTCTGATGCTTCAGTAGCATCAATCAGATAAAAAAAGTTGCTAGACTTTCAAAGTTATATTGCAGAAAATGAAATCTGATCTGGTGAAAATATTTTGTTTTTGGTACAATTATTCCAAAATTGAGTCAATTTATTGAATTACATTGGCAGATATTGCCAATTAATTATTTCAAGTTTTATTCTTGATTTTAGACAATTTCATGTTGATTTTTATTTTTTTTAAATTTATTTTATGTTAGATTATTAGAACAAAAGATAAAAGATACAATTTGACAACAATTTGATCTTGTTTTCTTAAAATCAATCAAGAATAATTCAAGATAATTCTACTCAATAGTGGACTAATTGTAGCTAAAACAATTTCATTTTTCTGTTGTGTGCAAGTTGAAAGTGAAGAAGTGGCCACTCTGGAATCATATTTGAACATCCAGAGTTTCCAGATTGAGACAAGTCTGGTTCATTAAAGATCAAACAATTTCATCTTGTTTTCTCATTGACAAATGAACAAAATTAAATAAAAAACTATCTGCTAATAGAGTAAGATAATTATACTCAATATTTGACTAATTGTACCAAATATATTTTCACTTGTTAGAATTAAATTTTTTTGCACTATAGAGCCAGCCCAAATCAGAAGAAATCAGAGTTGTTTTTTCTTGCTTTTCTCAGTGAAGCTGTATCAGGATGCAAGGTCTAACTGGAGGACAAGGGTGACTCGTATACTTCTGCTACGGGAGCGAGGACACTAAATTCAAAATCGAGCCCCTTGCATCAATGGACCTGAGTTTCCTCATAATGAGAAAACCCAGCCAGCGTTACATTTCCTGAAAAAAAAACTTTTTCTGCACTTAAGACGTCTATAAAAAGTCATTTAACAGGATTCAGGCTTGTTTAAGGACAATTAGAGACCGAAGAAGAACAAGTGAGGCAAAGTGTGAAAGGAGTTATGGGAGTTATGGTTCGAGGCACATGCAACGATGCAAAAATGTGTGTGTGTGTGTGTGTGTGTGTGTGTGTGTGTGTGTGTGTGTGTCTGTCCAAGTCATTACATTCTTGCATTCACATCTATTCTATCTGCCTATTAGCCCATACTCTGGCGAACTATAGCCTAAATATAACAAAAAGGTGTGATGATTACAGCCTCCTCTGCTGAAGCCTTTCTCTGAAAGGTCATTGTGTTGCTTATGCAATATGTCTGTCTTCTCAAGCAAACATGCTGGTGCTCAGAGCTGTTTTTTTTTTTTTTTTAAGAACAAAGTGGAGAGATTTTGGTGCAGATTTAACTCTCTATTGCATAGTGCTGCTGCCATATGGCAACAATTACTTTATCTCCATTATCCTAAGAAGCTGTGATTAAAAGGTCATATGACCAGGATATCCTGTTGGAAATTGAAATTCTTTAAACTCCCAAGTGCCTTGCAGTTAAGGAGAACAATTTGGCTCATTTATAGTTGTAAATGCACAGGGTGATCACAAATGTGATTTTAGTTGCATATGCCAATCAGGCCTCAATTACATCGGGATTCACAAATGTGAGTTTGCATCAATACCTCTAAATGCATCGATTTGTAATAAACTGAAATCTGAAATTTGTATTTGTGGATACCAAAACAGATTGTTTTCTGCTTGAAGCATTTTGTTCAAAAAAAAAAAGCTTGTACTTGGATGTATATTTTTATTTACTTTTATGTAACAAGAAAACAAGAGGCATTCATTTGTTGAAGGTTTTTGTATTTGTAAACCACATTATTTTCATTTGTAAATCATGCAACCTTTGTAAAATGCTTCATTTGTTTACAACAAGGTGTCAGTAATATATCCCTAAACATCTGACCTGCCTCATCATAGCATATCATATTTGATTTGACTCCCTTGTGTGTTTCTTTCTTTACTGCATTGTGTTTCTTTTCATTGTGCCTTTTTACGTTGTATGTAAAGCACTTTGAAAGTTTGTAAGATGCTACAGAAATAATCCCACCATGCTTCAGTCACTGCTCATCTGAGAGTGAATGGATTCTCACTTTGCTGTTATGATTTCTCTTCACCTCTGATTCTGATTCACCTCTCACCCTCTGTTGTGTGAATGTGAAACATTCATATTGTGTTAAAAGAAAAGGGAAAAAAGAAAAAAAACAAGGTGGCTCAGAGAGAAAATCCCTCACCTTACATTTTTCTGTTTTTCACCTTTTACAAGGTCAAACATTTGATCTCACACCAAATGACTTATGTCACAGGTAAACACTTGAAGGGATTTGGAACACACATACATATATGCATAGAAACTCTATCATATAAAATACTCCTCAACCATATGAGGAGTGGTTGAGGAAGTTGGTTTGAAATTCAGTCAAAATTTTCAGGCACAGAATTGGTAACCTAAACAAAACAAGCTAACTTCGCAGAAAACATCACCATAACTCATTAAGTGAGATACAAAGCTGCTTGCTGCTTCCATGGGTCTTTGGCCAACTGCTACTGTTTATGATGAAATGTCCCTCCTTTAAATACATCTCAACATGAAAGTCCCAAAGTGGTTATTTATTGTTGGTCATGTTATTACTGGATAAAGGTTGTTTGCATCATGAGGAAAATATGAATTAAAATATTTTGCAATTTTGTACAGAATCACAGAACACATTGGAAATCATACTAAATAGGGCAAAAAAAAATCTAATTTAAATTAGACTTATAGATTCTAGGTTTTGGGATGGCAAGTGCTGCAGTGGGTAGAGCAGCCGCCCCATGCATCATTCAGACCTCCCAATCAACTCAAAGCAATAGAAGGAATGTAAACAGTTCACAATGGTATGAGATACAATGCTAATAATAGAGTGACAACTGAGATATGATCAATCAAACACAAATTTTCAACCTTCTTTGTTCATTTATATGGTAGCACTCTATAATACACTATATGTGATATCTTATGTAGGCATCCCATCATTGACCATTTTTTGCTCCTTGTGTGTCTGCCTCTGATGGAAATTCCGTGTCTATTATCCTTTACAGAGTAACAATTTGTAACTGGGACACAGACCATTCTCAAGGCTTTTCTGATAAAATCCTGACTATAATTCCTCTCACAGGATGTAAACGAGGTTTCAGGTGAACCCATGTAGGTGGCACCGCTCCAGCAGGAGACTGATGCAGCTTCTAATGTGGTGGGTGACACTGGTTTCCATGCCTACGTTAACAAGGTGGTTAACAGGGTTTCCCAGTGTGATTTGAAGGGGCTGCAGACCCCTCTGTTACTCATATGGCAAAATATACCCAGCAAACCACAGAGATCAGACTTAGGCTGCATCAGAAACTGCCTAATTTCTACCTCCGTAGTTGGCAAAAAGTGAACCACACTACCTATCCCAGAAGTCCTAGAAGTCACAGAAGGCAATAACTGCAATAAAAGAGGAACTTTTCCCCTAATTACAAATTCAAGTAAGAATCTCCACTTTGTGTTCTTACATAAACATAAACTTGAGCAAGGAAGGAAAAGGTATATATATATATATATATATATATATATATATATATATATATATATATATATATATATATATATATATATATATATATATATATATGGATGAACTTGAAAGTATTTGCCAGTTGTTTGGGATACTGTAAATGAAGTGCAGACCAAAGAGGTATACATATCCCTCCGACAGTGTGGGCACGCTGATCACTGAAGTGGCCTCAGTGATGATGGTACACCTATCTGGGATGAGACATTGTGGATCAGTTGTGTTAGCTGTCAAGATGATACCAAGTGGCATGCCATCAACATCCATTTCTGGAGACTCCATAGGCTAAAGATGGGAGAGAGAAACATGCCTTTCTATACACACATTGACACAATGCAAAGTGATTGAACCACAAGCTACAGTACAGAGACCACAGATGATGATTTTATATAAAAAATAATCCTTACCATATCAGTTAAAAATCCAAGTTGATAATTATATTAGTTTGCCCTATTCAACACTTCCTGTATGAATGTATTTGTTAAAGCAACACTGCCGTGTGTGTGTGTGTGTGTATGTGACCACCAGAAGCCCCGGTGGACCAGCACCAAAAGCCTCCGCACAGCTCTGCACCTGAATCCGTGGAGCCGGCATTCCCGTTGCCGTAAAGCAGTTTGCACATCGCGCAGAGTCTCGCGAGATGTGTCCCCGGCCTAGGTACAGAAGTTGTCTAGTCCAGGGATTCCAAAAGTATGGTACAGCCACTCGGGAGTGGGCACACTAAAAAACATGATGGCGGTCTGGAGTGTTTTTTATAACGTTTTTTCAAAGTGGGATTTTCCGACACAATAAAGAGTCTAAATAAACGTTTTTATTTGTCATATTTAATGGATATTCCGGTTATACAACTTCTCTCTGTTTAGACATGCTGGTTTAACACTTTATTTGTTTGGTGCATCGTTATTCCTGCATCAGGCGACACACGCAGTCGAGTCCAATCACTGGAGTCGCAGAATTGCGGAGATGTGGTTAAAGCAGAGACTCCACGCTGTTATTGATCATGTTGCAGGAAAAAAAGAGGTTTGTGAACATGGATACAGCAGATGAAGCAGCTGTTGATGATGTTTGTTATTTATCAGTAACAAGGACTCAGCGAGCGGTGAATACACCAGCATGTAAAGCAGAGAGGTAGAGACATTACACTGTTACTGAGCTGAGAAACGGCAGCAGAGAAAACGACGGACGCTGCTGAGATGTTGAGTTGTTTATATAAAGTAGAGCTGATATATCGTCAACCAGGTTAAGATATAGATGGGGGTGACGGATAAAAAAGTTTGGGAACCGCTGGTTGCACTGGGTTTGTTCCGCTTTTGACGCTCACGTGTCCGGAAGCCCGGAAGTATGCGAGACGAAAATCGATTTTAAGATTTCCCCTTCTTCTTAATCATCTTGAATAATAAATCTGATTTCGATTTAAAATAGATTAATCGCACAGTCCTAGCTCTGCAGCGCCACCAAACTATAGCAAAGAGCTAACTAATCTCCACGTTGATACAATGTAATATAACAAGGTTTTGCTTATTCTTTCCTTTTGCATTATAGTTATGTCTATACAACATGGACAATAACTGAATTAAGTTAGCTTGATGCACATGACATCCAATGCATGAATTAATTAAGGGAAAATAGCCTGACGCAACGTGGAGGCTACTCAGCAAAAGGACAAATAGCGTCAACTCACCATAAAGGAGCTCAAAATCCAACAATTTGATGTTCTTCCACCTCTCTTTCTTCCAGGCAAACATGGCTCCGTGAATGCCAGGCTCTGTGAATGTGCAAACCGTTAATTGTGCGTCAGTTTCACTTGCCGGAAATGATGTCACATAAACAAATTAAAAGTACACTGACAAATGTAAATTAAAGTTGTTGAGTACTGTTTACTTGAAATTGAAAATATGTTCTAATAACTCAACACTTTATGTGGATATAACTTTGTTAAATTCCTGAGTCATCAGAAGCCAATATTTTTAACAATTTTTTACTGTTGGGTCTTACAGTGTAGCTACTGGTTAGTATGTAGTGATGCTAAGGCTTCAGATGTAGCCTTAAAGTATCTTTATGGTGAGACCCGTGTGGTTAGAGCGCATATTATTATTATTATATTCTTTTGAATCTCGGTTGGCCAGGTTTTTACTCCCTGTTACTCCCCTACCATCCTTTCCTCTTGAAGAAAAGAAAAGGCTAAAAAATTATCTTTAAAGAAGGATCTTTATATATTTGTCTGTAAAACTTTTTATTCATTTATTATTTGTGTTTTGCACTCTCTGAAGTTTAATGGGATGACTAAGTCTGAACAGTTCTGGAAAGTGCAGGTTTTTAACTGTGACATTGGGTGGACTTGGCACTTGGCTTTGGATTCTGTCCACCTGGTGATGTAAATTGAATACTCTCTCTCATTTAGCTCTTTGTCTGCCCTCTAGAAACCCCTGAGGGAAATACCTGGCTCTTTAGCTACTCCACTATGTTCACCAGCTAGTCTACAGCTAACTGTAGGTAGCGAGTGCTGCTGTGTTTTTACAGATTTTTCTTTGAAAATGCGGCACCTCACTTTAACCCATTTAAGCCCACTGGTTTCTACTCAAAAGCAGAAATCAAAATGTTGGTCATAATTTTTAGACAAAGGTTTCAAGTGTTTCTTGTCATGGCATTATCAACTTCCTGCCTTTACTACCAAGAACATTGTGAAGACAAACCCAAAACAAAGTCATGATATTTAAATCATTGTGATTTTCTACCCTGATATATATATATATATATGTCTAAAAAAATATACGAAAAATATATTTTTGTACCTGGGATAGACAGTTTTGGTTTATGTTTATAGCAGCAACAATAGTTGTCAATCATTAAAATGATATTTTCTTCAAAGCAAATAACAAAATGGAAAAAGAAAAATAGATACATAACATGATTGCTAGTGACTTAACTGAGATAATATATGTTTATCACAGCTGCGTTAAATAAATAATTCCATTTCCTTTTTCTTAAAAAGTCAAAAAGTGCATGTCATCTGTCATCTTTGTTAATTCTCTGTTTGCATTGAAGACTGACCCTGACTGACATTGATTGATATATATATTCTGCAGCTGACAAAAGCAGCTACTTGTTATTCAAACTACAGCAGTGTGGTTGACCTTTGACCTGCAGAAGCTCTTGTACTAGTGAATAAACTATTAAAATGGAGTCATTTTCCTCTGTTTATGAGAACAAAGTCAGAATCATGCTTTTGTTACTCCTGTGATGTTTACAACACCATGTTGATGGACATTGTAAAGAAAGTAATGAATAAGTGTATCAACCCGCATTAATGCAATATCATTATATACTGCAATGAATTATGTAGGATAATGTGGAAGTCATATTCACACAAGACAAATTCTACATTACACTAACAGAGTGATATGATCTTATTTATTTAGCTAAGCTGCAGTGAGAAACAAATTTATTTAAAAAATAAAATGGATTATACATTGCACATAAAACCAGATATCTGTTTATGTGAATGCAGAACCTCCTCCTCATCTTCTGTTTGTTCTTCTTTGGCGTTAAAGCTTAACCTACATGTTGTTTCCCATCTTACATGCATTTTAACACCTTTAGAAAGAGTGCAGAGATCAAAATGAAGCGAGAAAATATCCTGGAGGAGCTTTATGTTCAGTCTGTTCCAGAGAGGAGGTCTTTACACTCACCACCCACACACACTCTCATTTATATCTACACACACACACACACACACACACACACACACACACACACATATATCACACACTTTTACATATATCTACAAACACACACAGGCATTTGCATGTGTATCCACACTCACTCTCATGGATATCTACACTTACACTTCAGTAAATCTACAAACACATGTATCCACACACACTTTCATGTATATCTATATCCACACACACTCTGACCTATCCACACACAGACATATTAAATTGGAGTCATAACGTATTCAGCAGTATTTTCGCTATGATTTTTACAACATATTGAAGGTATTTTCCTCTGCAGAGGTTAAAGTAATGACATCTGACATTTGTAGCGAGGGAGTGCTGAGTTTACTTGTTGCTTCTGACCTTTTCCAGGTCTGATTCTTATCTAACTATTAATCAGGCCGACTGACTATTGATGTGTATATCACGGGTAGAGGAAAAGCAGTCGCCAGATCCCAGAGTGTAGATGTTGAAAAATGAGCTGATTGACTAACAGTCCAAAACTCAGTCATTTTAAATATCACGTATGACAAAAAATAAATATATTATCATCGGTCAATTGACTTGGAAGACTCTGATTTTCACTCAAACCCAATGGTTTATTCTTCATTTATTTGTGCTTGTTTGATTGATCCTGTATTTTTTTTAACCTCAAACAACATTTCATGCTGCATTTTATGTATAAAATTTCCTATACAAATAAAGTGCATTATTATGTCATTACTAGTATTTGAACCTCAATATCAGTTGTTCTGGAGATGCCCACACAATCGATATAGTTAATCCAGCAGAAACAGCCTACAGCAGGGGTGCCCAACCTTTTTATAACCAAGATCTACTTTTGAAGTTGATGGCATGCCGAGATCTACCAAGTCAAGATCAAGGGCCAGGCAATAATTCAAACATGGCGCCGCAATCGCAGATGACACGTAGTTGAGTTTTTATTTGTACAGGAGGAGAATAGGCAGTACCTACCAAAAGAGATAACTTCAAAGGAGGAAGGAGGAGAAGAGAAGTCCTATATTTCAAAATGAAAACTTCACTGGAGAGTGGCAATGGGAAACCAGCAGTTGGATTTAAATGAATCTGTAAAACAGATAAAATACTCCTCTAAGTGTATGGATATGATATGAATATGTCATTCAAGATACTACTACTACTACTACTACTAATAATAATAATAATAATAGCCTAATAATAACCATATTAATGATAATAAACACTTTTCTACCTTAGTGGGACTTCTGGCACTGGGAGGAGGCAGCTAGCTTCTCGTAATCCGGGACAGTAGGAGTTGAGTGCCAGCCTTAAGCAGGCGGTGAGGTGGTCATCAGTCAGTGTAGTTCTGTACTTGGACTTGATTATTTTCATGTGTGAAAAGGCAGACTCACACAAATATGTTGATCCAAAATGGGAGGTCATATTCAGTGCGCATTGTCTGAGGTTTGGATACTTCTCTTCCAGCAGCAGGTTCCAGAATTCGCCAGTTATCCCAAGTGTTGCTCTGCATTTGATCTCAATGTCATTTTGCAGTGTGAGAATTTCATTCTCGACAGCACTGGAGTCCAGGCTGAAGAGTGTGGCTACTTTGGGCGCAATGCAATCCACATCAACATTTCACCAAATGGAAAGCACAGAAACTGAGCAACAGGCTCGATGGACGCAAAGTCAGTAAACCGACGCTCAAACTCCAAAAGAATGTTTTGGATCTGTTGCTTATAACGAGCAAGTTCCACACTGTCTTTGCCCTGACGGCGGAGTTCAGCCTCCAAGTGCGGAAAGTCATTGTTGCAACCTGCGTAACAGCAGGCACAACTTTGTTTTAAAGGTGTTCACCGAACTGATCATGTTGGCGATGTGGCGAGATTCAAGTCATTGATCTTATTGGTGACATCTGTGAGAAAAGCCAAATCAGTGAGCCACTGACCGTCCTCCAGCTGAGTATAAGGAGCAGCAGCATGGGTAGTTGTGTGCTTCAGGAACTCTTTAATTTCGGGCAAAAGTTCCAAAAATCTTTCGAGAAATTGCCGGTCGGCTCAACCACCTGATGTCGGTGTGCAGCAGCAGATCGGTGTGGTCTGCACCTGCCTCCTTGAGCTGGGCACGGAATAAGCGTCTCTGTAAACTCCTGGCCCGAAAAGAGCACACGATTTTTATAGCTACGTCCATGACGTCCTTCATGTTCAAAATCTTCCCGCACAGCCCTTGTTGGTGAATGATACAGTGATAGTTCAAAAAATCAGGGAAAGATTCCAACTGCTTGCACAAAGCAACGAACCCAGCAGTACGCCCAACCATAGATGGAGCCCCATCAGTTGTGATTGACGTAAGTTTGAAGAGGGGTAAATGCGACTTACTGACAAACTCCATAAACGTGTCAAAAACATCTGACCCTCTTCTGTGCCCTTTCAAAGGCAAAATTGTCAGAAGCTCTTCTTTTGCCGCCATGTCATGAAAAACCATCCGAATAAAACACATAACTGCGCCACATCCACAGCAGCAGTTGATTCATCAAATTGCAGCAAAAAACAAAGACAGCTCTTAATGTCATTTCTAAGCTGTCATTCAATGTCCTCTGACATGACTCACACGGTAAGATGCTATTGTGGCAGTTTTACTCTTATTCACAGGTTGCATAAACACTGCCTGCTTTGCGGCTAGCTGTCTCCTCAGGTTCTTTACCTTTTCAGTTCGTATAGCTGAGTTCGCCAGGAAGTCTTTAGCATAGCTTTTGTGAACGGTCATGAAATATTGCTCCAAATTTCCCTTCTTTGGAATGGCCATGGTAGTATTACAGATCAAACACACTGGCTTTGAATTCGAAAAAACAAAAAAGTAATCTTCTTCCCACTCAGGATGAAAGTGATAATTTTTTAGATTTTTTGGTTTCCGCCATTATCTTCTCAGCTGTAACTACACTGGTTACTGGTTGCTTCTTTGCGCTTTAGAGTCCCTAGTTATAACCTAGCAACTATGGCAAACCATACCCAGCATGCAACAGAATAGGATTCAGAATTATCTATATATTTAAGAATTATTTATATATTTCTTAATGTTATTAATATGAAAATATATTCTGGTTACTCATGATCGATGGTTTTATTAGTGTGCTTATTGAACAAGTTTTTTGGGTTTTTTTGTCATTCATGATCGACCATAACTCCGCCTACGATCGACTGGTAGACCACGATCGACTGGTTGGGCACCCCTGGCCTACAGTAACAACTTGCACTAACCACAGCTCAAAAACTTCAAAAAGGTTTCAGCTGAAAACTAATTTGAGGTTTTGTTTTGCTTGTGGCATCAAGAGGCTCCAGTCCCTCTCAAATAAAACTTAAACTATATGTTTATTACTTGATGAGGTCAACACACCACCTTGACGTTTTGAGGCTTGAACTGTGATTTTCTTATTTCTCAGCCTCCGTCTTGTCTGACATTAACTTGTGAAGAGCTGGTTTCAGCACAGCTGGAAACCACAGAGACACCGAGGAGGCTCAGTCTCTGACAAAACGAGCAGGAGAGGAACGAGTGCTGGAAGTACTTTGACTCATTTTTCTGCTTATAACAGCCTGGAGCCACGTAGCACCCTGCAGCTTTATGTTCTTCATATGTTGCCAGTGTTTGTGCAGTTTTGAGTGTATGTGTTGATGCTTGTTGGCGTCAATTAGCTTTCAATTCTCTGAGAGGTTCAATATCAGAGCAGAACAGGAGGAGGTGCGACTCCTCTGTGCCAGGATCTGACTGTCGATCCGTTCTGAGATGTCGAGCACACAGTTCATCACAGGCTAATGATATTCTCTGCTCCAAAAGAGAGTTTCTGCTGCGAAGCTCAAAGAAAAGGCGCTTTGTTCACCATCAAAGATCCCTTCAGTGAACACTTTTGTCATCTCAGATTTTGAAGATGAATTTGAGATTTTAAATTAATTATGTAATAAGCACATTTAGATGGATTTTATTAGTAACCTTTGTGTGTGCATAAAATGAGACCTTAACACATTGATCAATTTTGTTGGGAAAAAAGTTGAGATTTATACAAACAATCTTGACAGGAAAATGAGAAGCTTTGATCCCAAGTGTATGGACATTTCGTCAATGCAGATGGTGAGTTGATGGATCCAAGGCAGATTAAAATTCAGAAGAAAGAAATTCATTCTTTCTGGCTCCTTCTGCTCTGTGTGAGTTTGACACAACATCAGTGCACAGTGGTGAGCTGTGTTTTCTGCAGATATTTTGAGTCAGTAAGACTTATCTACATGTTTAATTTACTTCTATGTGCTTTAAAATGTATGTGATGTGAAATGAACACAGTACATTTTCAAAATACAACTTACTTTGCAAACTACTTAACATATTATCACATATTACCATTGGTCTAACTGCAGACTTGTTTTTTATTCATTTAAAAAATGTACATACAAAACCAGCTGGGAAAGGCTAGAATTCAAGATCAATACAAAATATAAACATTTGACTCAATATTAGCTCCATATATTTATACCTTTAGAACCCCTCCCACACTCAGTCACTTACAGCTAACACAAGTTAAGCTGTGGGGGGGGCTCTTTGAACTCTCTTAGTTCTACTCACCATTTCAGCCCTTAACAGTGTGCAGCGGTGCACTTCCTGCCACGTATTCCCTTTAATTTAATTTTAATTCACTTTAATTTCATCAATATTCATGAGGACTTTGGAATCGACAGTTCCTGTTTAATAGTGGGAGTGAAAGGGGGAGGAATGTGAGGTTCATTAATTGTGATTTATAAAGGGAAGAATACATGCATTCCTGCATTTTTTAGTTATTTTTTTTGGCCCCACTTCATAAACAAGGCCCCTTGATCTTGTGATTCTAGAGAGAAGCTAAGGAGGAAATTGCTTATCTTCATTTATGAAATGTCCTTCAGGGAGTGACTTCACTCTTGCTGTTTTTGCCATCAATCTTGGATTCAAATTCACCTCTTGGTTTAGTGTGCAATATGATGACTACAGAGAAAGAAAAGAGAGTAATGAAGAACTGGAGAGATTGGGAAATCCTCATATCAGAGCAACAGCAAAGCAGACTATTTTTGTGCTGATTTCCCTGACCACCAGTGAGTGTCTTCCTTACGGATTCGCTCCCAGTCTGTTCCATTAACATGGAGTTAAAAGCAGCCTGTCCCCGGTGTAACATGCCTGCTTACTGCTGGGACCACCGCCTGTTAATGCTTGTTGTCAGGGCGATTAAGCGAGAAGAGAGAAAGAGAGAAAAGGCAGCAGAGCATGATACAAACCAGTTAACTCTCTAATCCCCCTCCGTACTAGACCACATACATCCCCCAAGCTCTGCTGCTGAACACAGAGAGAAAAAGGAAACAGTCTACACCAATCAATTTTTTTTTTTTTTTTTTATCCGCACACTTTTCTATCCAATTCAGCCTCTGAACCACACCAACATGGCACTTATTTGAGATTTGTCAAACCGGATAAGGCGCAGGAGTTAGCGCTGTTGCCTCACAGCAAGAAGGTCGCAGGTTCAAGACCTCCTTGGTCCTGGGTCTGGGACCTTTCTGTGTGGAGTTTGCATGTTCTCCCCGTGTCTGTGTGGGTTTTCACCGGGTACTCCGGCTTCCTCCCACAGTCCAAAAACATGCTGAGGTTAATTGGAGACTCTAAATTGCCCATAGGTGTGAATGTGTGAGTGAATAGTGTGTGTGCCCCACGGTTGGCTGGCGACCATCTGGGGTGTATCCCTGCCTCTCACCGTAACGCGCTGGGATTGGCTCCTGCAGACCATGTGACCCTAATGAGGAATAAGCTGACTGACTGACAAACCGGATAAGTGGAGTGAATTGAAAACATCAGATCGAGTAGAGTAATAACCTAATTCAGATCTTTTTTGGATTCATGACATCAAAGTTCAATGATGGCAGACATATCTCAGGTTAATTCTGTGCTCCTCATACTTTTGGTATCATTTGCAGCTTTACAACTGAATTTAGAGATGACTGCATGAAGTGCAAGCCAAGATCTCCTCCAGTATGGAGCTAATATTGGGTCAAATGTTTTATACTTAAAAAAAGTAATAAAAAGAAAAATAACAATTGAAACTGAAATTTCAAGTTTTGATTTGAATTCTGAGAAATACATCAACATAGTCAAAATAAAAACAAGCGTACATTTCTTTTTTTCAGGTTAAATATTATGATTCACTCTGCTAATTAGTTTGAACAAATTCTTTTCATTTTTCACTTTCATATATATTGATATTTAGGATCCCATTTCTCTCAGTTGCATGGTTTGCCTTTTCAGATTCAGGTCTTATTTTTTACAGTTTCAATTATTATTATAATAATTATTACTATTATAATTAATATTATTTTCAGATTTAGCTTTTTCAGTTTCACACTTCTGACCCTGATCAAGCATGGGAGGCGTGTCATCAACTGAAAGGTGTCATGACCGACCGCTTAATTGAAAGGTTACAGACGTGCCCCATATATGGTACCTTCATGGAACGTAGGATTTGACATGACTGGAAGTAACAAACCTTTATTTTCACACAATGAACGAACATGGTGCAGAGCCATAAAGTGTTTTAATTTCCAGGGCTGTTTAGTGGAAGCTGTTTTAGACAGTGCTAGAGATCAACTGCTGTACAGGAGTGACACACAAGAAAATGAAAATAAATAATTTGCAGAGTTAATCATAATTATATTTAACTTGAAGAAAAGTGTATGCTTGCCAAAGACAGGTTTGGTTGAATCTTCAGCTTTGGGAAACACTGACATTTTGCAACCAGTTAATGAACCTAAGAACTAATTGAGTTATCATTTCAATAGTCAATAGATTAATCAACTATCAAAATAGTTGCTAGTTGCAGTCCTACTGTATACTAGTGCTGCAAATTGATTAGTTGCCTTGTATTACATTAATCACCAAACATTTTGATAATTTATTAATCAATTACTTAGTTATTTTAAGATGTCCAAATTCTCTGAAAATCTAGAAAAAAACTTTCTAGTTTCTTTCTTTAATAGTAAACTGATGATCTTTGGGTTGTGGACTTTTGGTCTGGACAAACTAAGACATGTTTGGATGCATCTTCAGCTTTGGGAAACTGACTGAAATCTATACTATTGTATGAAGCAAACAACTACTTGATAAATCATTTCAATAATAAGTAGAAAAATCAACTATAAAAATAATCATTAATTGTAACCTTGGTAGCATCAGTTCCTGACCATATGCCTCTCACTCCTCCTTCTGAGGATATAAATCTTTATAAGCAGCTTATATAAAAGAAAAATGTGGAAAATCACAAGACCTCAAATGTAACTGTTGACACTGTTGATTCCCATGTGTTATTTGAATTTCAAAATAAAGTATTTCCAGGCCTGTTTTTCTTGTAAACAACAGTTTCTGCATGAAGTAAATGGAAACCTCCAGAAATAGATCATATAAATAACAATGTATTTGCCCAGAAGCAGGTCATCACTCAATATTTAGCGGCGTAACCCCGATTCCATCTCTTGGCTTTCGTGTGGCGTGTCTCAGGCGTACCCGATCAATATCTCATCAGCACCTTGTTAAGTTAACGTGCTGCCTTGGAATTTAACAATTTAACAATTGAAATGGCCACTGGGAAAAGAAACCAGCAGATATTCAAACATCATGGCTGCTGTGGCTTCTTTTGGCAATGTCAAAATTAGCTCTTTTTCAAATGTTGAATTTACAGGAACATGTTACATTTGACAATGTTATGATGTGGGCAGAAAATGCATCTCAAATATGCCTGTGTGGTAATGTGTGATCTCTTGGTTTACCAGCGGACTGAATGACTGGAGTGTTTTTAAGCTGCAGAGAAGGATGTAATGAGTTTGGGTGTTGATGATGTAGCAGATGTCAGGGCCAGCGTGGTGGATTCTCCTATGTCTTCCTGTATTTCTACTCAAACAGCAGCAGCTGTTTTCTTGTATATAAAATAATTAAATATTAGTTTTCATTAAAACTGCAACATGAGATAAGAAGTATTGTCCATGTCTGTGCTGGGCTGCAGAACCATTAACCTACCATACAAGTGTGTGTTTTTTTGTTTTTAGTTTGTTTTTTCTTTAGCTTAACCCTCATTTTGTGTTTATTTCATGTTAATCGACCTGGTATTCCTTGTCAAATTTGACCATTCCATTAAGACTCATAAAAATTGTATATTATCACCTCTTGTTGTTAGACTTTTTTTCTTTTTTTAATCATCATAACTTCTTGTGAACATTGCAAGTTTTAAACTTCTATTTGTTATTTATGGTCTGTATGTGTCTTATACATCTTGAATTTAAGTTTTGAAAAACACAATGTCTGGATTATTTTGACTATAATAACTAATCAGATGAAACATGGTCTACTGTTTATCACAGAATACTTTGGGTCAAAGTTATTTTTTGTGCTTTGTGCTCTTTATGGACAATGTCAAGGAATTCGTCAACATCAAGTGAACCTGATCAAATTAACCACATTTAATAGACAAAACTTTTTCAGATTTGACTGAGAACATTAGAGTGAGATTTACTTGATTTATCCAATCTGTAATCTGTAAATCTGTAAATCTCTGATATGAATGCCATATTGGCATTCATATCAGAGCCAATTATTAATTCATAGTCAGAAAGTTCAACAAATATACCATTCAGCTGAGTAAAAACAAAAATCATCATATGAATTAGGCACATATTAATAAAGTCCAATTTTCTTCCATTATAATTACACTTAACATAAGAAAGTGTACCACCTTCATCACCTCCTTTATCAATGACAGTAACTCGTACATATTAGTATTATGACCCTTTTGTTTTGTTTTAAACAGAGGAGGAAGGACATACTTTATAATGGTGATTTTCCAATCCATCAACATCAGCCTAACAACTAAAGCCTTACAGTGTTTACTTTCTGGATTATAGACATCTTATGGATGTCTGGCATCTACATTGTCCCACTACAAGGAATATACTTTTTATTCAAATCGGCATAAAACTTTTACAAGGATAGACTTTATCTTTATGACCATTCCACTTATCCCCTTAATTCAAAACACTGAAATAAATCATATGAGACTAACAGATCACCATGTGTATGTATGCCAATTGATGATCTCCACTTTGTCTACAAGAGCCACTAGAAGGCGGTTTGACCTAAATGTGTTCAAAAATCATGATTTCTGTGAACAATTAGAACTGGAACTCACCAACTATTTAGAGCTAAATCGCCATTTTGTGGATGATGCTAGATATTTCTGAGTCTCAGTGAAAAAGAACTTGACTCAGAACACAACATGAGGGTTAGCAGCTTTACTACAGGCTGTAATTTTGCTGCTGACCCTACACTAAACAGTGACCTCCAGCTCCCAGATTACAGGTGTCAGTTGCTCAGTCTTTTATTCTGTTTGCTTTCAGACCTTGTCAAACAGCAGTGAAAAAGCAACTTTCTGATTTTCAGAGATTCCCATCAGTCTGCATTTTTGGCTGATAAAACACTGAGGATGTTCCCTGAGGCGACGTGTCTCTGTTTCTGGGTGCTGTCTATTCTCCCTCAGACAGATGAAGTGATCAAAAAGGCTGACCCACGCTATGTCGCGTATCAGAGGAGCGAGGGAAGAAAAAAAGAGGCTAACTGAAGAGGAGAGGACGGCGGCTTTACAGTCACATCACAGATCCTGAGGGCTGATGTCTGTGGTGACACTTCCTGTCGTTGGGCTCTTTGCTGTCGCCTGCTCTGAGGTTCTCACACATCTTTGTAGCTGTCAGTCACATGGGTCGGCTTCTATCATCGTCAGCTTACCACTCGCCATCCTCTGAGTGCTGCAAAACAGTTTTTGTCACCTTACAATAACTTTACTGACTTTCTTTCAAGTGGAAAAAACTAAAAAGTGAAATCTTGTTTTTTTTAGTTAACACATCTTCTCCACAGGAAAAAAAAAAAAAAATTATTATGTGTGAAAAGTACAAGGCTCAAATAATTTACAAATAAGTGACAAATAATGTTTGGCAAGGTGAGAAAGTATTTTTTAATACAGTTTTAAAATGTTTTAAGTTTTAAAATTAACCTCAAAAGAATTAGCTCCATACTGGAGGAATAAAACGTGTGATTAGATTTACGGGTCATATTTATTTCCTTCAATAAAAAAGCTAAAATAAGGATTTTTTTCAGAAAATCAGAATAACACACCATAAAAATATAGATTTGCAACAAATCAACAACCAATCAAGCAGATCAAACGAAAAACCAAAAAAAACACCCAAAAACATAACTAGTTCCAGAACTAATAAAAAACAAAGTCAGAGTAAAAGACTCTGTGTACAACTTCCATATATATGTGTGTGTATGTTTACATGCATTTATGGCAAAAAGTGACACAAAGGTTATAATTTCAACCAGAGTATTTTAAAATTTAATGAAAACATTTTTGTTTTATTTTGTTGAATTAGGAGTACATGAAAAAGTCAAAAACCATGATTTTGTGTGATTTTTTGACACAAAATGTCAAATAGTGTAACCGGAAAAGCATGATAAATTTTAAATATATAATCCACCTAGAATAGAAGAGTTAATAGCATGTGTCAACTTTTTAAAACCTTTTTAGGAGGGTTAAACTCTCTGGGACAGAGTTTTTATGGTTACACCACATCACAACAACAAATGTCCCTGTGATTCAGCATGTGGCCTCAGTAAACCTTTACAGTGTTGCTCTTCATCTCAGATTGTGAGTTAAGTTTTATTTTAGTTTGATGCTTTTTTTTGCCCGTGATCCATTCCAAATTCAGAGATTAGAGTTAAAACAAGCTTGTTTTAGAAGTAAGAGGCTGCATGAAGCTCCAGGGTAAGATAAATGCTGTGTTTTTAAATGAAAAGCATGCAAAGATATTCCAGTAGAGGCCCAGAATATAAATAAAGACCTGGAAATGTGCAGAATATTTCCCTTTAAAGGTCCCATATTTTACACTTTCCCTGGGTTTTATTTGAAGTTTTGATATCCCCAACAAGATATATTTGTGGTTTTAAGGACCAAACATCATCTCAGTATAATTTTATCTCCTCTCTCAAGCCTCTCTCTGGAGCTCTAGAAAGAACATGTTGTTTTGTGTCTCATTAATATTCATGAGCCTCTCCTGTGATTGGTTGATTTGAATGTAAATTGGTGGTAATACAGTATAACTGTAACTCTCAGTCACTTCTCATTAATAAACAGTACTACTACTCAGGGGCAAAAATCCTATTTCTTTGATGAAGGAGGGACAATAAATAATACATTTTCAGAGAATAATTTAACGGAGGGGACATGAAAAATATGATAGTACCATATAAGATCAATAAGGGAAAAACTATAAAAAAAAAAAAACTTTCGTGGAGGACCCACATCCCTCTCTCTCTACTCTTCTTCCTCACCTCACTGATAACTTCCATCGTTAGAGCTCATTAACGATCATTATGTCTGAACTTAACCAGCAGATGGGTAAATTAGAGGCTGATTTTGGACTAATTTTGAACAATTGCTATGATAAATCACTTACTGGCTTCTACATATTAGTTCCACTGGTTTCTCCCAGATAGCTGGTGTGAAAAATTAGCTGCTTGGATTGGTTGGAGGGCGACACGGTGGGACAGTGGTTAGCACTGTTGCTTACCAGCAAGAAGGGCGCAGGTTCAAGACCTTGGTCTAGGTCCTTTTTGTGTGGAGTTTCATGTTCTCTCTGTGTCTGGTGGGTTTTCTTCAGGTTCTCCAGCTTCCTCCCACAGTCCAAACACATGGTGAGGTTAATTGGAGACTCTAAATTGCCCATAGGTGTGAATGTATGAGTGAATGGTGTGTGTGCTACATGATAGACTGGCAACCATCTGGGGTGTATCCCTGCCTCTAACCTATAATGTGCTGGGATTGGCTCCAGCAGACCATGTGACCCTAATGAGGAATAAGTGCCTGCGTCTACCTGTACTACTCCTGCTATAGACAATATACAGTGTGTATAGATCACTGTATAATACCCCAGTTGCTCACTGCTCCCTCAGGGAGAACAACACACTCAGGTGGGATTTTAACCTTTATATGTTTTTGCACACACACACACACACACACACAGACACACACACACACACACAAACACACACATCTGTATAGACAGACCTGGGGTTTTCAGGAAATAATGAGGTCAATATTTTCTGCTGTGAAGCTACCGCTCTTTTATCTGATCATCCTGTCCTCTTTACCCGCACTGACCATTAACTGCTACTACTCTATGTGCATGTTTCTACCTGCATGGTTGACGGGTTCCCATGGTAGCAGAAAACTGCAATGCAGCTGCAAGTTTGTTTCACACAATGGAGTGAAGTCAGTGAGTGAAAAAAGCCAGAGCAGGAATTAAAATATCAGCAGTTAAGAATAACAATTTTGAAAGATGAAGAAATTCAAGGATGAACTGTTTGAAGTCTGTGTGTTGGCTCTCAGGTGAGTTATGTGTGTATGCAACGCCCATGCTTGTGTGCGTGTGTGCTTGTGTGTGTGTGTGTGTGTGTGTGTGTGTGTGTGATAATCCCTACAGTCCATCTGGGCCCAGTAAAGGTTATGGTGACAGGTGTAATATCTCCAAGTAGGAGATGTCATGTGAAGCGTGTTATGAGTGCAGAGTGGTGGCCTTTACACACACACACATACACACACACATACACACAAGGCATCCTCATCTTTTAGAAATTATCTGGCATATTTTATTATGATGCACACACATCCCTACATACAAGTCGCTAGGAGCCACAATATTCAGATATTTTGAAAAATGAAACCGGTTGATAAATTGTTGGTATAATGACAGACAAAGTATACCAACTTTGATGTAGGAGAGGCCAGATTGATCAATGATTACAATGAAAATAATTTGACACACTACACATTTAAGTAATTAAGAGTTTAACTGCAAGACTTTTACTATTTAAGGACTAGTCTTTCATCAAAAATTAATCACAGTTCATCATATTTGGTTTGGCAGGGCCTCTAATTTCATAATAATTTGCTGGGAATTCTTTTAAAAATTTGCATGTATCAATTTGCATGTGTCAGTTAAATGGTTATTTTGAAATGGCGGTGCAGTTTGTTACAAAATGTAAGAACTCTGAACTCCGGGTTTATAGAAAGATGTTTGTTTTAACATGTCTTAAACATCATGTCTATTTGTTATTTATGGCCTGTATGTCTCATTGATCTGAACTCAGAACTCTGAAAACAACATGAGGGTTATAAATTAGAGCATTTTTTTAGCTAACAGTAAAAACCTCACACTTCCTGTCAGTTAAAGAAAAAACAAAGAAAGTTGTTGTGCCAAATTGCACCACCCTTTCTAAAAAGAAACCATGTAATACCTGCAAACCTACATTTATCTGTATTTCAGGTAGTGTTTACATCATATTGTCCTATAGCTAATAAACAAGAAAAGTTTGCTACAACTTTTCAGCTGGGTACAGGGTGACCTGCAGTTCTGTGCTCTGTGCTATCAGCTGCATGGTCAGCTATCATCTGCATGTTATTAGGATTATAACACAGTGGCAGGGGACCAAGGCAAGGTCTGGCCACTTTGATAAATGCAAACCACTCCCTCGCTTTCCCTGTAAAGCTTTTGTGGCCTCTACATTTTGGCAGGATGGTTGTGTCATAGGAAGCAGTGGAGGCAGGTTCGCTGCCTGGGAGGAGACGAACGTTTCTAAACGTCAGACAAACACAACACGAGTCAAAAACAAAGGCGGCTGGGAGATCTCAGCACTAAACCTGGATTAAAAGCTTGATGAAGGGCTGTTTCATGTTCCTGCAGATTAGTGTGTGGATTAAATTAGTCGATTTGTTAACCCCAGCCTCTTTCTCTGTTTTCTGTGTGTCTCCAGGCGGTGGAAACAAACCTGGCCTCCAAAGACAGTCACTGGGTGTTTGTGAACGAGGTAAGTCGCTGAAGCCAAATTCACACAGGATGAACGTCACAGGTGGAGATGAGGAATGAGATATTCTGTCTAAATCTGAACACACAGACATAAAACATATGCTACTGTCATCCAGCATGACTCATGCCTCCCTAGGATATCATTATCTCTGATGTCCATCCCCGATAAACCTCCATAAATCAGCTAACAGCTGATTCATCAGACTTATAATACAGATTGTTTGCCAAAATGTGAACAAATCTGGTCAGAAGCACAGTAGCACCTGCTTTTTTCTGACTCTATAACTGTCTGAGCTTATATTGGGTCTTGTTCTTTCACTGAATTGATTCTTAAGCATTAGGAGACGTGTTGTTGAAGACATGAAAACCACTTTCAACGATGGAATCAGCAGGTTTTTGAAAACTAGTCAGCAACATCCTTGTTGTAACTAGCAGCAATAATGACAAGGTGAGCTATATTTAGATTCCTAAATCCATATTTTTTTGGTGAGAGTAACTTAAAAGTAATGCAATAATAGTGTAATGCCTTACATTTTAAATACAGTAACATTGTAATGTAATGTATCACAAGACAGAAACAAGTAATAAATTAATGCATTACAGTTTTGAAGTAAATAATGCAAAAAAGAGAAAAAAAGAAAAAAACACCAAAAGGAGATTTGGAACACTGGATCGAGGCAGAGAGAAGTTTAACTGTGCTTGTTGCAACTGAAATATTGGACCAGTCACAACTGTTGTGTTCTCCATATGGTCTGTATCACTACGACTATGTTACTAGTTTCATTTGTGGAGAGGTGTGTTCTTCAGGCTACAGCGTAGAGTCCACCGCTACACCAATCCCCATGCTGTAGGTATAGCTATGCAGAACCATAACTCAGCATCATGTGTGAGGGTGTGGTAGAAACCTGTAATAATGAATCTCCCAAAATACAAACATGCAAAATCACCAATACATTCCAACATTACCCAGCTGGCAATATATGGTTCTGGGAAGTTTGTTTTTCTGCCTGCCGTAGAGGTTAAAATGGAAAGTTTTTCAACATTATTCCTATTACAATCCCTGAATGTTAAGGGAAGGCTATATAGAACAAAAACATTCTCGAAACAGAATGTTTACTTACAACATTACAACATTATTGCGAGGGTTAGCAAATAGGAAACCTGGAATGAATGCTCCAGTAATGTCATGGAAACGTTGTGTTAGTTGGTTAGTGTTTTACTATCTAGCTGCCAGAGAGTGACCACCTACCAAGGGTATGGGAGTGTTTAAGGGTCAGTTGTCCAATGAGAAGAGTGACTGGCTTCCAAACAATTAATCCTTCAAATAATCTATAGATTGGTTATATTATTATAATTATTATAGAGCATTAATTGCAGCACTAGCAGTAAGTACTGAACTCAAGGTTGTAGCTCATCAGGAAACCTTTTCTCATGTCTGAGCCAAAAACAAAAGTGCTTCACGCCTTTCTCCAGTGCCCCGCCCCACCATGACCCGCTGAGAAGGGAAAATTGACAGAACCCTCCATCAAATCCCCAAACACTGACATCTCCGGAGCACACAGAACTCTGACTTCTCTCCTCGTGCCACAGGGATGATGTGTCTGCTTTACTTTTGTGCTTAACTCTTCCTGTTCTTTGATAATTGCTCTCTCCGCTCCCAGTATCCATATCCTGGCGTTTTTCTGTCCAATTAACTGAGCTGACAACAGTGTTAACAGCAGAATTCAGTGGGAGACGGGGGATCTGTCATCTGCTGAAGGCTGAATACTTCTCAAATCAGTTGCTCGCTTTTAATGCCAAATTTTCTCCTTTTTTTACCTCCCAGCTTGCTACTATCCTCCTAATCCACTTTATGTTATTTGTTTTGTTCCAAAGTTTTCATTTACCAAAATACATAGTGATTTAATTATCCAGAGAACTGTCTCTAGAGTTTGTTTTTTCCCACATTGTAAACAGTATTCATGATCGAATATGTATCTTTTGATAAATGTGAGTATGTCCCGTTTCCATATCAAATGGGGAATGTGAGCTTGGTGCAACAGCTTGTAGCAGCTGAAGGCATCTCTTTCATCAGGAAAACTATTTAAATCATTCAGAAGGAATCAACATCGTTAGTCCCTTACCTCCTGCTTTCCCTCTCCCTTCCATTCAAATCAATGTTCATTTAATCAACAAACACTGTGGGGAAAGATCTAGTTGATGAAACGTGATAGAACTAATTTGAAACTTATCTTTTGTGAAGAACATAAGACACATACCGATTCAGATTAAGACTTCTCTTGAAATCTTTGAAGCAGCATTTAGATGATGGCACCAAAACCACTGAAGTGTAGAATTCAATGCTGTAGCTGCTATATAGGTTTTCTCATCACATTACATCAAGTCTTGATGCAGGTAACAAAAGGCATCTCCTTGTATTAGCAGAACACAACCCAGTCTCACGACTTCTCATGATATCATCATGAAAATAGAATCTATTAAAACATGTTGTCATCACATTTTATGCCTTTGTTTTATGGCCACGTTTCCGTGCCCTGTGTTTTAATGGACATTGTGCAACTTTGGCTGCTGTGAGTGCTAAATGGAGACTGAAAGAAAGGAAACATGTTGGCTTCAAAGACTTGCAGCCAACCTTCTCATGAGAAGCTCACACTCAAGTATTTATAATGTAATTTCAATTGTTAAATGTAAGTTTACATCTCATTTAAGGTCCAAACCAATCAAAAACCCAGACACAGAATTAGCCATGAGATGACGTCATACGAGATCACGAATGTATCCATAACAACAGTTGATGCTCAGCTGACTCCTCAGCATTATTTGGGTTTCCATCCAAATGTATCAGAATTTTAGAGCGTATTCACAATTACTGGGACAGTTCACCGTGTGATGACATCATAAGAGAGTGCGAATGTATCCATGACAACGGTTGACGCTCAGCTGACAATCAACAGCTGATGATTGATAGTTTACTGGTGAACCTCTCGGCTCTGGGGAGAACTTTAGCTATAATTTTTTTCAGTGTTTACAGCTACAAAACTATGCTGAAAAAATCTGTAGCTTCATAAAAAACTAAAACTAAAACCACAAAAACCACATAAAAAACTAAAACCACATGTAATGGTTTGACCATGTTGTAATTTATTTCTTGTGTTTGTGCAGAAGTTAAATGAAAAAAAAAGCTGTTTTCATTAAAGGAGTAGTACACTTATATTTCTCTTCAGATCATCAATTAGTCTTTTTATGGTGCGCTCAATTCAAACCAGTGCATACGAACTGATGAAGCCTCTTGGAGAAGAGGTGAAACTATTTCCTAGAAAAAATACAACTCTAGTTACCTATGATTCAATTTGAGAGAGAAATCATGAATATTATCTTATTTCTGTATGACAGGCATACTGGCGTATATAGTGTTTTAAATGTGAAGTCAGCACTGTACCTCAGAAGGAGAAGCATCATATTTTGGAAGTATTAAGTAGGAGTTTTACCATTAAAATATATTAATATCATGTATAATTATATATTACATAATATAAATGCTTTTAATTTTGAATGTGTGCACTACTGGTTATCTCCTAACTCAGACCCTTTGTTGTCAGTGGGTCATTTTCTATATCTGCTTATTCCTCATTAGGGTCACATGGTCTGCTGGAGCCTATCCCAGCACATTACGGTGAGAGGCAAGGATACACCCCAGATGGTCGCCAGCCAATCGTGGGGCACACACACCATTCACTCACATACTCACACCTACGGGCAATTTAGAGTCACCAGTGAAAACCCTCGCAGACACGGGGAGAACATGCAAACTCCACACAGAAAGGTCCTAGACCAAGTTCTTGAACCTGTGACCTTTTTGCTGTGAGGCAACAGCGCTAACCCCTGTTCCACTGTGTTGCCCCTGTGTTGGTTTCATTTGTCCTAATTAACAGATATAGTTCTCTATCATCTATATAACAGTGGAAATTAATAGGGCGCCCTAATAACCTTACCTAATTACCTATAAGAATCATATAAAGGGTGAAAATGATTGGTCCAAGTACAGAACCTTGTGGAACTCCATGTCTAACATTTGTACGGATAGAAGAAACATGGTTAACTCAAACTAATTGGGAACAATCAGAGATCTAGGACTTAAACCAGCCAATTGCAATCCTTCTTCTATAAGTTCAACCTTAATGTGATGTCACAAATCACAAATCAAATTTAGGTCACTTAAGTAATATTTTGGCAAAAATATCTTAAGCAGTTATGCAATGCGGCTAATGATGTGTGGGTAGGAAAAAGTGGATGATTAATGTTGGCTCTTATACTAACACCTTCTCTTAACCGTCTATTCCATGAAATATTTCTTAGACATGATAAAACATGTTTTGAATATTTTTATTACTTAAAATGGCCTAAACAATAGTCAAAGTCAAAGTCAGCTTTATTGTCAATTCTTCACATGCAAGAGACATACAAAGAATCGAAAGTATGTTTCTACTATCCCGTGTGAGGACAAGAACATTACATTAAACATTTGACATTTAAGACGGGACATTAAACATTTTAGCATTTGACATTAAAGTGCAAGTACAAGACAGTATGACATAATGTGGAGACAATGTACAAGACAATATACAAGACAATATGATATGGAGGGCTGTAGGTATTTGTGTTGTTTTTCTGTCCTGAGTGTAAAAAAAAAAAAAAAAAAAAAGTAATAGGTGATAAATTAGCTGTCCTGAGTGAAAAATGTAATAAGCTGACAATTCTAAATAAATAAGGTTAGTCCTGGTGCAAAAAGGTGCAAGATGGTGCTGAAAAAGTCTGTAGTGCAAAGACTGCATGTAGTGCAAGACAAAGGTGATGATGGGCATGTGGGGTTTGCAAGGCGTAGTGCAAGCAGTTTGTCAGATGGGGGAGCCAGGTGCCGGTTAGGGTTAGGAGGGAGGAGAGAAGGGGATAGTCGAGGTGGGAGGGAGAGTGGGGAGAGTGTTCAGCATTCTGATGGCCTGGTGGATGAAGCTGTTTTTGAGTCTGGTGGTGCGGGAACGGAGGCTCCTGTATCTCCTCCCAGAGGGCAGGAGGCTCAACAGGTTGTGTGCAGGGTGGCTTGCATCACTGACGATGGTGAGTGCTTTGCGAGTGAGGCGGGTGGTGTAAATGTCTTGCAGGGAGGGGAGTGGTGCCCCAATGATCTTCCTGGCTGTGTTTACTATGTGCTGCAGGGCTTTCCAATTGTAGTCTGTGCAGCTTCCACCCCATACTGTGATGCAGCTGGAGAGGATGCTTTCAATGGTTCCCCTGTAGAACGTGGTCATGATGGGTGGTGAAGCACTTGCCCTCTTCAGTTTACGAAGGAAGTAGAGGCGCTGCTGGGCTTTCTTCGCAAGTGATGTTGTGTTGGTGGTCCTCACTGATGTGCACCCCCAGGAATTTTGTGCTGCTCACTCTCTCCACAGCAGCACCATCGATGGTCAGTGGCGGGTGTTGGGTGTGGCCTCTCTGGAAGTTGACAACAATCTCCTTGGTCTTACTGACGTTCAGCAGGAGGTTGTTGTCTCTACACCACTTGGTCAGCAGGTCTACTTCTTCCCTGTAGTGTGTCTCGTCACTCCCTCTCAGCCTCTCGATGAGGCCCACTAGAGTTGTGTCGTCCGTGAACTTGACAAGGTGGTTGGTACTGTGGGTTGTTGTGCAGTCGTGTGTCAGCAAGGTGAAGAGCAGGGGACTGAGCACACAGCCTTGGGGAGCTCCTGTGCTCAGAGTGATGGTGCTTGAGGTGTTGTTACCGACACGTACTGCTTGCGGTCTCTGAGGTCGCTGAGGAAGTCTAGCAGCCAGTTGCAGAGGGAAGTGCTGAGGCCTAGCTTGTCTAGTTTGCAGATGAGTTGTTGTGGTATGATGGTGTTGAATGCTGAGCTGAAGTCTATGAACAGCATTCTCACATGTGTGTCCTTTTTCTCTAGGTGGGTGAGGGCAGGGTGGAGGGCAGAGCAGATTGCATCCTCTGTGGAGCGTTTGGCTCGGTATGCGAATTGGTACGGGTCCAGTGTGGGGGGGAGGGTGGATTTGATGTGTGCCATGACTAGCCGTTCGAAGCACTTCATGATGATGGGCGTCAATGCCACAGGACGGTAGTCATTAAAGCAGGATGGTGCTGATTTCTTTGGCATGGGTACGATGGTTGCGGCTTTGAAGCATGATGGGACAATGGCTTGCTCCAGAGAGGTGTTAAAGATGTCTGTGAAGACATCCTTTAGCTCCTCTGCGCAGTCCTTTAGTACCCGGCCCGGGATATTGTCTGGGCCTGCAGCCTTGCGTGGGTTGATGGTGGTGAGTGTCCTCTTCACGCTGGCGGCAGACAGGCACAGGGTGTGGTCATGGGGGGGGGGGGTGGTTTTCTGTGGGTGGGTATTGTTCTGTGCTTCAAAGCGTGCGAAGAAGCAGTTTAGATCGTTTAGCAAAGAGGTGTTGTTCTCGCAGCTCTGTGGCAAGGGCTTGTAATCTGTGATGGTCTGGATGCCCCGCCACAGGCTCTGCGCATCTCTGCTGTCCCCGAAGTGAGAGGTTATCCTGTGGGTGTAGTCCTTTTTTGCCTTCCGGATGCCCCGGGACAGGTTGGCTCTTGCTGTTCTTAGGCCAGCTTCATTCCCTGCTCTGAAGGCCTTGTCTCTCGCCCTCAGCAGCTTGTGTACATCCCCTGTCAGCCATGGCTTCCGGTTAGCCCGAGTGATGATATTTTTGGTATGGGTCACATCGTCAATGCATTTTGTGACGTATGAGGTCCCAGTGTCTGTGTACTCCTCAATGTTTGTGCGGTCGTTGTAAGTTGCAGCAGCTTTAAACATGTCCCAGTCTGTTGTTTCAAAGCAGTCCTGAAGGGCAGAGGAGGCCCCCACTGGCCACACTCTGACCTCTTTCAGGACTGGTTTCGTGAGTTTCACGCTCTGTGTGTATGCAGGCATTAGCATAACACTGATGTGATCTGATAGTCCAATGTGGGGGAGGGGAGTAGCTTTGTAGGCTCCTTTGTGAGGAGTGTACACAAGGTCCACGGTGTTGTTTCCTCTTGTTGGAAAGTCCACGTGCTGGTGGAATTTTGGTAGTACCGTTTTGAGATTTGCATGGTTAAAATCTCCGGCGACTATGGTGAAGCCATCCGGGTGAGCTGTCTGTTGCTCGCTGATGGCTTGATACAGTTCATTTAGTACCTCGTTTCTGACATTGTTGTTATTGGTTGGAGGGATTTAGACTGCGACAAGCAAAATCGCGGTAAACTCCCTTGGCAGGTAGAAAGGACGACACTTAATGATAATAAACTCCGCCAGTGCAGAACAGTGTTTCTTCACCACCAGAGCGTCTCGGCACCACGCATCACGAATGTAAACACAGACTCCCTCGCCGCGAGTTTTACCCCCGTCTACAAGGGCTCTGTCCGCTTGATAGCAAGTTAGCTGCTCCAGCTGTATGGCAGAGTCCGGGATGTTGTTGTTTCCGTGAAGATAAACAGACAACAGTTGCTTACTGTCCGGTTCGCTGATCTTTTTAATCGGATATGATCCATCTTGTTGTCCAGCGATCTAACGTTGGCCAGAAGGATGGATGGTATTGCTGGGCGAGTTGGGTTAGCTGCTAGCCTGGTCCGGATGCCTCCGCGCTTTCCCCTCTTCCTGGTTCTTGCGCACCGCTTTCGCTTTCGATGCCTCTTCCCTGGGGTAGGGTCCTGAGCAGTGACTGCCGGCTGGCGTAGTAGTCCCAACTCCTTCAGCGTCTCTGTTTTAAAGTCCAAAACATTGTAGGTTTTCCTGTTTCGGATATCCAATAAGTCCTGTCGGCTATACTTGTGCTCCGACACAGACAGACAAAAAAGACTTTCTGACAAACACATTTAAAAAAACAAACACACCGCACAATCGGGAGAGCAAGGGGCCGCTGCGTCTGCTCGCGCCGCCAGAAGAGAATACTTAAATCAATAGATAGATTTAACGAATATAAGAAAAAGTTGTAACATAATGTCAGGATAGTTTCATGCTATGTAAGTCAATGGGACTCCATTAGGTTGTATACACTAGGAATTTTACATATTTGCATATTGTTGCCATGTGGCAAAAAAATCCATTTTAGTATATTAGAAAAAAAAACATATAAGTTTTTTTTTTTTTTTTTTAAGACAGATTAAGACAAAGTAATTGTTGCATTACATGCATAGTATGGCATAGTATGGCAGTACTATGCAATAGAGGGTTAGCTGTCAAATCATCACCTGGTGACTGTCATTGTTCATTTTGTCAAGGTTAAAGATTTAAAAAAAAGTTTGCCTAGTTCATTTTGCTGTCTTAAAGCTAATTAATTCATCACATAAATAAAAGTTTGATAATAAACATGTCCCCCTAGATGAGAGTCAGAGTGAAACCTGCAGCAGCAGGTGAAACAGACAGCTTGTCAACCTCCAGCTCATTACATCCTCCATAAATACGCCCTCCCAGTCTCATTCTCTCCCTCACTCCTCTGGTGACTCAGCAGCATGTGTGTGCTGCCTGTGTCACTGAGCTCAGACAGGAGACAGAGGTATTCCTGGGTGGCTGCTGCTGCATTGAGATGTCAGACATCTTGTAAACAGGTAGAGACCACTTTCCATTTTCATTTTCCCTCCCTCTCCTCCTCTGTATCCTGTCGGTCCTCCCTCCCTCTGGCATTTACCTGCTCCTTAGCGACGGTGGCGGTTACAAATAGATCCCCTATGACTTCAGATATATTGTGTAATATGGTCACCATAGACTCCTAGGATTCCACAGAGGGTTGGAATTTAGACATGGAATTCCATAAAATGTGTTATCTTGAGATGAAAATAAAGATAATCATCATTTTCTGAAATTATCCTTTTTTTTCCTCATAGTGTAATGTTTGATGTGTAGCTCTGCTCACACATATTGAGGCATGTTGTAGACCAACCTGTAATAAAAACTGTAATAATACATATATTATCATCTCTTGTTGTGTTGAATTTTTTTTGTCAACAACTTTGTGTTAACATCACAAGTTTTGAACTTGTATTTGTATTTATGGCCTGTATGTGTCATTGATCTGAATTTATACATCTATAATTTGAGTTCTAAAAAAGACAATTGCTGCATTATTTTGATCAGATGAAACATAGTCTACTGTTTATCACAGAATACTTTGGGTCAATGTTACTAATTGGCTAATTGTTACAATTTTAAATTTGTTTTGAAACAATTAAAAATTTTCATATAATTTTAATTTGGGTTTCTGTAAACATTCAGATGGAAATGCTGAGGAGTCAGCTAAGTGTCAACTGTTGTCATGGATTCATGCTCTCTTATGACGTCATCTCACTGCGACTTCTGGGACTGGGTTTTCAAGCTATGTAAGTGAATTGGACTCAGTTAGATGGTATGTACTAGGAATTTTCCATATTATTTCCAAATGCAAATTGTTTTAGCATTCATTCATTATTCATTCCTCATTAGGGGTCTACTGGAGTATGATGGAGCCAGCGCATTACAGGATACACCCAAGCTGGTCACCAGTCTATCGTGGGGAAATCACACCATTCACACTTATGGACAATTTAGATTTTCCAGTTAACCTGGACTGACAGACCCAGGAGGTCTTGAACCTGTGACCTTCTTGCTGTAAGGCACCAACGCTAACCTCTGCTCCACAGTGTCGCCCATGTTTTAGTCTATTAAAAGCAAATTATATCAAAATTGAATTGAACGTGCAATAAAATTTAAAAATTAAGTGTTCTTACCCCATATAGTGAATTAAGTTTTTTGATTTTCCAAAATTCTGAAGAAAGACAACCTCCAGACAACTGTTAATGCGCAAACAGGATATCCTGGTCATGTGACCTCATAAATTTTATGCCCTTCCAAAATAAAAGCCCCCTATTTTTACCCCAATAGTGAACAGTTAGAAACACATAGAACAGGGAAATGGTTTTCATGAAAAAAGGATAAAACATGATGGCAGCACATTTTAATAGATTCTATTTTCATGATGGTATCACATGAAGTCATGAGAGTGGGTTGTGTAGACAGGAGGAGGCCGTCCCTTTCATCTCCAGCCACAGCCAGACAACAGCACTTTCCTCATTTGAAAAAGGACCTGAAAAGAGGAGCAGGAACCACAGACTGGGACAGACAGAGGTGGGGAGTATACTAGTGGTATACAGTAATGAGACTTGAGGATGGTAATTAACCAGAGGGGAGAGAAGGCAGAGAGACACTTAACTTTTGTGGTTCCACTGAGTCTGTGAAGCAGCATCTGTCAGATTTGATCTGAGAAGCAGTCACACACGCACACACACACAGGTTTTCTTCAAATCAGTGCCATCTTACACGCTTTAAGAGGAACTGATGAGAGACCATCGTTGTTTCAGTCAACCCTCTATTGCAGTGTTTCCATATGGCAGGAATTATTTTAACTTAAAATCTGTTTTTACAATTAGCCATGAAAAGGAGGCTTTTATTTTTTATGGACATACAATTTATGAGGTCACATGACCAGGATATCCTGTTTACTGATTTACACATTTGATCTGTGAGCATTATTTTCTCATGACTGAAGGATGCCATTTTTTCACGATTTTGGAAACATTAGACCAAATAAAATAAAATAACTCACTATCTGGAGTCAGTAAACTTAATTTTCTTTTTTCCTTTTTTTTAATTTAATTGTGTTGTAATTTTTTTCTAATATGTTAAAACAGATTAGTTGTTAGTATGTCATGTCTAATGGAGTCCCATTGACTTACATAGCATGAAACTATGCTGAGACTATGTTTACAACTATCTATATATATATTTTTTTTATTTTATGTAAGAAAAAATTCAAACTTTTTTAACATGTCTAAGTAAGATTTCATGCAATAATTTCATGCAAATAAAACTATGCAGTAACTGCATATTTTCGTCATTAGCCATCCCTGTTTTATGAAATTGCATTTCTAAATAGTAACAGCAAATACATTTAGATAGAAAAATAATACTGGCAGAAAGAAGTTTTCTGTCAACAAAATGAGAAAATGTTTTGACATATTTGGCAAATTGCAAAAAAAAAAAAAAATGTTTGATATAAATTCCTGGTGTTCAGCTGACCTGATTGTTTTCTAGACCTAGAAATGCATATTGGTTATGTAGCACAAAGGCATGTCAGATAAAAGACTGATCATTGGCCTTGGCCTTTGTACATGCATTGTCCTCAATGTTATCATTTTCCTAGTGAGGTAAGGTAAATGGAGATTATTTTATTAACGTCCACCTACAACCCGTATGTATCTATAAATATAGTTTGAACTGTTATGTAATCATGCCTTTGTTCAATGTCCGTTTGCTTTTACAGAAGGAAAATAACACACACACACACACATACCGTTTTACTTTTTATTCAGGATGTCTTCTAGTCTGTATTTTAAAAACAGTTTAGTTAAACGTAATTACCTGAGACATACACTATATCGGCAAGCAGTCTGTGTAGAGGACAATAGATTTTGACTGTAAATGACACCAATGGATCAGATGCTTTGTGAACAGAAGCAGCTCCAGCTGCATTACTCCAGGTGTGGCTGTTAAACCGTTTGTCTGTATCGACAGATAAATCCATCTGAGCCTTGTTCCTCTGTCTTGTTTCTCTCCTTCTTTTCTCCTTCCATTCTCTATCTGTCCATCCACATCACCATATAGACGCTAAACTAAAGGCTAATGACTTGTTAGACTGCAGTTAATGAGAGCAGGGAAGCTCTTTCAGCAGGGGATTAGCAGGTAAAAGTCTCTTTGAGAAATAATCATGCTGTTAATGAATGAACTCCAAACTGTGAGCTCGTCCGAGTTATTGAAACTGCCTCAGAATCAATAAGGCTGTGTTGGATTTGTTCATAAAAATGTATTTACATCTGAGTTTAGATTTCATCATTTTAATTCATGATCGTTGCTTCGTTCTATAGATGACCTTTGGAAGTGTGTCAACATGTGCTGTTGTGCATTTTCTAATCTGGTGCCTCTATAACCATCAATCAAACGACATTGTGCAAATGTATTAATTCTAAACTCTGTATATGAAAAGTTCACAACAGATAAACACAATTTTGGAAAGAGAATGAGCGGAAGCTTATAATTTTCAAGTTTTGAGATATCTCTATATTTTGTAATGCCATATGTTCTTGGTCAAAGAAAAATAGTCAAAATGGGCCACATGGTTTCAGCTAAAATGGGCCTAACCTTCTGTGTCACTCACAAACACACATGTATATGACATTTGATTCAACTAAAACATGAACAGTATGTTGATTGTCATGTGAAATTAGTTCAACTCAAAGTAGTCTCTATTACTGTGTGTGTGTAACTTAGCTTGTTACATATGACTGGGTGCTAGCTTTGTGTAGTGCTAGCTTATATAGTGCTAGCTTGTATACAAAAGTGTGTTAGCATGTGTAACACATAACTGATCTATTCTTGTTTTAATAACAGTTATATGAGTTTGTTTAATACATAAAAGTCATGTGGTTCTAAGCAATTATGGTTTAACATTAAACTGTCATTAAGCTGTCATTTAAAGGGCCCATTTTACCTGAAAATGCTTATCCAAAAAAATGGCACAACGGATATTTTGAGATGTTTAGGGCCTAACATGGAAAAGGCATATTTCACATTGAATTATTGTCCCACGTGATTTATCAAAAAGTGACCTAATTTACCTAATGTCAACCAACATTTTAGGTTTAGAGAAACATGCGATGTGGGATATAGTTATTTATATATGTTGTTCTCATGGTTACAATAATAACAACAGAGATCAGGTCAATTGTCTGGCACACTTTTTATTTATAGATTTATTGATGATGCTTTTCTCACTTGGCCACTTTGGCCTGTGAACAAATAAAGAGCTGTGAATGTCTTATCCTTTAGAGATGAATATTTATGTGCTAGTTATTAGCATTAGCTCAATGTGCAGCTCTGATTGGTCATAGCTGATCCGGGTCTGACCTGCCTAACTTTTCCTAAAAGGCCACCGTACAGAAACTCCAGGGTTGAAGTTGAATCTGGTACGACCCTCAGGACAAAGTGTTTTCAGCATTCCATCCTTGTTTTCTGTTGTGTAATGAACCATGTCGGCTCTTTTAATGTTATTTGATCATGTTGAACAGCAGGTGCACGTCATCTGTTATCTGAAGAATTAACCAGCAGCCTCATTGATTCTGAGTAAGCTGCGGGAAACATAATTGTCGTCATTCAGGAGCCCATCTCTCTTCACCATTACCTGTTCCTGGCGGATACATTACGCTGATCGCTGCCCAATCCCACCCCCACAAAACCTCTTATCTGATTTTCTCCATCAATTCCCACAATCCCCAGCTCACTTCCCATTGGCTCTCAGCACCAGCCTCTTCTCAACCCTGCCTGCACCTGCAGGTCATTACTGTCTCCCTGTAATGTCAAAGCCATTTCAGCCCTTTCTCCTTCTTCCATTTTGTGTTTGAGTGGTACCAGTAAAGACTCCCCACAGTCCAGGTTAGCTGTGTCTTAAACCCAGATGTAAAATAAAATAAAATAAAACCTATTTTTTCTGCCTTTTCAGCACAAATTTCATTGAAGCAGCATCGGCGGCATGTTGCCATCTATGTTTATCTCAACTCCCATGTCTGAAATAGACACTATGAGGCCAATGGCATCCATATAAGGTGACATATGTCCTTATTCTGAGGCAGCAGGTTTAGTGGTGGTTAGATAAACCGGGTATTTTTACAACCATGTCAGGGATGTATCAAATTTAAAGGAAATGCAGCAACATCCTCAAAAGGTTCTCTTATGTTTACTTATTATAATTTTCTGTTAAAGGTTGAGTCTATGATTCCGGAGAAAAACTGTTGGTATTTAAAGACAAACACACTATAATTACTAGGGGTGGAACTTGATTAGAAAAAAAACAAATTAATTACAGGTTTGTAATTAATTAATTGCAATAAATCACATAACATTATTTGCCCCAAAAGCAACAATTTTTTTAACGTAAATGAATTTTAGTTGCTATCTCTAGCACATTTTCTATGTTCAACCGCTGTTAGTGTTCTGGAAAGTCCTGGAAAATTCATCAGTGCTTCTGATGTTGACTTACTGTAAACACTAAACACCAAATACTGTAAGAGCAGATGTGTTGTGTGGACAAACTCCAAAAATAGGCTGCAGAAATAAGTTTAATTAGAAATTTCATCAAAATAATTGACTTTTAGATAAACTCTGTTAATTTGTTTGCATGTATTTTCTGTCTGCATTTACATATGTAATTGTAAGAAAATAACATTTACAGACACATGAGGTACTGAAAGGTACATTTTGTATGTTCAAGTTGGAGATTGGCTGTATAAATGCTTTAAAATTAACATCACCTAAAGGTTAATTCTATTAATCCAATAAAGAGAATTGCTAAAAAATAGAACAATATATGTCATTTTTTCAGATTTTTGAAAATGGTTTTCCTTTAATGGCTACTAACCAAATAAGAACAAATCAAGGATAAGGGCAAAAATAAGAGAACATTTCTGTGTATATTTTTTTTTTCCCACCAAACCTGAATACGTGTTAAAGCAATGACACTATAAGCACTATGCAGATGTTTCTTTTTGCTTGGATGATGCACTTTTTTTCAGCAATTCCAGTGTTTCCTTGAGTTCAGTCCATTTCTAAAGCTTAAACATATCTTATTCTAACCTGGGTGATCTCAGTATAACAGCAGAGAGACATCATGCACTCCCTCATGTGTAGACTGATACTGAGAAGGCAAATATGTCTCAGTACAGGACAGGTTTGTCTTGTTTTGGCTGCAATTACAGCACCTGGAATCACATTTGTATTGACATTAAACCTAAACTGACAGAATGACAGCTGTTCTGTAATATCAGTCGTGTGACTTTTGTTTACAAGACTCTATTACTTTTTAATTGGACAGCAGCAACTCAAAAGTGTAACAAAGCCAAATATTTTTCATTTTTCATGTTTTTTTTTTAATTTCTTTTACAAAACCCTACAGCAAGTCTAAAAGTCTAAAGTATAAATTGTTGTACTTACTGTACTGTACTGGGCTGTAATTGTGTTTGGTGTTAAAAAACAAAGTAAACCCAATATATATATATATATATATATATATATATATATATATATATATATATATATATATATATATATATATATATATATATATATATATATATATATATATACAGTACGGGCCAAAGTTTTGGGCACACCTTCTCATTCAATGTGTTTTCTTTATTTTCATGACAATTTACCTTGTACATTCCCACTGAAGGCATCAAAACTATGAATGAACACATGTTTATGGTGTTATGTACTTAACAAAAAAGATTAAATAACTGAAAACATATTTTATATTCTAGTTTGTTCAAAATAGCCACCGGTGATGAGAAGGTGTGTCCAAACTTTGGCCTGTACTGTATATATAATTTGTTTATTTGTTTTTGCTTTCAGAGTTAGATTGAGGCTATCTATAATTAGTCCTCTCAGGATATAATTGGGTTTCTGACCATCAAAGCAATTAAACCTGTGCACCAATAAAGGAGCTTTTCCTAATGACCCGTATGAGGCCTCGCACTGCCAAAATCTGTCTCGACATGCTCGAGGAAATAAACATTATTTTTTTCATCCAGTGATGGCTTCTAGAAACACTCGCTCATTTACACACATAAACACACTCTGCCTGCTACAATCAGCTTCTACCTCCCAGAAAATTGGTTTTAAGGCTTCCAGCAAAAACAATAATCAGTGGCTGCTAATTAATAGCAGGGTTGCTACACACTATGGGAAAGTATTGCACTTGAATTGAGTCACTTCTAAGTTCAGGGTAAGTGTGGATAAAAGGTGTCTCTAGACTATCTCCCCTGTTCTGTTTTTGAACATATAAAATTCAGAATTTCCAAAAAATGTATTTATCATCCAAGTGGATTGTTTTTCATAGTGTTAGGGTTAGGAAAGTAAAGAAAATGCAGCCAAATATTATGCTTTTCTGAGTTGCAGTGATCTGGTTATCATAAAAGTAAACAGATACAGATATATTATCTCCACAAGCTCCATGATCACAGTGATTGAACACAGTTTTTTAAACAAATTGTTGCTCCTTACTCATAGAGGTGACTAAAAATAAGGGGGTAGAACACTAATATAACCATATTTAAATATGGTATGAAAAATCTACTGAGAAGTCTGGAAATTTTAGTCTATAAAAGTGGAAATTTTGAAATGTAAAATGTGAATCGTGTCACATGCAGCGAGACGACCAATAACCTTCACCCTGTCACACCTCCTTGTCACTGCAGGAGATCAGCGACACAGAGATCCTGGAGCTTACCCACAGTGCACTGGGACGCATGACCGTCATCCGGCAGATCTTCCCCATGTGGAAGGACAGCAGCGCCCGCTGCATGAGACACAATCACCGGATCTCCTCCCTGCTGTGTGACCCACAGGAAGGATACCTGCAGAACCTGGAGGTAACAGAAAGTTCATCTAGCCTCACTGCCTAATTCTGAATGAATGACTTGTTTTGTGGGAAATGTAGGTAAATTTCTAGTTTCTGGCTGAAAAAATGTAAAAAATTTTTTTTTACTTCTTATGAATTCATACAAGGTTTCCAATGTTTTCTCCAATATCAGTTGGATATTTCTAATACATCCTGGTATTGCATGCAGTAACAGGGAGGGAAAATCCAATTTTGGTGATGTATTTATTAATACTTTATTTATTGGTGATATCAGGTAAAATGGGCCATTTAAGGTTTGGGGTCTCAGCCCCTCTGAAAATTATAGCCAATGACAACAAAGGATTTAAACTGTTGATGTAACTGTGTTGACTAGTAACAGGTGATTTGATTAGTTTATGGTTTCTATGGTGGTGAGACAATACAAGACTGACCCAGAAATGTACATGTAAGTAGCCTGGTATGACAAATCTAACTAAACTATTATAAGGATGATAAATCTACTAAAAACAAATATGCACATAAAAACTATGCATGATATCTGTCTTGATGGCATCAATTAGAAATAATGCTAGTTTGATTTATTAACATCTTTTTTTGGAAAAGTAATGTTTATCTTGTTGGCCCAATTTACTTTAAACCCCTAAGCTAAAATGGGCATCATGGTTTCAGCTAAAATGGGCCTGACTCTCTGTGCCACTCAACACGTGTATGACATGTGGTTCAACTAAAACATGAACAGTGTGTGGATTGTCATGAGAAATTAGATCAACTCAAAGTAGTCACTACTTTTGCTGTGTTTGTGTAACTTATTACATATGACTGGGTGCTAGCTTTTGTGTAGTGCTAGCTTAGCTTGTGTACATAGGTGTGTTAGCATGTGTATACAACACATAACTGATCTGTTCTTGTTTTAATGCAATAATATGAGTTTGTTTAATGCATTTTAAAAGTTATATAATTCTAAGCAATTGTGTTTTAACACTAAAACTGATGATATATTCATTTTGAATTTGAATTTCCCTTTGTCATTTGACTGGCCCATTTTACCTGATAAGATGGCCCATTTTACCCAAAACCACTCATGTAAAAAACTGGACGGATATGTCAAGATTATAGAGCCTAAATAATTATATTTTATCACATAATTCTGACAAATTTAAAAATTTAAAATTATCAGAAACAGCCATTATTAATCCTAATTATACATGGAAAAGCCATATTTGGTATTGTGTTATTGTCCCAAACAATTTACCAAAAAGTGGCCCAATTTATCTGATGTCACCCTATCTGTCTGTATTAACAAAATCACCTAATATCAAAAATTCAATCGCAATAGCCGAGTTTCAACCTGTGGCAAAAGCTGTATATTTATAACAAAAATGCAGAATTCCAATACGTCAAAATGTCAAAACAAGACAGCTAAATTCCCAATATACCTCTGTTGTAAGATGAAAAAAGTTTGGACGATGGAGGCCTGAAATAACGGCAGACTATTGTCTTTCTTCCACTCAAACTGTATTCATACACATTCTAAAGAAGTATTTTGCTAAACATGAAGAAAAGTAACAGTAAAGTAAGCACATTACTTTAAAATTGTAATGTGTTACTCATAACATACTACTCAATCATGAATTAACCCTTTATTGTATGAAATATTACTTAGATCTGGTAAAATGTTATTATTGAGTCCATTAGGTTGTATACACTAGGAATTTTCCATATTTGTATATTGGTGACATATGACAACAAATCTTTTTTTAGCATATTAGAAAAAAATTGAAAAAATGATGACCATCAAAATTAAATGTAAAATAAAATAAATAAATAAAATTAAAAAATAGAGTTTTCTTACCCAGATAGTGAGTGTATTTTTTTATTCTGAATAAAAGACAAACTTTGGTCGTGAGACAATGATGCTCACATGTCAAATGTCCACGAGCAAACAGGATATCCTCATCATGTCACCTAAATAATTGCATGTCCTTCAAACATAAAAGCGTCCTTTTCACAGCTAACTGTAAAAACATAGATTCTATATCACAGCCTTTTAGAAAAATTAAGATAAAGTAATTGTTGTCATATTGCAAAACTTTGCAATAGAGGGTTAATTCCATTACTTTAATTATTACTCAAAAGAAACAGCATATTATTCATTACTTAATTTCCATTATTCAGCTGTAAACTCACTCATCATCAATTTAATTTTAATAAATCAAAATCCTACACACACAGAGACACCATACACACACACACCACACACACACACACACACACACACACACACACTTCAGCTTTGTATATAACATATATAACAAAAATAGGATTAGTAACCACAGTATAATTACCGATCACACTTATATTATTGTGAATTTCCTGATAAAGCTGGCTTGAAATTAGGATGAAATCAGTGTCTCTGTGATGTGTTGCTTTAATCACTGAGTGGCTCTTAATGCAACAAGTGCTGCTGTAGTTTTTAAATCTCGATGAAGTATTAACCTTCATTTAGGAATCCCTGCGCTTAAAATACTTCATTTGTGATTTGTGCTTTCAAAGGGGCTACATCAGTCTCTCAAAGGGCAGAAACAGTCGCCAGGAAATGTCAACGACAAATTTCGGTTTAACAAAAGTGAATTCCCACTCTCCCGTCTCGGATCACAGCAATCTATAATGAGAATGCTGAGGGAACAAGGAGGCAGTGAATGAAAGCTCCGGGGAAGGAATTAAGCAGTTTGAGGGCACAAATTATTAATTTGAAGGGACAAGTTAAGTAATTACAGGCTGCAAAATATTAAATGGAGGGAAAACAACAACAAAAACTTAATGAATGTCTTTTGAGGGCAGGAATTATTTCTCCAAACTTTCACGTCCCCCAGCTGTCCAGTCTGAGCTGTAGAAGTGGAGGCAGCATATTGATCTGTGGTGTGGTTCTGTGAGTAGACACTTGTCTCTGTCTGAACACTAACACATGGTGAACACACCCGCTGAGCTCTGGAAATTAACATTGAAAAGGTGCAGGGAAACCAGTTGATTTCTGGGCTGCAGACTTGTAGTCGATTCAATTTAAATTAGCTTCACGATATTGCTGAAGCATCAAGAATTAATGAAACCAAATCAATACATTTTATTAATTTAGACAAGAAAAGAGTAGCATGGTCATTTTACAGAAAGACTTGCTGTGTGTGTGTGTGTGTGTGTGTGTGTGTGTGTGTGTGTTTGGCTAAATTTGTATGATTCAATATGTTGACAGCTGTCAGTACAGAAGGTGTTCATGTCAGAAAAGATGAGCGGAGGTGGTTAAAATGAATATAAATATGCAAATTTAGCAAATGTTACACGTCACATGCGACGTGGATGCTGTCGCAACATATGTCCCTCCTCTGATTCTTGGACCACCAGCCTGCTGTCCGTACATCACACACAAAGCAGCATGATGACGGTGTGATGGTTTAGTGCAGGGATTCCCAAAGTGTGGGAGCAACCACTTTTTGGTGCATCATTATTCCTGCATCAGGCGACACACGCAGTTGAGTCCAGTCACTGGAGTCACGCTCACATTTCCGCAGATTTGTGGAGATGTGGTTGAAGTAGAGACTCCACGTTGGTGAGATGTTGAGCTGTTTATATAAAGTAGACCTGATATATCATAAAAAAACTCCTGATGTTATTCTCAAAAGTGAGAACAGTATTATCTCAGCTGAGGCGGAGACTCAGAGAGAAAGTGAACACCAGTGGATCAGAACCATCTATCCCTCTGTACAAATGCTGGTTCTGTGTTTGATCCAGTGAGCATTAACACTGTATAGAACCAGACCAGGATTCACTTGATACAAACCAAGATCCTCCCTTTACAAGCAGACCAGAGTTGGTTTGTTTGGACCAGAGTTCTATGAGTTTTCACTCCTGGACAAACGAAGTGAAACTATTCAAGGAACCGTGTCAGATAATCCAGATTCTCTTTTGTTAATATGATCATTAGAAGATGTGTTCTGGTTGAGCAGAATTAAACATGCTGCCTTAACACACTCGAGACAAAAAGAATTACTATAATTTACACAAATAAAATTTACTGAAAATTACAACTGAAACTGAAAATTTGTTGAGTCCATTGGAGTTTCCACTTCACACACACACACATATATATATAAACATGTTTTATATTCTAGTTTCTTCAAAATAACCACCCTTTGCTCTGATTACTGCTTTACACACTCTTGGCATTCTCTTGATGAACTACCATTTCAGGTAGTCACCTAAAATGGTTTTCACTTCATAATTGTATCTTATCAGGGTTAATTTGTGGAATTTCTTACTTTATCAATCAGAGTAAAGGGTGGCTATTTAGAAGAAACTAGAATATAAAACAGGTTTTCAGTTATTTCTCCTTTTTTTGTTAAGTACATAACACCATAAACATGTGTTCATTCATAGTTTTGATGCCTTCAGTGAGAATCTACAATGTAAATAGTCATGAAAATAACATACACATAAATATACACAATAAACACACTGTGACCATTGATGGTGTGTCCAAACTTTTGGCATGTATTGTGTGTATATATATATATATATATATATATATATATATATATATATATATATATATATATATATATATATATATATATATATATATATATATATATATATATATATATATATAATATATATACAGGCCAATGCCTATTCTGCTGTTTTGTCTCTTCCTTCTGTCCCTATTCTCTCTTCCATCCATTGCTCTCTCTCTTTTTTCTCAAACTTTTTCTTTCGTTCTCCCTTCACCATCCCTCCCGTTTTCTTGACCTGTGTTGAACTCCTCCATCCTCAGCTGAACCCCTCTGGTAAGCAGATGAAGGAGGACATTTATCTCAATAATTCATGCAAAATGGGGTTAAATGTTCTTTGATGTTGGTCGCTCACGCCGCCTCCCTGACCGGGGGAGAGAGCATGAACAGAATAATGTGTGATACCATCAACTCCACCTTTTGCATGAATATATTCAAGAGGACGTGACAAGATGTCATTTAATAAACAATTAAATGGGAGCAAGTAAAGTTGCTATACAGCAACATCACTGGTGAATTATGAATCAGCTACAGCTGAACCTAGAGCCCGTTCACCACAGCTGCTGCCATCCACCAAGTCTGACCACAGACACACTATCCACCACAGCTGCTGAATACAGTGGGTTGTACGTGGAATAGAGGAAATGTTTAGCAACAATACATGATTGCCAGGGCGACACGATGGAGCAGGGGTTAGCGCTGTTGCCTCACAGCAAGAAGGTCGCAGGTTCAAGACCTCCTTGGTCCGGGGTCTGGGACCTTTCTGTGTGGAGTTTCACCGGGTACTCTGGCTTCCTCCCACAGTCCATAAGGTTATGCTCTAAATTGCATAACCTTATGGACTGCGACTCTAAATTGCCTGTAGGTGTGAGTGTGTGAGTGAATTGTGTGTGTTCCCCATGATTGGCTGGCGACCTGCCTCTCGCTGTAAAGCGCTGGGATAGGCTCCAGCAGACCCCTGCGACCCTAATGAGGAATAAGCAGGTATAGAAAATGACTGACATGATTGCCATAGTAAGTTTGGCTAACTAGTGTTGGCTCAGACTGGATAATCAGCCTTTAAAGCTTGTGTGTTTCGTTCAAGCCTCTTTTTGTTCATCTGTCAGAAATCAGTGGCTCTGCCATTTACTAAGAACTTAATTCATTTTAGACATAACCATCCGAGACCCAAAATCACCAAAAAAACTGCCACTATGGCAAAACTCAAGCCCATATGGAAAGATAGCAACATCAGTCTTGCATCAAAGGTGAGACTACAACGCTTTTCACATCAAATCCTTCTCTATATTTGTAAAACCTGGACCCTTACCACTGAGCTACAGAATAGAATACAGAGCATGGAGATGGCAGCTACAGAACACTCATGGGTATCTCCCACTAGACTTGGTCTGGAGACCACTTTTTTGTGGTCTTGGTCTTGTTTCAGTCTCGACAGTCCACAAAAACTTTGTAATATTCCTCCATACTGGGAGCTGGGAGCCGCACAGTGAGAACTCGAGACAGATAGAGAGAGCAGACACCTTCTTTTTTTCTTCTAAAGTAGTACAGCAAGCCCCTCTGGTGTTGTTTGATACTGCTGTGATTTTATATACTGTGAGTGAGTCACTGCTACTCGTTTTTTTTGGGGGGGGGTTTTGGTCTTGAGACCAGTTGTCTTGGTCCTGGTTTTGGTCTTGTCTTGGTCTTGATACACATGCGATGAGAGCTACCAAGGACAGAGAAGGATGGAGAAAGCCTGTCAACAGATAGTCTATGGTGCTCCAACAACCCTCTAGGATTATGGGGTACAGAGAGAAAAAGAGATGTAAAAATAAACCATAAAAAAACACACATTATTACATATACACAGAAACATTACAATGCCTAAAGAAGACAATTTGAATAAAACAAAACAGAACAAAAAATAGAACAAAACATCATCTAAATCAAGATAAAAGAAAATGGAAGAAAAAAAAGAAGGAAAGAAAGGATGGGAAGGATAGAAGATGGAGAGTAGGAGAATGAAGCATATAATAAGGGAGGGAGGAAGGATGGAAGGATATAAGAAAGGAGGAAGTGAAAGGAGGAGGAGGGACTGAGAAAGAATGGAAGGAAATAAAGGAGGAAGGAGGGGGAAAAGAAGGAAAGAATGGGGAATAAAAGTATGAAGGAGGAAAGAAGAAGGGACCTAGTTAAGGATGTTTTTCCTGGGTCTCAGGAGGATATGTTGACAAACTTATCAATTATGTGATTGATCGCACAAATTAAATGATACAAATAAGTCAAATAATTCTTTCACCAGTAACCGCCATACACAATTTTTCCAAAACAAATTCCAAGAAATTTAAGGAAGTCTTTAGGCAGCTCTATAACACCTGTAGATGATGCAGTGTGTGTGTGTGTGTTACTTTGAGAATTGAAAATCAAGTGATCATCAGCAGTTACAACTCCTTTGTGAATTATCTTAGGAGATATAAAACAGAGCCATCAGTCTAAAGACCTGCTAGTAGCTCTAAGTTCATTACACCGTTCATTACATACAGTATTAATGTCTTTTTAAACGCGTATTTTTTGGGGGGAACTTTTTCACTGGGAAGTAGGTGAGAGAAATGGCAACAAAGGTGCTTTTTGCCAAACTTGAACCAGTAATGTTACAGATATGTCCACAGTATTGATTCTATTCTAACCCTGCATAGACAACATGCTTTTAACAAGGGTTTCTACACAACGATCAAAGAAGAAGCACTGAAATCAACACCGGTAGGATGTCAGTCACTTTATTGGAGCTAAATACCTTTCAAAAAACAGAAAATGTGAAGACTGTGTAAGGAAAAACATGTCAGCATACACCTAGTGTCAGAATTTCAACAACTGCATGAAACATACCAGAAAATGTTTTTGATGATTACCCCTGATGATCCGTATCAGGACAAATGAGGACTTTTTGAGGGAGGTTACTGGTTTAAGCATGCAGAAGACTATGGGTCTACATAGAGAATAAATCCCACCCTCACTTGTATCAGAATAATTTTATAAATTATCAATAACCAATTTTAGACGGGTAAGTTGAAAAGTGGAAGAATCAGCAAAAAAGGAGGCAGGTGAAGCTGATACTGGCATAAATGTCTTGATAAAACACCCATTGTAACTCAAAATACACAACAACAGTAAAACACAATGCAATGCAACACAAGAAAACACACCAGGGCTCCAACAGTCAGTTGTTGGTTTTAAAAAGTAGCAGAAGAAGAAGGAGAAGAAGCTATCGAGTCATTTCCGGTAAGTGTGCAGCAGCAATGTTTAAATCATCTGGAATTCAGTGCACTGCACAAGTAAGTACATTCAATTCAATTGCAGTGGAAAGAAGTGTACTGAGAGAAATATGCGATTTGGGACACACCGTGGGTCTATGGATCCACTTAGAGAATTCATCCCACCCTCTCTTGTATCACAAGATTTCTATATAATATCAATAACCAATTTTAGACAGGTAAGTTGAATATTTTGGGACCAACACAGTAAGTTTATCAAGCATGGAACTTGTACCTTTACTCGCCAGCAACAACTGTAACATCATGAAAGGTTGTGGTAAGCCTGGCCAGAGTGAAGGTTGTTAGGAGGCAGACTCCATATCAAAAAGTGTTTATTTTATTTAATGCAGCTTAACTCAAGATAATTAAATTCAGTTAAACTCAACTAACTACTCTCTGTATGCTGGAAGCCTGAGACAGGGATCCACCTGCACCTAACCACACTGCTGTGAACTGTGAACAGATTAACATCATGGTTATTAACCCCATTGCTGGGATCACCCAATGACCCCATTGATGGTGCCCTCCAGGGTATAAAAACAGGAAGTAAAAACATTTCCTTCTTTTGCCCCTGGACCACATGGTGAGTAAGGAAGCTTAACGCAACCAATAAACTAGATGAAAAAACAGTAACATATAACTCTACATTACCTGTGTGTGTTTATTTTATCCAAAATGATGTAAATGAGCTGTATTTAAATATAAAATACAAACTCAAACCAAACCCGGGTAGACTGTATCACTGTGTGCACGATATTTGACAGAGATGGAATAATGGATAAACTACAGAAACTAAAAAACAACATAAAACATAACGGGACAAATGGTGAGTCTCACCCACTTTGTCACAGAGGTCACCAGGACAGGTTAGGATAGGGCAGTGCAATATACCTAAAAATAAATAAATAAATGAAATACTCTATCACAATGCAACCCCCCCCCCCCCCCCCCCCCCCCCCCCCCCCCCCCGAGTTCCAAAATTAAATATTAACATAAATTGTCCCTTTAAAGTGTTGTCTTCTACGTATTAGTGTTGAGTTAATAAGGTAATTTCCCAGGGGATAGTTGCTCCATTCAGAGTCCAGTTTCTCTGCTCCTTCCAGCCGTGGGCTCTCTGTCCCCCCGCTCCTTTGTTGTGCCTCCTGTCAAGTCTTTTAAGTCCTGCTTTAATTAGGAGCCTCGAGCACTGACACCTGTCTGAGCAGCAGTGTCTGCAGGGAGGTGAAGTGTGCATGCCAGCGGCTATTTTGCGAGGTGGCAGCTGATCCTGTACATGGGAATGTAGCATCCCTCTGCTACATGTCACCCTGGGATGCCACAACATCTACAAGTGCTGTAGCAACCGCATAGTACAACCTAGCAACCACCTAGATATGACAACCAACCCTGTGATGGGGATGGGAACACACCTTATGAGGTTGGTTGGCACAATATTAAAATGAATAAACAACCAGTAAAAGAAATAAACATTTATTTCAAAAGTGGGTTGCAGCTCCAAGTACACGTGTGTGTGTGTGTGTCTTTGTATGTGTGTGTGTGTGTGTGTGTGTGTGTGTGGCGAGCTAACTGTGCCACTTTAAATCTACTTTTGTGTACATGGTATGTGCTACCAGAGAAATTAACAATTTCAAGAACAATGCATACATATATCATAACAGTTACAACATATTTTTTAAGATAAAATGTGAACTATTAATATAAATTAATTAATTATTTGAACATATTATTTAAACAAAATGAAGAAAATTAATATTTACAGTACATCTAATTTGAGTCACTAGCGATCTATCTCATTGCACAACACATGCTCATTTTTGCCCCCAACACAGTGATTTAATTTGATCAAGTGTGTGCAACCAACACAGATGCATTTATAACCAGCTTTGTGAATATATATGGTATTTCAGAGTTACCATCATTCATTACAGACTTTCAAGTTTAATGTCATTGTGTAACTGATTTCTATCTCTATTAACTGGAAGTAACACATTTATAATACCAATACTGAAACAGTTTTATAACTTTTATAATTTAGTTTGGGGACAATTTACATTGTGATCTAAAAAACTGACTCACCAAAAAGTGTTTAACATGTTAGATTAGTCCAGGTTAAAAAGACAATCATTTTGAGTTTGCGTTTGTTATTGTGTGACCAGCAGAAGTACAGTAAACAGGGATGTGTCAACCAACCCTTCACATGTAATCTCACCATGTATTCAGCAATATCTCTATCAATTGTAGTGCTAATAAAAGAAGAAATGCACAGATGGAAAGCTAAAGAAGCTGTTCTGTATCTGGTGGGTGTTTTGAAATCTGCCAAATTCCTCTATATATATAACTTCATATAACCTATATTCTTACATCTTTGCCAGATGTTTTGCTTTTTTTGTATATTTCAGTGCACATTTGACTGATCCACTTTCAGCAGACATCTTCACTCATCAAAGTAGGCAAGCAGCAGCAGAATGGAGCCAAGGTTGTTTTAGTCTTGTAGACTATTACAACAATGCACTTTTCTTGTTATGACAAATCAATATGTCTGCTGTAGAAAAATGGTTCATTATTAAATATTGGTGTCAATACATCTCCACAGATGAGCTTGTTATGGTTTTAAATGAAGCTGTGTCACTGACATATAGATTTAAGTGGTGCCACGTCATCTCTGTCTCCTCCTCCTCTCCCCAGGTGTCTAACCTCTACCTGTACGACAGCGTGTTGATGCTGGCCAATGCCTTCTACAGGAAGCTAGAGGACAGGAAGTGGCACAGCATGGCGAGCCTCAACTGCATCAGGAAGTCCACCAAGCCATGGAACGGTGGCTGGTCGATGCTGGAGACCATCCAGAAGGTACAGAAGCTTTTCAGCATCAAACCAAGACCTAAACCAGGACCAAGACACTACCAAGACCAGAGAGTATCAAGACTAAGACAAGACCAAGACTAAGACCAAGACAGACCACATCAAGACCAAGGCCAGTTGAGCTCAAAACCAAAAAAAACAAAACAAAAACAAGCACCCAATTTATTTTGTTTTCCTTTTACATATGTTGTAGCTCCTTAGGATAAATTATATTGTATTTTGTCAACTAGACACAACAATACAGAGGCAGTTCATGTCTATGTGTGAACTCACTACACATGTTTTCATGAATTGACTGAGATCAAATATGTGGTAACAACATGAACGCTATGCTATTTCTACATTATTAGAGAATTGACTCCTGAATGCTGTTAGAGTAGAACTATCTCTAATACACCAGTAATAGCAATAAAGAAAACTGAAAAAATGCAATAAATAGGTTGAGGGGAGTATCTACACAAAATGAGTGGTGATATATGATATGGCCTAAAATTTATATGGTGGTATAATTTGAACCATATTTGGTAGATGGTGTATACTGTATCACAGTATACTTTGGTATGTTAATTACAGCATAACGGTTTATTAATAGTTACCATAGCACATGTTAAAAGCATTTAAACAAGAAAGTAAAAACTTTCTCTCCATTCTCCACAATAGACATTCATGATGCAATCAACTACCACAATACCACCACCAATAATGATTTCCAAGGAAAAAGAAGCATGCGAGACATTGCGAGACTGAGAGACCCGAGACCGAGATAAGACCAAGACCAAAAACTGTCGAGGCCATGACAAGACCAAGACCCCAAAAACATGGTCTTGAGACTGATCTCAAGAACTACAAGTCTTGGTGCATTCAGGGGCAATACCGGACGACTTATTACACAGGTTCACAGTCTCTGTTCAACTCAAAGGTCTCGACAGACGGATTTTAACTTGAAACTGACTAACTTGAAACTATATATATATATATATAATATATTTTTTTCCTTTCTTTCTTTTTCAGCATTGTGATAAACAAGAATATTTTTACTTTAAACTCAAAAAAGGGGCAACCATTCTTTAAAGTCTACACCCTTAAAACTAACTTCCTTGAAGTGCTCTAATTATTTTTTTTCGAGGCTGTTGAGCTGATTAACGGGTTCGATGTGATTGCTTGTTAAAGTTGCCTTGATCTCCTCTGTCGTATTTAAACAGACGAGCATGCCAGTCTGATCCAATATGGCTCGAAATTGCAGAGCGTTTTCCCTTAAAGATTTAATTGCAAAGAATCTCAGAAGATTAGAGGAGAGCACATGGAGGAGGACATTAAAACCTGATTAGGTTTTACACCAAGATCTCAGATACAGGAATAAATAACTTATTTGTTAACAGAAGAAACACCAGGAACATGAAATGAGAAACTCGGCCTAAAACCCTGATGCACATCGAAATTGCATCAACCTGTAGACTCGTTCTCACCGTCTAATTGGTGAAAGAGGTTTTTCATGCACACTGATGAGTCCCTCAGAGCACAAATAGCTCTGTTTTTTTAGAAAAACATCTTTGTTTCTTCGACGTCTCTTGCGTTAACAACTGTCAAGCTCATTAGTGATCTTTCTTTCTTTCTGTCTCCTGCTAATATGCTCGTACATGGAGAGACAGCAGAGTAGTCATGCACCAATGCCTGTTGCAGACTAACTTTAATAATGGAAGCCTCGGATGTGATCAGAATAAATGAAAACCACCTCTGTAGTTGATTTCTTCAGCAGCTACTTGAAGGCAACTACAAATACTCAGTGGTGGACCTGGTACTCCAATTACTCAAGTAAAAGTAGAAATATTGTATGACTGTCTAAAAAATGTCTAGAATGTGAATGGATTACTTTATTTAGGTGAAGCCAAATTTAGATACTTTAGCTAGATTTATAGCAAAAGTACTGCATCATATTATATCATATAAAAGTTTATCTATGTTATATGTGAGTCCGTAACAAATAATGTTTGGCAAGATGAGGAAGTCATTCATCAGGTCTCCCTAAATGTACATTGGGTGTTCATGTTGGTTTCTTGTTATTTAAAAGTCCATTTGTATCATAAAAAATCATAATTTTGAGATACTTTTTGACACAAAACATCAAATGGTATAACCAAAATGTTCCATAAATGTAGTAGAACAAAAAGTACAATATTTGCCGAAATGTAGTGGAGTGGAAGTATAACGTAGCATCACATGGAAATACTCATGTGCAAGTAACTCAAAACTGTGCTTAGGTAGAGTACTTGAGTAAAATAATTTTATATTTCCAGTGATGTAAAGTAGCTTTGGCCCAATGTAAATATTATGGTTCCTCCATATTTTCTCAGTAGTCATGAAACATATTACAACTATGATGCTGGTACAGTCATCTGCTTGTTCTGTGTTATTTATTTTGTTGAAACATGCTTGAAATTAGACCTGAAATGTTGATGCTAATGCTGCTGTGTTAAACCAGCAAGGATGAGCTATATAGGTTTAACTATAAATTGTTGACAAAAGGCAACAGTAATTTAACAGGCAGACAGTATGACCAAGTAAATAAAAAAGGAAGAAAACAGAAAAATAGGTATAATTACAGTTTTAGAATTACTGTGTAGGATAAAGTAGTTAATTTACAAACTCAGAGACACATGGCTGAAATGAACATTTAGAATCCAGTTTGACAATGTCTACAACATCATTTGGTGATTTTAACTAGTGGGAACAATGGGAAAAAAATGGCAAAAATAAGAGATGTTCTGAAAAAAAACTTAGCTTTCGTTTATTATGGCAACATTTGGAGCAATGCTCATTACTGCTGGAGTTCCACCACTCCGTGAGAAACTCAATTATATAGTCTTGATTTCATATTGGTTGTTTTCCTGCAATGTCTTGAATTTTTTGAACTCTTGAATTTGAACATTTGAACCAGCCACCATCTCTCTGTCTACTTTGCCAAAGAGATAGGAAATGATAGCAAACACAAGAGTAATAACCTACAACCTTTGAATGATCTTTGACAGCTATTATTCTCTCTCTGTATTCATCACAATGTCAGTCAATATATATATATATATATATATATATATATATATATATATATATGTAGATTTTTGACACCTGTGGGCCAAAAAAATCTTCGTGAGAAAATATCTTTGTGAGAAAGTGTATTGGAGTATTGGCCTTTTTCTTTTGCTCAACAGGAAGCTGCTCACTGTTAGCTCCACAATCAACTGCCAGTAAATAGTCTACCATCACCATGCTGATGGGGAGACAACAGATCAAGCAGTCATGCTGAACCTACAAATGGAATGCTTTCACTCTTATCTACTATACCAACTACCAATTTCCAAGCCATCTGGGTGGATAATACCTTAATTATCTTGGATTATTGCCTACCTACATGGCAACATTTTTCATTTAAAACTTCCTTAGTTTGCTAATGCTCCAGCTAACAGTTCAGTTTAGCAGCTAAAACAGTTTTGTTCAGATTAGTCAACAGCCGAGTGCAGCAGCTTGTTTCACTCAAGAAACTAAAACTATTTGGTTTGTGTTATCTGATACAGTTCAGTAACTAGAGCTGTCTGGATTGTAATAGGGTGCTGTAGGGGTGAAGAGATTTTTGTAGAACAGCCTTGAACAACATTGCTCCTGGTTTTGGCAAAAAAAAAATAAAATAAATAAAACTTTTCCCATAGAATATAAATTACTGTAGTAACTAAACTTGTGGCAAACAAAAGTTTATGGTACTTCCACACTTTGCTCAGCAAGATAATTTTCACAAATGAACACAATTCTTATTAAAAAGTAAAATAAAACACATTCACTAAAAATCCTTGACTTCCATTGACGAGGAAATGGAAAATGTTAAAATGCTAACTCATTTCTGCGTTTAATGAATCTTTCCTGCAGCGTTCTTTGGATTTGTTTCAACTGAGGCAAAGGTCAATTTTAGCTACCAAAATAGTTACGTTTAGATTAGCTAAAAGATTGATTTCTTATTAAAACACTTATTTTGGCAGTTGCTTTATTTCATTAATGGTTTAAGTTAGCAGCAAATTAGACCTAATTAGAAAGATCTGTTAACAAAAAGTGTTATTGTTGCCATTATCTAAAGGTTGTTAAACATGACATACACTAATGTTTTGGATGTTCAAATGTAGTGCTGTTTTGGCAATTGTTTTTAATTTCATTTCATATGGCTGTTATTTTGCTTTAACTCTGTGATTCTTCCTCTCTTTCCTCTCTTGAACAATATATTGTCAATCTCATCAATGACATGTCAAATTTCAGAAAAAAAACACTGCTTTGTTCTGATATAAAGACAGACCTCTGACTTTCTAGCATGCAACCAAAACAAACATTTTGTAGCCTTATTTTTCCCCAGGTGACAGTAACTGCAGCCTTTGCAGTTGACAGAGGAACGTTTGGTTTATTGGGCCCGTAGTGGTGTCTTCAGTCTCGCTTTCATCCAAAGACTTTCAGTGGAAACATCACTGCAGCCAATCACGCTCCAAGGATTTGACATTTCATACATCTCTAAACATTGTTTGCTACTGTATATATCATAGCTGCCTCAGAAGCAGCTAATCAACAAGGGAGGCTGAAAGCAGGGATTGCTGGTCGTGAATAAATAAAGCTGAGCATCAATTTTTAAACTAAATTATTCTGTATGTCAGTCTGTTCTCTCGCTGGAGTTATTTCTGTGCATTCAGTGAGATTCTTGATCTTTCGTGGATTTTATCTTAACAGCTCACAAAGCATAATGGGACACAACCTGATATTAGAAGTACAAGTACAGTCAGTTTTAAAGGTCATTGCAGCTTCTATTTTCTCCTCAGATTTCCAGATTTTTCAATTTTTTCTTCATCCCTTGGTTCGATGCTGTTTCTGCTTTGCAGTTTTCTTACATTTGATCGATGTCAGTCCTTCCACTCCTCCACTTATATTCCATTCCATACCTCCATTACTCTTTTTGACCCCCCCTCCTTTAACATCTGCCTTCATCCCTCTCAGTTCATCCTGCTGACACCCTGGTGCTCTCCTGTCGCTTCATTATATTTTATTTGCATCAACATTAAAGTTAACAGCACTTGCAAAGATTCCATGGTTGCTTTGTAAAATGTAGTTTAATAAAGTAGCAGTAAATTTCCTTTGCACTATTGTGTATGTGTGTATGTACAGAGCAGTACAGGAATGCCCATCAATATTTCATTATGATATGTTATTAGATCCGTGAAAAATAATGGTTGACAACATGGGAAAGTCAAAACTTTTTAAATACAGTTTTAAGAATCATTCATCAGGTTTTGTGTTCATGTTGGTTTCTTATTATTTAATTTAATGTTTTATTCTATTTGTATCATTTTTTTAAATCACAGTTTTGTTCGATTTTTTGACACAAAATGTCAAATAAATGGTGTAACCGGAAAAGAATATATATATATATATATATATATATATATATATATATATATATATATATATATATATATACTTGTTATTAGATTGCAGATTGCAAATTTAACAAAAATATTATATAGAGAATAATTATTCATTATTACATGTTACTTTTTTGTGCCATGTATTTTGTATAAAAGATGCTATAAAATTATGATGCAGTACAGGGCCGCTGCTAAGGTTTTGGAGGCCCTAGGCTCAGCTTGTAGGGAGGCCCCCCCGCCCGTCCACCAAACTCCTGGAAGCTCACGAAATTTACAGTTGAAAATAAGTCTTATATAGACATGTAGATATAAAAAAAATAACTTTTTATTATACAATAATATACTGTATGTTAAATAATAAATCAGAGAGAGCAACAACACAATAACAAATAAACAAACTGCCTCCAAGGGCAGGCTTTCAGTTGTGGATGTCTCTTCTAAGGTGACTGTTGTTGTTTGTGGCTGTTTACTTGAACCTTCAGACACGTTGGATGGTTGTTGGCTGCTTATTGCACTGCTTGTCATGGTTCATCATCTGGTTCATCTTCTTGCTGATGTGGTGGTCCGTCTATATATTTGAGCATTGACCCTATGAATATGATTTAAATGAAAAAATATTTCATTAGTAAAACTTGAATAAAAATACCCAAACCAAAAATATCACTTCATTATATTATGCTATCTAGTAGCCTTTGTATTTATATGATATTAATATGGTAGGACAAAATCAAATACCTTAAAAATTAACATATTCTAATCCTACACATTAAACAAAACAATAGTGGCATTTTGTGAATGATAAAGGTGGCCAAACATTGTTTTGCACTACACACGACTTTAACACACCTTCTACAACACTGTGGCCAGATGTAAAATCATCCCCCAACCACCACCCCCTCCCCTCCTCCTCCTCACTACCAGGACAGACTGGGAGTTATCCCCAACGACCCCTGGAGCAGAGAAAAGATGCTACAGCTGTATTTTATTCTCTGTCCAATCCTGTTTACTGTTGGGCTAACCTAGCCTAGCTAACACGGACTTACCAGAAAGGGATGCAAGTTTGTCGTCTTTCTCTTTTTTCGTCTTTCGCTTTTCAGCTCCAGATTCATGGTGTTTCTTAGATGATATTCTCTCATTTCAATTGTTGTAGTTTTTAACTGAATAAAATTGCTTATTAAAGCTGTTTCAGAGCGTAGTAAGAAAAGTGGCTCCGAAGCTTTGTGCCATCGTGAACGATCCGAGTCTTTGAAGTTGAACAATCCAACTCGACTCTTTGAAGTGACAGATAGGAGCCGGCTCCTCGTTGGGAGCAATGGAGGAGCCGAACGAGCCGACTCGTATTAGCAAGTAATTGCTGTACCGCTGGGGTCTGAGTCTTTTTATTACACAATAAATAACATTTAATTTTCCCTAATTAATATTTTTGATATTGATTAGTGCAATATTTATTTTTTTTTTTTCCCAATCTTAATTTTAGAGGCCCCCCTCCACTAGTTGAGGCCCTACGCTGGCTGCGTAGTCTGTGTGAACAGGGAGCGGCAGGCCTGATGCAGTACTTCTACTTTCTATTTCTACTTTTTACTTTTATTTCTACTTTCATTTAAATTTATTTAAGTTACTTTTATTTAAAAGTGAAGGATCTTTGTCCACCATTGTTTCAGATGTTAATTCAAGTAACAAAAGAAGAATCTCACAGTGGAAATTAGACAGAACAGGATTTTTCAAATTAAAATCAGATTAAAATTATCAACCAGTCAGACAATGAGCACATATTTTCCTCCATCTTATAAACTTTTCTCTCTTTCTCTCTCTGTCCTTGTGGGTCCTCCTTCAGGGTAACATCACAGGTCTGACAGGTACAATGGATTTTAAGGACAGCGGCTCTAACTCCCATGTCCAGTTTGAGATCCTGGGCTCCAGTTTCAGTGAGACCTTTGGCAAGGACATCAAGAGGGTGAGTTCACAGCACAACTGCAGGTCACGATCAGTGTCTATAGGGAAAATGAAAAGGATTTTTTACTTCTGGAACCCATTCCTCCCAATTCACCACTCTCAAAACAAATCATGTTTGGAGACATTAACATATTTGTGAAGTTGCTAGTTGTCAACACATGGATTAAAGTTCTCAGTCGCTGCAACGGATTTCCATCAACCGGGGGCACTAGAGAGGCCACTCATGAGATTGATGCAGATCCTTGGAGAGCGGCAAGGAGCTGTCACTGTTTGTGGTATTAACGGACTTTAATGGAGGGCGAAGGGCAGCTTCATAAATTAACTGTCTAAACAAAGAAACAAACTACATTATGAATATCAGATGATTCCTCATTAGTAACATGTAAAGTAGCCTAACATTGTTAGTTTACCTATAATGGACTGTATACATAAAATACAAGGACAATGTGGCTGTTCATACTGCCGCCACTGCCAGTTGATAAAACAGCGTGTAAGCTACAAAAATTCACAGACAGTATTACTTGGTCAAAGTTCCTGTTATCAGTTAACAGTTATATGGTTAAACATGTGCATCCCAGCTCGCAATGAATATTTTTCATGGGAAAATTGAGTGCATCTACAGGGCGCATGGATACTGAGTTTAATGCGTCTTTTCAGAGATGCAGGATGAGTACTTGACACAATCACTATAAAGTGTATGTCTATTACAGGGATTCTCAAAGTGTGGTACTCGCACCCCTGGGGGTGCACAAGCTAAAAAAATTGATGGTGGTCGAGAGTGTTTATTTCATTTTTTTTTTTACATTTTTTAAAAAGTTTTTTCAAAAATTTTCCCAATTGAGACGGTTTGGTTTTTGCGGAACCCCAGAGCAGAGACAGAGACGGGCGTACGGTGCAAAAAGAGGTTTATTCCAACAAAAAGGTGTGCACAAATAAACTAAGGGCGCTGGCTGGGGGAAGGCAGCCAGGAACGGGGGAGCCAGGTTCTCTGGAGTAGGGGACGGCGTGAAGCGGAAGAAGGCAGGAGGAGCTGTAGTGAAAAAGGAAAAAATGGTAAGTGCGCAAAAAGGGAATAGTCCAAAAACACAGGGAAACGTCGGCGAACATGTAGACTGGTACCGGGACGAGGCTTGGTCATAAATCACTGGCGACATAGGCTAGTATACTCCGGCGCCGGTGTAACGTTGCTTCCGGGTATATATGGGACCTGGTGACTGCAGATCTCCGGCAGCTGTGTCTCGTCCTGAGCCGCAGACCGTCCCAGGCCACGCCCCGCCGCGGAAAAAGGAAAAAGAGAACACAACAAAACCAAAAACCAAACCATAACAGTACCCCCCCCTCAATGGGCGCCACCCGGCGCCCTACCAGGCTTGTCAGGAAATCGTCTGTAAAAGTCCCTGATGAGGCTATTGTCCAGGATCAGGGAGCGGGAGACCCAGGAGCGCTCCTCTGGGCCGTACCCCTCCCAGTCCACCAGGAACTGGAATCCCCTTCCTCGCCGGCGGACGTCCAGCAGCTGCCGAACGGTGTATGCCGGGTGGTTGTCAATAAGGCGGGGGGGCGGAGGGGGGTCGGTGGGAGGGTTGAGTGGGCTGGAGACCACAGGCTTCAGCAGCGAGACGTGAAAAGCTGGGTGGATGTTAAGACTGGAGGGAAGCTTCAACTTGACTACACTGGGATTGATTACCTTGGTGATTTCGAATGGACCGATGTACCTGGGGGCTAGTTTCTTGGATTCCACCTGAAGGGGGAGATCACGGGAGGAGAGCCACACCTTCTGACCTGGCCGATAGTCCGGGGCGGGAATCCGATGCCGGTCCGCAAGCCGCTGATTCCGGGCCGTGGTGCGGGACAGGGCCGCTCTGGTTTCCCTCCAGACTCGATGGGCGCGCCGGAGGTGCTCACGTACCGAGGGGACCGCAACACCAGACTCCTGCGTAGGGAACAGGGGGGGCTGGAAGCCTATGGAGGCCATAAAGGGATCGGTCCGCAATATTGAAAATTGCGGACCGATGGTGAAACCCAAACGCCGAGTCGATGAGGGGCAGCGGGTACTTATTCTTAATCGTAATGTCATTTAATCCGCGGTAATCCACGCACGGGCGAAGAGTCTTGTCCTTCTTGGCTATGAAGAAAAAACCTGCGGCGACTGGAGAGGACGAGGGACGGATGAGACCGGCCGCGACGGACTCGGCGAGGTAATTAGACAGACTCTCCCTTTCCGGCTTGGAGAGCTGGTAGAGACGGCTGGTGGGGAGCTGGGCCCCCGGGACCAGATCGATGGCGCAGTCGTAAGGGCGGTGAGGGGGAAGTGCGAGTGCACGGTCCTTGCTAAACACAAGCTCCCAAGATGGGACTCGCGGATTGCAGACAGTGAGAGTGACAAAAAATGCTCCAGTTGCTAATGGTGAAGCGGGACCAGTCAATTTGTGGGTTGTGCAGTGTGAGCCAGGGCAGACCTAGGACCAGTGGTGAAGCGGGTGACGGAATAACAAAAGGAGTGATGGTCTCGCGGTGGTTACCAGAGAGCTGCAGTGACAGTGAAACAGTGCGGTGGGTGACAGTGGCTAACAACCTACCGTCCAGGGCAAAGATCTCCTTAGGCTCCCTGAGCGGAACGAGGGGAATCTTAGCCTGAGAGGCCAGAGCGCCGTCAATAAAATTGTCATCAGCACCGGAGTCTATAAGTGCTTGGATCGGCAGTGAATGCTGTGACCACGACAACATACCTGAAATCATCAGTCGGGAGGGGGGTCTGGGTGAGGTGGTGGTGTGGCTCACCAGCGGCCCCCCGGTCGCTGATGAGCCTGGTCTTTTAGGTCCGGGCAGTGGGCGAGAAAGTGCCACTCCCGGCCGCAGTAAATACAAAGCCTCGACCGGACCCGGCGCTGGCGCAGGAGAGCCTGGTGCGTCCCAGCTGCATCGGTTCACCGACAGCATCTGGCGGTGATGGTCCGGATTCTGGAGCAGTAGTCGCTGAAGGTTCGCTGGACGAGGGTGGAGAAGGGCGAGGCGCAGGAAGGCGGGACCGGACGGATCTCGAAGTCTCCCTCTCCCGGCGTCGCTCTCTCAGGCGGTTGTCCAGCCGGATGGCTAGCCCGATGAGCTGCTCCAGCGACGTGGTCTCCTCTCGAACGGCGAGCTCGTCCTGCAGATCCTCGTTGAGGCCCCTCAGGAACGCCACCCGGAGAGCGGTCTCCTCCCACCCGCTCTGAGCGGCCAGGATTCGAAAATCGATGGCGAAAATCGCCACCGGAGCGGAGCCCTGGCGAAAAGTCAGCAGCCGGTTGCCGGCTTCCCTGCCTCGAACTGGGTGGTCAAATACCCGCCGCATCTCCGCTAGAAAGGCGGAATAGTCTTGGCGGACGGGTGAGTCTTGGGTTGCCTCCGCCCAGGCAGCCGCTCGCTCCGCGAGCAAGCTAACGATAAAAGCAATTTTCGAACGATCCGAGTGATATGTCCGGGGCTGCTGATCAAACACCAGCGAGCACTGGTGGAGAAATTGTCCGCAGCTCCCTAGTTCTCCGGAGTAACGGGCGGGCGTGGGGATATACGGTTCCCGCAAAGTCTGTCGCTCCGGGCTGAGCGAAGCGGACGACGCAGCGGGGCGGCTACGGAGGTTAGTCCCGTCGGGAGGAGATACCGCGGATAGTCCGGCAGCGATAGTCTCCACCCGATTCCCCAGCTGCGTGAAAGCCGCAGAAAAGTCTCTCATTTCCTGCATGAGTTCCGCCAAAGCACGCTCGTGTTGTCCCATGCGTGAGCCCTGGTTAGAAAGTGCCAGACGAAGTTGCTCTGTCTCCGCGGGGTCCATTCTGGCCGGAGTATTCTGAGACGGTTTGGTTTTTGCGGAACCCCAGAGCAGAGACAGAGACGGGCGTACGGTGCAAAAAGAGGTTTATTCCAACAAAAAGGTGTGCACAAATAAACTAAGGGCGCTGGCTGGGGGAAGGCAGCCAGGAACGGGGGAGCCAGGTTCTCTGGAGTAGGGGACGGCGTGAAGCGGAAGAAGGCAGGAGGAGCTGTAGTGAAAAAGGAAAAAATGGTAAGTGCGCAAAAAGGGAATAGTCCAAAAACACAGGGAAACGTCAGCGAACATGTAGACTGGTACCGGGACGAGGCTTGGTCATAAAGCACTGGCGACATAGGCTAGTATACTCCGGCGCCGGTGTAACGTTGCTTCCGGGTATATATGGGACCTGGTGATTGCAGATCTCCGGCAGCTGTGTCTCGTCCTGAGCATAGACATATATACGTAGACGCCGCATGGAGCGGATTTGTCCGCTGCTGCGCTACGTCAGTGTCGCCGCCATATTGGATGTGGCAAAGCTGCGCTGTAAACAAATACAAGTAAACGGACCTAATTTCATAAAGCGCCTCTCTACAAGAAACTTGTGTTAATACCTCTTAATTATTCATTCACACATACACTACTATACTTGACAAACAGTAAGAGACCACAATGTATGTATATAATCTTGATTTAAGATTTAAAATATCCCCAAAGTTCGGTGAATATCAAACTTGATAAACTGCGGGTTGAATTGACTACACTACCCGCGGTGCAGAAGACCCGAAAAACTAAAAGTTAATTTAAAAATGTTTAAATTTTGCCCAATTTCATGGCATTTGCATCAACACAGTCAAGGTTATCCACAAGAGAATGTTCAAGATGGCAAAATTTGCCATAAGAATTGCAGCAGGGTTAATAAAGTAAATGTAATTTAATATGGAGCAGGTTAACAAATAGAGTACAATCAAGCCTCAAAGAACAAAGACAGTAAAAAATAATTCACATGCACACACACACACACACAATATGTACACTATAAACATAACTTTTTTTTTTTTGCAGAAATGGCACTAAAACCCTTTAAAAATAATGTTTTTGCACATTTTTTTTCTTATGGTGCCACTCTGCAACTGTAATGTGTCAAGTTTGGCAATGTGATGCAGCCTTAATTTGTGGAACACAGAAACAACCAATGACATGAGCACATAATGATGGTTGTAGATTCCAGACTGTGTTTCCCGAATGTGACCCAGACCAAACACATCCTCAACACCAATGTCTGCCCGTACAAACTGACTGATAAACAGCACCTTTACAGCCCAGACAGTGATTGGTGAATAAAACGCTCAGCTGATCTGACCTCTGTCCCCCCTTATTATTTAGCTTGAGCAAGTGGTAACCCGAATCAAATGATGCAGGTACAGCATCAGTCACCAGGCTACCACGGCACACATCACAAAGCAGTTTTTTCAGAATTTGGCAAACCACAAATCCTGAAATGTAGACAAGAGCATTGTCAACAAGGCCACCAAAGCGGGTTGGCAGGTAGCTGTGGTCAGACACAATGGCAGGAATGTTGGCAAATGGGGATGGGATCTCTTCAGTAGCTTCTACTGCTGGGGATGACGTTTCCACATTTCCTGACACGCTTGGAGACACCCCACATCGCACCATGAGCTGGGGGAAAATGGCTTGGAACTGGCATGCTGAAGGGTTGTTATTCCAACCCCCTGTGAAAACATAAACATAAAAACAACACTTTCACATGAATTACCGTTTTAGTTTGCCTTTTAAATATATATATATATATATATATGGTATACTCAGGAACTCCAAGTGATCTTGGCTGAAGCGGTAGGTGCAGATGTAGCGCTGCTGCTGAAACTGTTCAGGGACCATCAGCGTCAGGGTGTCAATGTTGATGATGAATCTCAGAGGTACCTTCACAAGAAATTGTTTGGTTAATATTAGAACAATATAACCCCAAGACAGCAGAATGATTTTGTTCATTTATAAATGTGAAAACAACAAGGAGCATAGTGTAACAAAAGATCAACAACATCAACATACTTACCATTATGTTGCCTCAAAAAACAGAAAACACTGAAGTCCAACAGAAACAAAACAGGAGACTGCAAAAACATCAGAACCAGAGAACAGCATCATATGAACTTATGATGCTGAACAAGGGAACAGAATAGGTCTGGGTGTTGTGATAAGAAAATAATTACTATATTCATCTCCAAATTCTAATTCATTATTAATGTTCTGAATAACAGGTAACAGAAACAACGTTTCTTCCTCCTGTTTCTCTGCTACTATGAGTGTGTAAACTGAGCTAATACTTAACTCTATATATTTTTGATGGAAATATACACAACCATGAGCAGAATAAATCCAAATAAATGGATGGAAATAATGAATGAATAGCTAAATGTGCGGGAATAGGCGAGCTAGCGTTTTCCACAACATCGGCAAATTATGCTCTCAAAACTATGTTAAAATGGCCAAATAATGCAGTCTATGAACAAAGTATTATCAAAATCATTGTTAAATCTTACCTGCTAAAGTTATTCCCTCAGATTTGGTTTGGGGTGTACAACGATTCATGCAATTCCACGCAGCACAGGAATGAGGCATCTTCTCTTCTCTCTGCTCTACTCCGACTCTTGCCACATCCAATATGGCGGCGCCGATGACGTACAGCTCAGCGCTGAATGAGGCGTCTACGTATATATGTCTATGGTCCTGAGCCGCAGACCGTCCCAGGCCACGCCCCGCCGCGCTGTGGAAAAACAAGGAAAAAGAGAACACAACAAAACCAAAAACCAAACCATAACACCAATAGAATAAAGAGTCTAAATAAACGTTTTATTTGTCACATTAAATGAATATTCAACATCCGATTTATGGAGATGTGGTTGAAGCAGAGACTCCACGCTGGTGAGATGTTGAGTTGTTGATATAAAGTAGACCTGATATATCATGAAAAACTTGTTCTTCTCAACAGTGAGGACAGTATTCTATCAGCTGAGGCAGAGACGCTCAGAGAGAAAGTAACACTATCAGAACCATCTCTCCCTCTGTACAAATGCTGGATCTGAAATATAAATAAATATAAAATGTTCATTTGGTTCTGTGTTTGATCCAGTGAGCATTAACACTGCATAGAACCAAACCAGAATAGAACCAGACCAGGATTCACTTCACAAACCAAGATCCTCCCTTTACAAGTGGACCAGAGTTGGTTTGTTTAGACCAGAGTTCTATGAGTTTTCACACCTGGACAAAGTGAAACTATCCAAGGAACCAAACTCTAGTCTGTTAAAAGCAACTAAATGAGGAAAATGTGAAAATTCCTCAGTGTCACATCCTTTTAACAAGATGATGAATGATCATTGATTCAAAAACATCAACCAAACAGCAGCCATAACATAATATCCCATAATATCCTGTATCATCAGACTAGTGTTGGTGTGGTTTAAATACCCTGCTCCCCCCAACATACTTCCTGCTGCTAAGCCTGTCATCTCCTGATATAAATATTACTGTGCTGCATTATTTTAAAACTTTGTTACATTTCAATTTAATTCAGATGCTCTTTTGTTAATGTGATCATTAGATGATATTCTGGTTGAGCAGAATTAAACATGCTGCCTTAACACATTTAGTTGTGTTTTTTAGAAGGTGTGGGAAATAGGGGGTACATCAACAAGGTTGGGATATAGATGGAGGTGGACAGCTAAAAAAGTTTGGGAACCACTGATCTAGCAGATTAGAGCAGTTATTATACGCAATAATAAGCAGCAGTTTTGAAGAGAGGCTGCGATTAAATAGTCTGTAAGGCCCTATTTTACAGGGCACTTGCACTTTTTGCTGCTGCACTATTGTTATTAAACCATTGTTACTGAAAAACTAAAAACTCAATGTTTTGTGATTTATATCCAATTAATGACAATAATAAGGTCTATTGTTACATTATGTAAATGTATTACAAGTTGGGGCTTAGGGGGTAATGCAGCCCCTGACCCCCCACTACCACTACCAACACAAAAAATAATTTTCAGTCAAATGATTTTTTTTTCACTTGTTTTGTTTCACTTTCATGTGTAGTGAGGTGAGGAGCCAGAGTATCCATCTCTGATTGCTGTATATTTAAGGCTGAACTTCAGACCACTGGCTGTGCAGACACACATACACCACCGACCCAAACAAGTTTTGTTTCTATCAAATGACTTTGATGTGAATTATAAAATAAGAAAAAAACTAACTTCTGGCATGTTGCTGGGTCTGGTGGACCCATTGCATTTTGGGGCCTTTCATTCAACATATTGAAACCTTTCTTTGTTAAAATACTCATATTTATGAATATAAATGCCACTATGTTTATTTTTTTTATTAAAATATAACACAATAAGGAAATGCAACATAAATCAGCCATGACTGGATAATTAACAACCAAGTTTTCCTAAACTATAGTGTGTTATTTATTTGAATTTATATATAAAATATGAAAATATATATTAAAATGTCATTAGAAAAATCAGAATTCATGGTTCCATTTATCACAGCAGGTCTTCCAGGTCCTGAAGCAGCAATACAGACCCAGCCCATCACACTACCACCACCATATTTACTGTTGGTATGAGGTTCTTTTTCTGAAATGCAGCGGCCCTTTCACATCAGATGTAACAGGACATACACCTTCCAAAAAGTTCAACTTTTGCTTCGTCAGACCACAGACTATTTTTCTAAAACATCTTGGAGATCATCAAGACGTTTTCTGGCAAAATTGAGATGAGCCTTAATTTTGTTTTTGCTCAGCAGTGGTTTTCATCTTGGAACTCTGCCATGCCGCCATTTCTGCCCAGTCTCTTTCTTATGGTGGAGTCATGAACACTGACCTTAACTGAGACAGTGAGGCTGAAGTTCTGAGTTCTGTTCTGTTCTGTGACTCTTGGATTCATTGTCGGTGCTCTTGGGGTAATATTTGTCAGCCGGCCACTCCTGATAAGGTTCACTACTGTTCTGTGTTTTCACCATTTATGGATAATGATCACTCCTGGGTGACACAGTGTTACAGTGGGTAGTGCTGTTGCCTCACAGCAAGAAGATTTCAGGTTCAAGATTTTGATCTGGGACCTTTCTGTGTAGAGTTTTATGTTCTCCCCATGTCTGTGTGAGTTCTCTCCAAGTTCTCCAGCTTCCTCCCACAGTCCAAAAACTGGTTAGTAGGCAGTGATATTAACTAGTGGTAGCTACTAGTTAGTAGGCAGTGATACTAAGGTTTCGGATGCAGCAACCTCTACTTCTTCTGCTGTGTTCATTACAGCCATGCATAATATTGCTTATATTGCCATCTTCTGACCAAATGACACATGCATTAAGTTTATTCAAACTCCAAACCAGTTGATGGAAATAGTTTTCAAATTCCCTTGACATTCGTTTGACAGCAAGATGGAAACATACAGTAACTACTTACACACTTGATGCAAACTTTCTCTCATTCAAACTCAGCCATTTGCTTACACATGAACACACTATTACATTTACATCTCAACAACAGAAGGATTTAAGTTTATATTTGTTTTAAGCTTTCCTTATTCATTTGTGTAAAGTACTAACCTGTTTGGGGAAACTGCTGTATACAGAAAACTATACACACATACGCGTCAGTGTGTTTATTATAGTACTAGCCTGACAGCACTGCTTTGTACTGAACAAAGGAAAACTGCAGGATGTTGTGTTGAAGCAGCCAAATGCCATCAGTCATCATGTCACCAGTCAGTGATATGTGACACTGTGTACAGTAGTGCAGATGGCTCTGGGTGCAGAAGGGACAGAGATTTACTCTCTCTCTGAAGTCTTGACTCTCCACAAACATGAATGTTTGTGAATTGGAGGAGAGTGTGGTAGTTGGGTTGGGTACTAGGTGGTTGATATTCAGTGAGGTTACTGTTATTGTGCTTTGTATCTGGTTGCCAGATAATAGCCAATTCTTTGCAGATAGTTACTATTTTTGATTAAGTCATTAAATGTTGCTTTAGAGTTTTTGCTACAGTGAAATATGTGTTTACTTAATCCTTATGCTGGATTTTGCATCCATCTATTTTCAGTTGCATTTTTAAATTGCAGAAAAGATATCCACATATGGATGACGCTTAATGTCAAGCTTCTACTGAAAAAGAGAAATTCCTTGATTTTCCTTTGCATATGTTCTGGAAATTGTGTTAAAATTCGTGCTAAATATAGATGGAAACTGGATTACACAGAAGCTATAAAACTAAACTAAAAAATGCTGACAAAAAATGGAACATTTTGCTTGTTTGGATAACTATACATTACTTTTCCGGTAATATCAAATACATAATAAAACATTTAAAACATTTTAAGATATATAAGATGAAAATGAAGATATTTTCATTGTGTCTTTCCACCAAATAATAGAAATCTCTCTTATCAATGAGGACTTGGATCATTAAGAAGCCTTGATAATGGAATCAATATTAATTACAAAAAAAGGAAAAAAAATCATTGAATCTTTCAAAATAGGCCAATATTGTCATAGTATTGTATAACCATGTCTATTCATACATATCGTATCGTTGTTAAAATGTGTTTTTACACCCCACAGATTCACAGGCACTTTCAGTTTCTCTTTGAGATTATTGTTGTAATTGAGGGAAACAAGACATCAGTGGTTCTCTACATAGTCTATACTGTCTCTATAATTATAGGAAAATAAACAGAACTAAACAAAAATAATTATCACTTGGCAGAAACTCCTGGGTAGATTTTATATTTAAAACAGGAAAAACATATGAATTAAGTCACCAAGAGTTGCTAAACATCTTCACAAAAGATGTTCTCCACATAACCAGTGCTACCTGTAGATCAGGGGGTCAAACATTGTTTTTTCAATCATGAGTCTAGTTGTAGCAGCAGTACTATTGCAGCTGAGTATAAATATGATGGAGTAGAAGAGATACTCACTCTTTAAAGTGACAAACATTGACAGCAGAAGATGGCTAAGATTGAAATTTTATGAAGCGTAGCTCCACACTTTCACAGCAAACGTGCAGCCAACCGAGGAGAAGCCTGATCAGTTGAGTGATCAGGAGTTACTCATCAGCAGTTAGTACAGTAATATGTCCCAGCTGCGAGGTGGTGTGAGATATTGTCATGGAGCAAATCTATTATATTAAAAAAATTGTGAGACCAGGGACACACAATGTGCAAAAAAAATAGGTTTGACATTCAAATACTGCTTAGTTTGGACTTTTAGTGCCATTCATCAATGAGCAAGGAGCTACAGCAACATGAGGTGCACTGTAAATTGTGTTTTTGCATGTTTGTTATTTCAACATATTATCCTAAGTCAGTAGAACAAATGATTTCCGAGGTTGTTATAATAACATGAAATTACTAGTTGAAAATGTTTCAACTACAAAATAAATGCTAAATTAAAAATTCAAGTCCAGTTAAATGAATAATGTATGTCAACCTGACTTTGGAGGCACTGTCGGGATAAAACGCATTATCACGTTTGAGTGAAATGCATGATGGGTAGCCGCGGGAGGAGGTCATGTGCTACTCAGTCCATGGACGTCGTCGTGTGTGTTTTGGAAGCGGTTGACCTTGGCTTTGAACGGTGCGGAATATGAGGTTACAATGGGGACAGATGAACAGAAAAAGAAAGTTCCACATTTCAGATCTGTTCTGAAACTGTTGGACCTCCAACATTTAATTAAGATGACCAGGTTCAACTGTTGCATCCTTTCGCACAACCTGTTGTATGAAGAGTGGTGTTTTCAAGAGTTTTATTGTTTCTGTGTCCCGAGGTTTTTCGGGAGGAGAAAGGTGAAAATCCGAAGTCCTTTGCTTCCTCATTTACTGCCCCTCTGAGTAAATGCCCAGTTCTCCAGCTGTGTATTGTCACTTCACACTTTGTTGTCTTGAAATGTATCATCCACATCCGTTCCCTGCCCTTGATGTCAAGGCAGAGGGGGGCAGGGGGTTGGACGAACACACTTGATTATAAGTGTTCACTTCTCGTTTATCCATAATGCCTGTTCTTGGGTTGGCAAGGTCATGCAATGCACCAATAAATGCTCATCTTGTTGCATGTTAATTGTTGTTTGTCATATTTCTCTTAAGTCAATGACATCTATTGTACTAAAAAGTTTTTCCAACAGGCAACATTAGTTATGTTGAAATGGACATGTAAGTTGCAAGAAATCTTGGATATGTTAAATAGACTCATTTAATTTAAATGACCTGTCACTTTTGATTAAGATAAAAATAGATTTGCAAATTAGAATAACAACCCTAAACAGTTCAGTCAATTAAGTCCAAGTCAACTTAACTGAAAAAAAAAAGTTTACTCAACGTAACACTTGAATTAAGCTGAAATACATTTACAAGTTCAGACAACTACCTTAAGTAGTTCAACCAACTAACAAATCCAATTCAACTTAACCGAAACAAAAGGTTTACACAACTGACCATTTTAAGTGAACTGAGATAGATTTGCAGGTTCAAACAACTACCTGAAGGAGTTAAGTCAATTCCGAAATCTAAATCAACGAAACTAATGCAGATGTTTACACAACAAGGAATATTTATTGAAGATGACAAATAATTCTTTTTCACTTGACTTAGATTTTTAAGGCAGCCCTTTCACTCATATTTTTAAGTTGAAACGACATGTTACAATTTACAGTGTGGTATTGAGTATAAATTCCTCACGATTCAAGGTCACAAAAACAAACTTGTTCTCATTAAAATACCACATTATTCATTGTACACAACATGTATCAAAGTGTAAAAGTTTAGTTAATATAAGGAGATTCCTATTACAGCTTATATACCTCGCACTCAGTAATATATAGTACAGGCCAAAAACTATTTAGAAGAAACTAGAATATAAAACATGTTTTCAGTAATTTCACCTTTTTTGTCAAGCACATAACACCATAAACATGTGTTCATTCATAGTTTTGATGTCTTCAGTGAGAATCTACAATGTAAATAGTCATGAAAATAAATAAAACATATTGAATAAGAAGGTGTGTCCAAACTTTTGGCCTGTACTGTATCTGGCATCGTGTACCGTGCTGTAGGCCTGCTGTTAATGTTGTTGCTGCATGACGACTGACTAATAAGATGGCTATCTGTAATGATATTAATATGAGTGTGTATGTGCACCACAGTGGCTCCAGGCAGTGTGTAATGCTGCTTGTGTCTGTCTTACAGCAGATTGAGCAGAACTGTTTAAATGAGAATGTCAGCATCGTCTGGGGAACCTTCAAACTCTTACAATTATTTGGCGGTGAGTTTGTGTGAAACTGGTCACGATTTGAATTGGATCTGAACAGCATGTCAATCCTGCCCTACAGGAGAGTAACACTCACCAGCTTCCAAAGGAGAAATTACAGATTTCAGTCATCCATCACAAAAACAATAGGAGTGTTACTATATGTCACTATATTGATTTTTTTATTGAAAAATCATTTGGATGGATGCGAATCTTCACTCATTAGCAGAAAAGTGTTCGAAATCAGATGACCATCCAGTCTCTGTACTCCCAGTGCCAGTTTGGTCCGCATTGCTAGGGCTGGACTGTGTCGAGGCTGCAATTCTGTCACAGATTCTGTTCATAACTTTTATGAACAGAATGTCTAGTTGCAGCCAAGGCATTAAGGGGCTGCATTTTTTGTGCTTTTTGGGGACGACCTGGTTCTGTTGGCTTCATCAGGCTGTGACCTTCAGCTCTCTGTGGAACGGTTCGCAGCCGAGTGTGAAGCGACTGGTATAAAGTTTGAGGCCATGGTTCTTAGTTGGATAAGTAGGAGTACAGCCTCTGTATTGGGGATGAGATCCTGCCTCAGGTGGAGGGGTTTGAGTATTTTAGGGTCTTGTTCAGATGGAGCAGGAGATTTACAGGCAGATCAGTTCAGTGTCTGCAGTGATGTGGACCCTGCATCAGTCCGTTATGGTGAAGAAGGAGCTGAGTCGAAAGTCGGATCTCTCGATTAACCATCAGTCTACATTTCTACCGTCACATATGGTCACAAGCTTTGGGTAGTGACCAAAAGGACAAGATTGTGAATACAAGCAATTGAAATGAGTTTCCTTCACAGGGTGGCTGGGCTCTCCCTTAGAGATAGGGAAGCTCAGTCATCCGCAAGGAGCTCAGAGTAGAACCTCTGCTCCTCCACATCGAAAGGATGAAGTGGCATCTAGTGAGGAGCCTCCTGGACATTTCACTGATGGTGATCTGGGCACATCCTTATGGGAGGCGGCCACTGGGAAGACCCAGGACTGGGCTTTGGGCTTCCCTGCTGAAGCTGTTGAGCCCGCGACCTGACCTGGGATAAGTGGGAGAAAACAAAGAAGAAGTCTTAGAAATTATCCAGTTCTTTGATAAAGACGCAGACTGTTCTAATTCCCATAGTGATGAATGTTGCTGTTTTGTCATGCCACTATTGATGTCACTGTTCCAACACAACTGGGTAAAAAATTAGAAACTCCCACAATGTCTGAAATAGAGACTGATGACGTCTGTGTGAGGTCACAGATATCCTCTGCAATGGAGGTTGAAGGTTGGTCATCAATCCATCCCCATAAGGATGGTTTTTATGCTTAAACTCAACCAGACCTTAACCGCATCATTGTCACATTTAATACAGTTGAAAAAATGTCTGTACAAGATCAAATCCTTTTTTGTAAAAAACGCTTTATCACTGAGCTTAATGTAGCCCTCCACTCAAACGCAGTTCTGATTCTTGTTGCTTGGATGTCTGAGCTTCACTTTGCAGAATGATGTTTGTTTGTAGCATTCATCTGCTGAAAGAGGAACATTCCTCTGTGTTTATTGAAAATTCAGTTTTTTGGGGGCGGGGCTTATGAGCATACATTTGTGACATTGCAACTGCTTTTGGAGCCAATCGTGGTCCAATATGGACATGAAAACCAAAAGCCTCAAAATGCACAAACACAGAATCTTGACAATGAAGTTGGAAAGTGTCAAACTTTTATGATACATTTGCATATTTATAGCTTCTGAAGTTTTTAATAAGGGAGATGGGATATATGCCATTTTAAGGATTTTAATAAGATAATTTAACTTTTTTTTTTTCTTTTGAGGGAAAACCGTATCAGACACACATTATCATTCAGTAGGTTATTTTACATATATCTTAAAACATGTCCAGAGGCGATCTTTACTCTTCTATAGCACAGTCTACTAATGGGGAGCTGAATTTAGAGATTATACTTTGTAGAAAGCTGATAAAATATCCAAGTTAAAATAATTTTCAGCCATAGTGTCATTGGCGATGCCTTCTAGGAGCTGTTGTTTAACAGCACTGAGACTTTCTTTGTGACTGAAGACAATCAGGGCTGATTGCAACAGAGAGCTCACAGTTCTCACTTCATTCAATTTTCCAATTCCTGAAGAAGTTGTTGTTAACAATGTTGCAAATGTCGCTCCTCTCTCAACACTAAATATTGGCAGGACGGATGAGGTTTTAATTATCACTCAGAACAAATTGAAGTCATCTCTATAAATCTGTGTAGGGGTTTTCTTACAGTAGATTTATCAATACAATAAGCATTCAGTGACTCACCGTGACCCAGTGGTGATGTGCTCTGTGTGTTTTAGATAATGGAGCACTGATTATGTAATTGAATGATATAATTTATTTCATAGCTCTGTGTCACCGACATAACCTGTGATGCAAGTAATCAATTGAATCAGTTTTAATTATGTACAGGTTGTAAAGTATCATATTACACAATATTAGATGGTGTGGGATGATAATGTTAGACTGTTTCATGTAGCAGAACTGCATTGTACTCCCTGCAGGTTAGACCTGAATATATATATTCAGTTATAACCTGCATATATATATATATATATATATATATATATATATATATATATATATATATGTGTGTATATAATAGCATGTAAAAGAAAGGGAAATGAAAAGGAAATGAAAGCACGGATGGGTATAGAATGGAGTACAGAAAAGTAAATAAAGGAAAGGGAAATGAGAAGAAAGATATGGGAAGGATAAGTAACATTAAAGAAATTACAAAGCGAAAGGCAATAGAATTAGAAATGCAAAATTAAGAAAGGAGGGTTAGATCTTAAAAAAAAAATCTAAAATGACCATCAGACCTAAGACGGAAAGAGGGAGAAGGGAAGCAGGAATCTAAATATATATGTAGACGAAAAATAAAATAATCAGGTACAGATAAAATAAAAGAGAAAGGGAAGAGAAACCATCAAATAAAATGTGTCATAATACAAATAATAGGAATACAGTGAGATTCACATGAATCAATCCTGGAGAGAATGTTGTGTTTGTGAAAACAAGAGAAGAGTTTACAGAGAAGCAGATCACTCCCCTCAACTCAGTCTCATCTTTAAATCAATTTGTGTGTTAAAACCACATAAGTCATACTCCACCAGTTTATCCAAAATAAAGCTTCAAGATAAAATCCCATGATTTTGTTTGGTTTACTGATTATAGTTGAGCTTTACACACATGCATAACAATTTATATGATTAAGCAGCTTGTGGGTATTGTGTGTCTGTGCAAGGTTGTAAGGGCTCACACACACACAGGCACACACACACAGACACACACACACACACACACACACACACACACACACACACACACACACACACACACACACACACACACACACACACACACACACACACACACAGACATACACACATACCACAGTTGCTGCAGTAATGAAGATTTAATCACCTGGCTTCTCATTCTGAGTTATGAGTCTCCCTCTGTTACATAATGACCATTAGGATGAACACAGGCCCATAGCGCGCACGCACACACACACACACATACACACACACACACACACCTAACCTTTATCAACAACCCTCCACATGCAAAGAAAAATATCTTCAATATAAACACTCACACACATAATGAAGATCTCTAAGTTATTAATCCTCTCACATGCACCCCCAACATGAAGACATATTATTAGTAATGGTCACTGCACACAGAATCCATTGTAAAGTGCCTCACATACATCCTGTAGAACATATGTATATGTGAGCCTCCACATGCATTTGTCAACAAAGTTGCAGCAAGGAAGGTACCACAGAAAGCAGTTTTTGTAGCTTTATAAATTAATGCAAAAAAAAAAAAAAGTATAAATAAAGTATTTGGGTCTCTGGTAAGACCAACTACTCATTTGGTTGTATTCTGGCCTCCTCTTTAGTGTTAAGCCATTTATAATTGTCTCCTGTTGTGATGTAACAGCAGGACTGGAAGTTAATATTAACTGCTCCTGAATCCATGTATGTAGTACTGCTTCTGTATTTGACTTTTGTTTCTCCACCAGCTCCAGCTCTCTTAAGCGTGACACATTTCTGACATCGCTAGGCCAATTACAACAAGAGTAGGTCTTTCAGGTTGAACTAGGTGCTTTTGGACAGTAAAAAACATTCACATTTGTATACATAGACCACAAAAATGTAAATATTAACCTGAGAAAAAGGGAAATAGGCTCCTGTATATTCCTCACATCTCCCTACTTTTCACGACAGTACAAATCTCCACATATGAATGTATAAATGATATCATATGATATGTATCGGAACATGCATGGATCACTCACGTTGGTTTTCTGATTGTATCACATATAGCAAGGATAAATACATGTACTAATGTGGATGGATATGCTGGTGCTTATTGCAGAGAAACAGGCGGTTTTGTAAAGAGCTGTCTCACAGAAATTGCATTCATATACAACTACATTGCATAAACAGGAGGAGGTTGGGGTGGATGGAGGATTTACAAGCTGCAGGACTCTGACAGCAGAGAGTGAGCTTCACATCATGAGTTCTCTGTGTATGTGTTCAGGTTTAACAAACACTTTGGCTCAGGTCAGTGAAATATGGTGGGGTTGTGAAATGTCAATAAACATGTTGCACATCGCTGCAGACGTTTTTCTGTATAAAACCCAAACCATGATCTTTCTCTGACCTTAACTGACTGCTGCCACATGTCCAAACATATAACTTCTTTAATACTTTAATGTTTCCAAATACATTAATTGACTAGAAGGGTGCTCAGAGAGCACATAGCTTCTCCAAGGCCAGTGGTCAGTCTTTTATCTGACATGTGAGTGTACAAGCACAGCTCAATATTTGTGGCTATATTTCTGTACCTGCCAGGGCAGAGTTCTGACAACTACTCATTGATTTCCTAACATTCCACTGACCAGCAGGAGCCACTAGTAGCTGTGAAAACACTACAACAAAACATGCACATTTATTTTAATGCGATTAGCCTCTAAAATTGAATGGGTTCATCTAGGGTTGGGCGGTATACCATTTCATACCTAATACCAGATATGAACTTTTCATATACCCCACTGCCAGTGAGTGTGTAGCCTACATAACAGGAACACAGAGCTGTGCAACGTGGCACTGCTGGACATTGTTTTAGAGAGAGACTTTTTTGCAGTTGTATCAAATAAGCTGCATGTGAAATATAGATGAAATATACATCCATGATGTGAGAGCACAGCTAGGGTGTGTTGAGCTGTGAGCAACATGATGGAAAAAGGAACTTCTATCAAAAAGAGGAGCTGTGTCGATTGCCTAAGCACTTAGACTTTAAAAAACCTGACGCTGATCAAACAAGCATGATCTGTAAATGTTGTCGATTATAGTTAAAGTAGACGCAGGAGGCAACACGAGGAGTATGTTTCACCACCTGCTCTATAGACATGTCCTAGAATATGAAGAACACATGAAACTAAGATCTGGAGATCCTCTTCCATGTCTGCAGGTAACGTTACGGCTGGCACTTCAACATGAAATGCAAGTCAGACTCAAATACCAGTTTGCTAAGAGCCTCCTCCGATAAGAAAGTCATTTCTAAGACAATTCAATTATTATAAAAGTGGGTTTACACATAGTCATGCATTGAAAAAAGCAACAGAAATGTCAAATACAGTGACATTGATATCATTTTAAAATCTATCATGATACAAATTTTTGGTCAAACCACGCAGGTCTGGGTTCGTCTTTGGCCAATTCCACACCCTACCACACACTTTCATGTAAAATAGGCGTGGTTTTCCTTGCAAAGGAAACTACATTTTCTCATTATATTGAGAATAATCTTGATTCTTAAATTTTAAGCATATGTGTGATGTTTGTAAATTCTGCTTAGGATGATAGGGTTAAGGGTTATGGGTTTTCACTTGAATGAACCATGTTTTATAACAACTAAAAGCAGAAGTCATGTTGCCAAGTTTCAAGCAAAAACCTGTTAACAATCCTGTTCTATCTCCTGTTGTGACTGGGCCTGTGGTCTTTGGGTAAACGGGGCAGATATGCACACAAACATGTGGACGCTGATGTTTGAGAGCAGAACACATCTGCTTTGAAATCTCTTGGGGAAAAAAAAATGAGACTGTCTGTTCTGAACTCAGTAAACCTATTTGTCGGATGTCAGTGTCCAATCAGGAGTTTGTGGGGAGAAAGATGAGGCTGGCGTGAGTTGACGTCGCAGAGGAAAGTTTTATAGATTTTTCTGGCGTGCAGGTAGATGTTTTTTGCCCGCCGGTGAGATATCATCTGCTCGTCCTCATTACACACACACACAATTATTTTCCCCCTGCAGTCATCATGTTATCCAGATCTCCATCTTTATCTTCCTGTGCTGTCCATGCCTCTCCTCCCTTTTCCCAGGGCTATTTCTTGAATTTCCCCAGCAGGTGAATACTACTCCTCCACACACACACACACACACACACACACACACACACACACACACACACACACACACACACACACACACACACACACACACACCTCCTGATCAGACCTGATAGAGATTGTAATGATATTTCCCTCTCTCCTCATGCCTCTACACTTCTTCAGCTCCTTCAGACCTTCTCCCATGTTTTATCCCATCTATCTGTCCACACTCTTCTCATCTCGTTGACTTTTGATGTGTCTTCCCAGCAATTTGTTATCAGTAAATCGCCCTCCCACGAAATAACATGGTGGGAAAAAAAAGACTCAGACGGAATGTGTGTCAGAAGACATTATGCTCTTGCCCATCATCCTCAGAGGGAGTGTCAGCAAATGGCTGTTTTTAATCAGGATGGAGGCTGACCGACTACATTAAAGAGAAAACCCCTTAAACTTCTAATACGGCTAAAATGGTTTTCATCCACCATGAAAATTAAACACAACATGAATTACAAGAAAAAAAAAAAAGAATACGATACCATTGGAGCTTAAAACAAGCTACTGACATGCATGGAATTTGGAAATAATATATTAACAAACAGTAACAACAGTAACAGTAACAATATAGTAACAAAACACAATACCTCATTAGCTGCATGCGACATAGGGAATGGTCTTCTTCATCTCCTCTTAATACTTCTTATTTAGATCTGCAACAATTAGTCAACTATTTTGATGATCAATTAATTGTTTTGAGTCTTTTTAAGAAGAAAATGTCTGAATTTTAAGATTTCAGATACTCAAATCAGATTATTTTCTGGTCTTTTTGGTTTCTTTCATTTTCTATAATAGTAAACTGATGATCTTTGTGTTGTGGACTGTCATTCTAAAAAATAAAAGCCATTTTAGGTGGTATCTTGCAGCTTTGGGAAACAGTGATCAATATCATACGCATTATATGAACAAAGCAACTACTATTGTCACGGCTGGAACAAAGTCTTGAACCCAAAACCATGACTCAGAGGCAAACAAGTTTAAGGGATAAGCAGTTTAGTCAATTCAAAGTACAGGCAGGGTCAAAACCTGGAGATCAGGAAGGCAAACAGATCCAACGAGGGGCAGACAGGATCCGAAGTACACGCAGGGTCAAAACCAGTAGATCAGAAAGGCAAACAGATCCAACGAAGGGCAGGCAGGCAGAACAGGGTCAGAACAGGAAGACTAATCAGAAAACGCTGGAGAGCTTGGCAAAAATACAACAAGACAATCTGGCAAGGGCGAAGGAGAAGTGAACCAGTATATATGCTGGGGGACTGATGAAATATATATATATATATATATATATATATATATATATATATATATATATATATATATATATATATATATACATAGTATTAACACATATTTTTGCTACTACCTCCCATTATAATGCCACGGACTGAGAGAATAACATCACCCATGTTGCTGCCACGTTACAGCACAGCCCTCTGCTCTCATTATTCAGTCATTTTGTCTTCTGTCCAGCTCTTTCTTTGTCTCTGTTGACACTTCTATCTCTGACAGCCCAGTCTTTCTCACAGAAGAACGACAGTGAAGGGGTTTGCAATTATTTTGCGAGGATAGAAATTATCCTGCCATTTGTCCATTATGGAGGACTCCGCATTGTTATTGGCCCTTCTGAAATGAATCCATTTGAAATGTTGGAGAACAAAAATGAGCCTCAGACGGTACTAATTTCAAATTACGAAGGTAATTTGGAGTCATTAACCATAATTTATGCCTTTGAAAACTCAAAGCTTTCTAATTTCTGTGAATCATACTTGGAACAAGACGCATATTTTCCTTCTCTTTTTTCCTCCGAAAGCCACAAAGATGGAGTGTTTTTTTTCATATCAGATGCAGGCATTGATGAATGACCACTGGACACCAAAGAGACGCCAAATTAGGTTTGGTGATTATGGCAGCCTGAAAACGAAAAGCTGTAATGAAACAGACTGAATAAAAATTATGTGATGTTTGAAATTCAGAAGGGGCTTAATATCAAAAACCATCCCTTCAATAATGGATATAATGAAATATCTAATAGAAAATTAGACATCTCATGGGCATCTTTGAAGAAACAGCACACTTTAAATTATGTGGTTCTGTAATTAAAGTGACTCCAAATAGATATTTAGTTCATGTCAATATCTGTGGCTAGATATTGTCAATCATTTTGTGAGATAACAATATTAATTGTAAGTTTTTGGTTGTAAAGGTTCAAACTGGCTGAAGAGAGCACAGGAGTCCTCTATATACTCCTTTCTTTCTTCCTCATTATTTCTGTGAAAAGTTGGGTCAGGACCTTTTGGGGTTTGTCAACAATTCTGCTTGCACAAAATCCTCGAAAGTTTGTTGTTGGACCTCGATTGAAGGAAAGTTTGAACATTCTCACTGATTTTTTACACTTGTTCTAGAATCTGCTGACTGACACAGGTTCCTGAGTAGTGCACTAGTTAACCCTCTCCTGCATGAAATATCACTAGTGTATGTAAGTCAATGGAACTCCATTAAATTTTATTCAATTACATTTATTGCTTATTGTTGCCACAAAATCTAGCATATTAGAAAAAAACATTTAATATCAAATTTGAATTAAACATAAATAACCAAATGAAAATTAAAATTTACTTACATAGTGAGTTAATTTTTATATTTGGTGAATTTTCCAAAGTTCTGAATGAAAGACACGTGTCAAAAGTCCTTGAGCAATATCCTGGTCATGTGACATCATAAATTGTCCTTGCAGATGTCCTTCCTTCTAAAATTTCATTCTAAAATAAAAGCCCCCTTTTCACACCTAACTGTAATAATATAGATTTTATGGCTTTTTACAGCTTTTTCCAAAAAAATATGATTAAGTAATTATTGCCATATGACAACATTCTTATACTCTATACTGTATTTCCAGAGAAATACATTCAGGAGTCCAGAACTGTGTCAGTCATGTTTAAATTATTAACCCACTTCACCATTGTGACCATCAAGTGAAACTGGCTCTGTTTTCAGATCTAGTTCATTCTTTGTCTTAGCCACAATCATTTCTAGCTGACTAAAGCAGACAGGCTCTGTCTTCTGTAGAAAAGCAACTAAGGCCGTGTCGTCATCATATATTAACAATTTAAAGTGTTTCTCATTGATCATGAATTCATTTGTAAGAAGAAAGCACAGATAGCACAGGGGGGCAGCTCAAAACCTTGTCTAAGCACATCTGACATGCTCCCGCTGACACAGACCCTCTGTGGTCGGCACAAAGGAAGTCTCTGACCCAGTGGACTAACCCTGTCTTGATATGGAGATCAGTGAGCCTTTTCAAGAGAAAAAAAAATCATTGAATTAAAAGCAGAGCTAAAATCGAAAATATTGGGTGAGGTATTAAACTTACATCATGTTTTTCTACCAACCTGAAACACTCAGACACTTGGTTGCTTGTAGAGAAAGTCCCTAATCTGATGGTGGTATGTTGGTGAAGGAGATTTCCAGAGATATTTGACCGTCTGACAATCCTTTCTGAAGCATACTGGTAGCTTAAAGGGATAGTTGTGTATTTTTGACATGACTCATCCCTATCATCAGTGTCATACACTCACACTGACTTACCCCCGACAGTGTCCTGTGAGCCCAGTTCTGGTCCGGTTCTGGTCAAAACGAAAGTAGTCCAGCAGGTTTCCTGGGACACTAAAATAAAACATCTTTCTTCTCATACAGCATGTGTTCAAAAGACTGATTAATATGCATCACAAAACCAATATCCATGAAAAAGTCCCAGCTTCGTATCTCTGCACGCTGCCGCAACATGACCAGAGCTATGTCCGCCACAGAAAAGCAATAAAATCCGTGAGGAGATTTAGGCTCATCTCTGTTGCTACAGCCTGGGTAGTCACAAGTGCGCCCCATTTTTACACATATTATATGTAAAAATCATATTATGTTTATAGCTTGTATCATCCCAGAAGTTCCGGGATTTGATTCAATTCAACTGCGCCCCCCCCCCCACGCTCCACCCGGTGTGGATTTAGCCGACCGGACCGGATTGGACTAGACCGACTGGGGGTGATAAACATCTCCCTGAAATGACTTTTTGGAACTTGGGATGTCTGTAAACGTGTCGGTCTAATTCTCTCAAACTAGCTCGTTAGCAATGCTGATATCAACACGAGAACACCGCCAAACAACTGAATAAAGTTGTGTTGACTATTGTAGCAGTCAGCAGGATGATAGCAGCACTATCAATGTCAGGGAGACTCCCAGGACTTCCGGGAGACTTGGGATGATACAAGCTATAAACATAATATACATATGTGTAAAAATGGGGCGCATTTGTGATTCCCCAGGCTGTAGCAACAGAGATGAGCCTGAATCTCTTCACGGATTTTATCGCTTTCCTGTGACGGACTTAGCTCTGGTCGTCTTGCGGCAGCGCGCAGAGATATGGAGGGAGAGAAAGTAGGGCCAAGTGATTACGAGCTGGGACTTTTTCATGAATATTGGTTTAGTGATGCATATAAATGATATATATGATGCATATATCACTCTTTGAACACATGCTGTATGAGAAGATGTTTTACTTTAGTGTCCCGCAGAAACCTGCCGGACTACTTTCGCTTTGACCAGAACCGGTCCAGAACTCGGCTCACACTGTCGGGGGTAAGTCAGTGTGAGTGCCCGACACTGATGATAAGGATGATATAAAAATTTATGTATAAAATACACAACTATCCCTTTAAGGCCCCCCTGTAACATTTCCTTGTGCTGCATTTCTCATCTCTGCCCTTCAGATGAGGATATGCCACTCTGTTCATCTCTTTGCTTAAAGCAACTGAAATGTGGTTGGTTTCTTAGTAATCTCCTGTATAAAGCAGGAAACCTGTCATTCTGTATGCATGTCACATATCTAACAGTTCGTCCAAGCGATTTCAACGTTTTTTTTTTTTTTTTTTTCTATCCGTCGTACAATATTTGAGATATATTTACCAAAGCTCTATGCTATTGAAATACTTGGCTGGCATGTGTAGATATGTTAGAATGACTATGACAAATGTGTTGCTATTTGACCAATATGTGTAGCAGCATCTAATTATAAACATGTCAGGTTGTCTTGTATGTGCTCAGAAAAGTTAAATAGCATTCAGTTGATAAGCTATGATTTTTTTTGGGTGCAAAATTTTGAACTCATAATGAAAGGGAAATGTCAGTAATTGATTGGAATATTGTCTAATAGTTGCAGTGATTTTACAAGTTTCCAAAAGATCAAATCTTAAAGGTTGTTTATGTCGTTTTGCATTTTAAAAAATAGCGTTCACCTCTTTCGACTAAAATTTTCATCTTAGACACAAATGTCTATGATAACAGAAAAACATCCTCAACTGAATTAAAATGATGGGAAAAACTAATTTTCCAAAGTTTGTAATCAAGTGAAGGTTGAATGTTGCAGCTTCATGGAGTCCCTGCAGCAGAGCTAATTATCCGATACCAATGGATTGTCTGTTAGATGGACAAAAAAAGTTAGAAATCAATAGCTGGAAAACACACACATACACACACACACACACACACACACACACACACACACACACACACACACACATACACATGCATATATATATATGTTCATTAATTGCCATTCATATCGGTGTGTTTTTCTTTGAAAAGGCCCTGGAGAAGGAAGCTTTGTGTAGATTAGAATCATCAAAGAGGTTTCATAACAATGAAATGCATCAGAGAATAAAGGAGTGTAGAACAGCAGAGTGGAAAGCAGAAATGCTGCTCTGCATGCGTTTGTTCGTGTGGGTGGTTGTATATGTGTGTGCATGCATGTGTGTCATTGGAGCAAAAATAACAGAGCAGCTGTGGATAATTATAAATATATACTTTACACACATATAATTTATATTCTTATACTGTGTGTGTGTGTGTGTATATCTAAGGTCGGTCCCCAGGATGTAGGTATTTGACATATGTCCCCACGCGGTTAAACGAGTGTGTGGGTGTGTGTGTTTGGGTATGTGTGTGTTGTAGTTACTATTATTATCAGTGACTATCCCCTGCTTTTTTGGTTATTGGTTATGCAATAACCAAATATTATTTGGTTACCAAATGTTATTTGGTTATACAATTATACTCTTCTTTTTGTTTCCTTCTTTTGTTTTTCTATCTGTGTGTGGTAAAGTTGAGTTGAGTTTTAGGCCGCAGCAGGCATCTGTTTTCAGGGAAAATATTCCAAAAGCCCACTGTGCTCAGACAGCCTGTTCTCTTTCCCAGGGTCTTAAATATCAGTGTTTTATCATGCCCCTCAGCATCACTTTTCACTGGGTACTATCTATTGTACCCACAATGTCTGAAATAGATGCAATCAGACCAATGATATGTTTACAACTTGTAGTTTTCAAGACCAGTCTGGAGACCACGTTTTTTGTGGTCTTGGTCTTGTCTCGACAGTCTTTGGTCTTGTTTCTTGTTTTCCGTCTCGAGTCTCTCGGTCTTGCAATGTCTCGGATTGAGCAGAGCAGTCCAGGAGCAATTTGGCAGACATGCTTTTTTTTCCCTTGGATATCATTATTAGTGGTAGTATTGTGGTAATTCATCATTTTACTGATATCTATGGTGGAGAATGGAGAGATAAGTCTCTGTTCATTTTACCCAGTTTCACTCAAGGAAGGAGGAGGTTTCGCTGTCCACTGAAAATCCATAAAACGAGAGTTGCCTGGTAAGGAAAGGTCCATAAAAGTAAGCAAAACTTTTGTTTATAATAGTCCTCATTTCTGCTCATCCACTGCAATCCAGGCTTTTAGAATGCTTAATGTCCAGAGTTTACTCAAAGCTACATCATTTAAAAATTAAAGGAAAAATTATGTAAGACTGTTTATGTTAAAATTTTTACACAGTAATATTCTTGACTTTTATTTTATTTAATATTTTAAAATATAACTTCCTGCTTGAATGCCTTTACCATGTGCTATGATAACCATTAATAAACTGTTATGCTATAATTAACATACCAAAATATAACGTGATATATACCATCTACCGTCTATGGTTCAAATTATGCTGCTATATCAATTTTAGGCCATATCGCCCACCACTAACTTTGTGCACATGCTCCTCTTGACCTATTTATTGGATATTTCAGTTCTTTATTGCTATTACTGGTCTATTAGATATAGTTCTACTCTAACAGCATTCAGGAGTCAATCCTCTAATAATGTAGAAATAGCATAGTGGTCAAGTTTTTACCACATATTTGATCTCAGTCAATTCATGAAAACATTTTTTGGTCTTGGTTTTGGTCTCTTGAGCTAAACTGGTCTTGGACTTGATGTGGTCTGTCTTGGTCTTGGTGTTGTTTTGGTCTTGATACTCTGGTCTTGGTAGTGTCTTGGTTTCGGTTTAGGCGATCTTGACTGTAAGTCTAATACAAGGTGACAAATGTTCTTAATAGGAAGTGGTGGTTAGATGAATAGAAGCAAAAAGTTGCAACGTTGCACCAGCAGCAGGAGAGCACTGTTCCAGACCACTAACCGGACATTTTTACTGCCACGTCAGGACTTTTTATTGATCACTTTAATCCAATCCTGAACTGCAGTGTTGTCACCTCAATAAAGCACAATTACTTTTATGACATTTGGAAAACGTGTCCTAATGTTGATGTTGATGTGCTCTGGTGCATCTTATACATGTGCTAAAGGCTGCCTCGTACGTAGGTTTCACAAATGCGTGTGACAAAACAGTGATATGACCATTGGTGAAAATCCCAGAGGGGAAAGGTTAATACCCCCCCCCCCCCCCCCCCCCCCCCCACACACACACACACACACACACACACGCTACAAGTGTATATCAACCATTATTAGCTTAACAAAACACAATTGCAATGCTAAGCAATAATATGAGCACATAGCGAAAACACAAATCGGTAACTTTCTGTATTTCCGTGATCGTATTTCTCCAACACCATATTCTCGGTAAACATGGCGCCGTTAGAAAGCTCACGCTCCGAGCTACACAGAGGTACCAAGCTTGTCTCTATGAGGTGAAGGCTCACTCCTCAGTCTTTCCGTGAACCGCGAAAAAAACTTTTTCTTTTTACCGATACAACGTTAAGTTATGTCTTATCTCTGCTATTTTTCCAATAAAAACTTGTGTTTGAGCTCATAAAAACGCTACAATCTACTATTTCTAAACCTTCTTCATCATTTTAAAGTTATTTGTATTCAATCCACGCTGTTTCTGAAGTCAGAGCCCAGATTGTTTACAGAGTGGGGGTTCGCTCGGTATCAACCTATCTTTGTAAAACACGCCCTGATATTGGCTATTGGCTATCTATTGGCTCTGACGCTTCCATAGAGGTGTCAATCACCCCAAATAGGATCCAATAGGGTCTCAGATATCACCCTCTCTGTCCCTCCTCCCGTCCAGTTTTACGCACACAGCCCAGGTCAATGCATATGTGCCCATAAATAGATAGATAATTATTATTATATAGTATTATCATATATAATGTATCATGGTACTTGTATATAATTATTATTTAGCGAATTATATGGTATATATGTCATTATTATTGTCATTTTTGAGAATGTGCCAAATGTGCCAAAATCAGATTTTGCCTGTACACACCTGTACTAAAACATCTCTAAAATCAGTCTGGTTCATCTTATAAGGCTGAACATTTGTGCAATTACTTATAACATTTTATGTTACTGATCCATGGGTGAATTTGGCACCTAACACATGATTTTCAGGTATTTTTCAACCCAAATAGATGATTTTTTGGGGGGCGGAGCAAATATTTTCACTTTTTTCCTTCATTCTACCTGGATTTACTTTAACACTGTACATTTTAAATAGATCCTGGGACTTCTACAACTATCCCACAGGTGTTAGCTTTATTTTAAGCCCAAGATCATTCAGAAAACCCCTGTAGTTGTGGAGATATACTACATTAAGTCTGGGCATGTAATTTTCGGGAGGTAGACTGATAAATAGGCCTAGAGTAGAAGAGGTTAAAACATTTGAACATGATGAGGGCAGTATGGTAGTATAGTACTTACTTTCCTGTCCCCCTAAAGAAATTATTCTCTGAACATTTACTGTTTATTCCCCCCCCCCCAAACTGTGAACAATGAAACAGGTTTACTCAACACTGAACAGCAAACTCACACAGTTAAGCTGTCAATGAGCTGGTGAACACAGCAGAGCATTTAGCAGCTGAAGAGCAAATACTTCCCTCAGGAGGTGGTAGAGAGCAGAAACAGAGCTAACAGAGATAGAATCTCAAAATGACAGACAGAAACTCAAAATGAACAATGAAGTTGCTGTTCAGTACTTAGGGACAAAAATATAATGCATGTTACCAGTTGTTTTGAAACCATTTCAATTGTGGTGTGTGTGTGTGTGTGTGTGTGTGTGTGTGTGTGTGTGTGTGTGTATGTATGTATATGTGTGTGAAAAAAGTGGTCTAAAAATGCATTCATTTACTTTTGTATTGTTTATTGGGTCAGAGGTGGGCCGCGAACATTTAGATTTCCAGGAGATTTCCAAGTCTACACTTTAAAGGGGCAGTGTGTAACTTACAGAAGAATTCTCAACAGCCAGGTTATTGCAGGCAGTTTGTTTTTCACTTTATACATCTCATACGAACACACCATGCACTATGCTTCAGCGTGTGGGTTTCCATCTGAGAAATGTAGCTGTATCCTCCATTCATTCCTAATAATTGGTCATTTTTGACATTTTTGTACACCAAGAATGTACAAAAGTTCAATAAAACACACAAAATGTTATGTAAATTAATACACTTTATTTCGTGTGCTGAAATCTTTTTTTGTGGACAAAGTCATGGAATCTTAGGGTGAATCTGATCAAATTAACCATTTTTTTCAATGATTTGACCTGGAACACAGCATGAGGGTTAATGAGAAGTTTTTGGTTTTTGGTAAGACCCCAGAGCAGAGACAGAGACTGGTGAAGGAGAATGGTGAAGAAGACAGAATTTTATTCAAAATAAAATGTGCGAACTAAACTAAGGGCACTGGTTGGCAGCGGAGGCAGTGGCGGTTCCGACTGCCCAGCCAGGGACATGGAAGGCAGGTACTCCTGAGTGTGGAACGGCATGAGGCGGACAGAGAGGCATGAGAGACTGCCGCAAAAAGAGGAAAAACGGTGAGCGTAAAACAGAGTTAATCCAGCGATCACAGGAGAACGTAAGAGTACACACATAAAGGTGCAAGGACCGGTCATGGATCACGGAAGATAAGTACAAGTATGATCCGGCACTGGCAGAATGTTGCTTCCAGGTATTTAAAGGGACATGGTAATTCCTAATGTCCGCTTGCTGTGTCTCGTCATGCGCTGCTGACAACCCCAGACCACGCCCCGCCGTACCCCATCGCTCTGCAGGAAAAAACAGTGAAGGGAGGAAAAAGAGAGAACATAACACAAAACCAAAAACCAAACCATAACAGTTAAGCAACAATTTCCATACATTTTAAATTTAGTTTCATCACAGGACAGACTCATCTGGATGGATCCCAATAACTCCATTGCACATACCTGTGTCCCTTCTTTTTTTACATCTTGTTTTTTTGTTTTTTTTTCCAACTATTTTTATCTAGATGAAGGATTTTAGCCATCACCGTGGATCTTAAGTTGTCAGAGCAAACAGTAACACTAATTCAGGTACCATGCCAAACTACTCCCAAGAAACACAGATTCTTTTCACATGAAACTGATTTATTCAATATTCAGCTTTTTTTTTAAATACTGTTTTTATTCATTTGACAAGTAACAGTACATACACTGAAAAAATAGGATTTTTTTTTTTCCTAAAAAACAACCACAACTTTTTCCCTCCCTTCCCCAGCCCTCCCCAAACAACAGTGGACTCAGAAGACACCCTTGGCGGGTTCCTCTGTTAAGTGTGAAATATTGGGATTTCATCCCATTAGTGCTTACAGACGCCTTAGGGGAAGAGTATAAAAGTGAGATCCAAGATATATACCTAGGCCCAATGCAGAACCTCTTTAAAACCTCCTGCAGATAACTCCATTCCACCCTATCAAAAGCCTTCTCTGCATCCAGGGAGACCACCACTTCTGGTGTCTGCCCGGATGCAGGAGAAAGGAGAAGGTTAAGGAGGCAGCGGACATTGGAAAAAGAGTGTCAGTTTTTCATAAACCCGGTTTGGTCAGGTGAAATACTGCTCGGCATAATCGATTCAAGGCGTAAGGCCAGTGCCTTAGCTAAAATAGTATAGTTGGCATTTAAAAGGGAGATAGGGCAATAAGAGCTACAATTAGAATCTCCTTTACATGGCTTTAGTAATAAGGTTATTGATGCATCGGTGAGAGTTTGAGGCAGAGCTCCTTGGTCCAGAGAGTCATTGAACGTGCCTAAGAGGAGGGGGATTCATTTATCAGCAAATAAAAAAAAAAAAAAAAAACTCTATAGGGTAACCATCTGGGCCAGGGGCTTTGCCACTTTGCATTAGTTTAATTGAGTTTGCTATTTCCCGAAATTCTAAGGGTCGGTCCAATTCGCTCTTCTGAGTATTATATCATCATATTTGTTTTGTCGGTTGGGGACTGTAACATGTATAGTTCAGAGTAAAATGTTTTAAAGGTTTCATTTATAACGGATGGCACTACTGTAAGTTCACCTGAAGGGGTTTTAATCAGTTTAATTTGCTGGGATACCAATTGGCTTTTCATTAGGTGTGACAGATGGCGTCCTGACTTCTCACCGTGTTCGTAAAGAAAGCCACGTGATCGTAAGAGTAAATTTTCAGTTTCTTGACTTGACAGCAAGTTATAATTCATTTGAAGGTTTTATCTCTCTTTGTCTAATTCAGGGGTTGGAGATGTTGATAATTTACTGTCCAATTCTGTTATACTATTCTTGTTATACTTTCCATAAGTTGTTCCTGTTTTATTTTTTTTTTTGAGTTTATTCAGTCTTGCAGAATAAGATGTAATCTCTCCACGGACTACCACCTTTAAGGTCTCCCACAGCAGAGACGGGGATGTGAGATTAGACTTGTTGGTAACAAGAAAATCATCTATTACTTTGGAGATTGTTTGGCAGAAGTCATCATTGTTTAGCAATGTACAATTCAATCTCCATACGAAAGGTCGAGTAGCACTGGAGCATGGTCAGATACCACTATCGTTGAATATTCTATGTTGTCGACAACAGGAAGAAAATAATTATCAATGTAAAAGTAATCAATTCTTGAGAATGTTTTATGGACCTGAGAGTAAAAAGGAAATTGAAAAGGAAATCAGGATAGAGAAAACGCTATGGATCAAAACCTCCTATTTGATCCATAAACGTTGAAACTGCTTTGGCCATTTTAGAAGGGGAATCCCGCCGTGGGCAGGATTTGCCTAGCCAAGGGTTTATAGTACAGTTAAGGTCGCCTGCTAAGATTAAGTGGTGGGAAGTTAAGTCTGTCAAAAGTGAGGTTAATTTCCTAATAAATGCCTCATCATCCCAATTGGGTGCATACAGATTGACAAGAACAACAGGTACATTAATAAGGGAGCCTGAGACTATAACAAATCGGCCTTGGTGGTCAGCTACAACATTTGTTGGGTAAAACTGTATTTTTTATGTATTAGAAATTGCTGTGCCTCTTGCTTTGCTACTAAAATTGGAGTGGAAACTTTGGCCAACCCATGAAGCTTTTAACCTATGGTGATCCTTAGCGATCAAATGCGTCTCCTGTAAGAAAGCAATTTCTGTTTTAAGATGTTTTAAGTGAGAAAAAACTCTACCCCTTTTTACTGGGCCATTGATCCCTTTAACATTCCAAAGGAGACAAATCTCAGACAAGATACCCCCTTTTTTGTAGTATTAGCCATAAATGAATTTGTAAGTATATGGTAGGCAAGAACACTGCTTGACAAAAGGGCATAGTATTACAAACACATAAACAAAAATAGAAATAAAAACAAATCTGTAGGATCTACCAAAACAAAAAACCTTAGATCAGAGAGAAAATAAACACACCTAAACCTCCCTAAGCTTGTCCTAAGAGCGAGAACTAGCAGCGGGACTCCATAAACTGTGTTACTTCCGTGTGACATGAATCTGTGAACTAAACACTCACCGAGCAAACGGGGCTCCAGTACCAGCAAATGTGTCTACAATATGCAATAGGCACAAAATAAGAAGATATAGCTGGGGGCAGTAATGCGCCCATATCAGCATTCAGATTACAAAGGAATAACTTAAGTAGCCCCTTGGACTTACATCTTGTCCGTATCAAACAAAGGCAGTAAAAGAAAATAAAATTTACAGTAAAATAGTTTAATAATAACTGATTGTTTATAAGTGTCCAAACGTTAATGTACACTGGGTCCAGGTAAAGCTAACATCCACAATAAGTCTGCTAACCAGTGGAAGCAATGCGTTCTTTTTAAAAATCCAAAGTATATGATCTCATTTCAGAATGAGACCTGGAGACGGGCTGGGTACAGCAGGTGGAATTTTATTCCTTTCAGGTAAAGAGAGCCTTTGATGGCGTTGAATGCAGCCTGTTTTCTGGCTAGATCAGCTCTGACCCGCGGTAATCCATCTTGTGTTGTCTGGCCCATCGGAGGACTTTTTCTTTCTCTTGGAAGCGGAGGAATTTAACGATGAAGGCTCTCGGTTTCCTGGCGCCGGCATCACCTGGTCTGGGGCTGAGGGAGTGATGAGCTCTCTCGATTTCAGGGGGGCTGTCGAAAACGTCGGGCCCCGTCACGGACATCAGCAGGTTGGAAACAAACTTCGTTGAGTCCTGGTCTCTCTCACTTCCTTCGGGTATGTTGATAATCCGCAAGTTAGAGCACCTGGACCGGTTCTCAAGGTCATCCACTCGTTCCAGGAGCACCATGGCTTGGGATTGTCGGGTCTTCACAGCAGCTTCCATCTCTGATTTTTTTCAAAGTTTTCACTCACCACAACTTCAGTATTAGTGAGACGGTTGTTAAATGATGTCACCTGCTGGCCTAGTGAATCCACTGATTGCTTCAGAGATTCGGTTAATTGTTGAATCAGGATAGTCAGCTTTGAAGCTTTCACGTTGTTTTTGAAAAGATCCTCAAGGTCGATCATGTTGACTGGTTCAGAGTGGCCTCCACTGTCGGCGCTTCTGCCCCCGGGGTCTGGAAGTTCTGGCGTGGCGGTGGCCATGCTAGTTAGCTTAGCTGAAACACTAGCTGCCCGAGTTTTTACTGACGGTTGATTGGAGTTTGAGATGCTCATTACGTCATAGAATTCTTTCCCACATAAAAACTGATTAATCCATGAGTCAGCTCTAGCAGAAGCACTGTTAAACTGGTAGACTTAAAAGGTAAATGAAAAGTTTCGCTGGAGCTCGCTGCACACACGTCTGCTCTCTACCTCATCAAACCGGGAGTCCCCGTTCCACTGTTCAGCTGTTTTAGAGGAGAGGCTTCTGGTAAATTACTGGAATGTCCAGATCTTTAGGATATTAGACATCAGTTGAGTTAATTTAACCACTGTTCACATCAGGCCAGTCTGCCACCTGACTGCATAGCATCATAGAAACACTGACTTTGAACATGGAACTACTTTATTCAACATGTTTACCAGATTAAATTGTTGCGTCTGTCTGTTTTGGAGAGAGACCTCTGAGCATAAATCATTAAATAAGATAAGAGACGCAAGCTGAGCTAATATTTGTAGCATCTCCCCTGAACCCACTGTTAACTTATGATGTCATTAACTCCAACTTTTATTATTGTTTTTAGATTGAGGGACATTCATAGCATCAGGAAATCACATCGTGATCGTTGCCTCAACAGGCACCGCCCACTCGGTCTGATTGACAGGTGGAAGGTAAATACTGCAGTCACAGCAAGTGATGAAGTCACTGTAACTCCCACCTGTTCACAATCCTTTTAAATCACTGACCAAAGGTGGAGGAGCAGTGTGGAAATAAAAAAAAGAAGTCTGACAGGGAGTCGGGGTGAGAGGGAGGCGACAAATGCTTGCAAACGCTGGCATTTCACTCTGCTGTCCACGGGAGAGTGAGTTACAGAAATACAGCCGGCATAGCCTTTTAGCTGACAGGAGAGGGGAAAAAAAAGGCCTGACATTTGAGGAAAAGGAAAAAAGCAGGGAGGACAGGAATAATGCATGAGCAGCGGCACTGTGAGCGAGTTAGAGATTTATCCACCGTGTTTGACCTCCACGGGGAGGAGAGCAGGAAGTAAAGTCTCAGGACGTGAAGCCAAACTAGCACGGAGCAGAGTTGGCCTTTATTAGATCATTTTAACTTTGTCAGGTTTAAGTTAAACCATTTTTTCGAACTGAATTACTTTCATATTGAATTATTCTACACATCGCCATTTAAATAGACATCGATGATGAGTCCTACAAAGTGTAACTTTTAATTTGTTTCTGTGATCAGGGTCATAGTAGAGTAGAAATGCTGCATACGATGTCACTTTAACCACTTTAACCCTCATTTTGTGTTTGTTTCATGTCAGTCAATGATTGGTCAATGTTGACTGGGAACACCAAGTGTGTACAAACAAAATTGTATGCAAATTAATACAATACATTTTTTATGCTGAAATCCTCTTTCTGGACAAAGTCATTGAATCTTAGGTGAATCAGATCAAAATAACGATATATATATATATATATATATATATATATATATATATATATATATATATATATATATATATATACAAAGACATAAGACATTTATCATAAGTCTGGTTTATAAACATAACTAATACGTAGATTTGTATGCACACTTTCAACATAAATCATAGCCTTTTGCTTATAATATATGTTTTTTTATGTCTCTCTTTATCTCAATGTATGTCCATATCTTACCCAATGCAGGGTTCATCGACTATGTACCAGTCCAACACATTTGGCCAAACATGAAAAATTTACTCAAGCTTAATACATACTTCCTACAGGCACCGCACTAGTGATTTTCAAATTGTGAATAACCTGAAAGAAACTGCAGGAACATTCAAAGTCTGTAAAGTCTGCGACTGACAGCCACATTTTTGGGGCCATGTCAGAGTCTGTGTTTGATTGAGAGCAGCAGGCAGCAGGCTACTAGTAACACCAGATTGGTGACAAAGCAAACGAATTGTGCATATAATTTAATAAAAGGTTGTTTTGATAGAATGAGGAACATAAATTGAATGCCATAAAACAGGAGCAGACAGCTTGTTGTGTTCAGACGGTGGAACATGCTGACACTGTAATGAAACATGCAGCCTCCCTCTGCGAGCTCTCTGAGGACCTCGTATAGTTTTTGTTATCACCTCTTCCTCTTGTTATCAGCTCCTTTCACAGCCACAGAGCAACATGGCCGCCGTAAGTCAGCGAAACGAGCCGCAGTTAGAAACTCACCTGGGCATTTTAGAAAATCCATTTCTACTATTAATAATCAAATAATTGTCAGGTGGTGAGTTCACAGGGATGTGAAGCATGACCTTGTTGGTGCAAAACAAATTGCCTTCATTATTTTCTTCTTGGGGGAAGTTTAGTTGTTCAAGTGCATTAAAACGTGCTATCAGCAAACACATGGCTGAGCTGTTTTTTTTTTCTTGTTGTTGTTTTTTTTTTTTTTTTTTTTTTTTTTTTACCCACAATGGAACTTCTAAGAAAATATTAGCAATTCATCAAATCATGTAGACCCAAAAGATGTGGAGTAACCAGGGTCTTTTGGGGGGTCCCTGTGAAGTTGCTCACATTGTTGGTGATCCAGCCCACAGAAAACAGCATTAAAGCATCTTAAAGGCTGTAAAAGTCCCATTCCTGCACTCCAGGCTGCCGATGACCCGCTGCCTCCGCTGCATTTTACCGTCACTCTGAAACCTCGTTATAGATCCAGCAGGAACCACAAAAAAGGGTTTTTCACTGTCTGGGGTAGAACAGCTTCAGTCTTTATGCCTAATATCTTTCTTCTTTTCCTTCTCCTCCTCTCTCTGGTAATTTCGATGGCCGTGGTTCAACAGTTCAAATGAGACGGAAAAAAAAAACTAAAAGGAGGTCGGACTTCAAACTGCGAAGTTAATTTATCTGTGTGATTTAATGAAGAACACCCCCACTATCATCACATTAAAAAATAGGGGGTTGAGATCATCTAAAGGACAGCAATGCTGAGAATAGATTTTTAAACAGGCGCTCCCACTTTCTTAACTTTTCTCTCCATCTCCACCTCCTCTCTGCCCTCCTCTCCATCATCAACAGCTCTTTTTTTTTTCCTTTTGCTTCTTCTTGTCCTGTTTCTCTCATCTTCAGCCTCTGATCTTGTGTAGAGCAGTGGCAATTTGTGATCTTTCAAACATATTTGCTGTACATCATAAAAAAAACAGAACAAAAAAAATAGAACAACAACAATAACAATAAGAACAAGAAAACGTCATTTAAATAAGAAACAATGAAATAAGGTGAGTGTGATTTATTTACAGTGTTAGAATGAAGTATTTGGCTCTGGAAAGGTCAACAAATAGTCTCTGCTTGTCATTCAACTTCACATGCAAAATCTGTGATGGGACTGAAACATTCGGCTGAGGTGACGTTATATATTTTTGAAACCTGTCAGTCAAAACTACGTTCTGCTTTTCCTCCAATCACCCTGCGGACTCTCAGCATCAAGGTCAGCCCACATTCCACTCACTCCCATTGACACTCAGCCTCTCAGCATCAGGGCGGCTCACATTCTCAGCATTTATCCAATGGCCACCAAGTTTCGAGGCGATGAAAAGAGAAGCCCCATGCAGTCCCAGTGACTTTCAGCGTATATGTGGAAATGCATTGACCAGGAAGCGGTATGGGAATGTACGGACAAGTAATTTATTTATTTGTAATAAGTAGCTGATTCTGAAAGAACTCGTCTTCAAGATGAACATGTTCTAACAGATTTATAGTCAATAAAATGTTAATACAGCTGTACAAATTTGGCCATTTATTTTTTGACAGGGCAGGGGAAGTTCAGCTTCCCTTGCAGTCTTAAAGAAATCGCCTCTGGTGTAGAGACAGTCTACACGTACTAAAGAAAGCTAAGTCATATGTTGATTCAACAGTTATTATAATTCTATCTTCTCCTATGCAGACATGTTTTACATTACCAATGAGGGAAATTAATTAAGCCTCTATAGCATGAAATATTACTTAGACATGGAAAAATGTATTTTTTATTACTTAAAATTAATTAAATATTACATATATTTAAAAATATATATAAGAAAATGTTGTATACATAGTCTTCATAGTCATAGGACCTCCTTGGTCCTGGGTCTGGGACCTTTCTGTGTGGAGTTTCATGTTCTCTCTGTGTCTGGTGGGTTTTCTCCAGCTTCCTCCCACAGTCCAAACACATGCTGAGGTTAATTGGAGACTCTAAATTGCCCGTACGTGTGAGTGTGTGAGTGAATGGTGTGTGTGCTCCATGATAGACTGGTGACCATCTGGGGTGTATCCTGCCTCTCACCTGTAATGTGCTGGGATTGGCTCCAGCAGACCATGTGACCCTAATGAGGAATAAGTAGGTATAGAAGATGACTGACTGACTAATGGTTGCCATATGGCAACGCTATGGAATAGAGAGTTAAATAAATTTATTCAAGTCCATAATATAACTAATTATTCCATAATTAATGCCCTGTTGTGATTTTCCTGCCTTTTCATATTCATTCAGATCAATCCTAAATGTTACATGTTTTAAATTAAAATAGCAAAGTGGTCTAAAAATGTACATTTAGGAGATTTCCAAGTGGGCCCTGAGCTGGAAAAGGGTGGTAACCCTTGGTCTACACTTTAAAGGGACAATGTGTAACTTAGAGAAATTCCATCTCAATAGCAACACCAATGCAGTGGCTTTTACATGCTCGAGGTTATTGCAGGCAGTTTGTTTTTCACTTATACGTCTCATGAGAACACAAAACAGTTTGTTTTTTGCAACATGCTTCAGAAAAAAATGCAGCATGTTCCTCTCCCCTGCCATAGCCCATGCACACACACACACACACACACACACACACACACAGACCCTGAAGACTGGCCAGTTGTGAAGTGTAGGATTACAATTTTGGAGTACACTATGATTTTGCTCCTTTGTTAAAGAAATATTGTGTTTTAGCTGTATGTGTGTGTGTGTGCGTGTGTGTGTGTGTGTGTGTGTGTGTGTGTGTGTGTGTGTGTGTGTGTGTGTGTGTGTGTGTGTGTGTGTGTTGGGGCATGGGCGACTCATTATTGCAGCAGTGTTTTGTGGTCACACAAGCCGTCTCATTAGCTGGAGAGCTAATATCTGCATGGTGTTTCTAATTTCTAGTGTCCTTTGTAAGGGGAGCAGCAGAGAAGCACATGGGGAACGTGAACATAAAAGCCATTCCACAGGCTGTTATAGTCAACCAAGAGAGGCAGCGAGGGTCCCTTTTTTTTCAGTTATATTACAAAACAACGCCACAAAAAGGATAACAATGGGAATTGCTTCACAAACGTTATATAATATAAATAAATATATCAAAAATATTAAAATACTCTCATGTGTTAAATGATTAAAAAAACAAGTAGCATATTAGCGTGATATCAGGTAAAATGGGAAAATTAGAGCCAATGACTACAAAGGATTTCAAAGTGTATTAGAACATGTACAATATGTGGATTTCTATGTGAAATTAATGCAATTCAACTTAGTTACTACTTGTGCTGTTTCACAACTTTGTGCGTTTTATTCAACTTTTGTACACTCTTGGTGTTCCTGGTCCTGTCAAAAATGGCAGGATGACATTATTAGAGATGAATGGGCGAGACGAGAATTAATATAAGAAACTGAAGTCAGGTACAGCTACATTTGTCAGATGGATACACACACACACCACATTTAAAATGGTTTCAAAACAAATGTCATTGGTAACTTTGACCCAACGTATTCTGTGATAAATAGTAGACTATGTTTTATTTGATTATTCCTTATAGTCAAAATAATCCAGAATAATCAATAATTTAATAATAATAATCAATAATCAATAAGACATACAGGCCATGAATAACAAATAGAAATTAAAAATTTGTAATGTTCACAAGTTATGTTGATAAAAAAAAACAAAAAGAAACACAAAAGGTAATAATATATGTATTATTACAGTTTTTATAATGAGTCTTAATAGAAAGGTCAAATTTGACCCAGAACACCACATTGATTAACATGAAATGAGCATGAGGGTTAATAGCAAATGGCCCTGGATCATGTAGCCACCACCACCTTCCAGGATGCTGGTTCTTGAATTCTGTTTTAGAAGAAACAGAGTGGTTTCAGAGTGAGTGTGAGAAAAGGCAGACTGCATTGCTCGTCTAATGAGGTGCTTTTGGACAATGAAAGTGTGCTGTTCTTCTTTTTGTTGTTGTTATTTTTCTATAAATATACCCTCAAAAGAGGAGGTTGTGCACACATAGGCAGAGGACAGGTGCTCAGACCTTCATCAGGTCGTTTTTCAGAAGTTAGCTGATGAAGGTCCAAGTACCAAAACGTCATGACATTGAATTCATCCTTTTGGTAGTGATTGACAGTGTGTAGGAGTTCTTATTTCTTATAAATTACTAGCCACATCTATAAATCAAAGGTTTGTCTACCAGCATTAAAGCATAAGGGTCAGTGACAAATCATGGTTGGTGGGAGGAGAAAGTCAACAACCTTTTAAAATATAGTTTTAAGAAGCATTCATCAGGTGTCCTAAAAGGTCCATTTCGTGTTCATGTTGGTCCTTTGTCCATTTGAATTTTTTTTTGATTTTTATACAAAAATCCCAATTTTTTTGCGTTTTTTTGAAAATGTCAAATGGTGTAATCCAAAGAGAATGATACAATTTAAATGTATAATAGTGTTTTTATTTTATTAAATCCTTTTTAAGAGAGTAAAACTATCTGTTTTTAGGGCCACACCACATGGCAGTTTTGTAATTTTCCCATAAACACTTGTAAAAATCCTCAGCTAAATCCTCAGCCAAGACCAGGGATGTTTTCCCAGGTACTGATATGTACCAGTATACATTATTAAATGTTTCTGAGTAAAATGCACCTTGGGGGTTGATCTCTTGCTTTCAGCTTCTGTGTCTACAGGCTTGAACCTTTGCCTTTTTTTTAGCAAAGAAGCAGATGTTTTCTGACAGTTATTCATCTTTTACTCATGATCCGGAAAGCCAACACATCTGTAATAGCTGCTTCTACTTTGCAAATTGATTGATGTTCACTTCTGACTGTTTCAGACTTCCTGTCATATACACATAGCTTCATAAATAGTTTGCTCTGCAGCACGAGAGCAGATTAAATACAGAGGAGAACTTATTCAATGATCACACATTTCACATTTACTTTTAATTATTTGACTTTTTTTCCAATCACTACAAGTGAAGATGCACTAATACCAGGCCATTATTAGAGATCCCACTATGCATCGCCACCAATTTGTAGCTTGCCTGCTGAGATAGTATTATACTATGACCCTGGCTGGCTGTTTACAGCTCTGTACAGTGTGCAACAAGCAACACTAATTAAGACATTCTGTCAGAGATTAGAGAATGTGTTTGCATTAACTGCCAGCTAAAATTAATCCAACCGTGGTTGATCACACTGTTTATTAGCCCTCTCTAATGTGAAAGTGACCCGTTTGATTTTTTACTCCTTTTTACATGGATGCGTGAAACTGCTCATAAACTAATTTGTTTGCGGGTTTATGAGGAATTAAGGGCTGTTTTTTTCTTCACCAGGCAGCAGTTTTTCTTGGATGGAATGAGGCACAAACACTTAACAGCTACAGCATGGATTAATGGATTACATGCAAACAGATATTCATGAGTTCACCAGCCCATATGATCAATAAGGGTGTGTGTGTGTGTGTGTGAGTGTGTGCGTTTTCCCTTTGGAGTGCCTCACAAAATGACACACACACACACAGTCAGGCATGAATGCACTCACAGAGCAATTATGCAACATGGACACACAAGCTGTAACAGTAAACACCTGGCGACAAAACCAACCAGCTGATGATGTGAGCCTGGATGAGGATTCGCTGAGTACATCCATTAGTCCATTAAATATTTTGATCATCAATTAATGGCTTTGAGTCTTTTTTTTTTCTTTTTATTCAGAAAACAAATTTCCTAATTGTCTGGTTTCAGCTCCTCAAATGTGAATATTTACTAGTTCCCCTAGTCCTCTGTCAAAGTAAACCAAATATTTTAGAGTTATCATTTTTTTTTTACATTTAACTCTCTATTGCATCTATTACAGTGTTGCTATATGGCAACAATTACTTCATCTTCATTTTTCTAAAAGGTCCCTTTTGCTCATGGACATTTGACATATGAGCATCATTGTCTCAAACAAGAATTTAGGAAAATTTTCACCAAATAAAAAAATTGAACTTGAATTTATTTCAATTTTGATTTTATAAGTATTATTTGTTTTTTGTTTTTTTTTCTAATGTGCTAAAATAGAAAATGCAAATATGGAAAATTCCAAGTGTATACAACCTAATGGAAAATTGTATCTTTGAAGTTATGTTTAATAATTTTTCTCTGAAGCTTTAATTTAAATGGACTAAAGCAGAAATGTTGTGATACATGAAAACTCAGCCCAGACCTGGGTTGTGTTGACTGTAGCAGGCCTTAAAGAGACGGAGAAGAGTTTTGCCTCACAGCAGACCAAGGTTTTAATAATTAGTTTGGGATGTTTTATTAGTTTTATTCTGTTAGAACTTTTTATTTTCAGTTTCAGTAAAGTGCATTTGCTCATTTCAGTTAGTTTTTATTTTATTTTATATATTTATTTTTTTTTGAAAATGCTTAGTTTTAGTTTAGTTTATATTAGTTTTTTCTGTAATATTTGGTATTCAATATTGCATAATAAAAAGTCAACAAAACATCATCCCATTTAAAAAGTATAAAATTAAAAATATGGAATCCACAAAAGACAGTCAACACAAGATGCTGAGGATATTTTCTCTATAATTTGTGTTTTAATGTTTTATGTTTTTTTTTTAGTTATTTTCAATTCAGTAAGGATGATAACCTTTGCAGCAAGCTGAATATTATTTCCACAGAATGTATTGCGCTTGATTAATTCTGGAGTACCGACCTGGCTTGAAACTTGTTTTTTTTATCCTTTTCACCACTGCAGACGATGTATTGTGTGGTCTGTTTTTCTGCTGTAAAAACATTTTTGAACATGAATTGGTTATAACCGGCTGATGGTTCTAACATTTTGCCTAATGTCACTGACACACACAAACACAAACACACAGACTGGGTGTCTGTAGGAAACAAATGAACTTGCTGTGCTCTCTGAGAACATTTTCCTGAGAGGGGTGTTTGGGGTTTTGAGAGGCTCGTTGCGGTACGTCTCTTATGACCTAATTAGGTCAGGCTCATTTTGTATCCGCATTGAGCGCGGTGAATGAAACATGCTTGAGTGGGTTGTTGGCATTTTTTCCACCCTCATCTCATCTTTGTCACTGTCTAATTTGCAGAAGCGACCTCTAACACATGAAATCCAAAGAGACTGGTGAATAAATTGCCAAATTGCAGCTTGTGAGCCATGTAGCTTCATTGTTGTGTGCACTTTTCCCCCTTCTCCCGGAGGACCTTTGACATACAAATGAAATGATTAGAGCTCAGCTCTATGTCATGGATGCTTATGTGCTGCACTGTGTTTGCTTACCCAGGGATTAACCCTCTATTTCAGAGACTGACCATATGGCAACAATTACTTAATTTTTCTAAAAAGCTGTAATATGTTTTCACAGCTAGGTGTGGACATACAATTTATGACCAGGATATCCTGTTTACCAGTCCCTGCACATGGACATTTGACATGTGAGCATCATTGTCTCAAAACCGTAGGATGTCTTTGTTTAGAATTTATGAAAATTTTCACCAAAATTTAACTCACTATCTATGATATAAGTTTAGTTTTTAAGTAACATACAACCCAATGGGAGTCCCATTGGCTTACATACATTAAGATTATATACACACACACACACACATATATATATATATATATATATATATATATATATATATATATATATATATATATATATATATATATATATATATATATATATATATATATATATATATATATATATATATACATATAATTTAAACATTTTAAAGTAATAAAAACATTAAATTTTTTTTTACCATGTGTAGGTGACGTACTTCAGTTACAGTGGAGCTCCACTCCCCATAGATCTACATCATTTTGACCATGCAAATGTGTCCAAGCCACAGATTACCCCCCATATACACAAAAACACACACACACACACCTCCCATACTCAGGATTTTTTTTTGCTTTAATCCCTTCTTACTTTGTGTTTGTGCTTTTTCTTCTGTCTGCAGCTGGCTACGTGGGACTCGGTTCACGGACTGAACGGCAGTCTGAAGGAGAGTCGCATTGAGAATGGCATGCAGGGAGTGACGGTCAAAGTGGTCACTTTACTGGTAGGCAACATCCGGGAAACCATGTTTGATTGTGTTTTAAAACTTTTCACAATTCCTTTGTGCTGCAGAGCTCTATCTAAAAAGATATTGAAAACTCATCAGTGAGTCACTGAGTGCACTGAGTGGCGTGTTCCTTCATCCCCATGTACACACAGTAGTCTTTTGATTCAATCACACACGCGCATCCTGCTGCCAGAACTACTAAATCGAGCACCAAGCCACAGACAAGTCATGGAGGCACAGTAATAAGAAACAGGCTAAAGACATTGTTTGTTTTGATCGTATTTTCTCATTTGATTTTTTACGATAGAGTTGCAACACTTAATTGATTAATCAATTATTTGCCAACTATCACATTAATCGTCAACTATTTTGAAGTAAATAATTGAAGAATCTATTTGAGTCATTATTTAATAAGAAAATGTCCCAATTCTCTCAAGCTTCTCAAATCCAATTATTTTCTGGTTTCATATAGAACACTAAAGAAATTCAAGATAATGTTTGGGCCTATTGGTCGGGACAAAAATTAAACAACTAATTGATTAATTCTTTCAATAATCAATAGGGGGTGACACAGAGGCGCAGGGGTTAGCGCTGTTGCCTCACAGCAAGAAGGTCGCAGGTTCAAGTCCTTCTTAGTCCTTGGTCTGGGACCTTTCTGTGTGTTCTCCCTATGTCTGAGGTTAATTGGAGACTCTAAATTGCCCATAGGTGTGAATGTGTGAGTGAATGGTGTGTGTGCCCCACAATTGGCTGGCGACCACCTGGGGTGTATCCCTGCCTCTCGCCTGTAATGTTCTGTGATTGGCTCCAGCAGACCATGTGACCCTAATGAGGAATAAGCAGGTATAGAAGATGAATGAATGAATAATCAATAGAATAAAATAGTTCACTACAAAATAGCTTTTAGTTGCAGCCCTAACTGAGGATAAGAAAAATATACACCAGACTGATACCTTAGTATGAGATGAAACTTTTTTTTGTGCCCTGAGGCCATATTTGTGATACAAAATATAGTGACATAAATCTCTTTAAGACACATACAGGTTATGACCCAGGTTGTATCTACAGGAGGGGAAGCAACAAATAGCTTATGTTGCCAGGCAAAATAGTAATTATTTACTGTTCGTTATCAAAACTTACAGCTGGTAAAGTATTGACAATTCAACACCAAACAAGGAAAGGAAGGGATGAACAAAAGAAAACTATAACTATGAACATGGAAGGAATCCAAACTGGGAAAAACTGCCAGCAGAGAAACAAAGACAACAACTCCCATGATTCCATGTAACTGTGCATTGTGACGTCTTTAACTCCATCTTTTGCTACATTTGATTGAGAGACCCATTAGCAGCAAATTACATAATGTCCATAATTTAAAACTACAAAATATATAAAGATAATCAAGTAAAATGGGCAACCAGGTAAAATGGGCAATTACAATTACTGGAAATTAGAGCCAATGACTACAAAGGATTTAAACTGTTGACATAACTGTGCTTCACTAGTAACAGGTGATTTGATTAGTTTATGGTTTCTATGGTGATGAAACAATACTTCAAATCTAGACCTAACCAGAAATGTACATGGTAAGTAGCCTGGTATGACAAATCTAACTAAACTACTATAAGGATGATGAATCGATTAAAAAAACAAATAATACAAATAAACAATAATGCACAAAAAAAATATGCATGATATCTGTCTTGGTGGCATCCATCAGAAATAATGCTGTTAGTTTGTTGTATTAACATAATCTTTCGGAAAAAATTATGTTCATCTTGCTGGCACAATTTACTTTAACCTAAGCTAAAATGGCCACATGCTTTCAGATGAATGGGCCTGACCCTCTGTATCACTCATAAACACGTGTATGACATTTGGTTCAACTAAAACATGAACAGTGTGTAGATTTTCATGTGAAATTAGTGCAGCTCCATGTAGTCACTGTGTTTACTGTGTGTGTGTAACTTAGCTTGTTACATATGACTGGTTGCTAGCTTTTGTGTAATGCTAGCTTAGCTTGTATACTTGTGTGTTAATATGTGTGTACAACACATAACTGATCTGTTTTTGTTTTAATAGCAGCAATATGAGTTTGTTTAATGTATTTTAAAAGTTATATGGTTCTAAGCAATTGAGTTTTATCATTAAAACTGATGATAAATTAATTTTCAATTTCAATTTCCCTTTGTCATTTACCTGGCCCATTTTACCTGATGAGATGGCCCATTTCACCTGAAAATGCTCATGTAAAAAAGTGGCAAAGCATGGATATTTCAAGATTCATATGGCCTAAATAATTATATTTTATCCCATAATTTAAACAAAAATGACCAGAAACAGTCATTATTTATGATAAATATACATAGGAATGGCATTTTTGTTATTTGTTATTGTCCCAAGAGATTTTACACCTTTTGCACAATCAAATCAATTTCTTGAAAATAAGATAATCTCAAGCCCTAAACAGTCTACAGTAAATCTACAGACTCTCCTACAGTTAGTAAGGAGTCTCTCACATGTGGCTCCATATTAAAAAAAAAAAAACAACAACTTTTTTTTGCAGAGTCAATTGATCGGCCACTGCAGAGATGCTGGTCTAACCAAGCAAGACTAATACCGTCATCCCCTGCAGCTGCAACACTCCCAGATACCAACAATGACACAACACGTATTAGCCCAGCAGCCACATTACTCACCACTGTACCGGAGCAGCTCTCTCTACACTTCTTTATCGCTAAGCTGTTTCTGTAGAATAACTTTCACCTGAAAACCTGATGACAATAAGCAGGAACAGCAAAGGTTCTTAATTTTTCTTTTTTTATTCTTATAATGAGATCCCAAACTCAGTCAACACATAACTTTATCAATTGCTTTGCATTTCAATTTATGTTAATCTGACTCATCTATATTGCTGCAACTCACTATTATTATTTTGTTTATTCGATTTGTCTGTAAAATGTCAGAAAATAGTAAAATAAATTAAAATAATCTGTTATTTTTTTCCAAAACTAATATATGTTAAATATATTCACTTTACAATTGTGTGACAAAGAAAAGCATGTTTGCTTGAAAATATGAGTAAAAATGATTATGTAGGATGATATCAGGTACATAGGACCATTTTTTGGTAAATCTCTTGAGATAATACCAATATACCAAATATGCCATTGTCATGTACATTTATGATTCATATTTCACTGTTATCAATCATTTTGTGTTGTAATTATGTGATGAAATATAATTAGTTAGGCCTTACAAATCTTAAAACATCTGCTGTGCTAATTTGTTTTGCATGAGTGGTTGCAGGTAAAATGGGCCATCTCATCAGGTAAAAGGGGCCACCTCATTAGGTAAAATGGGCCAGTCAAATAACATATGTAACAAGCTAAGTTACACAAACACAGCAAAGGTAGTGACTACTTTGAGTTGCACTAATTTCACATGACAGTCTACATACTGTTCATGTTTTACATGTGTATGACCCAACTGTCATATACACGTGTTTGTGAGTGACACAGGGGATTAGGCCCATTTTAGCTTAGGGGGTTGAGGTTAATCGGGCCACCAATATAAACATCACTTTTCCAAAACAATTAATATATTAAACTAACATGATATGTCTTGATGCCATCAGGACAGATACTATGCATATGCACATATCCTCATTCATTCTCATTGAAACTTTACTTTTTTTTCCTTTCTGCTGTTCTTTTCTCTACTTTTGCCCTCTTTTGTTGTTGTAGATGCTCCTGACAAAGACTGAAGATGTTATTTGTGTATCTCTATAACCTGCACCGCTCTCTCTCTCTCTCTGCAGGAGGACCCCTTTGTCATGGTGGCAGAGAACATCCTGGGCCAGCCAAAGAGATATAAAGGCTTCTCTATTGATGTACTGGATGCCCTCGCCAAAATCCTGGGCTTCAAATATGAGATCTATCAGGTGCAACCAACTGAAACACACGGGTTTAGTTTCAGGGGTAACTAAATGTCACAGGTGCACAGTTCAGAGGACTGAAGGCGAAATCTTTTGATACAGCAAATCCTTTTCTGGTACTCTGTGTACTGGCAAGGTGCAATTCTTGTTTAATTTGTCATTAATTTATTTTACACTCCTTCAACAAATTGTTGATTTGTTGCACTATTTTTGGGATCCGCAGAGACAGATTGATAATGTCCACCAAGTTCTTAAACTGGCCATAGGTTAACAGAGCCAGACGGATTCCTGGTGCAATATAATAGTGTTGAGTTGCAAAGTTACACCACCAATTACTGGCCTGGCAGCATAACTACAGCAAGAATAATGACTGTTTCCTTTGTCACAGACATGTAAAAGATGTTATTTTTACCTAACTGTGGACAAATTTTGACAGTAACTTCTTTAGAGTGTTGTGCCCCAGTCTAGGGTGAAAGTCAACATAACAAATAAACTGATCCTGTGAGAAACTAACCGAACAAAACTAAGAAAACAAATTAAGTTATTAAATTATTAAGACTAAGACTTAGCTCTCTAACTAAATAAACAGGAAAAAACAAGTTTAACAAAACTGTCAGTTCACCCTTTCTCAGAAGAAACTAAAGAAAAACTCAATGTAACAGTGTGGTCAGTTGGAAGAAGAGGAGGATGAGAAGTGTCCGCTGCCATCTTGGCCTTTTATATATCAGGTGTTCTCCATGTCAGCCAATCACAGGCCAGGGTACCTTCCCACTAATGGCCACACAGGTATGGCACACACCTATTTGCAAATGAAATTAAAAGAAACAAAACACAGGGGACACACACACAGCAGAATTGCCACTCCATATGACTAAAGTCATAACAAGAGGGTCACACAATACGTTTGTGTGACATGCTTTGTATCAGCTGCTGTTACGGAGGTGTGACCCTCCTGTCACGTATGACAAGTCGCCCACACCTCCCGCTGTCACAGTCTGGCTCCTCAGGACGGCTCCAGGTGTGTGAAATCATGCAGGCCCCTCATCCCTGTTCATCATGCTCAGGCTGTGCTTCCTTATTTCAGTCACATCCTTAAACCTCTATTGCATGAAATATTACTTAGACATGGTAAAACACGTTTTGATTTATTTTTTATTACTTAAAATGGTCTAAATAATAGAAATATTCAAAAATGTATAAGAATAAGTTGTAAACATAGTCTCAGAATAGTTTCATGCTATGTTACTGAACAGGACTCCATTAGGTTGTATGTTCAAGGACTTGTCCATACTAATTCCAAATATAATCAGTTTCAGCATTTTAGAAAAAAAAATGATAACATTCAAATTTAATTCAATGTAAGCTTCTCATATGTAAATTTATTTGACCTTTAAGGTTCTGTGTAACTGGTAGACCACACTTTGAGTCACTATATCTCATTGAATAATGCATTGAGCTTAACTCAACCTGAATGAGCCATCGCTACCACTTGGTTTAGTTGGGCTATGCTAAAAAAATTCTCTAAATGGCTCTGTGTCTTTGAGCAGTATGTTTATTAGTAATTTTATTTTTTTTATTTTGGAAAAACAGTTGGTTGTTGTTATTGTTATCCTAAGTAAGTAAAAAACGCTAAGAAAAATTTTGTCCATTGCTTTTTTCTTGGTGCGGACCTCAAAGGGCTACAAATGTAATCTAATTAATTAAATGTTTTGTAATTAATTAATCACAATTAACTTTCTATTGAATTAAATATTACTTAGAAATGGTGAAAACATGTTTTTAGTTTTTTTTGTTTTTTTATTTTTATTTTTTAATTACGTAAAAAGGCCTAAATAGAGAAATAGAAATAGAAAAAATTATCATATCAAAATTGATTTAGACGTAAAATTAAATAAATAAAAAAAGATAAATAAATAAAATTTACTTACCACAGATAGTGAGTTCAATTTCTTATTTGGTGAAAATTTCCCAAAATTCTGAATAACAGACAACCTTCAGTTGTGAGACAATGATGCTCACATGTCAAATGTCCATCAGCAAACAGGATATCCTGGTCATGTGACCTCATAAATTGAATGTCTTTCAAAATAAAATATGACAGAATTTTAGAAACATTTAGATAAAGTAATTGCTGCCATATGGCGACACTATGCAAAAGAGGGTTAAACCAACTGAGGTATCGATTGTCTTCCTGTTTTGTAATTATAGTGTTGTCCATCGGGAATCTATGAATATTATAAATGAGGACGCAATGAACCTCATAAGAGTAGCATACTACAGCATTTTCTAACACGTTTTTCCTTGTGGACAAGGAACAGTATCAAAATGTTGCTGCCTGTGCATGTAAAGAAGGGTCAGACCACAACAACAGTTTGCTGGTTTGCTGGTCATTGAAATACAAGCAGCATAATATACTCTGATAATATAACACTGTATAATGAGTACTTTTACTTTTGATACATTGTGTACATTTTTCTGATAATATTTGGTGTAACCCTAAAACTGGTACCAGATAATATAACTCTTTTAAAAAGATTTTAAAAAATTAAAAACACATGCTATCCACAATTTTTAGATTCTAGGTGGGTTATATATTTATTTATTTATTTTTCTGTTACACCATTTGATATTTTGTGTTAAAAAATCACGCAAAATCGTGATTTAAAAAAATTATGATACAAATGGACTTATGGATAACAAAAAACACCATGAATACACAATGTACATTTAGAGACCTGACGAATGCTTCTTAAAACTGTATTTTAAAAAGTTTTGTTCTTATCCTGTGTAGCCTGTTCTTATCTTGCCAAACATCATTTGTCAATGACCTATATAATATTTTTAATTCTAAACTTGTACTTGTAGTATTTCTCTCCCACCCCCGTAGCCACGGCCGTGGCGGAGGTATTGCAGTTATTTATCATAAGAAATGGAAAGTCCTACCACAGTCACTCCCTGTCTTCTCTTCTTTTGAACATCTCACATTCACACTCCCCGGTCCCACTCCCACCGTCATTGCTACTTTCTACCGCCCCCCCAAGCCCCAGAGTGACTTCTTAAATGACTTTGCCGTCTTACTCACCCATCTATCCACTCTGTCATCAAATATCATACTACTGGGGGACTTCAATATTCACATGGACAACGTTAACCTACCCCTCACCAGAGACTTCTCATCATGCCTTGACAGTTTTGGACTCCATCAATTCATCAATTTCCCAACACACACAAAAGGACACACTCTGGACCTAATCTGCTGCTCTGGCCTCACCCCCTCCAACTGCACAGCTGATGATCTACATGTGAGCGACCACTATCTCATCTCTTTCAGCCCTACACTCTGCCTCTCAAGAATCAAGTCACCACACCCCATTTCTTTCAGGAACCTAAAGAACATCAACATCACCACTCTCTGCTCCAACATTGACACCATTCTGATCCCTGACTGTTATACCACCCCGGATGAATTGATAACCCTCTACAACACTAGTCTCAACAGTATCCTCAACTCCCTTGCCCCAGTCAAAACACGTTCTGTCTCCTTCTTCACATCTGCCCCCTGGTATACCCCTCATCTCCGCTCCATGAAAACTAAAGCCCGTCAGCTGGAAAGACTTTATAAGAAAACTGGACTCACAATTCACAAACAAATGTACATAACCCACATACGTCACTATAAGGACTCAATCTCTCATGCCAAATCAAACCACTACTCCGCTCAGATCACCTCCTCCGAAGGAAACACCAGATCACTGTTCACACTGCTCAATAGAACTATCCAGCCACCTGACTCCTTACCCCCCCCCCACCTGTATTCTACTGACACCTGTAACACCCTGATGCAATTTTTTAACGACAAAATCTCCAACATTCACCAACATTTAGACTCAGAATCACTCCCTTCTCCCACACCTGCACCCCCTCTCCTCTCACCAACTCCTCTTCCACACTGTCAGCACTTCTCCTACTTCAAACTTCCGAACAACCTTCAAATCCATGATCTCATCCAGAAATCCAAACCCTCCACCTGTCAACTTGACCCCCTTCCCACCTCCCTGCTCAAATCATGTCTCCCCGCTGTGCTACCCTTCATATCTGCCATCATCAACTCTTCACTCACCACTGGAACTGTTCCCTCACCCCTCAAAACTGCAGTGATCACCCCTATCCTGAAAAAACCTGGCTTAGACCCCAACAATTTCAACAACCTCCGCCCCATTTCCAACTTGCCTTTCATATCCAAAATCCTTGAAAAAATAGTCGCCACCCAGTTACACACCCACTTAACACACAACTCCCTCTATGACCTGTTCCAATCTGGTTTCCGCCCCCGCCACAGCACCGAAACTGCACTTATAAAAATAACCAATGATCTTCTCACTGCAGCTGATTCCGGTTCACTTTCCATCCTCATCCTCCTCGACCTTAGTGCAGCCTTTGATACCATCTCACACCCCATTCTCCTGCATAGACTCTCCTCTATCGGCATCACCCACACCCCCCTTCAATGGTTCCACTCCTATCTCTCAGGCCGCACGCAGTACATCCAGCTAAAGTCCTTCACGTCTGACCCCTCCCCAGTCACTACAGGTGTGCCCCAGGGCTCTGTCCTGGGGCCCCTTCTCTTTATCACCTATCTCCTTCCCCTTGGCTCCATTTTCCGGCTCCACTGCTACGCGGATGACACCCAGCTCTACCTTTCCAGTAAATCAAACTCCACACTCCCACTCTCTTCCCTCATCACCTGCTTATCTGACGTTAAATCCTGGTTCACCTCCAACTTCCTAAAATTAAACAGCGAAAAAACAGAAATTCTTCTGGTTGGCACACAATCTTCACTTTCCAAAACTGACTGTTTGCCCATTCTTATTGACACTTCCTCTGTTTCCCCCTCCCCTCAAGTTAAGAGTCTGGGTATCATGCTTGACAGCACTTTATCATTTCATTCTCACATCAATAACACCACTCGGGCTGCCTATTTCCACCTACGCAACATCAACCGACTCCGTCCCTCCCTTTCTCCCAGCACCACCTCCATCCTTGTTCACAGTCTCGTCACCTCCCGCCTGGATTACTGCAACTCACTCCTCTTCGGTCTCCCTAACAAGTCTCTCCATAAACTTCAACTGGTTCAAAACTCTGCTGCACGTATCATCACAAAAACCCCTTCTTCCCACCATATCACCCCCATCCTACAGCAACTTCACTGGCTCCCAGTCACACTCAGAATCCAATTCAAAATCCTTCTATTCACTTTCAAAGCAATCCACAACCTTGCCCCTCCATATCTATCTGACCTGCTCCACATTGCCACTCCATCACGCCCCCTCAGATCCTCCTCCTCTCTCCACCTCACTGCCCCTCCTGCTCGCCTCAGCACCATGGGGAGCAGAGCTTTCAGTCGCTCTGCTCCCCGCCTCTGGAATTCTTTACCACCTCACATCCGTAACACCGACTCTCTCCCTCTCTTTAAAACTAAACTCAAAACCCACCTGTTTCAAATTGCCTATCCACAACATCCCTCATCCTAGTATTTCCCTCTATTTTCTTACACGGTTTTTTACTTATTTATTTTTTATTTATTTATTATGTCTATTTATCTTTATTATATCACATGATTTTTGTTTTATCTCTGTTTGTTTTTATTTTTAATTTATACTATTAATACTTACCAATGTTTTAATGTTTTTTTCTTGTGTTTGGTGTTGCTGCTACTGCTGATTTTAACCTTGTAAAGTGTCCTTGAGTGACCTGAAAGGCGCTTCTTAAATAAAATTTATTATTATTTATTATTATTATTATTTCTTATTTGCCAAAGTAATGGATCTGATTACTTCTTCCACTATTGCACATTACTTCATGTTGAAGTTGAGCCTGTGAAAATCCGGATTTGTTTTGTTGGACTTAAGTAAGCTGCACAAAATCATGTATCTTCTCTCTTTGCTTCCAGGTGTCTGACAGTAAATATGGAACTCAGCTTCCCAACGGCTCCTGGAACGGCATGATCGGCGATCTCATCAACAAGGTAAAAGGATAATCTACTATTCGTTCAAATGAAACTAAAGGATCGCCACAACAATTCAGCCAGAAACAGCTGATAGACTCAAATAGGGTCAGTCTGGTCAAACCTGCCCTCACACTGTCTCACAAATCAGAACAAAACTACTCATAACCAGTGTTGGGCAAGTTACTTCAAACTGTAATGTGTTATTTATTACTTGTTACTGTCATTTCAGAGTAATTCATTACATTACAATGTTAATGAATTTAAAATGTAGGGCATTACACTACTATTACATTACTTTTGAGTTACTCTCACCATAATAACGGTAAATATGAATTCATCAGTCTAAACATAGCTCATTATGGCTGCTGGTCACAACAAGGATCTTACTGACTAGTTTTCATTCAGCTGCTGATTCCACTGTGGTTTTCATGTCTTCAACAACAAGTCTCCTAACCTCTTGATGCTGAAGAATCTCAGACCAGGAGAAGGTTCATTTAGTCTGTTTTGTAGTTTTATCTCTACTCTCATGCTCCACTTGCTTCCTTGTTAACTTCCTGTTACTATGGCTCCTCTGTAAATGATAAATTACTGCTGCTATTTCAGGAAGTGGACACTTCTTTAGGTGAAGCACACAAAGTGCATTTGACTATGATGTTCTTCAGATTCTTATGTTTCACAAACTAACTGACTGATGAGCCAAAAGGAAAAGGAAGTGAAACATTTTGGAGTGTTTCTCTGCTGCTGATCATGCTATGATTTTAGCAAATTTGTATGAAAAAAAGCAACCACTTCAACCCAGGTTAAAATGCATTGTAATGTGTGATACTGACATTTGTACCAAGTAAAATAATACCTTCTTTTTCCTGTAATGTCTTACATTACTGCATTACAGCAAAAATCAGTGATTCATGACTTTTGTAACATGTTACTACCAACACTGCTTCTAACTGCCAGCCTGTGTTTCCTCCTCCAGAGAGCTGACCTGGCGGTGTCGGCCATCACCATCACGCCGGAGCGTGAGAACGTGGTGGACTTCAGTAAACGCTACCTGGACTACAGCGTCGGCATCCTGCTGAGGAAACCCGAGGAGAAGATCAACATCTTCTCCCTGTTCGCACCCTTTGACCTCGCCGTCTGGGCCTGCATCGCGGCGGCCATCCCTGTGGTGGGCGTGCTCATCTTCCTGCTCAACCGGCTGCAGGCGCTGCGCTCCTCCGGCCAGAACGCTCCGCCGGGCCAGTCCTCCAACGGTGTGGGGTCGGGCACCTTGCATAGCGCCATCTGGATCGTTTACGGAGCATTCGTACAGCAAGGTGAGAGAAAAAAGACTGAGCCAAGCTGTGACTGAGTTCGATTTATAACATCTACATTATATTTTCACCATGTCACTGGATCCCCTGGACACAATAAAAGTGCTTAAAAATGTTATCCTTCGTATAAATGTGCATGATATGTGGGTCAGTGGCAAAACTGTCATGTGATGTAACCCTTAAACCTTGCAACCATATATATATATATATATATATATATATATATATATATACAGTATATATTATATTAAAAAGGGGTATACATTTTAAATGTGTAATCCACCTAAAAAACTAAAATAAAAAAAAAAAATGTTGATAGCACATATTTTTGTATTTGTAAAAAAAATTTTAAGAGCGTCACATTATCTGGTACCAAGTTTTTAGGGTAACACCAAATCACATTTTTGTCACTGACCCTTATATATTTAAAATGTATCATTCTTTTTCAGGTCAAAAGAATCACAAACAATCCAGATTTTTACATATAAAAAAGTTACAAGTGGACTTTCAAATAACAAGAAACCAAAAAATAACACAAAATGTATCTTTTTATCTCAGGGAATGCTCATGAATGCTTTTTAAAACTGTATTTTAACATTTCATTTCTTTCTCATGTAGTATGTATCACTATCATATGCAGGTTAACAAGTGGAGATTATTATTGTGAAGAACTAGAAAAAGCATTTTTGTTAAAGTGTAAGTGAAGGGTTTTTTTATGTTTTAAGGATTAGCTTCAATAAACTACTACTAAAAAACCAAAAACCCAGAGATCACCCCATTGTTTTTCCCTACTTCTGCTCCTTTTGGAACATTCCATCATATTTAGACTGCTTTTGAAGCCATTAATGAACTGATTTCAAAAATTCTAAAACACGTGGACTCCTGAGGCTTTATCTTCTTATTAATGTAAGTGAAGGCTGAAGTCTCTTCAGAAGAACCAGAGCAGAGGCAGTGTTACTTGCTCTCTCTGCTTCAACTTAAACAAATGGGACCTGATATTTCATTCATACTATTTCTGAAGCCATTACTCGATTGATTAAAAAGATTCCAAAAGGTGTGTACTCCTAAAGTCTCTTTCACTCTAACTCTCTCTCACTTTAACTGCAGTAAAAATAAAATCGAGGCTTTACAAAAAGTTTACAAAATTAGCTAACTCTCTGCAAATATGCAGTGTAAACAACGTCTGGATATATTTACAAAAAATATTAGGATCATGCCTAGCTGAGTCACCATTAGGGGCAGCACAATTCAGTAATATTGGGAATGGAACTAATTTTTATTATAAGTCCAGCATTATTATAAACTTGTGCCAAATGATGTTATCTGCTTCCATATGTAATCTGGATTCCCCTATTAGTAGGAGTAGCCCACAGAGAATTCTTATGAAATCACTTGTGCAGTTTTGTGTTTTTTTGTGTGTTGTGGCATATTAACTGGTGTTGGCTTCTATGTATCTAGCAGCAGCAGCAGCAGCTGCTGTTTGCATCTAACAAGCCCTGATGAACTCACTGAACTCATCCAGCCCTGCAGCAGACAGAACAAAGCCTTTTTTTCAGACATGAAAATGTAATTGCTGGCTTCATCTATGTGGTAAAGTGAGGGATTCTTGTCGCTCAGATGGAGGAGAATTTTGCGTTAATGTTCCATATGCCTTCATTAAGATCGTAACGAGACATTAACAGAGATATGCAGCAGGTTCCAAATGTGCTCAGGAGAAAGGAGACTGCTTCCTGTTCTCACTCAAGCCGCATTACTATTGGATTTCAAAAGTTAATGAATGAATGTCGCTCTCCAGCGCTCCTCAGAGTGAATTCGTGGATACATTCTGATATCACTTAACATTATAAGAGAGTGAGTCAAAACACAGGCAAAGGGTGCTGCTCACATTAGTTTTCTGGTTGGTTGGGAATGTTTCAACCTCTTTTGTGCAAGTCACACCACAAGGAAAGAATATGAGAAGGATCATACAGAAGCTCATAAAACAGATTTTATGATTCTATGAGCATCAGAGATGAAGACAGAGATGATGACAGTTATGGGTATATGGAGCATATGGATTAGTTCATGTGTTATAACGCTTTAATAAGTCCTTATTAGCACCTCATTAACATGATTGTGTTAAGATTATATGATAATGCCTACAGCTATGAAATAGCTGAAAGGAGTGCTCGGAGTGAAGCTCCTATTCCTTTTCCGGATGAATTTCTGAACCTAACTTGTCCTCCAGCTTTGGGAGCACCCAAGCAAATTATATACCAAAACATGCATACATTGATTAGGAATGGTGTACTTTTACTTTTATCTGCGAAATATGATTTTTTCACGAAAAACTGCACAAGGTTTCTCATAGAGAATGAATGGGATGAGGTCAAAAAACAAACAAATCATCAGAGTTTTCGTGCTGCCTACTACTAGGGCACCTTTACCAAGAGACTCCATTTAAATTGTAGACACGTCTCATTTATATAATACTTAATGTATTATTCCACATTCTGATAGGTAATACAGTTTTTGATCAATCACTGAACCATGACCCTGATAATTTTTGCAGAAATTTTGAATTTATCATGGGATGGAATGTTGGTGCTTCAGTGGGTGACGCTTAGAGTGTAGGAGAACAAAAGAAATCTAGACTTTTTCTCTTTCCATTCTGCTCCCAGCCACAATTTACAACGTACGCACATGGTTTTTTACCCAACTTTGTAGAGAAATTTCTAACTCTCATAATCAGATATCAAAATGTCTGAGTGATTTACTCAATATGAAGCCTATTAGTGCAGCCACGTCTCTGATTGAAGATTTTCATAGAGAAGACCTCTAGCCAGTGTCTCCAAAATATTTACTGTCAAACCACACCAGAGGTTTAGTGAAGTCCTTACAGTGATGATGGTCCATGTTATTTTCTGATAGCAGCTACCATTTTGTCAGTCAAAGCTCAAATGGGAGACCAGTGCAGAAGAAGAAAAATGCTGTTTTTCTCCACATTTCTGTCTGCCTCTACCTGCAGTGCTGCCGTCGTCATTGGCAACCAGCTCAAGTTGCTGTAACTAAATGTCACTAAAATGATTCAGGTTGGACCTCGGCAAACTGATGTTCTGACTTTTACATAAAAAAGGGACTTGAGTCCTTATTCATGTCGAATGTCGTTGAAGACATTCTGCTCCCCGATGAAGACTGAAGTCTGCTGGTAGAAGTCAGGAGTGGCAGCTCCGTTACTCAGCAGGTTGTGTCCTGTACTGTATGTGTCACAGGCCCAATGCCTGCAGCAGCCGGTTGTCTGTGTGCTCCACCCCCTGCTGGGAGTCCCACTGAATACAAACATAAAACTCATAGTGCAGCTGCTTGGCTATTTGGCTGAAACCTGATCTCAGGGAGAATAAGATTATCAGGCCTTGTAAAGACAGATTCAAGTTTGATTTCTGGGAGTTTCATGGATTATGCAGCAAAAACAGAGGGAAGAGATAATCACAGGAAGATTTCTCACATCTAAAATATACAACAGAGAAGCAGAAATGTGGCCAAATTTGAATGTGCATAAGTGGGAAGCAGATTACAAAGTTCCAGCAATTGTCAAAGTTAAAATTGCCTAAATAATAGATATGTTTAAGAAAAAAAAATAATACTGCTTTTTTACCCTGGATAGTGAGTTATTTTTTTTATTTTATTTTTTATTTGGTGTTTTTTTTAATTCTGAATAAAAGAACTTTTCATTGTGAGACAGTGATGCTCACATGGCAAATGTTCATGAGCAAAAAGGACTGACTAACAGGATATCCTGGTCTTGTGATCTCAAGAATTGTATTAACTTTAAAAATAAATGCTCCTTTTCACACCTAAGTGTAAAAACAGATTCAATATCACAGTTTTTTAGAAAAATAAAGATAAAGTAATTGTTGCCATATGGCAACACAATACAGCACAGGGTTATAAGCAGTTACATGGATGCAGCGATAAAACAGAAGAGAGATAATCGCAGATCTGAAATATTCAACAGAGAAGCAGAATGTGGCCAAACTTTAAAGCGCTTGAATGAATAAGCAGAAAGCAGATTAGAAGTTCCAATAACTGTCAATGTGAAACAATGACTTTAATTCTAATCTTAACACTTAAAAGTAAATGGTAAAACTATAATCAACTGTTCCACCACACATCAGCTTGGGCTGGAGAGGAAGGGGAAACATTGAACCAATTCCACTAGGGACTCAGATGGAGACACTAGGGAACCCCCCACCTGACTCTTTGAAATAAGCGTCTGGGGATCTTTAATGACCACAACGAGTCAGGACCTTTATTTAGCGCCTCATCTGAAGCACAGTGTCCCTGTCCCTGCTCTGATTGGGAACTTACTCATTAGCACCAGAGTGAAGACTGCCCCCTACTGGGCTAACCAGCTTCCATCATGCAGCAGCATCTGAATATGGGCTGTGTGCATTTCTCTATGCAACATGGGGCAAATTTTATAGACAGAACACATAATATATATATTTCCTAAAAAGACATCGCTTTCCAAAGTGTGTTTTCGAGAATTCTCAAAAAACAACCTTACTTGCCAAAAGAAAAAATCTTCCTCTTTATTCTGGGAAGTCAGGATTGTCTCCTTTTTTTAACAAATGTCCCCATTTCTCAAAAAAAAAAAAAATCCTCCCTTTCCAAAAGTGTCCTCCTCCTGCCTAAGTCTAAAACCTGAATCTGGCCTCAGAAAGAAAGAAGCACACAAACATACTCGAGACAGCAGTGGCACCCAGCTGTATCTATTATGGTCTGGCAGGTTGCCTAGGACACCTTTTAGTTCTAACAGGTTGTGCTTAGATGCAGCCGCGCTGCTGCTGTGTGTGCTTGGCTGTGATGAAGTACCACTATTACCTGCTGTTGGAGGCAGGCAGCAGGGTGGCCTCCTGGCAACAGACAGAGACCTGTAACTGAGATGTCACAGGTCTGATCCCCTCAACATGTTTACATTAACAGCTGCATGATCTGAAACACTTCTAACACCCTGTGGTGAAAGATTTTGAGAAAAGACCAACAGGTAATGGGCTTGTCTTTCCGTGTGTGTGTGTATAGGTGGGGAAGGTGCAGTCAGTTCGGTGGCTCTCAGGATCGTCATGGGCAGCTGGTGGCTCTTCACGCTCATCGTGTGCTCATCATACACTGCCAACCTGGCAGCATACCTCACTGTGTCCCGCATGGACCATGCTATACGGTGAGCTGCCCTCAAACTCATACACACACACATATGTATTTTTTGTTTTTTTATTTTTTGGGATTCTGATTCTTGACGTCATGATTAACCTTCACGTTGTGTCCCGGTTAAATCTGACTGTTTAATGTTTCTGTCTCTTTAAAATGTGGTTAATCTGATTGGATTCACAGCGCACAAACTATTTTTTTTTATTCATTTAACTTTTGTACACTCTTGGTGTTCTTGGTCAAAAACGACTGATCATTGAAAATGAATGTAGGAGACCAGAATTAATGTAAGAAATTAACTCGGGTACAGCTACTTTGTCAGATGGACACACACCACACACATACCCCTTGTGTTCCCTGAAAATCCACAGGAACCCAATTGTCTCTCCCACGGGAACAACACCTGTTGGTAGTTCTCATGAACTATTGCAACATATCTATATGTATATAATTGTTTGATACATAACCTTTTTTTTTGTAGGTGGAGGTGGAGGTATGAAGTATCACTCACTGTCAACTGATATTTTTCTTAATAAATCTTTGAGAGATATTGATAATAATTGATAATAATGTTTTTTTCATATATACATGCCTGACTTAGTGACATGCATCCGAAACTGTGCTAAAAATTGCCCGAAACCGATTAAAAACCGTAAAAGATCCTGAGTGGCGCGCGCTGCATTATTTTACACGCACTGAGTTCCAGCAAGAGTTTTGAACCACTTTCACCCCTGCTGAAAGTGGTTCTCTTGCCTCAATTCGTGGCTGAGCCAATCACGTTTCTATTGGCGAATGGATCAGCTCAAATCGGCCGGGGTATCCCCCCCGATTATATGCATCATAATACAGTGACCCAGTCTGACGGCACATTACACTCATCCTCGCTAACCTGCTGCTTGAGAGAAGGCAGCTGCTGCACTCATTCCACCTCAAATTTAAACAAATTAACAAAAAATCCTCAGCATTGTGGTGGTGCTACAGGATTTCACCACAAGAGGGCCCATAGGTTGTCATAACCCACCAACCCTACGTAAATTACGCCACTGATTAACATGAAATAAACACAACTGAGGGTTAAAAATTAATTCCTTATTCAAAACAAAAACAGCATGATAGTAGGCAGCTTTATTTTCCATTTTTAAAAAAAATGAATCTTACAGTTTTCTGCCTGTATGAGAATACCAGAATGAAAGTAGAATTTACTAGACAACATCATTGGTTAAAGTTATTTTGTCAAACAGAAGTCTGTGTGTTGGCTCTGCAGTAAGTGGAGGACGAGGTTATTAACGTCATGTCTCCAGCAGTGGAGAGCAGCCTTTGTGCTGCACCATTAGCCATTGTTGTCCAAGATACTAATTTGTTGTCCAAGATATATTTTTTGAAATTTTCTTCCAAATATATATATATATATATATATATATATATATATATATATATATATATATATATATATATATATATATATATATATATATATATATATATATATATATATATATATATATATATATATAAATTAATAAGTGCAGAACCTTTAAATAAAAATAAATGTCTGAATAAGGCTATCGCCACCAGGTAAATCTCTATATTTCATATTTCACACTAGACAGTAATCTGGTGTCTGGGGACACACTCCCTGCTGGCTGAAAGTCTGACATGTCTGTCATTTTATGGGGGGTTGTGTGAAGGTATGAAAAATGAATCCACAGTTTTAAATTTTTTTTTTCTTTTTAAACTCTGTGCTTGTGTAATTGGATTTTCACTGCCAGGAGAGATTAGATTAGATTAGATTAGAATCACTTGATTGTTATTTAGCAGAATACAAGCACTGAACCAATGAAATGCAGTTCATATCTAATAAGTAAGCGCAAACGAAGCCTAAAATATGCGTAAAATGCATGAGGGTTATCTACAGAGTATAAGTAGACATTCAATATAAGAGTATAGATAGTCATTCTATTTAAATAATTATACATATATGTAATATATATTGTATGTAGCACAGGTTTATGGATGGATAGATTATGGAATATATACTATCCAGCAGTGCAAGGGCATTGATGAAATCACAACGCAGCTATTACACTGTAACAATGGACACAAATCTTTTGAGCTTTAAAGTGACGAATTGCTAAAATTGCTTAGTTGTACAGTGTGTTCCAAGCGAACATTGGTATCACCTCAAAGCTCTGCTTTTATGTTCAATATGTTTGACTAAAAGCGATTTCAATGCTATAAGAAACTGAACCAAAAGAGTCATCAAAACGGGCTGTATCTGTGACCTATCTTGTGTTGGATTCTAGCTCAGAACTGACAGTTTCCTGACCAGGTCTGTACTATGGTCCATTGCTGATGACTGCGAGTCATCAACCACCATCATAACATTGTGATTTAAAATTTTCCTGGATTCATTTTTGCACTTGCATAACATACCGATTGTAGATCTCAACTTGAGTACAGCTCACACACACCCTCCACCTCCCCAATGAGAACCAGAGTACAGGTGAGCAGTAAAACTACAGATATACAGAGCAGTGAAATGCAGTAGACTGTGTTTTTAATCTCATTTACATAATCTATGTGCACTCATTTCATTTCAAGCTCAGTGTCTCAGAGGGTATCTGCAGCGTTTAAGGTGTTTTTTTCAATCGCTGACTTGGACAGAATCTTGACTGACTCAGTAAGTTAAGGTCAAGGTTCAGTTCATTACATCGATGGGGAAAAAAGCATCAGGGTGAAGTTTCTATAGCATGTTGTTGTTGCAAATCAGTATCAAGAAGACAAGCGTACTGGATTCACATACAGAGCTATTTTCAGCAATGTGGAGTAGAGAAAACAAACTAGCACTTTTTTCCGGCATCTGTCTCCCTTTGTCTGTTAACTCAATAACCTCATCAGGCTCTGTGGGAAGTTAATTAGCAGAGAACATGTTGCTGCTGACTGTCCACAGTATGCACAGAAGCAGCTCTGAGTAATTAGACTTGTCATGTAAACTGCCTCCCAGTGAGATGACTGACTCATCTCTACATGGCTGCCATGCCACAGCAGTATGGTGTTAACTACTCTTTCAACCTCCTGAGTTTGTGACTCATTTGGCCGATATTTCATCTTGAATAAGCCCCTAAAAACAATTGGGCATCTCAAACCGCTGCAGTTGAGGAGCTGCAGACCATCTCTAATTTTGTAAATTCAATATTGGATGGTGTGAAGTTAGCATTGCTGAAAAGCAAAAGTAACTATGTACATTTACTCAAGTATTGTGCTTGAGTGCATAAGTAGGGCTGATCTATTGATAAAAGCAGAAGGTTGATGGAATAGCTAAAATAAGCGGATGCTTCTCCATAAAGAAATGACCCCGCAGCCACTGATTTCAAGTATTTAATGCATATGGAAAAGCAGAAATCATCTTGTTCAATCTTGTGTTAACACTCTGACTGCCGACTCCCCAGTTTCAGTCGTTCTAACATTCAACCCTTGAACACGCTAACATTTACTCATGTTTTGTGGGCAGTGGTGGTGCATTTTATGACTCTGTAGATGCTGGGGTGAGTATAGAGGGAAAAGGTGCTCAAAAGTGTTCAAAAATTTGCATTCTGAATTCCTCATGAATAAAAATGAATTCACATAGAATATGTTAACTTAGGAAGTGGACAAAGGACTTTAATATTAATGTAAATCCGAAAATCTAAAACACATTTAGTTGCATCCATTGCAAACCTGCAAACATGTTTAGACCTCTGTGTACGCTTGTATGATTTGTTCTTTTAAATTATGTATTTTTGGATCTTGCATTTCTTCCGTTTCAGGCAACTAGTCAATGAAGTTGATTCTGATGCTGAGATCCACAGAGATCTGCAGATGGCTTCATTTCAAATAGCCAGTCACTTCCGCCCATTGAGCGGAAAAAGGTCAAATTATTACATTGAGTTAGCCACCTATGTTGTTAAAGGAGAGGTTTCATCTTAGCCTGTCAGGTAGGGGTGGTGATGGGTGCTGTGCAGTAGCAGCTGCTGGTCTTTCGAGTAGGGGAAGCTCATTTTTGGCCTTGTTAGCCTGTCAGCGGGCAACACGGTGGTGCAGGGGTTAGCGCTGTTGCCTCATAGCAGGAAGGTCGCAGGTTCAAGACCTCCTTGGTCCTGTGTCTGGGACCTTTCTGTGTGGAGTTTGCATGTTCTCCCCATGTCTGCGTGGGTTTTCATTGGGTACTCCGTCTTCCCCCCACAGTCCAAAAACATGCTGAGGTTAATTGGAGACAGTCTATTGGACAGTCTCCAATAACACTGATAAAAGATGCTAATGAGGTATTTTTAACAAAGAAAAAGTCCCTAAGATGATTTGCAAAGTCTCAGCATGAAACTTAAAAAAATGCTCCAGTTATGGTGTTTTATATTTCAAGATCACTGGTTCGCTCATTTGGCTGTCAATAAAAACAAGAGGCAGTTACATTTCAGATTAAAATCTGAATATTTTACATAGAATGAATTCACTTCATCATTGCATTACAGATAATTATTTGTTATGCACTTTGTGTGAAAGTTGCTAAATGTTATGATGCAGTACTTTTACTAATAATCTACACATAATATCTCAAATTGTCCCTACATTTCATCCATCCATCCATTTCTCTACCTGCTTATTCCTCACTAGGGTCACAGGAGGGTGCTGGAGCCAATCCCAGCACACTTCAGATTAGAGGCAGGGAAAATTACAATTTGGAGGTTGACATAGTTGCCAGGTCGCCAGTCTATAGTGGGGCACACACTATCCACTCATACACTCATACCTATGTGCATTGTGGGAGGAGGCTAGAGAACCTGGAGACTTGGGACATCATTATCATCCAGGATATATTTCACAAGGCATTAATTCCAGATCAATATGGATTTCTTGACTGACATCACAAATTAAATGAGTGTAACTACCTAATTAACTCATTAACTAACCAGATTTCTTTTCTTTAATCCCTGTATCTGACAACTCAGGAAGCTTTTATGTTAACTGATTTGCTCACATAAAGTAATAAAAATACTACATTATGTCCCTTAAATCTGTGCTTAATTACATTGAATTACAGATTTTAGCTGCATGTTTGTTTGGTCTTCAGGCTACAACAGTAGAACAGGAGTCTGCAGACATGCAGGAGATTATTAGAGTTTATTTTCTGGGAAACATCAATATGTGAACTAAATTTCAAAGCAATCTATTTAATAGAAATTAAGACAGTTCAATAAGATCCAAAAAATATTATGCTCTTTCTAGTTTATAAGTGAAGTCAGCAGTTTTCATCATCTGCTCACTTACTGTGAGAAATCTGGCTCAAATATTGTTCCATTCCATCCAGTCAATGTAGAGATATTTCAGTGAATGAGTGGAAACTTGGCTACAGGAATAGTTCAATAAAGCATTTGGACTTAGTTTCTAAATGAATTTAAGATGATAAACACAACATGCATCTGCAGAATCATGATTTAATTCAGGGCAATCTTGAAAAAGCATTAATCCCTTATAATTTCCTTGGTCTTCAATAGATGTAGTAATATGTTGCTCTTATTACTGTGAAATATAACTAGAGTGACAAAGATGTCAGTGCCATGGCCTCAATCGTAGACATGTTTAAGTTAACCTGCTAGTAGGTGTCAATGGTTAGCATCAAACAAATAGGCTCCCCCATACTCATTGTGTTTATCAGTAAATAATAGCGATAGTAAATAAGATCCAAGTACATCATTGCTGCTTCCATGAAAATCTATGTTCCCGTCCTTTTCCTGATTAGAGGTTCTCCTACACACTTCTGCCAGGAACTACACACTGTGACGTTAAGCAGAGGAGAAAATAGCAGACAGACAAAATTAGAGAAATACTCTCCAAACGCTGAATGACAGCGAGTTAATGAAACACTACAGATTACATTGTGCAGGGATGTTTGTTGTCAATCATTAGAGATGTCATCACACCAGGATATTAAAGAGATTAAGTACAAAAAAGACCTGCATGGTAAATAAATTGTGTAAATGTATTTGTACAATGAATACATGTGAGAGATGTCCATTACATAAAATAGTATTCACACACTCTTCACTTTCATCTTCCATCACATCAATGTGTTTATCAGGCTCAGATCTGTTGATATGAGCAAACGTTGGTGACTTTGTCTAGATTTTATCTTAACTACTGCTACTGTCAAGCTACAGTTAGTGGGGGATTTGCCACAGTCTGGCTCTATGACCCTACCTCCAGGTGGATATCCAGATTCCTTTAGGCCTCCTTAGACCACTAGCCCAAATCAGATTTTTTGGCATATCCAGATTGATTTTAGAAATGTCTGAACAGGAAAAAAAAAAAATCTTTTGCCAAATTGGATCCAGACCGCACTTGGAGGTGGTTTGAAATGCAATTCCAATCTGATTCTACAAATATGCCTCAGTCTGGAAGCTGAATCACAATTTCAGAGTGCCAATAAGACCAGCATAATGGAATTGAACTTGTGAGGAATACCCGAAGGGGCATATCCCATAATGAGACACCACTTCACTCATGCTATCAGGGAACCAGGGTTTCACCAGAATCCTAGAATTTTGCAATGAAGCTGAGATTATGACATCACTTCCACATTAACTGTTTCTAAATAAAATCAGTTTATTTTTCAGATGACTCCAATATAAAATGGATGGAATGACATACTGACGCTGACATCATCACCACAGAAATCCATGCAGATAGGTCGGTGATGTCTGGATGCACAAATCCACTGATCACCTGCAAACAGTGTGGACAGTCTAACATCTGATTTGATTGGAGGAGGAAATCAGATTTGTCTACAGTCTGAAGTCCTCAGATTCTTTTTTTTCACCAGTCCACCCCTCAGCCTGTGTTGCATCAGCCTCATTAGCCCTGCTTCCAGTGTTTTTTTCCCAGCCAATCAGCTCCTCAGCTCATCAGTCTGTTTGCCCTGCACCTGCTGTCCATTCCCTCAACTCCTCACTACACACACCAGGCATCTCATTTACTAAGAAGTACTTCACTGAAACAAAAGTGGCTGCAAGCACACCTGAAGGTAATCCTGCCAACCACAGTCCTCAATCAGACTGTGAGTGACAAGATTACCTGCAGGTGCACTCAGGGATCCGCCCCCTACACACCTGACCGAAGTACACACAGTCAATGCAAATCCAGATAAAGATTGCCACGATGCAATTATCAATGGATCTTGCAGTGTGGCAAGGTGACCAAGAAAACTATAAATACCATAGATATTAATATAATACCAAATTATTATTGAAATACATATTATACATTAGAGGAAGAGATGGAAATCAAGGTTAGGAAGAATGTGGTCATCTTATTTTTTATCCAAGTGACAACATAAGGGATAAGTGATAGGTGCAATTTGATGGTTACTATTTTTTTAATGAAGATGCATGGACGCAGTGTCTGGAAATAAGGATGTTCACACACACTTATTATAAAATCCAACAGAAAAATCTCATGTGGGTATTTGCATTGACAATTTCTGGTGGGTTGTGGGGGTGATTCATGTGTGATATTTCCCAGTTGGATTATAATTAATAACCAGGAAATTGCAGCTGCAGCAGCAACAGTGGACGAGTTTCAAATCACCTCTCCCAGGTTTATTTCGTAAGCACTGTGTATTTCTCTTTTTTGTGATTCATAAAATACCAGTAGACAGTCACGAAATGGGTTAGTTGTTCTTTTAAGATGAGTCCTATGCATGTCTTAGTAAATAAGATCCAAGTACATCATTGCTGCTTCCATGAAAATCTATGTTCCTGTCCTTTTCCTGATTAGAGGTTCTCCTACACACTTCTGCCAGGAACTACACACTGTGACCTTAAGCAGAGGAGAAAATAGCAGACAGACAAAATTAGAGAAATACTCTCCAAACGCTGAATGACAGCGAGTTAATGAAACACTACAGATTACATTGTGCAGGGATGTTTGTTGTCAATCATTAGAGATGTCATCACACCAGAATATTAAAGAGATTAAGTACAAAAAAGACGGTATGGTAAATAAATTGTATCAATTTATTTGTACTATGAATACATGTGAGATATGTCCATTACATAAAATAGTACTCACACACTCTTCACTTTCATCTTCAATCACATCTGAAAGATGCGAATGGACAATGTAAATACAGGTTCTTAGCAACCACATTAGCCACAAAAACTATAGAAAAACATAGGATGGTGTGAACAGTCAGACTCCATCCTGAGGAGAAGGTAGAGGCAACATTAACAACTAAGGCTGCTGTCAAAACCACCTACTTGCTACATCAACAGGAGGTCAGTAATTATAGTGGAAGAAGATTATTTTCCCCACAAACTTTATTTAACAATACAATAATTACAAATTCAAGTAAGAATCTCCACTTTGTGTTCTTACTTAAACATTCAATTGAACAAGGAAAAGGGATGAATGACAAAATACATTAACCCTCCACTGCATGAATATTACTTATACATGGTAAAAAAAAGGTTTTGAGTGTTTTATTACCTAAAGTGGCCTAAATAATAGATATATTTATGAAATATTAGAAAAAGTTGTAAACATAGTCTCAGGATCTAAGTTCTTTTTCCAGCACTGGAACCAAGTTGTTTCTTTTTGCAGTGCACAGCAGACAGACAAGTTTCATCTCATTTTTTGGTTTTGGGTCCAGACGATTACAAGCTCTGGAAATGCAGGCTTAGCCCTTTTGTCCAAGCTCTTCAGTATATTTGAATAGCTGCTTGAAAACTTTTTTCCCATCTCTTCTTGAAATTCAATAACACACTGCATGTACAGACATGATTATAAATTCACAATCATCTCTTCAAAAACATGTGAATTTTAATTTTATTGAGTTTCTTTCAGGCACACAAAATGCACAGCTCAGACAGTTTTTTTTTTCTTTTTCTATTTGTCTCATATATAAATACAACATCTGAAGGTGTATTCCAGCCATTTCAGCTGTGTGCGTTGACACACCATCTCCTTCCTCTTTGATCTTTTTCTCCTCTGAGAAACAAATCCAGGTTGACATTTCCATCAGCATATCCCCAGCGAATTGTTCTGTGAAGGGCGATCAGTTGGAGAGCATTGCATGGAGAGTAAACATTAAGACTTTGCTTTTATAGGCATTCAACGGATGCTGTAAGGGAGATTTGCATATGTAGATTTCTCTAAATCCCCCCTCAGACAGCAATAAATCATCTTTCTTTTGACTGACAACCAGCGATGCTGGTGGCATGAAGCCACTATTACTCTGACAGCCAGATGAATGTAAATAGTAATTGTGTTGTCTAAAAATACTCCATTTAAAGTAAAAGTCCTGTAAATGTAAAATGCAACTACAGAGGTATAACGCTAACAAATAAAAATAATAAATATAAGTGTTACTAATGATAATAATTAGCATTCTGTTCCATTTAGGTCAATGCAGGTTACACAGAAAATGAATTAGACTACAGACATGGGAGTGATATGACTCAATTAACCAAGGCAGGAAAACAAAGGAAGTAAAGGGGACAGGAAACACTAGGGGATCCTTTTCAAAAACAAAAGAGGAACTGGAAACAGAAGACAATCAGAAACCCCCAACAATATATAAAAGCAGATAAGACAGTGAGAGATCATGGCACTGCTACTCTTAATGGCAGTGTCATGGGAATTTGGCTGCCATGAAAACAGGTCCATGGTTTTAACCTTTCAACCAAAAATAATGTAACAGCACCACTCCTTCAGTGGTTTCTACGGAGCCCCTCTGGTGACATTGGCTAAAAAATAAGTATGGTCACAAGATAATTATCACATGACCAGGAGACAGTTATTGTTTCATTTCCATGGAGATAGTGTTGATTGTTGCTCATTATTGGATATTGACATCCGCTTTTGTCCAGGCTTTCAATCAGATATCATGACAGTTTCAGCCTTACTAAAGACTGCAAGTTTTAGCACTTTGGGTGACTGGTGGGTGTGAGAGGGAGATCAGATGGGTGCAGGTGGGCTGTGCTGGAAAAAAAATCCATAGGAGTAAAGAACTACTGCATGACATGAAACAGCAAAATTTCTAAATCCAGGTGTTCTTTTGTTATTCATATCCTGTACTGATATTCGATGTTAAGCAAAGGTGTGTGGATGTAGAAATGACATCTGCAATTTAAAAGTAAACTATGCAATAGAGGAGCAAGGTTACATCCACTTCTTCCTATATAAATATATATGCATATACTGTGCATATACACAGCTGGAATCATTCAGTTCGGAAAGCATCTACACAACAACCAAATAACACAGTAACAACCCTGACCACAGTATACTGTATATATATATGCACTTACTATGAAACCAGACAATTATTGTTATTTAGATGCCAGTTATTGCACCAATATCTATATTGATTTTATTATCAATGTGTTTTCAACACATAGACCAATCTGTGGCACAGCGCCAAAAAATGAAAACCAAGTGCCATAAATTGATTCCAGAATTGACATGCAGGAAAGTGCTACCTGACATAGGAACACTGCCCCGGGTGTTGCTGTTTTCAACCAACCCCAGCACAACTCAGACCACAAGTTAAGTCAGTGCCATTGATAACCTCAATATAATTAAAAAGAGAAAAAAATAACAATATTCCAGATAAATACATTGCTTGGCTGTCACTGATTTTAATTGAATAATGGTGCAGAATTGTACAACCTCCCTCGGGGGACACAAGCAGCTCTGACTGGTTTATATTCTATACATCTAATTACAGTAAAATCCAATTAGACTTTATCTTTAAACTCCAGCAGCATTCAAGTGATGTAATTAAAACTTACTGGGGTTTCAGTCAACGTCATCCTAACTGTCTGTGTTCATTCAGAACCTTCATCACCGCAAAAAGATGAACATTAGGAGGAAATCCAATTCTAATACGATTAAGACGACTCATCATGTAACTGATTCACTCCTCTTGGCTGCTGCTGAGCTTTAAATAAGTGAGCAGCTTGTCAGAACAGAACTGCCACATGCTTTATATAGAAGGACTTCCTCATAAACATCTATTCTTGCAATTATTAACTTTTGATTTCATCTAGAGGTACATTGCAGCAATGTGTGAAGTTAAACCACAAGACAAAGTCTGCAAAAACAAGATTTTGTTTTATTCTTGTGTTTAGAATGCAGCATACAAAACTAATAATACAACCCACACATCATATAATGCTCCCACCATATTATTTATTGACCACCATCGATCTTCTTCAGGACCACAGGACCAGGACCACATCATCCATCTGTGACTTCCAAAACTCTTCTGGCCAAACAACATAGAACAATTTTGTTCTCCTCTGGTGAATCTATGTTGAATAATCAGAGGCTCCCAGTTTAACTTTGTTCAGATTCGATTGCCTAGTTAGGTTGAGGGAAAGATCATTGTTTGGGTTAAAACAATCACTTTGCTGTTACAGCCCACTACACTTTCCCTTGAAACAAATAATTGAATACAGATCCAGTCTCCATCACAGAGATTGGGTTCAGGTGACACTTGCTGAAATAACGTGCTTGTTTCAGCATGTTCCATGTTGTTCCTCCATTTCTCACTCCCCTTCATGTCCTGTCATGTTCTAAATGTCATCTAGTAAATAAGCTGTCACTGGCTGGAATTCAGTCGTTAGTTTTACAGGCATCCTGTCACTAACTGAAGCGAAACTCGGATGACAACTTGCACATTCTGCCATTACACTGATCTGTCCGATATCTGATGATATTTCACTCTGAAGCCAACGATTTGGGCCAATAGATCCCGTCATCTTGAAATCTATGACACCTCCAGACAAGAGCTGCAGAAAAAAACAAAAAGAAGTAAAAAGACAGCAGCAGTTGAGACGAAACTCTAGACATACACTATATACATACACTATATACTCAGAATTGAACTGTGTTGAAGTCTTCAATGATCCGCAACCTCCAGTTGGAAACAGACAGACAGAAGCAGATTGTGTGACATGTTCCATTAGCGTGTGTCTAAAACAGCCAGACAGGCAAACATCTGCTGCATTAATGCATCACGTCTCACCTGTCAACATTAGAAAACACAGCATTAACATACTAAACACCAGCTCCACTCTCTGCAGTACATCGGATAATGTGTCACTTTCTGTTTGATCACATTCAGCATCAAACGTCAGAAAAGGACTTTTCATCTTTTTTAGTTCCTTTTTTTGCTTATTTTCATTTCTGTTAAGTTTAGTTCTGTTTTTTTTTTTTAATTTATTTATTTATTTTTATTTTATTGCTTCACTGCCTGATTTTGTCCACCTGCATAATAACATCTCACAAATCCATGAATATCAACACTGATGAAAATATCCATGGTGAGCTTAGTGAAACTATGGATTTAGGGAGACAGCTATTTCACTAATTGCCAGCTATTTTGATAATTGATTAATCTACGTGAGTCATTTTTAAGAAGAAAATGTCCAAACACCTGAGGAAAATCACTGTTTATTTTAGTTATATCAGCAACTGAAATACCTCAATTTTTGGTTTTGTTTTGTGTTTAATTTAAATATCACAATGTGTTATTTTACCTTTGAATCCACAATCTCTGGATTTATGTGCACAGAATTTCTCAATAATCCCTTTAAGATGTTCTTTTTTCAGTTCCTTTGCAGGGTTCTGACTTTATGAGAGCATTTTTTAACATTCCTATGGTGTATTGAAGTTGTTCTATTTCAATAAGCTGCAAGGTCAAATCGATCCATTAAGGCTCCATTGCTTTTCCCTGGTGCCCCTCATGGTCAGATCTGAATTTGATATCTTTGCTGCCACATATTTCAGTCCATGTTGTACACACAGCATGCACCACTGATAAATATACATGCAGGTTAATTATTCCTAGTTTCATCCTTACTTGTTTTCTACATGATGCAGCAAACAGAAAACCCAATTTTGATCTTTCTGTTTATCTGGCAAATTAATATTCACCCTGGTGTTTGTTTTGATGAAGTTTTAAAGCTTTTGTTCTCTTTGTTCTATTATAAAAAAAAAGGACTCAAAACACCGGGAGGCAGTTTGAAAAACTAATTAGTCACTCTCGTGGGTGTTGTTGATTAAAACTGGCCTCCCACTTCTTTAACATCTACAGGCTTCAGGTCTATAGGGTTTTATTTCCCCCTATCTTTATTCAAAAAGTGTGATCTTTTTAATGTGAGAGCCTGATTTACTGATATCAACCTTAACCTTAATTATTTCCCTGACCAGTTAATGTTTTAGTTTGTTGTAATTGGACTGAAATAGCATTTAAATATCTCTTCAGTTTGCTTTCCATTGTGTAGTACTGCAGAACAAACAATCGATATAGTCGATATAGGATGATATCAGGTAAAATGGGCCATTTCAGGTTTGGCGGTCCCAGCCCCTCTGGAAATTAGAGCCAATGACTACAAATGATTTAAAAAGAGTGCTTTCTATGGTGATTTGATTAGTTTATGGTTTCTATGGTTATTTGATTAATTTATGGTTTTTATGGTGGTGAAACAATACTTCAAATCTAGACTGAACCGGAAATGTGCATGGTAAGTAGCCTGATATGACAAATCTAACTTAACAGTTATAAGCATGATGAATCTATTAAAAAAAACAAACATGCACATAAAAACTATGAATGATATCTGTCTTGATGGCATTCATCAGAAATAATGCTGTTAGTTTGATATATTAACATATTTTTTGCAAAAATTATGTAACTAAAATGGGCCACATGGTTTCAACTAAAATTGAACATTAGGTTCAACGAAAATATGGACAGTATGTAGACTCTCATGTGAAATTAGTTAAACTCAAAGTAGTGTGCTACTTTTGCTTTTTTTGTGTTCTTGTTGTAGCAGCAGTATGAGTTTGTTTAATGCATTTTAAAAGTCATGGTTCAAAGCAAAAATTGGCACAGTGGATATTTCAAAATTTATAGGACCAAAATAATTATATTTTATCATATAATTCCAACTCAAATGATCAGAAACAGTCATTAGTTATCATAAATATACATACCTGATGTCACCCTATGTGATTGGTCGTATCAGAAACTGCGCTGACCCCTGTTCATGTCTTCCAGGTCCTTCCAGGACTTGGCACGGCAGATCGATGTGGACTACGGCACGGTGCGAGACTCAGCGGTGTACGACTATTTCATGAACAAAGGCACCAACCCTCTGGAGCAGGACACCACCTACGCTGAGCTGTGGAGGACTGTCAGCAAGAACAACGGCATGGACTACTCCGTGTCCAGCCCGTCTGAGGGCATACGCAAGGTGAGACACCACCGTACATGTTTCTCACATGAAATGAGTTAGCTACTATTGAGTCATTTTTACTATAAATCCATTGTTTTGAGTCTTTTTTGTTTTGAAAGAAGAAATATGGTTTCTGGGTGGGACTTGATTAAAAAAAAAATAATTACTTAATTAATTACAGGTTTAATTAATTACTGACTATGGTGCATCCAGAAAGTATTCACACCGCTTCACTTTTTTTTTTTTTTTTGCAAATTTATTAAAAATAAAAAACTAAGAAATCACATGTAGATAAGTATTCACAGCCTTTGCCATGAAGCTCAAATTGAGCTCAGGTTCATCCTGTTTCCACTGATCATTCTTGAGATGTTTCTACAGCTTAATTGGAGTCCACCTGTGGTAAATTCAGTTGATTGGACATGATTTGGAAAAGCACACACCTGTCTATATAAGGTCCCACAGTTGACAGTGATGTCAGAGCACAAACCAAGCATGATGTCAAAGGAGTTGTCTGTAGACCTCAGAGACAGGATTGTCTCTAGGCACAAATCTGGGGAAGGAAACAGAAACATTTCTGCTGCTTTGAAGGTCCCAATGAGCACAGTGGTCTAAGGAGGTGACTAAGAACCCGATGGTCACTCTGTCAGAGCTTCAGCGTTCCTCTGTGGAGAGAGGAGAACCTTCCAGAAGGACAACCATCTCTGCAGCAATCCACCAATCAGGCCTGTATGGTAGAGTTGCGGAAGCCACTCCTTAGTAAAAAGAACATGGCAGCCCACCTGGAGTTTGCCAAAAGGCACCTGAAGGACTCTCAGATCATGAGTAACAACATTCTCTGGTCTGATGAGACAAAGATTGAACTCTTTGGTGTGAATGCCAGGTGTCATGTTTGGAGGAAACCAGGCACCACTCATCACCGGGTCAATACCATCCCTACAGTGAAGCATGGTGGTGGCAGCATCATGCTGTGGGAATGTTTTTTCTTTGCACCGACTCTTCCCATCCAACTTGATGGAGCTTGAGAGGTGCTGCAAAGAGGAATGGACAAAACTGCCCAAAGATAGGTGTGGCAAGCTGGTGGCATCATATTATGAAAGACTTGAGGCTGTAATTGCTGCCAAAGGTGCATCAACAAAGTATTGAGCAAAGGCTGTGAATACCTATATACACATGGTTTCTTAGTTTGTTTCTTTTTTTTTATTTTTAATTTTCAAAAATCTCAAAAAAAAAATCATGTTTTCATTATGGGGTGTTGTGTGTAGAATTTTGAGGTAAAAAGTGAATTGAATCCATTTTGGAATAAGGCTGTAACATAAAACACCAAAACTGAATTAAATGTAATTCAGTTTTGATGTCTAATTGGAGACTAAATTGCCCATAGGTGTGAGTGGGTGACTGAATGGTGTGTGTCTGGGGTGTATCCCTGCCTCTCACCTGAAATGTGCTGAGATAGGCTCCAGCAGACCCCTGTGACCCTAATGAGAAATAAGTGGGTATAGAAAATGATTGACTAAAAAATTTAAGTTGGCATAACTTCTCTAGAGAGTTTAATTTTTTTTGGTGAACATTTTTCCAAAATTCTCAATAAAAGAGAATCTTTGGTTGTGAGACAATGATGCTCACATGTCAAATATCCATGAGCAAACAGGTCATTTAACCTAAGATAAAGTAATTGTTACTATATGAAAACACTATGCAATAGAGGTTTAACCACATAACAATAAAAGATTAACAATCGCAGAATATAATTGCTCCAAAAGCAACATTTAGTGTATGTAAATGGATTTTAGTCTCATATTTTAATCCATCTCATATTTTAATCTATCTTTAACCACTGATAGGTTTACAGTCAGTCATTTGTTCAGGTTTTGGGCTACTTGTTTGTACCAGAACCAGAACTAGAACCAGAACTGTCAATAGCTCATAGCTGTGACATATTTTGCATTTAAATAGTATTGTATGGTTGAGGTTCTTTTGTGATAACCAAACTCTTTACTGCATAGTTTGCAATAAACAATCCCATTGCCAACACTTCCATCCGGGCATTTTTTGAACAGAAATTTACCATCCAGCAGAACATTCCACGTTTGGCATGCAGTATGTACAGTATGGCATATTTTATTGCTTTTATACTGTGAATGGTGCCAAGTATGGTCCGAAACAGCTTTTTAAACCGGAATGTTGCCTCTGCCAATCTTTTGTATATGGTATTTGTAATGGATGAATCATACTTCTACTGATAACGACAAACCACATTTCCTGAAGGCCACATGACTGCTATGCTGTCACTCATTAATCAATGCCCGTCACAGTCAGTGACACACCACCTTCACCACATCTCAGCCTGAAACTAAAAAAAACAATCTGAAACTAAAAGAAAAGATTTTAAACTGTCAAAAAATAAGATGATTCTGAAACCATAAGATCTCCAACTGAAAAACAACATTCTCAAATATTAAAATAAATATGAAAGTAAAAACTGAAAATGAACCTAAAAAACATTTGTCCTTCACTTATTTTTAGTTTGAATACATAACTTCAGAAGTTCAGAATAAAACCTTAAATATTCAGTTTCAAATTTAAGTTTTTCAAACTTCATCCTCTGGGAAACATTCTTCCTGTAGCTACTGAGATTAGACTAAAAGAAGCTCTACCTATTTTCCAATCATTTTCACACTTTGGCTCATTAATATCTTCACTTGTTCACAACTCTTCACACAGTAAGCTTTGAAACTCACACTCAAACACATCAGTTAACCTTTAATGTAAAGTGACTCATGCTGCCATAATTACAGCATCTGCTGCCTCCTATAAGACTGTTTTACTCAGTATACCGAGATTTAATGATATAATGAGCTAAAGCACACAAACATATCGAAGCTCTTATGTGTTTCCATTTCAAATGTTTTTCAATCCATAAATATTTCAAAACAAGCTGCTAAAGAAAGGTTTGATCTGTTTTGATTCACCTCACAATAGATGTCATGTCAGATTTACAGTTTACTGTAGCGGAATGAATGTGTCAGAAACCCAGTATAACAACTCTAATTGTGCAATGTAAAACATTATAAATAAACATATGATAAAGAAACAATTCACAAAAGCCACCAGTCTGTAGTCCAGAAAAAAACAAATACCATACAGTTACAATCAATAACAAGAAGATTATTTACAATCAGTAGACATAGTACCGAGCTATGTGTGGAAATGACTAGAAAAAATATAATGATGCCAATAATAGATTATTTAAATGAATATAATAAAGACTTTATGCTCAATGAGTGCTTTTGATATGTACATTTTACTGACAATAACCTTTTTGTTATATATGTTGAAGTTTTGTGTGTATGTATATACTCAACAATTCACGACACTGACATGTTAACAGTAATTCTGATGCCATCAACACACAGACACACACACACACACACACACACACACACACACACACACACACACACACACGCACACACACACACACACACACACACACACACAGACTCCTGTTTTATTCACTGCAGGCAAACACACAAAGACACTCCTCTGTTTACCCATTACTTAATTGCAGTAGCAGTTCCACAACACACCAATTAGTGAGGCTGTGTGTGCGTGCGTATGACAAAAAAAAGCTGCGTTTTGCCGCTGTACGTTATTATGCTCATAGATCTCCTAAAAAGCAGATGACAAATTAGCATCGGCGAGAAATCGGCTCAGAGCACATCCATTATTCAGCCATTTGCATGATAAACATCCCCCCAGTTTTCTCCCTCACAGTAACCCCAAATGGTTACACACACACACACATTTTAATCAGTTTTATTGCTATTGTCGAGTGCTTTTCCAGTACAGGGACGCTCAGTTGCCCCCCAGCCCTCCTGCATACCGGCAGAGAAACATGCAAAACATTCAGAAAACATCCGGTCTGCACTGAGAAGACAGTTTTAGTTTAGTTTTCAACCATATTACGAAGAAAAAATACAAAACTCAGAAATAGATCCTTCATCCCTTCATTCCTTCATCAGCACATTATGATTTTTAGTCTGCAATATTAGTATGGGTCAATATTCAAAAACCATGTATCCTAAATGTAGTTACTTTTAAATTGTAATGCAGCTGGATTGCATCTTTTCTTTTCTTCCTTCCTGCAAAGTAATTCTTTTGATGGCACAAACACATGGTCAAAACACAAATGGGGAGGGTCCAATGGACATGCTGTTTCTTGATGTGCTAATGAAAGAAATGATCGCCCGCACGGCTTCTCTTGTGCACAAAGAGTTTTATTCCAGAAAGAACAGCGTCAAAAACATGCAGAATCTGAGAGCATCTCTGGGGGACAAATTGTAGATCTCTTCCCTTCATCTCAAAAGGTTTTCCAATTTATACTGTTCTTAGGTCCACTCATCCAGACATTTCAGAGTGTCCACACCTGGTCAAACATATCTCTATTTGGTCAAAACAGCTCACCATTTGTTCCTATTCCTGATGGCCAGCTGCCTGAATGGGTCACCATTTTTACCCAGTGCATGTCCAGCTTTCATTTTTCTAAGGTTTAAATTAACAGGGCCTCATTTCACAAAACAGGAACAGACAATAAACTACAGAAACAAAGCAGGGAGCAGTCTTGAGGGGTTCCCACATTATTAATATATATACATATTTTTTAATCATAACATTAACTCAACATTATTCAACCAATTTTACTAATGACCTTTCAATGTCATCGGAGAAGCCTCACTGTCAACTACTCGCTCCATCAAGCTTTCATGACCTTTCAGTAAAATGCTACGACATGATTCGTGAACAATGTCTTTTTTTTCTAACTCTTTTCTTTCTGCTTGTCTTCATGGTCTTAAATTGCTCACTACCAGCTACTATAGCTAGCAATTACAGTTGTGTTAGGGCACTGCAACCATTTCAATAGGGCCATGTAATTTTCCTTCCTCACATCCAGTTTGTAATGCAGCCTGTCTGTTATATATGTGTCCTCTTCAAGCAAAAGCTGAACAAACCTAGATGACATCCCTCTGACATGTTTACGTTTATCATGAGAATTGTTATTAGGGGGTGAGCTGATGGCCCAGTGGTGAAGGCGTGTACCGCATGGGTAAATGCTCTGAGCTGCAAGTCCCCAACTGGCTGGACCTTTGCTGCTTCTCCGACTCTTTCCCCCTTTCTTGTCTCACTACTTTGAACCGTAATTAAAGGCACAGAATGCCACAAAAATAATCTATTAAAAAAAAAAAAAATGTTGTTGTTCTTTTCTGGTTCTTAACAAACTGACATGACCACCAAATCAGCAGCTGGGCTCACTGGTGTGTTTTTAGGAGGTTGTAGTGAGGATGCACTGAATATTCAGTGCATCCTCGTTGCAAGGCCGAATACTGCTAAACATTTGGCATTTGGTTCAGTGAGTTAACCCTCTATTGCATGAAACATTACCTTGACATGATAAAAATGTTTAAATGTTACTTAAAATTGCCTAAATAATAGATATATTTAAGGAATATAAGAAAAAGTTGGAAACAGTCTCAGGATAGTTTCATGTTATGTAAATCAATGGGATTCCATTAGATTGTATACACTAGGGATTTTCCATATTTGCATATTTTAGCGTATTAGAAAACATAACTTATATATCAAAGTTATATTATTATTATCAAAATGGAATTAAATTAAGTTGAACCCAAATTCTGAATAAAGGACTTTTGGTTGTGAAACAATGATGCTCGGGGTGACATGGTGGTTCAGGGGTTAGCGCTGTTGCCTCATGTGACCTCATAAATTGTAACTAACTGTAAAAACATATATTTTATATCACAGCTTTTTAGAAAAATTAAGATAAAGTAAGTGTTGCATTATAGCGACACTATGCAATAATGGGTTAAGAGAGGAAGAATATTGGCGTGTGATGCACAATATGCTGAGAAAGAGAGAGAGAGGTTCTGCAGCAAAAAAGGAGAAAGGTAAGCTGGTCACAGCACAACCATTTCATCCATCTTTGAAAAGTAGAAAAAGTTTACAAAGGACAGGGCCAAGGCAAATGGAATCACAACAAAAACAGCAGCATGTCACAGTCAGCTTCTGTTGCCAAGGAAACATGATGCTCTGCTTGGTTGCCCTCTGCGCCGTTCAGAAAACAAAACCATCTTAGTACGATCTGTAGAGATTAAAAATGAATCAAAAGCAATTATTTTCACATCGGATCCACACCGCCTGGTATTTCAATCATCACCTGGTATTTTAGATCATGTTGAACGCTTTGTGAAAATGATCGCTTTTGTTTCATATTTAATCTTTACAGTTCACATTAACTGGTCTATTTTTCACTCGAGCCTGAACGGCCACTGAACAGATCACAGACTTTTGGTTTGCTGCTGTTGTCCAACTGGAGTGGATTTTGGAGTGTTTTGTGGGTTCGTATCATGAGTCTTCATGAGTTTGTATCTGTGATTGCAGCATTTTTCTGTAGCATTTTTTTTGCATTTGTTTTATTTGTTTGTGTGTTTTTGGTTTTGCATCATTTCTGTGTTTGCAGGGTTTAGCTGTTTGTGGTTTGCTCCTCTCAGAGGAGCAACCAGAGCTTACCAGAGATGTTTCTTTGAAAAGCATGTCTAAAGTTTATTCTAGAATATTTATGCAATATTAAAACAAAACATTATTTGAAAAAAATATTTGATATTCCATATTCATATTTCATATTCAAGTTTTTTATCAGGGATTAAAGCAAAAAAAAATATCCTGAGCCTGAACTTTTTTTCATGTGGGGGCATAGTGTGGGTGGGAAATTGTGTCCTGAACACATTCTCAGGCTCAAAATGAGTAAATGAATGATTGCAGATTAAGCACTAACACTAACAGTCACACACTCGCGATCTAGTGTAATCATTTCTTTCAGAATGTCAAATATTGTTTCAACTCGATTATATGACTTTGGGGATTGTTCGCAAATCGAAATCGTGATTAAAATTAAAGTAATTCCACAACCTCACCGCCGAACGAATCAAGACTCCATCTATACTGTATCTATGCTTGTTCTTTGTGTCCTTGTTTGTTGTCCTTTGATTTACATGAACATATTCCGCCCAGTGTGCTGTCACGTAGCTTCCCATCGTCACATGCTTCTGTAAACACTGCACAGCTTTGTCTCCCAGCGCTCCCTAGAGAGAAAGAGGGAAAAGACTCTCCTTTTACATGATGAGAGGGGGAACACAAAGAGCCCCACAGCAGCGGTAAGATGCAATCAGAGTGGAGCATCGTGGTAATTAGGCCGTAACAGTATGAACAGATCTAAAGACTGAAGTGTCTCTGTTACCATATGAGAAGGAAGGAGCTACACACCATAACAATTAGCAGATACGCTGAACAGGTTGAGAAGGAGAAGACAGATGCTCCAGCAGCAGCTCTGCTGACACAGTGAAAACACCCACATCCTCATCCACTTACACCCCACCCACCGCTGCTTTTATCTGCGTGTGTTCCTGTCACCTCCTCACCCAGCCAGGAGGACATCCTCCTCACACACCGTCCAAACACACAAAACCTGCACTTGTTCTAATTTGAAGCGACACTGGCTTGTATGAAATTATGCCAAGAAAGGAAGTTGTTTGGCACCGTGGAGCCCGCTTTGTTTGATTATTATGAATCATTGGAGCTATGTCCGATGGCTGGGAAGGATTGGAGAGATGCCAGTGTTAGGGCCTTACAAGCAACAATTCTCTGCTGTTAGCACACGCACACACACACATCACACACACACACGGTACAGACCATGTGAGCTGGTGCATCACATTATTTATCCATTCTTTTCAGCTCAATCACCTTCAAGCATTTCCCTTAAAATTATTGATCTTTTTTTTTAATTAACTCTATTGTTGATTGTTTACTTCTGTGTATTTTTTGGATTAAAAGTGACACCAATAAATACATTGATAAATTTCAACTATTATGAATGTAGTATAGCAGTGATTATAATGTATTATGTGACGATTCTGTATTATATCTGTGATAACAGTGATTATGATGCACAACAGTGATTATGATGTATTATAGGTGATCATAATGTTTTACTCCTCTCTTATCATAAGGCACTTTTATGCTTTGTAAAAAACATGTTATGATGCATTAATATACTAGACTATAATTCACAGATACAGCTATAGGTTTATTTATAATGCATTATAGACAGGCACTACACAGAAAGTGACTGGCTTTGTCTGAATGCATGAAATGTTTTGTATGTGTTGGGCTGTAAATTATGTTTCTTTTAGATCTTTTAGGTTATAACTTGCCAGGAAGTAACTAAAGACCGAAGTGATTATCTTCATTTGAATAGATTCAGTATATTACATGATGTATAAAACAAAGTAGATTTAAATTAAATCTGACTAGCTGGTTTCAAATCATGTTTCCATAGAAACAAGAACAAAATGTGGAGGGGAGTCAGTTTGTGTGAGAAATGCGACCTGCAGAATGAATCTATATGGTCTTTGGCAATGATATTAAAAATAAAAATATGAAAAAAAAATATGAACAAAGTATTAACTATAAACAATTCTGAACTATGAACAAACTAATTCATTTGGCCATTTCATGCCACCTAATAACAGCTGCTGCATGGGCCTTCTTCTCCCCGCTCCTTTTTCTGCAGGCTAAGAAGAGTCCGTACGCCTTTCTGTGGGACATGGCGGTGCTGGAGTACGCGGCGCTGACGGACGATGACTGCACCATCACGGTGTCGGGGAACAGCATGAGCAGCAAAGGCTACGGCATCGCCATGCAGCACGGCAGCCCCTACAGAGACCTCTTCTCACAGAAGTAAGTCAGATTTAAATGTGTAATAAGTAAAAGTGGAAAACATGAGCTCCCCATGGAGGTTTCCATTTGAGCCCCATCTGTTTGTTTACAGACTTCCACAAACAAAACGGTAGAAACTTGTATGATGTTCATTATGTCTTTCTTCATAGTATTAGTAACGACTCTTTCCCTTTAAGGCAGTCAGTTATCTTCTATACCCACTTATTCCTCATTAGGGTCGCAGGGGTCTGCTGGAGCCAATCACATGGCATTACAGTGAGAGGCAGGATACACCCCAGATGGTCACCAGCCTATCATGGGGCACACACACCATTCACTCACACACGCAATTTAGAGTTGCCTCAACTTGTGTTTGGACTGTGGGAGGAAGCTGGAGTACCACACAGACACAACATGCAAACTCCACACAGAAAGGTCCCAGACCCAGGACCAAGGAGGTCTTGAACCTGCAACCTTGTTGTTGTGAGGCAACAGCGCTAACCCCTGCACCACAGTGTCACCTGAATGAAAACAGTCAATAATGATAAAATAGTGGAAATTTAACTTTACTGTGGTAATTTGTAATGAGTTTTCTTGTTGTTTTTTAGATGAGTCTTCACTTCAAATATTTTCTTTCCGAACGTTATAGATCATAAATTTAGTCTAAAATCCTTTTTGGCAGGTTATCTGTAGGTCTTTGATCCAGCTCCCTCAAAAAGGCCTTAGAAGTATTAAAACGGCTTTAAAGATACCACCATATTGTAGAAAGTGATATGTTAATAGCTTTTTGATTTTGAGGGTTCTGTTATAAAAAAAAGTACTGTCTCATGTTTTAAAACTGTGATTAGAAACTGTACATTAAGACAAGCTGTTAGGACTTCCGTGAGGTTGTGACGTCACAGCTATATAGTCACCATCCACCCACCATTCCAATTAACCAGTCAGAGACTCATTTAAAATAATGGCACACGCACAAAACAACCTGTTCCTTCTACAGCTCCAGAAAGATAAGTTAAGAGAAATTCAAAAGTTATATTAAGATGATTTGTCTTTCTTAAAAACTCCAAATATGTTACAACTTCAAATAAAAACCAGGAAAGGGGAAACTTTACACACTTAATCCATATCACACTCCAAGTGAGTCATATAACCAGCGGCTATTTTAACTTCTGTAACTCAACTTTCACATATTTCATTGTTAAAGCTTGAGAGCGTAGAAACACACAAATTAACTTCTATCTATTATACTATGTTCATGTTGGTTTCTTGTTATTCAAGAGTCCATTTGTATCATTTTTTTAAACAAAAATCACGATTTTGTAAGATTTTTTGACACAAAATGTCAAACGGTGTAACCAAAAAAGAATGATACATTTCAAATATATAATTCACCTAGAATATAAACTAGTAAAGCTGTCAAAATAACTAGTTGAAAGCTTATGTTTTTATTTTTTTAAAACATTTTTAAGAGACACATACAGAAATAAATAGTAACCTGAGGGTTGGGCAGGACTGAATAAACTCCTTCCAATCATTGTAAACATCATGTTAAACATTATTGGATGGTGATCCTGTATTCTGGAGGCTTGGCTTCAGAGGAGAAGTCTAAAGAAAGGGGTTTGGACTTTTGAAATTATATATTTTTTTCCTAAATGCTGCATGCTGAACTGTTTTTTCCAGGATCCTCCACTCTAGCTTTAATAGACAGTGTGTTCTGTTGCAATTTCTTCTCCTTCTCTATCCAAACTGTACGCATGATCGCTCCTTGAGGAAGAAAAAGAAATGTTAAATCACTTGGAAATCATTCAGATATTCCAGACTAAGGGTGCCTCTGTTGCTCCTCTGATCAAGAGAGTTTCTACTATTTCCTAATTTATCTTCTTTGTGCAGTGAAACGACATGTGCTTAATGATGACGGCTGGATGCTTTTCTCTGGAGTTTAACTCTCTGTTGACATTAATTCTACTCTTATCGGAGTCTGGCTGACTTCTTTCAAACTTCGCCAGGGGGAAGTGCAGGTGTTTGCTCGAAACTTGCGGGTGTTAAAAGGTGTTAAGTCTGAGCTGAGAAACATCTCCTGGAGGCAGATTTTACTCCGAGTTAAATCAATAACAAAGCTCTACGCCAAAGTCAATTGAGCTCACATGAAACAAGCTCGTATTAAGCAGCGCTGTTGCGGAGCAAATGGGATTATTCACGGCGTTATGTGTAAACAGAGGGACGTGTAATTATTACTTATTTGATTGTGCAAGGCAGATGTCTCTGCAAAGTCTAGAAATTTTAGGGTGGAAATTTAATCACAGTCTTCCACATGAATTTGGGATGGAATCAGTGAGCCACGGAGCTCGCTCCTGAACACAAATTGATCCCAATGTGAGTTCAAGAAATCTCCACATTATTACATCATGAAGTTCTGGCACAGAGTCACTTAAGCTCCACAAAATGTGAAAACTTTCTCATCCGTCTCATATTGATCGTCTCCTTCAATGAAGGCAGGAAGCAGCTGTGGAGAGAAACAAGAGTTGACAAATTTAGGCTTGCCAAAAAGATTTAAACATATTTCGTGTTATGACTTATTTTTTTGGTTCATCAGAACGTTGTTGCATTGGATAGGAAGGGAAATCCAAATGACTGTAAAGGATAATTGTGTAAACAGTTCCATATACCAGTCCAGAGCTGGCACAAAACCTTCATGTTTTATTTAGAAATCTGAAGACAAACAGAAACTTCATCCTTCAGTACAACAATGACCCAAAGCACACATCTAGACCAACAAAAGAATGACTTCACCAGAATAAAATGAAAAATAAAATAAAATGAGTCCAGACCTGAATGTGATGGAACATCTGAGGGGTGATGTGAAGAGTTTGTGACAGCAGATACTTCACATCTCTCAGATTTGGAGTGATTTTGCAAATAAGAGTGGGCAAATATTGCCGCATCAAGATCACCACACTAATAGACTCCTACCCAAGGACAACAGTGCTGTAACAGAAGCAAAAGGTGCTGCAACAAATCGTTAGTTTAAGGGTGTGTGTGGGACCACTAGAGTGAGTAAACTAAATCCTTTCTGTATTTTCAGTTAACTCTCTTTAGTAATACATTTTTGGTTGAGGTACATTTAAACAGTTTAATGCGTTCAGGCTCAAACAAAAAAAAGCTGCTGCTGTGCGACTTCACACATGAAGGAATTCAAATAGAAGCAAACTGTTGAAACTCCAGCAACATCACGCCTGAAAATATCACAAGAAACCGCTCCACGCGGCTCCATATGAAAGAATTCAATCTGGTTCAAGCCGACAGCTGAGTTTCAATGATAAATCCTCTTTTCTGAGAATTTCTCAGCCGGCTTTCAGTGAGCCCAAGTGCCGCGGAGCACAGCGGGAGGTGGTGCACCTGGCCTCGCAGGTGTAAATGCTGCGTCTGGGATGGAAAGCAGCGGGGCTCAGAGTACTGAGGAGCCGCGCTGAAAGCCTCTGAACCGACCCTGTGAAGATGTGAGAAGGGCTGCTGTTATACAGCAGCTCACAGCTGGAGCGACACAAATTGTTTGATGTCTGCCACAAACTCCTTGACACAGGAACCACCGTGTCGCTTCCTGTGACATTTCTGTGAGGGAGAAGAAGGAGGAACAGGTCTGAGGCCGATGACAGTGGTATTAATGGAGATGTTAACACAAAGCGTAAGCCGCTGCACCGCTGCGCTGCCGTCATATTATTACCAGAGCAGAGCCATGCTGCGGGGAAAATGGGCTCTCTGGTATGTGTGTGCGTGCCCCATGGCAACGTGGGAGAGACGCCCGGGGATTCTGAGAGCAACTCCACCAGAGAAACATCATTAACCCCCTACTCCACCACACATTTATCAGATCTATCTATCAGTTTTCCCACATGATGGCCGTCAAAAGCTTAGTTATAAATGCCATGAGCTTGTTTTGGTATGATTGGAGTAATATTTCACATCTGACAGAAACCGCTATGGTAGAAATTAAACTGAACATGGCTGCACACACACACATAACCCTAACCCACATAATTAATCATATATTCATATTCTTTATTGTCTCTTTCCCCAACATTGTGAAAATGATTGAGCATTTTGTCAGGTCAATGATCTACTTGGTCAGAGGGAAGCTATGTGGCCAAGTGGTGCAATGGCTAACTGATCAACCTTCATGTATTAAGATATCTGGAATGTTTGATGTTTCTCACAGTAGTATAGCTTATTATTAGTGAGCAGATAATGTGATATCAGGGAAATTGGGCCACTCTTTGGTAAGTCACTTGGGACAATGCTAAATACATCTTTCCATGTATATTGTTTCTGATCATTTTGTGTTAGAAATATGTGATAAAATATAATTATTTAGGCCCTACAAATCTTGGAATATCTCATTTTTTTGCATAAGCTAATTTAGGTAAAATGGGCCAGTCAAATGACAAAGGGAAATTCAAAATTCATCATCATTTTTAATATTAAAACAGAACAGATCAGTTATGTATTGTACACACACTAACACACCTATGTATACAAACTAAGCTAACGCTACATAAAAGCTAGCACCCAGTCATATGTAACAAGCTAAGTTACACAAACACAGTAAAAGTAGTGACTACTTTGAGTTGATCTAATTTCACATGACAATCAACTAGTTCATGTTTTAGTTGAACCAAATGTCATATACAGGTGTTTATGAGTGACAGAGAGGGTTAGGCCCATTTTAGCTGAAACCATGTGGCCCATTTTAGCTTAGGGGGCTAAGGTAAATTGGGCCACCAAGAGAAACATCACTATTACAAAACATATATTAATATAGTAAACTAACAGAATTATTGCTTATGGATGCCATCAAGGCAGATATCATGCATATTTTTTATGTGCATATTTGTTTTAAATAGATTTATCATTCTTATAATAGTTTAGTTAGATTTGTCATGTCAGGCTACTTACCATGTACATTTCTGATTCAGTCTTGATTTGAAGTATTGTTTCACCCACCATAGAAACCATGAATTAATCAAATCACCATAGAAACCATAAACTAATCAAATCACCTGTTACTAGCCATGTACAACAGTTTAAGTCATTTGTAGCTATTGGCTCTAATTTCCAGAGGGGCTGGGGCCCCAAACCTTAAATGGCCCATTTTACCTGATATTACTCTCTACAAACATATCTATTCAGTCATTAATGTTGTTATGATTAATATTTTCTGTGAGGTATTAAGGCTAATATAGATGTTTGACTATTTCTGAGTGTTATATTTGGACAGAGTGTGCATGTAGCAGATAGAATCCATGTCTTTAGCTCCAGTGTTTGACATTAAATCCACGTCACATGACAGAAAGTGAAAAGCAAGTTCAAGGAAGTTCAAACCAGCTCCGTTCTGACTGTGGTTTAAATCTATTTGACTCTCAGATTGCAGCAATATTTGGGTTCAATTGTTCCCAGGTTCTCAGTCGTGGCCTCCCCTCATCCTCCTCCTCCCTCTGCACCTCACACTTTCTTTTTAATTAAGCAGCCCTGTGTTTATTTAAGGATTAATTTTCAGCACTGAATGGAGACAAAAAAACGACAGTTATTAACAAAGTTTTTTGCTCTGAGCCCAGTTGAGTTCAGCCGGCGTCCGATGGCCCAGGGCGTCCTTGCAGCACGACGCTCAGGGGACAACCAGGAATAATGTGCCCGGGTGTTAAATTGAGGGCAACACTATTGTTCAGTAGGAAAACCATTATCTCCACATTTCCAAGCATCATTTTAATACATAGTCCCAGAACCACTGCACCACCTCCATCCCTTGGTTTCCATTTGATAATCCTGCCATTAATAACCTTTACAGACTTTGTTGCTTCTGCTGCTCATTTGAGCTGTAAAACTATTTTGTCCTCGGGGTGTTTTCAGTGAGAGAAGCTGCAGCGCGCTGACCTTCAGCATGTTCACGCAGAGTTGAGCAGATTAAATATAACAAATTGGACTCTGATTTTACTGCAGCTAAAAGCAGATTGTACTTCAGTGGCTGTGGCATGGTTGGTTAATTAACTCTGTAACTCAACGAGAGCACCAAGCCTGCTGGACTAAACTCAGAGGCTGTGACCAGCTACTGTGTAATGTTTAGGAAGCAGGTCAGGTCCAACTGTTTGCTGTGATGAACATGTTTTAATATGTTTTCTGCCATGCCATCTCTGAGATTTTTTTTTCTATTAGCATTATTTTTTTACTAAAACCATGAACCACCACTACAACCTTCAGAAACAAAACACACAGGACACAATAACGCAATTCAATAACCATGGAACACATTTTTTAATAATACAGCATAATGAAAGAATATTGACAAATTTAAAGTTTAAAAAAGAAACTTTTCTTTCAAGGTATTTCCTATTTTCCCTACAATTGTTAACAAAGTACATGGTGTTATGGAGTAAACTTTTGTGTAATTTATTAAACTCCAGGCCTGTAAAACAAAGCCTCACTGCAGTTTCTCTGAGCGAGCAAAGATATAGCACAATAATTCCAGGTATTTAAATCATAAACTAAGAGAATGGTCTCCGTCTCAATTACTATGTGGATACACATTGGTATGTGGAGAGAACATCATTCATTTCTGTTGGATGTTTGTGTCATTCAATCTGACATCATATTTATGAGATAATGGGGTGTTTTATGTCTCACTACAACTATTGGTCTGTCCAACAGCCTAATATCTTATATTGTCATCGTAGGTCCGACAATGAAAATTCATTCAGCAACTCTGTAAAATGCAGCAGTCATAAAAACTCTAAATAAATAAAAACCTAAAGTAAACCTAAACAAAAAGAAACACATTGTGTAGTGCCTGTTGAGACCAGGCAAGTGTGAAGTTGATCAGATGAATGGGTGTCAGGATATGTCATTCATACATTTATATACAGAGATAGTTTCCTTTACAGATGTACAATGCTACCACAGCGCCACCTATTGGTTAAACACTTACAGTCACTCAACCATCATATCTACACATGTCCACTAAATATGGTTGTACTAGTGTTCAAAAGATGACTTAAGCCCTGTGATTTAAGCCCTGCCCACAGCATTTAAGCAAACTTGGACGGCCACTTATAACAAACCACTGTGACGTGTTATGGCTTCTTTCAGAGGTGTTTTGTTTTTTTTGTCTTTTTACCAAATTTGGTGACTTAATATTTGTAAGAGTATAAGAGACTGTCACTGAACTGTTTATTCTTGTTCATGTCTGAGATTTCAAGAGAAAAACTCGTCTTGTGACTAAGGCTGTGCAATTATTGACTGTGATTTTGATTTACCCGTTTAACGGTCTCCAAATTTGAATCAACTTATTTGACACTTTTCTTTACACAATTTCTAAAAGAGACGTGCATGCAATATATTCCCACACTGCAAGCACAAAGGTTTGCTCCGACAAGGATCAAGGTAACATCCGTGACTCTTGGTAACACACTGAATCTATTTCACCATTTCAAAGAAAAGTACAAGGTCACTCATGCTGGATAAATGCATTCTGTAAATAAATATAATCGTTTTAAAAATAAGGATTTCAATATTGACCAAAAAAGGACTTTTTTCTTAATCGAGCAGACCTACTTCTGACGGTCTGTCTTCTTTAGCAGAAAAGATATTGCCACATGCTGTTTATTATTCTCAATTACGACTCACTCGTTTTTCTCATTCGGGTCTCTTCTGAAATCTCCAGGATCCTGGAGCTGCAGGAGAAAGGCGACTTGGACATCATGAAGCAGAAGTGGTGGCCCCGCACCGGCCGCTGTGACCTCAACAGCCACGCCAGCGCCCACCCGGACGGCCGCTCCCTCAAGCTGCACAGCTTCGCTGGCGTCTTCTGCATCCTGGCCGCTGGTCTGCTGCTGGCCTGCCTGGTGGCCGGGCTGGAGGCTTGGTGGAACAGCAACCGCTGCCGCCAGGAGCAGCCCAAAGAGGTGACCGAGCACAGGGCCCGGCGGACGGGCCAGCGGGGGGAAGACACTGCCACACTCTACTTTAAGGATCCAGCCGCAGACGCGAGCCCCGACTTAGTAGAGCTCCAGTACACCCAGCTGTAGAGGAGAGAGGTTTTAGGGAACTAGATAGTGTTTGGAGAGCTGGGGGACGGGGAGGGGTTGGGTAAGACAGGACAGAGTAGGTAGAGCTCTGTGCCACATCAGTCAAGGCCATGGTTGAAATCAAATTTGGTCTCTCCATTTTTTTCTTTTATTCGTTCATCACTTCCCCCTCCGCCCTAAACCTGACACACACCAGAGCTCATTTGTTTCTGTATGTCATATTCTTTACATCCTAAACCACATGACAGACACAGCACACTTCAGTTGACCCCTTACCTTTACTAATGCACACTCACAAACCAACCACTCGGGGCTCCTTTTGCTTTGCCTTGGCGGGTACACTCGAGGCCTTATGCAAACAGTGTCGAATTCTCCCAGCAGGTCGGAATTCAGCGTGTTCTGCACATCTCCCAGCCAACCTCCCCACCGCTAAAACAGCCAAGCACACTCACAGACTTTAACGATTAATTCCACACAATGCCGGCTCTGTAACCATTGAAGTGCCTGGTATTGAATTATTATTATAAACTCATTTTCTACAGTGAGGCATTCAGTAATTTCCTGCACCCAAGGGTTCTGGGAAGAGATTAAAACTATCAAGAGAGAGAGCGATCACTCAGGCACAGAGAGGATAACCGTGTCCAACGCTTTCTCAACACTTTTTGGGCCTTTTTCCATTTCAGCGTAAAATTCTCATGAGCATCAAGGGACAAAAAAGTAACATCTTATATTGGAGGAACCGTTGCATTACAGTTTTAAAACGTCTGGTTTTAAAACTCTGACATTATTACAGTTAGTCCAGACATTAGCTGTTGTTGTTAACACACATTAACACATCTTACTAAGTGCCTACTTAATAAAACCAAGCTGTCAATTAGAAGTTCTCACTCACATATTAATGGAATATATGCCACCGTAACAGCTGAGCTCATAGTGATCAGCCTTTACAGACTTTAAAGAGGAGACATTTGATTGGATTAAATGAAAGCAATTAATATAAATGAACAAACACTGACTATCAAGAAAACATTTAATATTTGATGTGTTAAGTGCAGAATACTATCAATTAACAGTATTGAAACTGGACTTGACTCATCACAAATGTTCAGATTATGCTAAATACTGTTATTAATTAAGAAGAGAGTTGCCTTACACCACAGAGGATTTTTTTTTTTTTACATTACATTGCAATATATTTTAAATAGTTGTAGAAAATAGCACTATTCAAACAGTTTTTTTATTCATTTGTTAAGCTGGTTCCTCTCAGAAAAGGTTACCTGCTTTGACCCAGTGCCACACTGTTTACTAATTTTAACACTAGTTTTTAGTTATTTGGCACATTTACACAGGAGCAATTTGGTATTATTTAAATGCTATTAACTGCTGTCAGTTTCCCCCAGTGGTGATTCCTGAAAGTGTCAGGACCCGATCAGACGGATCGTTCCTCTACAGACACGTCATCACTCTGTGTTGTATTTCAATAAATCCTGTCATGGTTAAAAACTGATAATACAGCATGGTGCGTCTTTAAGCAACAAGGCAAATATGACAAATATGACAAAATAGGAAAGAAACCCAAAATATTACGATAGAATATCAAAGTGAGCATTACAATAAGAGAGTCCCACCAAGATTTCATGATTTGTTGTGTGGTTTTTGCAATAAAAATAAATGATTTTGTGGTGGCATTTTATCATAATTTGCAAGGAATTTTGCATTTTTGAAAACTTGCTTGTAAACCCTATCAAAGGGCTAAATAAGCTTAAGACATACAAATAAATAGAACACTGATGCTGTGTCCCAAATCGCATAATTCTGCACTTACACTTAATATTTTATGGACATAAAACACAATGCAGTGTGTTAAAATGTAGTACACTGTAGACACAGTGTGTGGATCATAGTCACATAGCAGAACTTATGAACTATGTAGCAGAAAATAGCGAAAGCAGCAGAAGCAGCAATAAAAGAGGCATACCAGCATAAATGTCTTAAAACACTACTCATTATAACAGAAAAAACCACACAACAGTAAAACACACTGCTAGTTTCAATCATCTGTCTGCCATCAGCGATCAGGGCTCCAATGGCCGGTTGTTGTCTTTAAAAAGTAGAAGAAGAATCAGAAGCTATTGAGTAAGTGTGATGAGAAAAGTGTGTGATTTTGGACACAGCAGCATTGTGCCAAACAATTTTCCTTCTAATTTTGTGTAAAACTGAGGAATACTGATCGGCTCAGTCACTCATAGAGATAAGACACATGGGTTTTGTGAAAGATGGGCCGTATAAACTAGTTGCTTAATTATCTTGATATAATTAGCATATGAGAGGAATATGTCAATTATAAAAAAAAGCAATTTGAGTTTAAAGGGTGGGGGGTGTGCACTGCAGTAACCTAGTAACTGTACATCTATATATATAATATATGTAGCAGATCAGTGCCCCCATTTTTCACTGACTGACAACCTCACAACCTACCTTTTAAAAGCTTACAATTACAGTTTTTGAACTGTATTAGAAATAAAAATGACTCATTCAGACTTCTTGTTGTTAGTTTCAGTTTAGTCAACCTATGTATAACATTTTTTACTATGTCTAATAGAGGGTTAAGCACATGTAAAAGCACTGAATAAAACTACCAATTGGTACACACATGCAGTGTGTATGTTGCAGTTATAATGTATTGTCTGGATCTAGGACACAGGATCAATATTTGCTTCTCCAAGCACTCAAATACACAAACATAAACTGCGTTCAGACCTGCATTTATAAGTTCACCCTCCAGAAAAAAACACCATTCACCTCCTGTGCCAAAGAACAGCAGACACACACGGTTTACCTCAACTTGCATCATCAGGAGGCAGGTTTATATAACAAAGGGGACAAAGTCGAGGAAATGTGGATCCATAAACTAAAGTGTGAGCAGACAGTAAACATTGGGTGTGTCACCCTATGGCAATAAGAATTGTCTGCAACATCCCGTCCATAACAGCTGCTACTATCACTGTGTTACATCTTATTGCAAATTATATGTCAATGTGGACACCCGTGTTATCTATCTCCTCTCCTTCTCTCCATCTATCCTTGTTTTTTTATTTTATTTTTTTTTACGCTTGACTGTCTATGATCTCGTGCAGGTTACTAAGGATTACAGACTGGCAAGGGTTTCTGGTCCATTGACATATAATGACATTACAACTGCTTCATCGGAGGGCAGGAGGGACATTTGGACAGACAGAGAGAGAGGCTGGGATGAAGCAGAAGCTATTGATACAGGTCAGAATAGACCTCCTATACAACTATCAAAAATACCAAAACTAAATTTAAAACATTTCTGTGCCATCGCCAAGGTCTTTATGCTTTGAAAGGTTGATTTTTGGTCAATTCTGAAACAAAAATTGAGCAGAAATGTGTGACAGGTGTTCTGGAAATATATATATATATATATATATATATATATATATATATATATATATATATATATATATATAGTCATTTAATTGTATCAGCAAGCATCATTTAATTCATTTATTCCCTTTTGTATTTCAACTTTATACTAAATAAACATCACTACAATGTCAATTTTAATTTTATGCTGCAGGTGATGTGATAATTCAGAAATATAGCAAATAATTTACAGTCTCTACTTTTTCATTACAGTTTCCACTAATACACAGCTGCAAGTTAATTATCAATTTTTTGAACATGACATTTTTAAAATTTTATTTTTAGAGCCAAATGTTTCAGAAAAAACAAAACAAAACAAAAAAAAAAAACAACAACAACATGGTCTTAAAACAGAGAGTGTGTATTAATTACTGGTGATTGATTTTATGCTCCAACTCTTTACAGTAATTCTAATTAAAGTTGTATTTCATGTCTGACCTTGGCTGCTTTATCAGGGGTGGACTGTGGGCTTCTGGGGGACAAATATATGTGTTGTGATACATCCCCCATCATTAGAAACCCTCCTTATACTGGATCTGTATAGTGCCTTTCTGTTTCTTCTTTCTTTCTATCAGTTAGTCATTTTGACCTGTGTTTAATGCATTCAATAAGGGCTGACCTCAGCCCTCACTTAATGGCTACACTGTGGTTTACAGCACCAGTAACCCTGCAAACAAACTCAGTGCCTTTTAATACTCGTCTATTAATAATTGATTAAAATTTATTTATATTATTAATAAGCCTTTAGAAATCCAACAAGATATGTTCTGCTGTTAACAAATGAAAAGGTATGAACACTTCTATGATTGTAAAGTGGATTAAGGAACTTGGCGGCAGAGTCATTGATACATTATCATACTATTGGAATTTGATTGTACAATATTTCTGAGAATATTCCCAGAGCTTCTCTCAAAGTAGAGATTATCTTTGTTATTTGTAGCCAAAGTACCCAAACTGTTTCTAGTGCAATTTAGGTAACAGGGACAACAGATGTAAATTAGCTGCTAGCTAATTTTGGTGCTGTTAGTTTTAATTGTGCTGCTGTCCCCACAAAAACAAACCGTAAATTAAATTAAACCTGTGAATTAGCCTTGTAATGCTATGTAATAATCTCACACATTCAGGTTTTTTTGCCGGAAACCATCCACCACTGAAACAACTGATGTGCTAAAGGCTCAACCAACCAGTTAACTAATGCTGACTTTCAAAACTTCCATACCTTAAAATCTAATATTAAAAGTATAAATAAATAGAATATTCTCATAGAATATATATATATATATATATATATATATATATATATATATATATATATATATATATATATATATATATATATATATATATATATATAAATCAAACAATATTAAACATGATACTGCAACTTGAATTGATTTGTTTTCATCTCCATGTTTTTTGAACAGCCACTATGTTTAGCCAGTTTAAAAACCAATGGCAGCTAACTAAACCATGTGCATTCATCTAATCACTTGTAGGAAAAAGAAAAAATGTAATTGTGATTCTGGTGGATGTGTTTTGATTAGCCACACTAGCATCACCCAGTCCACCATTTTGGTGTAGAATAAAAAGACCTGTTCCACCCAAGACCTACTCAAACATTTTTAAGAGCAAATCCCACCAAAGCTTCTGTAATTAAATGCATTCATCAGCCTCAGCTGCATCTTATGCTTAGTGCTAAACTACAGTGACTGGGGGTCATTTAAAACCAACATGTCAATGTTTTTAGCTAATATCAAAGCAATGAGTCCCATTGTCTTTTTTAGTTTTAGGCCTTGTTTAGATGATATCATTGTTGGCAACACATATGGTGACAAAAAAAGTTTGCAATGACACATGGATGTGTTATAGACCTGGATAGGTGGCCACTTGTGGTACTGCAACAAAAACTCACATATGACCAAAAAATAATTTTTCCCATTGACCGCAATAGTAAAAGAGAAGCCTGTAAAACTGTTGACAGGACACCCCCAGCTATAACCCTGTTAATTACTAATCTTTCTATTCTACATTCTTAATTCATGGACGTTTTATCCGTCAAAAGCCTTTCTAATGGCCAGAAAAGCTCTGGAAGAGTCTTTATTCCCAGGATGATGTCACAGCTGTGTGATGCTTAATTTTTTTTCAAAGGTTTTAAATGTGGTCAGCAAGGTAATTACATGACTCAAATGTGTTTTTTTTTTCCTTTTCAATTTACATGTTCTCATTGCCAAAGGGCATGATGGGAGGCCCCAGAGCATCATGGGAGGTGACTCTACTGATCAGTTTCTATGGGTCGCATAATGCAGACATAAACCCAGAAGACAGGAACTTTTTCAGTGTATGCGCCAGGCGAGCAACTTCCCTTAAAATGTATGGCGGCCATTTTTCAGTCCGTTATCCAGTTCTATAATACATCAATGCGATGACACCACTTATAATTTAAAGATTTTTTTTAGCTTTAAATTAGGCTATGGTGGTTTCAGCATAGAGCAATATGGCACCACAACAGGCTGCTGTTTTTGTGCTAAAAGTACAGAATTTTTGAAGTTATGTATACTCCTTCAACAAAGTGTATTTGTTGCACTAATTTCGTGACCAACAAAGACTGATTAATTAGATCTGCCGAGTAGGTCTACAGGGCTGGGCAACCGTAAAACATTTCTAGATAATTTTCACTGCCATCTACTGGCCTGGCTTGCATAGCATGGTGATTCCAAATGCCTGTACAAAGGGTTGTGAAAGGGAAAGCCAGTCCACACCAAAATATTGATGGTTTTAGGAATCTGTTGTCAAGAGAGTTGTCATCTAACCAAGGCCTGAGACAAACACTATAACTTCACCACACAACAGCTTCAATCATTAATATACGATGTACCCATTTGAGAAATCTCCAATTCACACACTTGTGTTTATTATCAGTGGCCACTTGAAAGCAGAGAAACAAACTGCCACTCATCAGTCAGCGAGAAACATCAATATGATCTTTACAGCCGGCTGTAAAACGATTTTTCTTTGTAAAGAGTCTAAATGTTTCCGAGGGCCACTCGAATCCAAAATGAACCAGAAACTGTACTTATCGCACTTGAGCACAACCCACTCGACAATTGCGCAGTATTAGCTAAGTAGCAGGGGGAGGGGTGGGGGTGATTTAACCCTCCCACTGGGATGCAATCATTAAAAGAGCTGTTTGTTTTCTAAATTAACCAAAGCTTTCAGATGCGGCTGTTGTTTTCTTCCCCTCCACTTACATCGCCAAACTGTCTTTAACGGCCTGGCTAAGGTTTAATCCCAGACATTTATTCATCCAGGCTAGCTGCCAGTTTGACGCAGCAGAGAACATATTTTAATGAGGCGCCATTCCGCTGAAACAATAACCTGTACTGAGATGTTCTAATTGGCTTTGAGAGTAGCTCCGAGAGACTGAAGAGGGATCATTCAAACCTGCTAAGGCTTCCTGGTTAAACATCTTCTGCTAGATTCAGTTTTATTTATGTGCATGTTCCTTTAAGGTTTGAACACAGAAACCAGAAGACAGATGTTTAGCCTCGGCAGCACTCGACCGCCAAGTATCAAGAGGCCGAGGTTTCCCCCAATGTGCTTTAGCAAGCTGCTTTGTGTCTGTTGTTACAGGCCTATATCACAGGAAGTGCTCTCTCCACCACTTCCTCTCACCTGCCTTCAGAGACATATCTCTGCTATTTATTATTATAATATCTTTATTAGTAGCGTTGATGCTGATCAGGTAAACATTTAAGGAAGCAATTTTGTGATGAAATAAATTAAGTGATGAAATTTGATCATCTTTAACCCTCTATTACATAGTGTTGCCATATGGCAATGATTACTTTCTCTTTATTTTTCTTAATCTATGTTTTTTTTTACAGTTAGGCATGAAAAGAGTACTTTTATTTTGAAGGACATACAATTTATGAGGTCACATGACCAGGATGCCCATGGACATTTGACATGTGAGCATCATAGTCTCACAACCAAAGGTTGTCTTTTATTCAAAACTTTCAAAAATTGTCAAATTTTAACTCATTATCTAGAGTAGGTAAACTTTATTTATTTTTTTTTTTTTTACATTTAATTTAATGTTTATGTTTTTTCATAATATGATGAAATTGTTTGTTGCCATATGGCAACAATATGAAAATATGGAAAGTATCCTATTGCATACAACCTAATGGAGTCCCAATGACTTACATAGCATGAAACTATCCTGAGACGATGTTTACAACTTTTTTTTTACATATTTCTATTCATATTTCCACTATTTAGGCCATTTTATGTAATAAAAACATTCAGAACATCTTTACAATGTCCAAGTAATTTTTCATGCAATAGAGGGTTAAAGGCCCCATAAAATGAAAAATACATTGTCCTTGATTTAATCCCTGTATTAATTACCTGCTAAATATATTTAAATAGAGTGTTTCTTTATTTATTTATTTGTTGTTTTTTTTTACATCAAACTCAATCAAAGTCCTTGTTTTTTTTCTGGTTCTGTTTTAAATACTTGATGATTCATTCTGCACTCAGGAACATTTACATCCACTCATACTTATCATTTAAAAGAAATATATGTATCATGTTAAATGTTAAGCCCCACCCACTTTCTTACAGTCCAATCAGATATGAGGATTTGATTTGATTGATTTGAATCCCTCTTGTAACTGACCTTAAATAATCGGTTTTAATTGGAAATAAGTCACAAAATATGCTTTAACTTCCATTTCACAAGGTCTTTAAGGATTTTCAAATGCTGATATCAGTATTTTATTTTCTTGCAAGAACAAGCAGCCAAACACACTGGTATGATTATATATACCAGTGTGTAGATATGATTCACCCCCTCACTTTGAAATGTAATATCAAATACTACAAAAAATGTGTTGTAGAAACCTTTTTTGTTGTTGTTTTTGTTTGTTTTTATTGATCAATAGCAGTTATGTCACTTCTTGTGGCTTTAATTTCTAATAAAAGCTACCTTTTGGTAAGCAGCTATAGGAACAGCTTGATTAAAATGACCACAAAAATAGAAAGCCAATCATTGAAATGTTATTGACAAAAGTACATTCAGTGATATTAATGAACACAATGCATTAATGTGAATTAAATCTTGTGGTAGAAATAAAAGGAGGTAATTATATACTGCAAATAAAACAGAGAAAATACAACACTATAGTATGAAAATCTTTAGGATTCTTACGTTAGACATTAAAAAAAATTAACTGCCTACATTACAACCTATATGTGTGTGTGGTATTAATATGCAGTATAAATGTGCCATGTATTGTTCTGAAAACCACCTGTGTCACTGTGATTAGTAACTAATGTCATTGTACCTCTGAATTATAGTCAATGCTGGAGCTAAACCAGGCTGCGTTCAGGAGTACTAATACGTTTGTTATAAACTGCTTTAAATTCCAACATCAACAGGGACTATAGCTGCGTTCATTCACACAGACGTGCAGGGAATCTGTATTCAGCCTCACTTGATATGCGAGTCATGCTACCTGTCTCTCTCTCTCTTTACTCCTTGTCCCTTCCAATGGAGCAGACCCACGGTTCAACAGGGGAAACACTCGAGTGTCTATTAATACCTAACAAGTATGCATGGCTGCAGTCGACGGGAGGTGCAGCGTCAGCCGATGGTTTGATTAAATTGTTCTGTAGTGAACCAGTTCTGCAATCCTCCTGCACAGAGCATACCTGCTCCAAGGGCAGCGAGACAAGATATACCTCAGAGAGGAGAAAAAAACACAAAAAACACCTCTGTGTGTTCAGTTTCAGAAGATATCTGAAAACACTGATAATTTTATCTAATTTTTTAAGAGTTTTCGGTTCCTTTTCTTGATCAAACTAATTCTGGTGACTCTGGTTTTGTACTTTAACATCAGCTTAGGGCAAGAAACTGCAGTAGTGCTGTCATTTTTTTCACTACTGATTAAACTGCTGATAATTTTGTTTACTGGTTTGACCCATTTAAGCCTATGAGCCTTTATGTCTATGACTGTCCTTTTAAAATTAAAAGAAAAAATATACTCATAAGGGTTTTCTTTTTCAAAGACATGATAGTGGACAACGTAGACAAAAGTTTTTAATCTTTCCTCCTGAGAACACAGGGAAGACAAACCCCTCCTCGAAAGAGTTATTATTATTTAAATTGTGATTTTAAATTGTCAAAAGTTTTCTAACATCAGGTCTCTCAAAATGTACATTTTGTGTTCATGTATATTTAAAAGTACATTTTTTGGAAGCAAAATGTCAAATAGTGTAACCAAAGAAGAATGATACATTTTAAATATATAATCAATAATCTAGAATATAATTTTTATTATAATAAATTTATAATTAAATTGTTTTCATTTTTTAAAGAGAATTAAACTATCTAGTACCATGTTTTTATTGTTCCACCACATCAGTTTTGTTACTGACCCACATGCATTAAAACTTTGAATAAAATCTGGGCTTGAATGGGTTAAATAATATCAAAAAACAAGCAAATGAATAAATTTAACCTTTTAAAACATGACATAGGGACAGAGTCACTATGAACAAAACAAAAAAAGTCAAATCTGACTAATTTTATGCCAGAAAATAGTGATTTTCAAATTCATGGTTGCGGGTTAATTTCCCAACAAATCAGTTTATCGATTCAGGAAATCTCTCAACGAATGTCCAGCTGACAAACAGAGAGATGAAGAAAAACAGCCCGTTAACAGCTTTAGAACAAACTACCATCAGTCAGTTTGGCTCCAGGATTGTTTCTCTCCAGACATCAAACCTTTAATCCTCACTGGCCAAATTTGATTTCAAGGTGCACATTTCAAAATTGGTTTGTGTGGCCTCAGTTCCCACTGGGCTCTTTAAGGCCGACCACAATTGGGGACACGACGCTTGTCTGTCAGCTGATAATGAAGCGAAAGACCGAAACGTCCGAAATCAATGACTAAAGGTGTAGAATGCATGGAGCGCCAAGCAAGACCTGAAACAGTCTGAGAAACCAGCCCGTCGCCAATCTCAGCCTCTGTGTCCCTCCTCCCCCCTCCTCCCTCTGTCTCCCCCCCTCCCCCCTCCTCCTCCTCCTCTTGTAGGACAAGGAGGTGAATCTGGAACAGGTGCACCGTCGTATGAACAGTCTTTTGGACGAGGACTTGGCCCACAAGCAGATCCCCGGCCCCTCTATCGAGATCTCTGCGCTGGACATCGGCAGCATGCAGCCCAGCCAGGCCTCCCTGGCACCGGGGCCGGAGTCCAGGCGGGACTTCCCGCCCTCGGGCCTTGCTGTGACCACCTTCCTCCCCGGGGAGGGGGCGCCGCCGCCTCCTCTTCCCCACCCTCACCATGGGGGGACCCTAGGCAGGATGCTAGCCCCGTCCCAGGGCCCTGGCAGCACCACGTTGCCCCTACACCACCCGCTCAGCAGCAGCAGCCTCAGCGGCACCATGCAGTGCAAACACAGGGCCCCCAACGGGGGGCTCTTCCGGCAGAGCCCTGGCAAGACGCCCATGCCAATGTCCTACCAGGCAGTCTCCGGAGGACCCATACCCGAAGCCATTGAGGCCACCCACAGTACATCCATATAGCTCTAGGGGCGAGGGTGGGGGACGGGAACAGGGAAAGGCCATGGGGTCAAAACTGCAACAACGACGAGTCTCTTTATATCGGCTTTGATCCGATTTTACATGTGAGGCGGGTCGGGGATCTCTCGAGGAAAGTTGTGATTTAAAGGGAAAAAAACATAAATGTACAAAGTAAAAAAAAAGATTTTATATCTCACTAACTATTTAGAAAAGGGGACGTTAACAGAGAAAAAAGAAAAACGCAAGGGGGGAAGCTGGTGGGTTGCAGGTGTAATTTTTCTCTTGTACATACCTGTAAATACCAAGAGAACGAAGTGAGGTTAAAGTGTATTTTGAATATTCTCAATTTTTGAAGTTGAGTTATAAAAAACAAACAAAACAAGATAAAAATATATATATATAAATATATATATATATATATATATATATATATATATATATATATATATATATATATATATATATATATATATTTCCATATATATACATTGATGAAAAAGTTATGACTGTTTGAATGGCTTTGTAAATTTTGTTCAATACGAAACAATGACGCGAAATTCATTGTGATTGTTTTCTAAGTGCCGAAATTAAACGATGTCTCTCCACAACTCATCGATGTAAACGACTACCCATGATGCACCGCTGTAGGGACATTTTAGTGTTGGACACCTACTGTTATGCACCACTGTACCAACCCTATATATCTTCAGCATCGGACGAAAATAATCACAATCATTTCTTTTCTTATTTTTTTTTCCCTCCTTTGTATTAAATATATAATATACATAGTTTTTTCCAATCAAAAAAGTCTACATTTGTTTTCTTACGTTGACTGTAAATGGTGTATTGATGGACAGGTGGGTTCATATTTTACACACAGCTGGGTGGTTTGTGTTTTATTGTAGCTTTTTTTGGTGAGTTTGTAGATGGATGTGAGATGGAACAGTGGAGAAGGACAGGATCTTAGGCAGCGATCAGAGATTTTGGGTTCAATCATGGCAGAAATGCTCAACAACAAACCAGCAAGGTTAGCCTCCTGTGAAACACTGTAGACTAAATGTACTGCTCCACTTTTTTGTGAGGGAGAGACATGAGCTGCAATTTGAGTTATAAATATATTATTCTTGTGATTTACACTTCCAGAGAATCTGGAGAGAATCTCCATGAATCCTCTTAGAAATCATTGTTTTTCTTCAATAAGTAAATTAGCAATTCAGTGAGAGTTATCAGGAAAGACTAATAAATAATTCAGCAGACCTTTAATGGAAATTAATACAGCCTGAAAGAAACTGGTTTGGAAACTAACTCACCTGTTCCATAGCTACACTTCCTGATTACATCCCACAAAGCATTATGGGAGCTGTAGCTGAAAAATAGCAGCATAATTATCCCCCAAATCAAAGTGAGACCAACGGTGACCATGTTTACATGGACAGTGATAATCAGATTTTATTCTAAATAATCTTTTCTTTTTCTGGTTAAAAGGATAATTTATCCTTTTTTTTCTTTTTTTACATATTAGTGGCATTTTATGGCAAATAAACATTTTTTTTTTTTCACAGAAGGTCACTGTTGTTTACTGTTGCTATGACAAAAACATAACATTTAACTAAAACTGCTTCTAATCCTAAACAAATGTTTTTTGGCCATGTGTATGAGACCGCCTTAAAACTGCTGTAGTTTGTTAAAAGCTGAAGTTTGGAAGTTGTTGGAGTCATCAAGCAGTTTGACTGCTGTAAATTGTATCATCAAATATTGTGAATATCCGATAGGACTTCATAGTACAATTATAGTGTGTATATATACAACAATGCAAATACCACTGGAATACGTCTTTTTTCAATCATTACTTACTCCAACTGTGACCTCATTTGGGTGAAGGTAATGGCAGAATGCTGTTTCTGTTACGTCTTACATCAAGTATTGTCTTCATCATGTTATGATCAGATTATTATTGTCCATGGAAATGTGGTGAGACTCATTAGAGACAAGGAGAAAAAAAACATGCCAAGAGAGCATAAACATTTGAGTTTTTTCAAAAGTTACCATTTCTATCAAACTTTTCCAATGGCAAATTCAGAAATAAACTGATGGAAACACAATTAATGAGTTATACCCTCTCAGAGTTGCTAGTTTGGCAGATTGACAGATTTGTTTTCATATATTTTTATTCATAAAACTGATACAAATGAGTCTCTCCTGTTGTCTGAGGTGATGACACTGTTCAATAGACACAGACACAAAATGACAAATATGTTTGAAAGTGTTACTCAAACCTGAGAAGGCTGAAGAGAATCTGATTGTTTTTTTGTTTTTTTTTGCTAAAGACAAAGCACATTTGTCTGTCATCTTTTTTATTCCTGTATTTGAGTCAATTAAATTTGAACCACATTGTAATGAACTAATAATTTCTGTATTCAGGTATCTTTTTTCATTTTTGGCCCACATGAACCAAACTAAACTCAGCAGAATGAACAGTAATTGATGTGAACGCAGCCTAACAGTCTCTGACCTTTTTTTTTTTAGCTTTTCTGGCAGGGGTGGTGGACTTTGAACCACATTTAACTTGAAGAAGAAGAAAAAAAGTCTTGTAGAAAGAGCTATCAGCTATATAAATATGTCTTAAATTTTTTATACTAGAAGATTTAATGTCACTTGTATACAGTTTTTTTTTTTTCTTCTGCAAAAGCAGTGCAGTTATTTTAATGGGAATGACACAGAGGCCTCATATTCCCACAAGTCCTTCCTAATGAGATCCATTATCACCTGCAGCGATGACGGAGGGCATCATTACCCAAAGTGCAATCAGACGCTCATGATGCTGGAGATTCTGCAGGTGCCATACCTCAACTGCTTTTAATATAGAAGAGGATCTGATTATGTTTGCTAAAAACAAGATCATATTTTATGATGAAACTTTTCTGAGGAGCCATTTTTCACGGTAAACATGAAACCCACACAAACTTCAATCCCCTCCCTCGCTTTTCATAAGTGCGATTAATGTGCATTTATGGGCCTAATGAGACCTGTTTTTCTTTGCCACATCTTAGCGGTTTGGAAACAGGTTCAGGATAAGCAGATGCAGAAACCCAACACCACACAAAGGAAGAGGAAGATTTAGGAATATATACAAGTCACAATGATGGGCTTGACTCTATTTTTGATGGTACATTGAGGATAAGATATGTAGAAGATGCATTTAATTCTTGGCTGATGAATTTATGACTGAAGCTGACACAAACTGACTTTGTCCAGAAATTTAACTTCTTAATTCCCCAAAACAAACAAAACACCACACAAGAACATCAATATTTGGCGGTTCAATAAACCTGCAGATTGATTGACTGGCATTGGATATAATCAATAATCACACAATCAAAGGCTTCTTTCAAACTCTTACTTTTCAACAAATGTCTGCGCACGGCAGCTACAATACGGTTCGATTGTGATTATTAGAAATATGTTAAGGGTTAGGATGATATAACTAAAATAGCGTAATGATGGGGTCCGTCTAATGTTTGATCTACAGTATGTAAAGCATACATCACTCTGATATAGTCACAGCCTTTCCTACGCAAACCCTAATAGAAAAAAAATATATATTTATTTTGACCTGATATCATCCAGCAGTGGACAATATCTACCAGAGTGCACCTGTGTTCCCAGGGTTCAATATTCTGTTAACACACATTTACAGAACTCAGAAGTGTGAAGTTTAAATATTCAATCCATTGTTTTGTGTGTGTGTTTTCTTTTGTTGTTTTTTTGTAACAAAGATTCAAAACTGCACTATAAACACAACAAAAGATACACAGATAATAATGAAGAGCCTGTGGATACAATTCTTTTCTCAAATTTGTTAGTTTGACTTAAACTCACTCACAGCACCCTATCCTCTAAACATGTCTACTGTGCAGGTTTTTTGCTATGGAAGCATTAAGCTATGACCTGTGGAATTTTTCTGGCACTGCAACAATTAGTTGATCAGTTACCAACTATTATATCATATAAATCATATATAACATTTTTGATAATTGAAAAATCACTATGAGTCATTTTAAGAAGAAAATGTCCAAAGTCTGTTTCCAGCTTCTAAGAACTGATTATTTTCTGGTTTATTTAGTCTTCTATAAAAGTAAAATGATGATCTTTGGGTTGTGGACTGTTGGTCTGGACAAAAAAAAAATACATTTCAGGTTGAATCTTCAGCTGATCCACATTTTGCACCATTTTATGAACCAAACAACTAATCGATTAATATATATTGTTGTTCTTCGTAGGAGTCTCCATGAATGTGTGCAGAATGTGCAGAATGCACAATGTGCATCAGAAAGGGAAAAAGCCCAGAACAGAGTTTTATGAAGCTATTCTCACAACTATGTGAATCTACAAGAGTCAGAAGAATAGCTGTTCAATAGCTTCAGTGTTCTGAAGCAAAGCAGACAGCCAGCATGTACAAGGTCACTCAAATATAGTAATACATTTTCCCCATCACAAGTCCAGGACTCCAAGTTCCCTCGAGTTATATTGAGACCTAAACATAGAAAACCTGTTTTTTTTATCATCTTGAACTAACACAGATTTGTTCTCATTATGTGTTATATAGAAGGAACATAGGACCCTGGGAACTTAGGGAAGCCTTGTTTGGCTGCTTCAAATATTAGATTCAAATGTTTTATTACTCCAGGCTGATAAAAGACAGCTTCACAGATTTATGGACATCCCCTCTACTCATACCAGCAATGGGGTTAACAGAAAAGAACTTCACTGGGAAGAAAATAAAAAAAGACAGAGGATAATAAATACACAATTTCAGTTTGAGTCTCCAAAGATTTTAGCTCGAGACAATATGTGACAGTAATATATGATACAGTAATAGAATCTTAAGTTTAGAAATGGGGTAAAAGTGTCTTTTTGTTGGGAACATCGGTTTCCAAAAAAAAGACATACCTACAGACATACATATGTTTTATTTTACCAGGGCAGTCCCATTTAGAGACAAACATTTCTTTTACAAGACAAACCTGGCCAAGACAGCAGCCACAACACAGGGATACGACAAAGTTACAGACCGCTGTAAAACATCAATCTATCAGCCAATCATTGAACCAATCACTCAATAAATTAATCAATCAATCAACAAATCGTCAACAGTAAAATGAAGAGAGCAATCTGGTCAGATCAGGAGTCAGACAATGCGGTACCCAATTAAAACAGGAGAAGAACCGAAATGTGGCAGATTCCAAGTTCCTGACAAGGTTTGAAATGCACCAAGTGAAATTAGTTCTTTGAGTTTGAGTTTTTACTTCTAAATTAATACAACTAAAGGTTTAAAAGAAACATTTTATACAGTGTGGAGGCTTTTGGACTCAACACCTGGACAATAAAAACAGACATAACCAAGTATTTATGCCACACAAAAACCACAGATGCTCACACCTGAGAAGCTGCAGCTAATACATATAATAATTAGTGGTTTGAAGATAAATCTTGAAGTTTGTGATCTGAAAAGAATTGATCCGTTCACCCTGTTAATTGTAGGATGATTTTCCTGGACATGTGATACATGATGTTTTTTCCCCAACCACCACATGCTGTTGGCACCTTTTACTTACTTTTTTGATGTTCAGGAAAAACCATGAATATATAAAATCTCTGCCAAAAGGGGGTCGAAAGAGCAAATACAGATCCTCTGATTAAACAAGATAAAAAAAAAAATGGTGTTTTGGTTTCGTGTGGAGACGGACAAGCAGCTGTCATCTGAATAGACTCTACATGGATGTTTTGTGTTCAAACTGTGTCAGTAGTTGCTCTTGTGAACAGACTTTGCTTTTTATTTTTTTTTATCCCCCCCACACTGTGCCCCACGACATGACAGAAGGACTGAGAGTGAGGAGTCTGTGGCTGGTTTAAACTCCAGAAGATGAAAACATGAACTGTCATAGCATATAGTCTGTCACAGTACATCTAAGGGAGACCCTTATTTTATTTATGAATATGCTGCTTGGAGTTTCTTAATTTTTAATAAAGAAATATGGTTTACAGATCTGTCTCTGGTGTGTTGACTGCAGGAACTTGTGTCTTATTAAATGTAGGTAACAATGATGACATATAATTCTGTGACTGGGTTAATAATAATCTTTCCTTGTTGTAATCATCAAAAGATCCTTTATAATCCTGTTCTAAAGTACTATAGTACTATATACAATTTTGAGTATTTGAGTATTTCCATTTTGCACTTTATACATCCACTCCGATCCTGAGGAAAACATTCTATGTATTTGACATATTTTAATTTTCTGATGAAATAAATTTACTCCAATCTAGTTGTTTTAGTGCAAAAGTATAGTAACAAAAAGAGGGTTTTTTTTGTTACTATACTTCACCCACAGCTCAAAAGGGAAACATGATTTGGTACTAAAAAGAATGTTAATGCAAGTTTTATTTGACTAAAATTCACATCTACACCTTTGGACATACTGTGGATATTGTCCCCCATCACTTACATTTAAAACACATTTGGAGGATCTTAAGAGACAGTATGAACAGCAACAAAAACCTCTCACCCTCTTCATATGGACACTTGAGTGTTGTTTTAAGACAAAAACTCATTTTCTGCTTCACTTGCCAGATGTCACTTTTTCTGATCAAGTTGCAAAACCAAATTAGTACTAAGAGTATGATAGTGGCCCAAACAGGAGCTGATATTATTCCCAAAGATTACATTTGAAAATGGTTTGTCCTCTTATGTTCAAGGACAAGACAATTGTGTGTTCAAAACATCGGATAATCATTTTGAGAGAGTAATAGTGCAATATGAGAGGCCCCTTGAGAGGTAATTTATCCCTGCACTGTAAATAAAAAAGAAAAGTAATATTCCAGAAACTTGGGTGCTAATAAAAGACTCTAAAACAACATTAAATGATCATCTCATGAAAGTAAAATACACTTCTACAATTAGCTTTAATTTTGCATCAAATTGTGTATTTGTTGGCTTTTAAGATGATGTATAATATCAGGCCAAGACTCAAAGAGAACTCAGGCACGGCAACAGAGTGGAAATTAAACAGGCTATAAGACCTTAGCTAAAGAGGGCTAGGCTGGGGAAAAAAAAAACACTCCGCAGGACGAAAAGGGAATTTAATACAGATATCTATAAAAATGACAAAGAAATCAAAATCACTCTAAAGAGGATAAATCAAAAGCCTATAAAATATTAATTGAAAACACTCTGGCAGGAGGAACATTTAAGTACTTTGTACTAGAAAGAAACATAAGGCTCTAATCTAATAGAAGTCATGGGAAATCATTCTAAAAGAGGAAACATAAAAAGGCTACAGAACAAGAACAGAAAACACTCCGGCAGGAGGAAAACTTAACGTCAAAGATCTAGGGCTAAGAAGAAACAAAAAGGGCTCTTTAAGTTACAGGGAAAAAAAAACTGAAAATCACTCACAAGGAGGCAGGCAGAAACAGGCTAAACTAAAGGCTATACTACAAAACTTACAACAAAAAATCACTCTTGATGAAGTACAAAAAGGCTTAGATCACAGAGTGGCTGAGGGCTATGGTGATCAGACAAAGACTAAACAAGACTTCAGCAAGGGGAGATGTGCACTATAAAACACATGAGGATAATGGGGAATAGGTGAAAACAATCAGACTGGAATAGGAGGAAGGGCAAGTGACCTGAAACGAGAGGAGAGTTAGTCTTTCAAAATAAAACAGGAAGTGATATTCAGGCTTAATTTTTTTTAATGACAGCTTTATATTAAATATACTTTATATTCATCTTTATGTAATATATAATAAACTCATCACCGATATACCACCAAATACTGTATTATAGTATTATAATTACATCAATCTATTTTAGATCGTAATGTGATTTAGGTTGATGGCAGACTGTATAAAAAGTAAATCAGCAAGAATACAAAATTACAGAAAAGGAAAGGAGGAAATCAATTATGGAGTATGGAAACAAAAATTGGCAAATAGGCAAGACAATGGCACTAAAGGAAAGGGGAGGGGGAAAAACCTTTTTTTTCCATCCTCTCAGAATAATGAATGATCATTGATGTCATTGACAACTGGTCATGATGTCACTGATGTCATTGACAACTGATCGATAATTTGTACAAATGATAGAAACATAAGCAACAATATTTTCCTTGAGCTTGAAGTGAAAAAGCTGATCCATTAAAATCTGATTTTTTGCACTTTTCAATCTGGACCCTATTTTCCCTCTTATTTTTTGAGACTATTGGACATACCTGAGCAGGAATCTGGGTACCAAGTAAACATAGATGGTATATATAGATATATTACCAAATTATTATAGAAATAAATGTATTATAATGTAAGAGACCAAAATTTAAGTCAGGAATGATGTGGTCATGTAGAAATAATATAAATGTGGTTACATTGTCAGTCAGTCATTTTCTATACCTGCTTATTCCTCATTAGGGTCACAGGGGTCTGCTGGAGCCTATCCCAGCGCGTTACGGCGAGAGGCAGGGATACACCCCAGATGGTTGCCAATCGTGGGGCACACACACCATTCACTCACACACTCACACCTATGGGCAATTTAGAGTTGCCAATTAACCTGAGCATGTTTTTGGACTGTGGGAGGAAGCCGGAGTACCCGGTGAAAACCCACGCAGACACGGGGAGAACATGCAAACTCCACACAGAAAGGTCCCAGACCCCGAACCAAGGAGGTCTTGAACCTGCGACCTTCTTGCTGTGAGGCAACAGCGCTAACCCCTGCGCCACCGTGTCACCCCTGGTTACATTGTTTGCATGCAATATACAGTATATATAGCAACAAATCTATTTTAGATATTAAAAAAAGAAAGATTATCCTAGATAGTGAGCTCAATTTTTTATTTAGTTGTCTTTGGGTTGTTAGATAATGATGCTCACATCAAACAGCAAACAGGATATCCTGGTCATATGACCTCATAAATTCTATGTCCTTAAAAAATAAAAGCCCCCTTTTCACTCCTTACAGCTTTTTAGAACAATGAAGACAAAGTAATTGTTGCATATGGCAACACTATGCAATAGAGGGTTAAAGCAATAGTTGAAGCTTATAGCTTGATAGTGGTTTGATGGCTTAGATTACACCTTTAATGAAGATGACCTTTGAACCTCACACTTCTCCTTAGGTCTACCAGGCAATACTGGACTTTAATTGTACAATATAAAACAAATATGTCGTTACTACAAATGTCAACTGCGCAATATCTGGAAATAAAGCCAGCTCACACACAATCCCCAGACTGTAACCTCATTATCAGTCGCTATCATAATCCAGGTCAGGGTCACAGCTATACCAACATGAATGGACCAAACTGCATAGATCTGTCAAAAATGAATCCACAGCAGGGTTCACTGTGGCAGGAGTGCGATCAATCAGCCAGATTGCATATAAACACTGCCATTACACCCATGGCTGTACAGGATAATGGACACACTCCCACTCCTCAAAGTAGTAATAGACGGAGGAAACAGGATATGCTTGATGAAGCTGATTTCATTTCCCTAGAGCCGTACTCCTGGGTTTAAGTTGTGAACTGGGTCTGGCATTAAACAGATCTGTTGATCCCACATTAGACCCAGGTGCACCCTGGAGTTCCTGGCAACCTGGGATCAGCCAGTGAGCTTGCGACAGGTTTGAGAAACATTCAAAAGCATATATGCATTTATGGTGAGTTTTCATTCGCTATACATTTACATATGCTGTATGTAATGTTATTCACCAAAGTTGTGTCTCTTATAATTAAACCCCATGTTGTGTTACCAGTCAAATCTGAGCAATTCAAAGTTTTTGCTGTTGAAAATTTGGTTAATTTGATCAGATTCACCTAATATTCTGTGACGTCCACAAAAAGGATTTGAGCACACAAAATATTTTGTATTAATTTATATCACAATTTTGTGTATTCTAACTTTTGTACATTCTTGGTGTTCCAGGTTAAAAAATGAAGAATCATTAGAAATGAATGGGGGAGACCAGAATTAATGTAAGAAATTGAACTCAGGTACAGCTACATTTATCAGATGGATACATGCACGCACACACACACACACGCACACACACACACAAACCACATTTTAAATGGTTTCAAAACAAATATCTTTGGTAACATTGACTGAAATTTTGTCTGTGATAAACAGTAGACAATGTTTCATCTGATTATTTCTTATAGTACAACATAATCCAGAAATAGTATTTTTTAGAACTCAAATTCAAGATGTATAAGTTCAGATCAATGACACCATAAATAACAAATAGAAGTTCTTGTAATGATCACAAGAAGTTATATTTATAAAAAAAAAAAAAAAAAAATCTGCACAACAATCCGTTTATAATAATACGTTTTTTGTCTTAATGGGTCTTAATGGAACGGTCAAATTTGACCAGGAACACCTAACAACTTGGATGACATCATCACCGACATTCTTGGAGAAAAAGCCAATATCAAAAGGCAGTTTGCGTCAATGTCCTGATTTCCAAAGGTGATCACCACAATTGCCTGCACCATGTTGCTATTAGGGTGCTGTGTGACGATGAGATGGACTCTTCAGTTAATCAGAAGCATATGAAGACGATTAATGTCCAAGCCATTTATGGTCCTGACCAATATGCGCAATGGCCTGGCTCCACACACAATTTATTTATCATGGATCACGGTGCTGTAATTAATAACTGGGTAGTTGCTACTGCAGCAGCTGTGAACAATCTGTTCCCAAGTGCCAATTTTCAACCAGTCAACCGGAATGTGCATGGATTCCATGGGAGGAGAGACTGTGGCAGTAGGATCTTAGTTTTAAAGTCTGTAGGTTTTAGTGCTGTTGAACTGAATTGCATTTTTGTTGTTTGGTGTTTTGTTGTTTATCCTTCTATCCTTGAAATGAATGGGGCGGACAAAATAATAGAAACGACAGTTGGAATGATGTAATACACTTCACAAACAGATTGGAGCATGGATGTGGACTACATTCACCTACATGATCACACAGTTGAACCAACAAATCTTAAACAGTTTAAACAAAAACTGAATGTTAAAAATTTCCTGAACTAAATGGAGGATTTTTCTTATTTGGATTAGGCTATATTAGTTTTTGCAGGTTGACCTAATGCAAATGCTTCTGATGTACAGGAGTATATAACTTGATGAACAAACTCCTTTAGCCAATCAATGGAGAGAGTTGTTGAACTAAACCTCAAATCCAATTTGGAAAACAATGAAAATGTAGAACTGGTTGCATAAGGATCCTATAATCTCATAAAACAAGACTATAAGACAGTCTTGATTGGCAGGCCAGATAACCCTCCTCCCCATCTATATGTCTGCGTATATATATTTTTTTTAGTTTAATTTCTGGGGATAGAGAAGACTCGCTGCCACCATAACAACAGAAGACGAGTTAGGTCCAACCTGCTACACAAGAAGTCACTTGTTCTAATGAAGTTGAAGTTCCCATTTCATGGAATCTTTGGCAAAATACTGGAGCGTTTCGTTGGCTTTGAGCCCATTTACAGCCATATGGGAGCAAGCCTCGCAGAGTGTGTGACCAGAATGACAGTTGATCTCGGTTTAAACCTGTCCAAATGACTCTGCACTCATATTGAAGTTGGAGACAGCTGTCCTGACACGTGTGGGACTATATACTGTCAAGATTTAAGACCACCTCAGAGGCGCTGCAAAACTCCAACATTACTCTGGACACTGCTGAGCATCTCCTGCACTCCCTTTCGTGAATGTGTGGCATCAGAAAGAAATCAATACGGGACACACGAGCATGCTGCTCATAATGTGGAAAGAGTGTGGCAGTATGAGGACGAGGTCAAGCGGGTTAAAAAAAGAAAACTTTTCGCAGATGAATCCGATCAGAGCGATTCACTGCTTGGCCTGCACGGGGTTCCAGGTGGAAACCTACTGTCATCATCGACAAGCTGCTGTCATGTCTTGACAAGCAAATCAGTGCATACACTTCGTTGAATGACCTCTTCAGTGTTTTCTTCAATATGGAAGAATGTACGCAAATTTGCTTCTGCACTCTCCTCCGTATATGCAGAGGATCTTGACAAAAACTTTGGCAAGGAACTTGACCAGTTCAAGACCTTCGTCCAGAAAGAAAAAAAATCGATCTCCAGCAACAATGCTGCAACTTCTCCACAAACACACTACAGAGCACCTTCCCAAATGTATTTGTTGGCCTCCGAATATTCTTAACGTTGCCCATCACAAATGCAGATGGCGAGAGGTTGTTCTCAAGGTTGAAGCGGGTGAAAAACGAACTGAGAACCACGATGACACGGGCACGTCTGACTGCACTCTCACTGCTCTCCATTGAATCGGAGTTGGTGAAAGAGTTGATGTAGTCGACACCTTGACTGTGCAATAGTGCTCCTGCCGGGTGCCATCATCTCCAAGGGCTGGCTTTATTCAGTGTCCAGGCCTGAGAGACAGGCCATGAAAGACTATCCCCTTCCCCTCATATGATCAGTATTTGATCAACTTCAACAGGCAAGAGCTTTACCAAATTAGATCTGCGTAAAGCTGTGTAAAGCTTATCACCTCACCTTGCTTTTTAATATTTATCTTTTATCCAATATTTAGGTGTGAAAAAGAAAGAAACTGCATTGGCGAGGAAGAAATAAAACTGGGATTTACAGCTACAGATCAAGGCTCTGGGCAATCACTTCTGGTGGTCATGCAGCTCTTGTGGTGGCGATGAGATGGTGATACTCATGGAACTGTTTGGCTATGTATAACACATTCAAAGCACACTCTTATTTTTTCAATTCACAACTACTTCTTTTCATGCATGAATTTGCCAAGTTTTTTTAGGAAGAAGATGGGCAAGAGTACAGATGTCGCCATGACAACCTCAGTGAGGAGCAATAACATAACCTTGAAGGAGGTTGAATTGGACAAAAATCTCTTGAGAGACCTAAGTCAAATGACTTTGTTCAAGCATACAGGTAAGTTTGCATAAATCTATGGACAGTAGGTCAATCACATTTGTCCCTAAATAAGTAGGAACACCCCTAAGGGAAAAATGAATAATTTAGTGCTTCACCTGTCCTTTGAGGAAAAAAGCAATTTTGCAAATTTAAAATTGAATTGAATTTAAAATTCAAACTTATTAAGACTACTTTTCCATGCAAAAAAAAAAAAAACATATCATAAACATAAACAACACATGATCATAGGAATAGTAATAATCTGAGGCTGTTTTGTAGATGTATAAAGTTGAAAAATGTGCAAATTGTTTTTCCTTTCAGGGGTCCTTGAAGTGTTACACAGGTCTATGCTAAAATATGCAGAGAAGAGGCGCCACTTCACATACATCACCATGCATGCAAGGCTACAACTGAGTATAACTGACCACAACGACAACGTTGGCCATCAGCATGACCGTACTTAATCTGGTAAGTATGCAAACACACATACAGCCAGGGGAAAAATGAGACCACTTCAAAATGAACCTTTATTCAGATTTTTACTACCTATATGTATATGTTTGAGTAAAATGGACATTCAGCCCTGCTCATCCCTGGGTCTAGTGGATGAGCAGTAGCCCAGTTTGTCCTTTAACTGGATAAAACAGTACTTTGTGCTTTTCAATCTTTAGGAGTTGTTACGAAACAAATCAGAATATCACCCACCCCCTGTCCAACCAATGGACACTGAAAGTGATAAAAGCAATATTATGAATAGAGTAAATATATAGAATTGTTTTTTCTCACAGTTACGACATGTTCAAATAGACAAGTTTCATCTTATTATTTTGCCTTTCTATTTTAGAGTTACAGCTTTTTGTAATCTCATCATTCCTCAAGTCACAGGCCACACACACAGTCACAGTATTCAGTTTCATTTGTAATGGACATATACGATTTTAATAATAGTAATACTATATCATTAACACATTTCATGGTACTCAAAGACTCATCCTCATTCTTGTGTCCCTCAAACTCCTCATTCCCAGCACAAGAAAAGTACAATGTCATTTACTTGAAGCAATCAAAATAGTGGGTTTAGCTTTATGAGCCAACAACTCAGGAGTTCTGTAAAGAATTGGTGGAACAGGTCATTCAATTGTGGCTTGACAAGAATATCAGGCTTGGAGATCCAGCTTTCCACATCCATCCTCCAGTTAGCATACCAGCCAACATTGCTCCAACTCCAAAGCCAAACAAGGCTGACTTGGTTACAGAACATGAATCATGTTTTCCAACAAAACATACTGGTGATAAAGGTCTGAGATAAAGCATCTGAGACTAGGAAAAACAAAATACCAATAACATTTTTTCAGGCAATGTTGCTTTTTCCATAACTCGTTTCAACATCTGATGTCTTGGTGAACATAGTTTTATTGAACAGGACAGAATTCTTTTTTTTTTTTTTGGTATGTAAGAAATTGTTACAAATTATTTTTTATAAAAATGGTCAATGTAATATAACGTAGAAATGAATATACAGAATGTACAGTAAAATTTCTATTTTGAACATCTAAAACAATTGCAGTGTGTTATTGTACTCTTTGAACCCTGCATATTGTCAATTAGGTGATGGAAATGTTTTTCTAATTAGCTCCACCACACAGGAGGGAAGAACTCTCCTGTTGCCTGCACCAAGCTTCTCTCGTTTCAGGGCCCATTCCATTACAATGCGATAGGCGATCAGCCTGTGTGTGTCTGAAATAGCAAACAACATAACAGAAGTTGGTGCATACTTCATAAGACAATATCAAGTATGTGTTGTTTATTTGAAAGTACTTTGAGTCAACTGTTTAAGTGTGATATTGTGCTATAAATACATTGTGATTGATGGCTTTATTGACAACACAACCCTTTTGTCAAGAAATAGTATCAATATTTATGCACCAACATTTCTGGCTATGGCGGAAATTGGATGCTGATGGTATTTTTATATATCTCTGATTAGCCAGAGAAAATGTCCACTGTAAGTACACTTTTGAGGCATTGGGATATAACCCTTTGGCCTTCCCTAAAATGCATTAGGTAACCGCTTTGGAGAGAAGGATATATTTATGAGCAAAGTGGGATACAGACAGGCTTAGGAGGCTGTCTTGCAAAATTGCGTGAAGGTATAAGAACATAAATAACTTGAGAATATAATAATAAAGATAATCACCATTTAAAATGTTGTATATCATTAGGCCCCTATTATTCAGATTCCTTCAATGTCTCATGGCACTTATATAGTAGCCTGCAGGACGCAGGCTAATAGGCTACACACAGTATTATGCCCTCACATATCATTCCATAGCTGAGCACTTGTACAGTATACGGTTATAAAATACAACTAACAACCTGTACAACATCTAAGAGAGGAGTCAACACTTAGTCTGTGGACAGCTGACCATCGGGTCCAGCTGGTCTGGGATGCTTCTTCCAGTGTAATTTTGGGACGTGGAAAAAAGGTTTGTAAAACACCCGGATTGAGGAGTGCAAGGAGGTCATTGTGATTTGTGATGCAGACATGGGCTGGCACACCAACATCCTCGTGAATGGAAAGGTCTTGCATCTGTGGCATTATTAGTTCCCATTCGTGACAGCAGTAGCATTCCACCTCTGTGTGAATTATTTCACACTTGAAGCAAGTGCACCACCATCTGTCTGTCAACCGGGGTCTCGCGGCCCCAGCTTTGGCTCCAGCTTCCACCTCCACCTCTCTGTCCACTCTCTCTCTCTGCCCATTCTATTTAAATCTGGCAAATTTCTTCATAAGTGTATTCTGGTTCATAAAGATATCCCCTTGGCTGTGTGCTTATATCAATGTTTTTGTAATAAAGTGCCACATTTTCAACTGTGCAAGATCACTTTATTGAACACTTGCTGCTTCACTCATTACACACTGGTAGCATACGGCTATCTGTTTACACTTGACCCCGAGGACCCCCTGGTGGCCTAATCTAACTGCCTGAATATATATATATATATATATATATATATTAGCAGTAAACAAAGTGAATGAAACAGGTAGCCTAGGTGTCATCTTGCGGCAGCGCGCAGAGATACCAAGAGAGAGAAAGGAGGGCCAAGTGATTACAAGTTGTGACTTTTTCATGGATATTGGTTTTGTGATGCACATAAATCACTTGTTTGAACACATGCTGTTTTGAGAAGGAAGATGTTTTATTTTAGTGGCCCTGGAATCCTGCCGGACTATTATCGTTTTGACCAGCACTGGACAAGAACTTGGCTCACAGGACACTGTCTGGGGTAAGTCAGTGTGAGTGTACGACACTGCTAATAGGGATGCTATACAGATTCATGTAAAAAATGCAGAGCTAAACCTTTAAGTTCATTGTTGGTAAATTTGAGTATTGTTTTTTTAGTATGTGCTAATCAGGTGATTGGGTCCTTGGGTCATGTTTGGTCCTGTTGGTGTTTTTTCTTTGTTTAGGTTGTGCATGTATCCTGGGAGATACACTGTGTTGAACCTCCCTTTAAGTAGCGTGGCTTGATGGTTAATCGGGAACAGGTGAAAACAATCACTCCTCAACGCCATGGGGAGAAGTGAGACTCCAGGAGAACACAAGAAAAGGTAGTCACTATCCACACCACCCCAGAAACAAAGTCACCAAAATAAAAAGTGGGAACACCAACCACCACACCTAGGGGTGAGAGGTAATAAGTTTCAGCTATGCTGTTAATGGGGGAAATATCAATGGGGTGGTTATGCCTCATATGTGCATTTTTGGTAAGTTAACATTGTACTTTCAGTTCAGTCCACTTGATACATTTTTATAGCTTCTGGGTCAGAGTTTTTGGATGCACTTCAGAGCTTCAAGAAGGAGCAGCTAATGCTAATGATAATAGTTGAGCACTATGACATTGATTTTGCATGTAGGAAACTTAAAGGTGAGATTAGAGATGTTGTCTTATCGGTTTGAAGAGGTATGTTTTTGGTAAAGTCCATCAGAGTCTAAGATATTTTTTGAGCAGCGGAAAGAATTGATGATTTTGCAGTTTGAACAGGAAAGGCTTAGACTGTTCCACTGCTAATGCTACTGATTTCAAGAGCCTTTGTGAATTAGTGGTGTTGGAGTAATTTGAAAATTCCAACCCTAAATGAATTGCGACATATATTAATTGGCAGAAAGCAGACACTGTGCTTAAAGTGGCAGAGCTGGCCGATGATTTTGTTCTGATGCATAGACAGTTTTGAGGGTGTAAGCACTGGAGGTGATGTGAATCATTAGGGCAGTAACTATGGTAACTATTGCCATAGCACGCAGTTTTTGACATCAGCTCCCTCACATGCTTTTGAGACCTCACGTGAAAAATTTGAGGGAGACAGAGTGTAGAACTACTGTGAAGGAGGCCGACACTAGAAGAATCAATGTCCTGTTTTGAGGTCTAGAAATAAACGTGAAACTTTCTTACCTGTTCTGCTTTAGCTTGTTCTACTGTCCCAGGGTTTAAGACTGTCTGTGTGGGTCTTGGTGATGGTTTAGAACCTTTCATTGTGCCAATAAAGGTTTGTGCGATACAGGGGCCAAGTGTTCATTTATTGTTGGGTCAGTTTCGCCTTTTTCATCTAAGACAAATATGGGAGACTTTATCCTCCTGAGGGGGATGGGGATGCAGCTGATTCCTGTACCACTGCATAGCATGGTGCTGGAGTGTGATCTAGTACGTGGTTTTGTTGCTTGTTTGTCAGTCTACCTTCAGTCTTTTTTCAATCCCTTGTTTTTTACCTTGTGTTTTTGCGGAGAAGGACTATACACTATAAAAAAAAAAAAAAAAAAAAACTTGTATAACCCTAACCCTAACAGTTATTTAAGTTGGCAAAACTTACAATTTGTAATTATTGACATTTATGCACCAGAACAAGTTGATAAGTTGGTGTTACTCATATGTTTACGTTGGGGTTCAAAACAAGGGACAATAGTTCTGCCAACTCTTATTCATTTGTTGTGAAATGCGGGAAAGCTAACTTTCTGAGTTGATGCTTGAAGTCTCATTGTGGCTGCTTCCTCGAGCTAGAGGGTACACACAGGTAAATTCGAACCAACTTTTATTTAAACAAAATTAAATGATGCAGCAGTTTTATTGAGTTTTGTTGTTTGGTAACTTATGTTGTACGTAGGCGCCATACACATTTTCAATATTTATTCACAAACAGCTTTTCATTCTTTGGCTAAAGCTAGTGGCTAGTGGCTAACTGATGCTAACGGTGCTTCATCAGTTAGCTGACATTCCATGTCATTTTTCAGAAGAACTGGCAGTGTGGTCTCAGTAATTGACTACGTTGAGAAAGTGGTGATTAGCAAATTAATGTCAAATTATGACGTAGTTCTTCCCTGAAGCCCCCACCACTGGGGGCTGTTTTTCCTCACAACATCCCCCTCCACAGCAACACGTAGCTTGCATGCACATACACATGCTGCATACCCAGAGAAAGCTTAGAATCTCTTCTACACGCTCATGTAAACCATTCCTATAACTTATCAACTCAGTCATAACACAGAGCGCACTAACAATGTCACTAGCAGCAGTAGCTGCTATCATGTTTCATAGCCTCCATTAGCAAGCTGAGGTTTCACTGATTCGTGCTGTCAAATGAGTTTTATGAATGATTACATCAGGCTGAGTTCAACAAATAAAATCCATGCGCTACTGTGTTTTAAGTATTAGAATAATAAGATCTTGAATGAATTCATATCAGAGTTAATATCATTATAGTGTAGAATAGAAAAATACATTATTTATTCCTAGGAGAGAAATTCACTAAGTTTAGTGGCAGGAAAGACTAATTCACCTGCATCAAATATTCTGTTGGTAATATACTGAGATGTTGCGGCTTTAATTGGCCAATATGTTTTTTACTGACCGCTGACTTTTTTAAGCTCAGCTTTTGGTGTGTTGAGTAGTGTTCTAAATTAATATGTTGGTTGTAATTCATCTTATTGCAGTAAAATATATTAAAAGTTTAAAAATGCACAGAATATTATATTGTCAGTCTAGTCAACTAGTGTCCAGTCTGCTGTTAACATTGTCATCAAATTGATAAAATGTTCAAATTTTTTACTGACCTCTTTACTAATCCCCAGCAAATTGTTATCTTAGCTTTTTAGATTAAAATGAATGCAGTGCAAATTATGTAAATTCACCCACTCCATTGAAGCAGCACTGCTGAAGCACTATCGACTGGACCACAGAGGGTCTACCTGGCAGTGCATCCACAGGCACTCTAAAATCACATCTTTCAAGATCACACAGGACTGTCCCAAGGCAAGAGAATGTATCATTTCATTGTTGGTGGTGTGAATACAAGGACATTTGCTGTAAAAAGAAAATATTAATTCATTTGCATCATCACCTCAGACACAGACAGATAGTGTGTTGCCCATTTGTGGGGTGCAGCTTTGAAACCGACCTCCTTAATAGTTTTACTGGACATACATCACGGAATCATAAAAATCATAAATTGAGAGATTATCTGACACCAGTCAGAGTAGTTCATGATTTTCAGTCTAATGACACAGATCAGCCATGTTATGTTGATCCTGATGCAGGATTGTCTTTGACAAGTACCAGTAGGCCTAGACTGGATTCCACAGACGAAGGTGAACCCGATCATGTACAGAATGTAGACACTGAAATACTAAAGCACAAATTAGCTTCCCTTTTTCTTTGTATGCAATGTCTGCTACATGTGTCAAAACATGCAATACAGGCAATTATAGAAGAATTTAATTACATTTTGTCCCTTTCCAAGTTTCATACAACTGAAATTCTCAGAGGTTTTTACAAAACATAATATTGAAGTTGAGGAAGAAATTATTCAAGAGATAAGTAATAGTGTGTTTGACCAAAATCCTGTACTTGTTTCTACATCAGAAAAAGGTACATTATCAACAGATTATAGGAGAAACAGATATTTCAGGGAGCATTTCTCCATCATTGAACCAACTGAGTTATTATACAACCAAACCTCAAGAAAAGCCTTTGTTTATGTTTCTGTGAATCAGGTTATTGAACTTTTATTGAATAGAACAGAGTTTCTGGAAAAAGAGAAAAACCTTTCAAGATGGTTCCTACTTTAAGCAAAATGAATATTTTAGAGAAGAGGGGCTGTCTTTTGCATTAGGTGTATATATATATGATTTTGAATTGTGTAACCCACATGTGGCAAACTCCAGTCCTGGAGGGCCGGTGTGGGTGCAGGTTTTTGTTCCAACCAAGGAGTTACACACCTGTTTGTACTAATCAGCCACTACAGCCCTTGCTAAGGACCTTCATTAGTAGAATCAGGTGTGGTTTGAACAAAAGCCTGCACCCACACCGGCCCTCCAGGACCGCAGTTTGACACCCCTGGACCCATTAGGCACATCGAAGAAAATTCACAAGATCACTGCTGTTTATTGGGTTATTATTATATTATTTGCCCTCAAAGTTTCGTTCCACTTCACACTAAATTCATCTGGCTCTTCTTGGAAAGACTTGTGATGTTAAACAGTTTGGTTATGATAAGTTTTTCAGTCCTTTAACACTAGAACCGCCAAGGGGGTCATTTTTACCCCCTGGCGTTTTCAAATGCTTGTATTTCTGTCAAAATAAAAGCCCTGCACCTCTAAGTTCATGACTTTTCCTAAAATGGTATTATTAATCATTCTGTGAATTTTGGTGAATCTGTGATAAAGAGAAAAAAAAATATGACCATATATACCTAGAACCGCCGAGGGGGTAATTGTTACCCCCTACAGCTGTCACTCGCAAGCGTCTCGCGCTCCACATCTGGTTGCTTAGCAACGCTCATTTTTCGCGCCACACCCTTCGCGCCACGTCATCCGATTTTGACAGCTCTTACTACTACTGTCATCAATGAACAAACCGGCACGAAACATGGACCCGTCAAAAAGATATATGACAGCCAAAGAGGCCTGGCTGTTGTACCAGGATCTGAGTGAGGCAGAGTCGGAAGGAGGGGAGATAACGGTGGGTTTGAGTGGGACGGAGTCAGAAGGGGGGGACGTCAGTGTGGAGGAATCGGAGGGGGACGGGGAGATCGACGACCCATCATTTTTACCGGGTGATGCGTCATCAAGTGACGATGAGGAGCCGACTTTGCGGAAAAAGCGCCGGCTTCTAGTGACGAGTGAGGGGATTCCCTCCGCGCACACTCCGCGCTCTGACGCAGCTGGAGCCAGCGGATCCGCTGTGACGGGTAAATGCGACAGTGTGTCATTTCAGTTTCCGAGTGTCCCAATCGCGCTGCATACAAGCAAGGCTAAACTAATAATACATATTTCTATTGTTCAGCGCCAGCTCAACCTGTGTGTGAGCCATATGAGATGGCCAAAGATGGAACCATATGGAGACCCATGCAGCCAGGACTGCGGACTGGAAGAGCCCAGTCCCAAAACATTGTGACAGAGAAAGGTGGCCCCACTCCATATGCGCGCCGCAACATTGACGATCCCATGAGCGCGTTCATATGTTTGATTGATCGAGTGATGCTGCAGCACATCTGTGACTGCACTGTTGCAGAGGCACGTCGGTGTGGACAGGTGGGCTGGGAACTGAGCCTGGCTGAACTAAAAGCCTTCATTGCACTCCTCCTAGCCAGAGGAGTGCATAACGGGATGAATATTGACGTGGAAGATCTGTGGTCCAAAGAGTGGGGGCTCCCTTTTTTCAGCACCACCATGTCACGCAACCGCTACAGGGAGATAATGCGCTACCTGCGGTTTGACCAGAAAGACACCAGACGCATCCGGCTGTCTCAAGACAAGTTTGCTCTGGTGAGTGAGGTGTGGGACAGACTCATCCAGAACAGTCTGGCGTCTTATAAACCGGGGGCGGAGATAACCGTGGATGAGCAGCTGTTCCCGACAAAGTCACGCTGCACTTTTACACAGTATATGCCAAATAAGCCCGATAAATTCGGCATAAAATTTTGGCTCGCCGCTGATGTGGAAACAAAATATTTACTAAATGGTTATCCATATTTGGGGAGGGATCCAAGTCGCCCAGCAACAGTGAGCCTAGGGGAGAGTGTGGTGCTCAAATTGATGGAGCCTTTTTTGGGGAAAGGAAGAAATGTCACAACAGACAACTTCTTTACTTCTCTCCCCCTTGCCCACAAACTACTGGCAAAAAACACCAGCCTGGTGGGGACAACGAATAAAAACAAAAGATCTCTGCCTCCTTCTGCGCACCTCCAAGCAGCCCTATATGACACCAAAATAATGCGGAGCGACAGCGCAACGGTGACCATATATCAGGGAAAAGAGAAGAAGAATGTGTGCATCCTCAGCACCATGCACACATCAGTGGAGATCCACAAAGACCCGAAGAAGAGGCCAGAAACAGTCTGTTATTATAACAGGACAAAAGTAGGGGTTGATGTCCTGGATAAGATGCTGAGGCAGTACTCCACCCGTGCTGCAACCAGAAGATGGCCAGTTGCAGTTTTTTACAACATATTGGACATTGCTGCGATGAACGCTTGGGTCTTGTACCGAGGCTGCACGGGCTCAAATATTACCCGGCGGGATTTCATCCTGGAGCTCTGTAAACTGTTGCGCACAGAGCACATTTCGAGGCCAGCACCAAAACCTGCTGTAACACAGGCCAACCCTGAGGAGAGGAGAAGAAACTGCGCTGTGAAGCGTAAATGCGCCAAAAATAAAACCACAAAGGTGTGCATGAAGTGCCAGCGGGCGGTATGTGGACAGTGCACAGTCAAAATCTACAGCGTGTGTGCTGACTGTGAGGAATGCGAGTGAGAGCGCAGCGTTAACCAAAAAAATAATTGAAATACTGTAATCTGTTATTTTGTTATTGTGAATACTTATTTGATTTTTCTTTTCATGTTTGTGGTAATCTACAGTTGGTGAATGTCATTATTATTATTATTGTTGTATTATCATTATTATTATTGTTATATTATCATAATTATTATTGTTGTATTATCATTATTATTGGTACATTATCATAATTATTATTGATGTATTATCATTATTATTGGTACATTATCATTATTATTGTATAGAGAAATATGCTGTTTTGTTATTATATTATATATATTTTTCTTCGTTGTTGAACAGTTCCTACAGTTTGTTGTTGATGTGAATATGTTTATTTATTTAATATTTATTGGTGTGCGAGCTAGCGAGCGCCGGGCATCATTAGGCCACTTAATCGTTTTTTCTAAAATCATTATTCATCATTATTATTTTGATATTTATTTATTGTTATTTATTATTTATTTATATTTGTTGTTATTATAATAGATAAATCTGGAATGTTGTTATTGTAAATATTGTGTTATTTGATCGTTTTTGTTGTTTGTTGAACCGGTTTTAAGGTGTGTTGAGTTCGATCAAAATAATTATTTATTTGCAAAAAAAAATCAATATATATATTTTAAACAATTATTTTGTCAAGTCTTCATTATTATTTTAAAAAAAAAGATGAGAATAAGCCACTTCACAACTTGTAGAAATGACATTGTAACATCGCTGACGCTATTGAAGCTGGGGGGTCAAAATTACCCCCCTCGGCGGTTCTAGGAGTATTGGAATCTTGGCGGTTCTAGTGTTAATTATTAAGTCACTGGAACAAACAGGGGTCTTTGTGCAAACTCTTAATAGTTATCTAAAAGGTTCAGTATTTTCTGTCTGTGCTGACAACTTAGAAGCTAATTCACTCGCTGGCTTCCAGGAAAATTTCAATGTAAAGAATTTCTGTAGATTTTGTTTAACAAATCGAGGTGAAATAGCAACGACTGCAATTTCTGATTTTCAGCTACGCTCCAGAGAACAGCACAATGCATTTCTGTTACAACTTAGTCATGACAATGTTTCACATGTAAATGGGGTTAAATGTGAATGTGTTTTAAGTAAGCATCTTTCATATTTTCACCCTGTCACTGGATTTCCTCCAGACATAATACATGATTTTTTCGAAGGTGTTATTCCTGTTGAACTGTCTTTGTGTCTGAAGAGGCTTATTTCAAAAGGCTATTTTACTTTGGACAGACTGAATAGCCTAATAAATACATTTCCTTACAAATATTCTGACAAGGTGAATAAACCAAAGGCGATTTCTAAATCAAATGTTGAAAAGGGCAGCATAGGTGGCAATGGCCATGCAAATTGGGCCCTGTTACGATTTCTCCCTCTTCTCATTGGAAAGAGCATACCAGAACAAGAACCTGCATGGGAAATACTGATGGACCTCAAAGAAATTGTTGAGATTGTCGTCTCATCTGTTTTTTCAGAGGAAATATTGCACTACTTAGAAATCAAGCTATCTGATCACAGAAGCCTGCTCACAGACACTTTCCCTGATTTTAGCGTGCGCCCAAAGCACCATTTTGCTGAACATTATCCTTACCTTCTACGGTGCTTTGGGCCATTGGTGGAATTATGGACGATGAGGTTTGAGTACAAACATAGCTTCTTCAGGAAGACTATTCATGATGTTCAAAACTTTAAAAATGTACACCTCACACTGTCCACAAAACACCAACAGATGATGGCATGCCAGTTTGATAGCCACAGTCTTTTCAAGCCAATGTTACACGTGGAGAAAATAACTGACATTAAAACTACTTCTTTGGATGCAGCCCGGCGGACAGTGATTACAAGAAAGTACCCACATCTTGAAACTGTGTCCCTTTCTAAAGACATTTATTTTCAAGGGATCCGATATGTAGAGGGTATGATTCTTTCATCTGGACACTGCAGTGGGCTGCCAGAATTCTATAAAATGTTGACCCTGAAAAAGTTGCCTTTGTTGGCAAAAAGCTCACATCTTGGTACCTCGAACATTATAGGTCTTTTGAACTTGTAGAGAGCATCTATGCAGATATTGAGATCTTTGATCCTCAGGCTCTCAACGACCATCATCCATTGGTTGCCTACACAGTGGGAGGGAAGGACCTGGTGACTCCAAAAGTGTGCCTGCTCCATTGAAGTGACACAGTATGGTGAGTGAACTCTGATCACACATTATAGGCAAAACTCTGTTGTTCTTACTCAAATTTCCCATTTTCTCCAGTTGAGACACGATGGTGTCTCATCCTGTCCATAATTTTATTATGAAACATTTTCTGTATGCATTTCTGTTTTACTTCCTGAGTTGATTTCCGAATTTGTTTTACCCATGTCCTGTTTACAATCACTTTTTATCTGTGTTTAGATTTTGTTTTCACTCAGTTCATTGTTGGATTGTGTATGCTGCAGTTTGATCTGCTTGTTAGAAGAACATATCTCATTTATTAGCTGTCATTTTTGTTGTCTGTTGTCAGTTTTTTGTGTTTAGTTTAGTTGTGTTAGTTTGTGTTTTCTCTTCTGAGTTGCTTTTCTGATTTTTTTCATCCATGTCTTGTTTCATCTGTGTCCTTGTTGCAGTCACACATTATTTGGTTTGGTTTTCACTTCAGTTAATTTGATTTGCTTATTGGAAGCACATATCTCATTTATTATAATGATGTTTTGCAGGTAGAACACAAGACTTCTTTTTGAATTTTTTTCTTTCAAGAAATTGTCTTAAAAATCTCTGCAACTGACATTCATGAGTTGCCATCTGAGCGTGCTATGCACATTCTTTGGGAAGAGTCTACACATGTTCAAGAGTCAGACTCTATTGATTCAGTGTCTTCCCTGGACACAGCCAGTGTATCCAGCAGAGACTCACTCCAGAGTCCCTCAGCGTTTATCAAGAACTACCTGCGAAGTGTCTCAGAGTGGACTTCACCTTTTCCCATCCCATTCTTCTCCTAAGATGTGGAATTGAAGTTGAGCAAAGGAAATGTGACATATGAACAGACCAAAAAATGCATCAGCTTAACAAGAGACATGAAGATAGACATTTTGGACAAGATTGCACAGGCAGTTTTTGAAGTGAAAGCCTATCCTGATCAAGACCAGATTTAGTCAGTTGCTTCTGCTCTCATCAGGACCAGGCAGTGAAACAGGGTATGATGGATGGAAAATGAGCAGAAAATACAAACTTGGCAATTACAGGTCCAAGCTGCGTCAAGCGGGCTGTATCGATGTCAGCATTAACCAGAAAAAGAGGAGCAGTGAAGATGATGGTGGAAGCCCCTCACTTAAGAGAGCAAAGCGTGGTGAGATTAACCATGTCCCTGACCACCCAGAAAACCAAAATGATGATTCATTAGAGGAAGAAAGTCTGGCTCTGGTTGAGGAATTTAGGAAGAAGAATAAGAATGTTGCACTTATCAGACAAAAGATGGAGCTGGCTTTTTCCTTGAGGCGCAGGGAGATCGTGGACCTGCAGTCCATGGTGTCAGAGGTTCTGGAACGGTGGCCTGCTCTGTTTTGTGAGGCTGAGGTAAGCAGGTGAACCAACCATTTATAATAATATGTTGTGTTTATGATGTCGTCTGTTTTATAGTAAGTAGAGTGTGTGTTGATTACAATGTATATTTTAACATGAAGATGGTGTTGAAATTGTATTGAAGATTTAAATTTCCTTTTCACATTTTTCAACAGATAAGGGAAGAGTTTTATCGCATCACAAACAAGAACCTAGCGGAAAACTTCAGAACAGCCCTTTATCAGAACACTTGGAGGCTCCTGAGACTGTATCGGGCAAGGAGGACAGCTTTTTCATCACAGATGGATGAACTCCTCAATAGCCTGGATCAAGAGGTTATTGAATAAACATTATGAATAAAAAAATAATTGTTGCCTTCAGTGGCAAACCATAAAAAATAAATGCATGTATGGGTGTCTAAGGGCACAATAGCACAAATAAGCTAACCAATTCAGGGAGTGGTTGATCAAAGATATAAAAATACTGAAGCACTATGGTTCTTGTTGAACAAAGGGTATTTAAAAAATAACCATCTTGCTCAGTAGGGATCTTTTTCCTAATGTTGTCAGACACTGACAATATTAGCCTGTCAGTGACCCGCTTACCCTTTTAAAGGGAGTAAACCTTGCAATCACCATCTGCTTATGGAAGAGGACAGCTGCCTGCATGCTTACTCTTTGTTATATGTTGTAATATGTTTGTTACATCTTGTAATGTTTCATGCAACTCTTTGTTTCAGACATCTGACATCACTGCACTACGGCAAACTGCAGCATTGAAGGGCCTTCCCTTGTATCTCTGTGACAGACAGATAAGCTCTTCTGGAACATTCTTGTGAGTGTTTATTAATATAAATTGTAAATATGTTATTATACTGTAGAGCTGTATTTAATGTTGACTTTAACCATTACCTTTTTGTCCACCTTGTTCCCTATTCTTCTCCAGTGTCTAGACTGTCTTCAATAGTACTGGCCTGGCTATGACTTGATGTAGTCTAACACAACACATGATGTCTAACACAAGCACACTGACCCAGAAGAGGAGCAGACACAGGGACTTGTTGTAGGTATCCTCACAGTGTTGGAGGATGACACCAGTGCAGCTCCGCAAAATGTTGTGAATGTTGCTGTTATAGAGGAGCAACTCGTTCTATAAGATCTCCCAGACCTGGCAACTGCAATGGCGTACCTCTTGGGCTGATCTACGCCTTAAATCTGTGATACCCGAAAGAGCTCAGGTACACATTTGAAACAGTCCAGAAGGTTTTCATGGAACTCGGGACTGACCTCTCTGCAAGGGTCAAATCCCTGAAAAACAAATTCCTCCAGTAGATCCTTTTGTTGACCTCTGAACACCATGTTGATTTACTCTTGCTGTTAACTCACACTCAACTCTTATGTACCTCAAACTCCCAGTCTCTTACATTTACATATTTTGCACTTCCTTTCCATTGGGTTTTCCTCAAACATGTTTTTAATCATGTGTGTCATCTTTTATTCATGGAAGGGATTGCGTTCTGTAAACTTTTAAGAGATTTATAACATGTAGATTTATAATTCTGGTGTTGTAATAATTTTTGAGAGCTGAAGATATGGCACTCAGTAACCTTGTAAATCTTTTAAACAGATTTATTAGATTCCATACTGGTTCTGTATGGTCTTGGACATGTTTGATCCTTTATTCAGTCTCAAAGTTTAAAAGTATACATACTATACTTACATTATACTTGGCCCTGTTCTAAGAGATACAGTAAATAAAACAATTATTTTGAATGTTGCATCTGTAATTATTTATACATTTGATTAGAAGTTATTGGTTCTAAATTATAAAGTTGGGTTACATTATAAACTATTACAGTGTACAATGTAAAATTATAAGTTAGTTCAACTTATTGTTGAGTTGTGAAAAATCAGAATTCAGAGTTGAGAACTCAAAAGCAAAACTTAAAATATTTAGTTCAATTGTCCAACTTAAAATTTTATCGAAGTTTGTTGCCGTAAAATTTTAAGTTCACCCAAGTGTTCTTTTATTACAATGTAGACCAAAAACCCTGGGCTCAACTCCTGCATCACAGCTAACAACTGTCTAAACACACTCAGGTTTAGAACCGTATGTGGTACACAATTTGACTGTGGCAGGTAGGTAAGTTAGGGAAGATTTATATAAAAATAAGGTATGTAGGTAGGGAATAGGTTGTAGGGCTTAGGTAGGGTATTTTTGTGAGTTTTTTGGCATCATTATGGAATCCTTCTCCCTACACCTTCCCCTGCCTTATCCTCTTGATAAAAGTCATGCAGCTGTTTTTTTTTTTTTTTTGTTGTGGAACTAAAAGTGAGGTCCACAAAATAAATCCTTTCTTGAAGTGGTACTGGCATGGTTTTTGGTAGTTAACCCTGGGGTTGTATTTTTGGTGATGTAATCATATTTAGTTATACACATAAACTAGATACAGTCTTGTTTCCCTTTTGGTACACTGTAAGGTTAAGTAATGATATTACCGTTAACTAAAAAATGAACCATGTTCAAAATCAAGAGCAAAAACATTATTGATGCTATAATTGTGTCAGCAGAGAGACACACAGCTACTCATCTCAAAAGAAAATGGCATTTAGAGACGACACAGATGCTGAAGTAACATTTTTTCAAGTTCTCGGAGATCTGCTGTATAAACGCCTTCAAATCAGTCATGATTTTTAGTCTTAATTGGTATCAGTAAACAAATTTGTGAGCCCATGAATCTAATATTTCCAATAACTTAAATATATTATATATTTTGTTACATCATATTCATGCATTTTTGTATGTTCCTCAATTGTAAAGTTTGTTTCCTTGCATTGGGAAAACAATTTGTGGACTGTAAAAAGTAAATTTGTTTTTCTTATCTTTTCTTATCGAAGGCTCTTGACTATTCATAAAATGTTTTGTTACCCAAGAGTGTTGTGGTTTGGTTTTTGTTGTTGTTGTGTGTTCTCTTTCCCCTAGTGTTTTTCCACAGAGTGGCGGGGCGTGGCCTGTGACGGTCTGCAGCTCGGGACGAGACGCAGCTGTCGGTGATCAGCAATCAACAGGTCCCGTTATATACCCGGAAGCAATATTACACCGCCGCCGGATTATACTAGTCAATGTCCCCTGTGACCTATGACCAAGCCTCGTCCCAGTACCAGTATACGTGTTCGCCGACGTTTCCCTGTGTTTTCGGATTATTCCCTTTTTGTGCACTTACCGTTTTTTCCTTTTGCGCTACAGCTCCTCCTGCCTTTTTCCGCTTCACGCCGTCCCCGATTCCAGAGAACCTGGCTCCCCCGTTCCTGGCTGCCTTCCCCCAGCCAGCGCCCTTAGTTTATTTGCACACCTTTTTGTTGGAATAAACCTCTTTTTTCACCGTACATCCGTCTCTGTCTCTGCTCTGGGGTCCCGGAAAAACCAAACCATCTCAAAGAGAAGAGCAAAACTAAGAAAACTGACGAAAACAAAACAATACTGAATTAGGAGGGAATTTGTTTGTTTAGAAAGCGTTGAAGAGGAGAAAAATAGAGAGAGAAATGCAGGGTCCAAAATATATCCAGCCTTTAGATGAAGAAAGGATCACACTTAGAAAAGTATCATGTACTTAATTTGATGAGAACAACTGGTTATGGATTTCAATATGTACAAATAAATGAAGTGAACCTAACCAACAAATCACTGTTGTGTTGCACTCACACAAAACATCACAGATGAGGGTTAAATTATTTCACTGCCAAATATACAGAAAAAACTATGTACTGCAATTTCACCTGAGTTACATCCATCATCCAGTAAGACATATGAAATGAAAATGCAATATTTAAATTCAGTATCATCAGCAAAAATCTTTAAATATGTAAATATGATTAAACTTTCAGATGTCTTTTGTAGAAGTAACAGTTCATTATTTATATAATACAATCTTGAACAGTATACTTTCAAAATATATTATTATTTGACTAACTTTTTATTTTTCTTTTAAACTTTGGTGGAAAGATTGCAATAGATAATTTATACCCAGGCAAATGATGTTCAGGGAATATTTTGCTAATTAAAACGGGCAACTAACAGGAGATTCAGAAGTCTGGTTCAGAATACCACAGGAAAAATAATTATTAAGCATTAGTCCAGCTCCCGAAACACACCATTTGTAATTTCCCTGTTATGTTGATTGTAAACACACATCCCCCACATAACAACAGTGCTTGGCTATTTATATTAAAATAAAGGGAAACACACACACACATACAAACAAATGGGGGTATTTCTTTATTTCTTTCAGTTTGGGCAACCCTCCACACGTTTTCATTGGGGATAGAACAACAATTTCCTTCTGAAAGGAACCATAGGGATATAACTTATTCCACCCCCAAAGGTTCAATGTAATTATAAAATACATTGTTAAGTAACATACAAAAATGAGCATAGACTTAGATCTATATTATGAGTTTATTTCAATAGAGATCAGGCAGAAAATCTAAGCTTAGTGTAAATCAATCTAGCAACAACTAGTGGAGACTGACAGCAAATAAAATATGCTGAAGGAGAAAACTGGGTGAGGGGAATGATGGTGATTCCACAGTACATTAGAATTACTGAGAAATACTGCATAAAAAATATAAATGTGCACATCATCAACATGTTTTGATTTTCTTATTCTTAAGACCAGGTGGTGTTGATGGTGCAAGAAAACATTTCAAAAACATTGTTTTTCAGGGCTGTTGTCATGGCACCTATTAAAAAAAAAGACATACATCTGATTCTTCATCCTCTGCTGCTATCTATCTCATCAGGAAAATGACACACTTCACAATGGTTGCAATCTGCTTCTCCCTTTTTCAACAGTGTTTTGAAGTTCAAATGAGAACCACACATCAGATAACTGTATGCAGTCATCTCTATGGCCACTGGTTTGAATATTTTAGAAATCTTTCTGGGAAAATGAGCTTGTTGTGACACCTTGACAGGATGATACAAGTATGTTGGCAGTAACACTGCATTTCACAAACCCCAAAAATAATTATCAGTGGATTCACAATCCCTGTGGGTGGCTGACTGGTGCATGTTTTTCAGGTGACTGGTTGGATATAGGCTGGAGAATTTGTATCTGATATTTTTCATATTCATTTTCAATCTTGCGATACTTCATTTTAACCCATTTAACTTCACATTTTCCCTGCAATTTTAATGCATGCATTTTTCTCCCTAACCTTCAATCTCCATGCCCTTTTAGACCTTTCATTGCTTTAATTGGTGAAATATTAACCTTTATACTCGGGACATAATAGTGACAGTATAGACAGAGTTTATACAAACTTTGCAATTAGACCCATTCACACAACATAAATGATATGGTTAGAATTTAATTTGTAACTTTATTACTGTGATTCATGTAACACTGTTTAAACCAGGCGTCAGCAACCCAAAGTGTTCAAAGAGCCATATTGGACAAAAAGAACAAAAAACAAACCTGCCTGTAGCCGCTAATAGTTAAAAGCCTTATATAATCCTTATATGAAGGTAAGTGTGTATTAGCTATATTAGCCTACTATCAAAATGACTTAGTAGGCTATAAATATATAATGAGCATTCATGATTAAATGTTTATTTTCCTGCAGCTCATCCTGGTGAGAATGACGCACCACGTGACTACTCTGCTGTTTGCTGCTTTAACTTTAACTTCCATAATATATTTTGTTTTGTTGCATTGATGAAATTACAGAAATACAATAAAGAAATCTGATTTTTAGTTTATTCATTTTTATTTTGAGAATTAAAAAAAATACAATACAATCCTCTTCTCTTTCCATAACAGCAGATATCTGATACCGATCTGATTCTACTGTTGAATGAATGAACTGTTGCAGACACAGGGTGGAAGCACTGCACCGCCTCACGCTGCAATGAGAGAATAGAAATTTTTCTTTCTTTTTTTTTTATTTTTCTGCATTCTCACACATGGATGATGAGAGAAAAGGCAAAACAGGCGAGGATGCGATGATGCAATCTGGTGAATTTTCGCAAAACGGTCAGGCGAAAAAAATTAAACAACAGCACGACAAATTTTAATTTGTTGCGCGGCAAAATCGCGTCCATTGTGCGAAAAAATCGCGTCAGTTGAGTCCGGTGTGAACACCCCATAAGGCAGCTGTTTTTTTGATAGACCCTGTGACACACACTAGGAGGCATCTGTGGCAGGATACATCAGACTGAATATGACATTTAACCCATCTATGGAAAGAAAGCAACCTGTGAATTCATACCAGGTGATGGTCCAATGGTGTCCTTGCAGCTAGATGCTAGAGCTGTGAAGTTGTGTGTGTGTACTTGGGAGAAAGTAATAGTCGAGAAAGTAGTAGTCAATAATCAAAACATTTCTTTAGGAAATGTGTCATACAATCTCTCTGGTGTTGAATATATGCAGAAATGACCCTTTCTTCATGTCAACAAACCCTAAAGCAGCAGGCATAGAAACGTGAATATGTTATATATCAGAATGTCCCTGCTACCACTGTTGTCATTCCTCCCAAAATCAAACAATATGTACTTTCTCTGTAGGTTTTCTTTTTTCAGTTGGTACAATAAACTCACACTGTGCTTTACTCTCCACCATTTACTCACAGCAGTGTAGAAACACAGCAGGTGCACACTTATATGTGGTTTTTCCAGCTGTGTAGTTTTTTTTCTTTCCCACAGGCATCACAGTATTTGATTCTGTAACAAGGTACAAAGTTGTTTTTAGATCTGAAAACACTGTTCAGATTTGCAAATGCCTTTACAGATGGAGTGTTTGTAGTTCAAGGACCTGTAAAATGAACGGTTACCAGTAAGTAGTTCACACAGTTAAGTAGTTCAGCATGAACTAATATAAAAACTACTTTCTAGTTCCCATGTAGGTCATATCAACACTCATACAAATTCCATATGTAGTTCATATAAGTGATCATATCTGTGTTCATATGTAGTTCATATATGTAGTTCATAGCTGTGATCATATAGGTAATTTGTGTTCATATGTAGTTCACATGTAATTCATCTTTGTTCATATAGGTTTACAATTGACTAGAGCTGTAAAATGAAGCAAGTCTCCCTCTACAGTTCATCTGTAGTTCATATATACTTAACATCTGTATTCATATGTATTTATAAGAGTTCATATGTATTTATAAGAGTTGCTCTTTTTCATTTTAGCGTTCATTAATTTTTTTATTTATTCATCTCCAGAAAGCAATTTACAAAGAACATTAAAGAAGAACAACATAGAGATACAATATATAAGAAAAATATATAATATAATAAAACAAAAGTTTTAGTTTTGTTGTTTCAGTAAATAATGAATTTAAACTGGGCTTATTCTATGAGATGCTGCTATAAATCTACAAATGATAAAACACTGCAGCCTTTATCGGGCATTTTCCTTCCAGCTGTCAATATGTAGAAATTATAACAGTTTATACTGACATATTGTAGCTGACATATTTGACTCAAGTGGTATTTGTAGTTTTTGTAGCTATTTATTATAAGTTAAATTATAAGTTATTTATTATTTGTTAAGGATAAGCTTTATTAGCTACATAAAGCTTATCCTTAACAAACTTCACACCGTTTATTCTCACAGTTCTGTATGTGGTGTCTTGAATAAGGATATACAAATAATATAACAAGACAAAGTTTGAGTGTGATAAATTTACATATCTAAATTATAATGGCTCTCATGTGTGTAATAATTATGTGTGGATCCAACCCCCACCCGCCCGAACAATTTTTTATGCCACACACATCCACCACATTCTCCCTCTAACAGTTCCTGTTTATTTGAATGTAAAAAAAAAAATGGTTAAGTGATTATGTGTAAATATGTTTTTTTTTTTCTACTATGTTAAAATTAGACACAAGATTATATTTGGAAATAATATTGAAAATTCCTAGTACACACAACCTAATGCAGTCCCATTCACTACTAACATAACATAAAACTATTCTACTCTAGAATAGTTTTATGTTATGTTTACAACTTTATATATATATATATATATATATATATATATATATATATATATATATATATATATATATATATATATATATATATATATATATATATATATATATATATATGGATTATGTAGGCTGTTTTAAGTTATGAAAAACATTCAAAACGTGTTTTACCATGTCTTAGTAATATTTCATGCAATAGAGTTAAAAATGAAATCTGCGGCCTTGATCACTTGGAGCCACATACAACACATTACCGTCAGTTCATACATTAGTAATCAGGAAAAAAAATATATATATATATATAATTCGGGCTGCTTTAATGATACAGGGGTTTTCACAATCATCAAATCACACTTTAAACAAAGACAAATTACCCTAATTATGTGTAATTTTCTGAAGCACCATCTAGTAGTCGTTACTAGAACTGCAGCTTGAGACTACACTGTTCTTCGGGCTGTGTGACTGTGTGAATAAATACCAGGTGATTACACCATGTATATTCTGTTTTGTGGACTCACATCATTACCTTAGCACATACCGCAGCGCGCCTGTGACAGAGTGTCCTGTAGGATGGGCGATACGATGCGGTTCACAGTTTCTCTGCTGCGTCCTGGCAAAAACCCTCAGCCGCTCTGTCAATTAGGGGAGAGATTTAACCCGACACGTCAGGGGAGGAGGATTTAAACACGCTGGGGAGTGCAGCATGTCAGCTGTCCTTGAGCTCACATGCTTCCCCCTGTCACCACACTGGCTCCTGGATAGACCGCCAGCAGGTCGGCTGGCTTGACTAAGTGTTTACATGGCTGTCTGCTTCTGCAGAGATGCAAAAAGCAAACCCCCACCAGAGCGGTTAGCTGGCAAAGTGCCTGGGTAGATAGGATGAATGACTGACTGGCTGCTACACAAAGTGACAGCCAAGCTGAAAGATTAAATGTAGTTTTTTTCTCAGTCGTTTTGGTGCATTTCACACTGTCACTATTTCTATTTGCACAACAGTTATTGCATTTCTCAAAACAATTAGTATAAACTGAAAGAGTTGCAAAAAGTGTCACTTGCTCAAAATAGACACTTCAATCCTTCATGTCAATGAAAGTGTCAGTGTTGTCAAAATGAAAAGTCCTGACATTATTGTTTATGAACAGCAGTCAAATGGCCTTGTCATGGTTCATTATGACAGTTTACACTTGGTGACACTACCTGGAAATGCTCCAGACAGCACTATTTACTATTTACACAGACACAGATTTATAAATGAGAAAATTATAGTAAAGTTACATATTACTGTATTTAGTGACATAATTGAGTACAATGAATATGTATATTTCAAATTTGTACTGCATTTGTTCTTTGCGATTCTAATTTGTCCACAGCATTGTGTAAAAATAATAATAATAAAAAAAAAATACAACAAACAAACTCCCCATAGCGGTCCACTACCAACAGGCAGACCACCCCTCTGCTTCTTCCCTCAAAGTGATGGTTATAGAGGCTGTCTCCAGAAGTCTGAAAAGGTGGAGACTATCTAAGGACCCTCCTTCAAAGGGAAACCTTTTGGATCAGCAAAATCAATGTCTGAATTAACCCAGTTTTGTCTCTCTCAACACAGTTATTTCTGAGTGAGCATGTTGGCTCGAATCAGCAACAGGGATCCTTGAAGTGCTCGGAAAAGTTAGTTTTTAAAGCAAACTTACCTTTTAGAGATGACTGTTGTCCTTTTTTCAGCATCCTGAACTGGGTACGTCTGCCTCTAGCAACTCAGCTATCATAGACTCATAATCATATGGGCCACCAATTATGTAGGAGAGAATAATTACCAAATTGGTTCAAATACCATACTTCACAAACAACAAAGGAGGCCAGAAGAAGAAGATGTCAGGGCAATCTCAAGGAGAAAAAACTCTTGCTTTATTGATGGTTGAAATTCCTAGGACAAGCATGGAAATTATACAAAATCACATTGGATAAGATCTGTTTTTTCTAGCTTCTAGAAGATGTGTGTCTATTACTTTCCTGTTTGGATCAGTGCGATGATCAATGCATCATCAACACTGATCAAAACAGGCCATATCTCATTTAACAGCAAATCTATTGTATTGTATTATTCTATTATAAAAGAATGCAGGTCTGGGTCTGGTGTTGGACACCATGACCTGTACATTGGTTAGTGTTACACAAAGCTCATTATAACTCTCTATTGCATGAAACATAACTTACACACAGTAAAACATGTTTAGAATGTTTTTATTACTTAAAATGGCCTAAATAATAAATATATTTTGGAAATATAAGAACAAGTTGTAAACATACACTCACCGGCCACTTTATTAGGTACACCATGCTAGTAATGGGTTGGACCCCTTTTGCCTTCAGAACTGCCTCAATTCTTCGTGCCATAGATTCAACAAGGTGCTGGAAGCATTCCTCAGAGAGTTTGGTCCATATTGATTGCAGATTATGGTGCAGATTTGTCGGCTGCACATCCATGATGCGAATCTCCCGTTCCACTACATCCCAAAGATGCTCTATTGGATTGAGATCTGGTGACTGTGGAGGCCATTTGAGTACAGTGAACTCATTGTCATGTTCAAGAAACCAGTCTGAGATGATTCCAGCTTTATGACATGGCGCATTATCCTGCTGAAAGTAGCCATCAGAAGTTGGGTACATTGTGGTCATAAAGACATGGTCAGCAACAATACTCGGGTAGGCTGTGGCGTTGCAACGATGCTCAATTGGTACCAAGGGGCCCAAAGAGTGCAGAGAAAATATTCCCCACACCATTACACCAACAACCATGCCACGTTCAAAGTCACTCAAATCACCTTTCTTCCCCATACTGATGCTCGGTTTGAACTGCAGGAGATTGTCTTGATCATGTCTACATGCCTAAATGCACTGAGTTGCCGCCCTGTGATTGGCTGATTAGAAATTAAGTGTTAACGAGCAGTTGGACAGGTGTACCTAATAAAGTGGCCGGTGAGTGTACATCTCTGTAAAAAAATAAGAGACCACTGCATTTTTTTTCTAAACCCTATTGTAAACCTCTGGAATGTGATAAGAGGAAGATGGATGATCACAAGCCATCAAACAAAGCTGAATTACTTCAGTTCTTGCACCAGGAGTGGCCCATGAACAGACTTGTGGAGAGCATGCCACATGCCACAGACACATGAAAGCTGTGATTAAAAATAAGGGTTATTGCACCAAATGTTGATTTCTGAATTTTTCTTAAGTATGTTGTTTTCAAATCAATTTGATCATGTTTCTTTGCATTGTTTGAGGTCTGACATTGTAAACATTGTATCTTCTTTGTTATTTTGACCATTTGTCATTTTCTGCAAATAAATGCAAGAAACACTAATATTTTTATTTGTAATTTTGGGGAAATGTCAGAAGCTTATAGACTCAAACAAAAATGTTCCTTTTGCACAAACACATATTTATAAGTAGTATACTCAGAAATGATCATTTTGCAGTGGTCTCTTTCTTTTTTTCCAGAGCTGTAGTCTCAGAATAGTTTTATGCTATGTAAGTCTCCAGGACTTCATTAGGTTGTATACAATAGGAATTTTCCATATTTGCACATTGGTGCCCATATGGCAGCAAATGTACTTTAGAAAAAAAAAAATAAAAAATAAAAAAACAGAGACAGTGACAGTGTCAAATGTCCATGAGCAAACAGGATATCCTGATCATATGACCTCATAAATTGTATGTCCTAATACAATACAAAATAAAAGCCCCTTTTTCACAACTAACTGTAAAAACATAGATTTTGTTGCCATATGAAACACTGAGAAAAACTACAGTAACTAATGCACAGTCAGATGCATTGACACCAACCAAATCATCCTAAAGGAAAATAAGTTTGTGTGAGGGAAGGAAATAGAGCAGTAGGGCTGCATCTCTCCACCTCGCCTGTAATATTTTTCATTTTGTCAGACCTTTTGTAACCCCATGGCAAACCTCCGTTTAAAATATGCATGGATTATCTGCTTTCCTTGTACTACTTAAGTTTCAGAGCACTTAAAGCTGTTAGTGTGTGTTCCTCCTCCCCCCCTTCCCCGCTGTTGGAGTTGTGTTTGCCGGA